>BRZM01000091.1:262319-862319 GCA_033238685.1 Lates japonicus
AAAAAAAAAAAAAAAAAAAAAAAAAAAAAAAAAAAAAATATATATATATATATATATATATATATATATATATATATAAAATGGGAGGACTAAGACTAAAAGGTGATTGAGATATTGTATGACATCAACAGCAGAGACCTCCATTCAGTGCTGCAGGAGGCGAGTGTATTCCCCACTGAGCAAAATACTGGTAAGAAACCTACTAATAGCTAAATCTTTTCTGCTCTGTTCTGACAGGAGAGTCTACCACTTTGGCAGCTGCAGGTCCAGTGGAGCGCAGCCAACCAGCGTCCCGAGGAAACGGAGGCCGTCTTCAAGGTAGCCCACCTAAATCCATCTGAGTCAGTCTGACACTAATGCGCAGTCTTCTCTCATTACAACCCATATCTTTTGACAGCATTTACAGTCACATATTTTTTCAGTGACAACTGAGAGGAAGAGTTTCTTGTAAGCATGTAGCTCATGAAGACATGCCCTTTTGTATTTCTTTTCACTGGAACCAAATTTTAACAATAATAAGAGGCGGTAACATAAAAATGAATGTATTCTGGTCAGTGAAGTGGTCCTTGCAGATAAACACAACAGATGAAGCAGGAAAGATTAATAGTCCTTTATGTCAGCTCAGTGTTTTGGCCTCCAAAATGAGAATGCCTTGCAGACAGTTTGTTTTCTTGTCTGTTCCCAGAGAGGGCTGCTGTCTGCAGTAGTGGCTGTTGCCATGGAGATGAAAGAGCGCTACCTTGATTGGTCCTACTCCACTGGAGGCTACAAGAAAGCTAGGAAGACCTTTACAAGGTAAAAACAAATCACTTTGCCTGCTCATGTTGTCCTTAATTTAAATGATAAATAACTCCAAAGAAACACATTTTAATTGATCCCCAAAACACTGTGGTGCAAATGCAAAAAACCGAAATAAACTTAAACGTCTCTTCTGAAGGAAAACTTTTTTCTTCTTGTGTAGCTTACAGGAAAACCGTCCCTTGTCCAAGGCCTTTTTCACCAGAATGATTCAGATTGAGAAGGAACAAGTACGTATACTAAATACTATCACATGTGAAAATTACACCTCCTCCTGAAAGGTACTCATGATTTTACACTGTTTGATCTGCCACTGATTATATGGATCCATTTGTAATTTTTTCACTGACTTTGATTGACACATTGTTACAAATGTGTACATTTGTAACAGTGTGGACATTGATGTAATTTGTATTACTGATAAGCCAACAATGCTGTTTGTTTTTCCAGGAGATTCCAAAGATGAACAGTCTGAGAGATTACTACGAGAGGGCCCTGCAGGAGTTTGGCACAACAGATGACGGTGAGTGGAGATTAAATGCCTTAAAAGGAACAGGAGTCAAGAGTAAAAGTAGCGTTAGTCAAAAAAATTTATTCACAATATCTTGTTATTCAAGTATGAAGGACAAAATTCCATGTTTCCATCTAACAAAACTGCACCAAAAAAGACAACAAATCGTCAGATGACTCGAAGATAAGATATAAATACTCGTCAGTGCCAAATACTTGAGTCATTATTTGACCAGATAAAAGCTCAGATATGTTTAGAGCATTGGAGAAAATACATTCATGGACAGAGACTGAATCCCTCACAAACTATTAGTCTGGTTTCTAGGCCAAAGAATAATTGAATAATAAGAACCTTGTGCATCTTTATGTTTAAATTTAGCTTAATTCTTTTTTTTTCTGTTGTTTTTATTTCCCTCAAGATCTGTGGCTGCAGTACATTCAGGAGGAGCTGGGACCCAGCGGACAGCCAGAGAACTGTGGCAAGATCCATTGGAGAGCCATGAAGTTTCTGGAGGGGGAGAGTGTGGAGAGATTCACCTCCAAATATACTCTACTTCAGACTGGACACTTATGAGAGGATATGTAAGGTCCAGTTCTGCGGGATCAAATCCTGTTAAGTTCAGATAATAACAAGCGATGTTAAACAGCTGTGTAGAAGTTTGTCAGCTAAAGAACCAGCACAGATTTTGGAGCATGTGTTCCTCTTGGTCTCGTAGAAGACTGGTGCCATTCCTGCTCATGAATTGTTCCATTGTCTTCAAGTGGAACTGCAGTTTCTGAGGTTAGCAGTCCATTCTTCTTTAGTGGTTCTACCAGCGTCCTAAGAAATGTTCTTTAAATGGCTTTGTAATTTTCAGCTTTAAGCAGAAGTATTTTATAGCTGTGATTTACAACTTGAACCCACTTTCCATTTTTTGTGCTCTATTTCATACCAGACTGATCCTGGAAACTTGTAGTATTGTATAAGAGGTGCAGTTTAACCACAAGAATTCCACATTTATTTGGCATTCTGAGAAGACAAACCTTTGATGCTGTTAAAACAATATTAAAACAGTGTTTCATCCTTGGGCGTTTTCTTGTTATGTTCCCTCTGGGGCAGTAACAAATGCACAGAGATAAATACAGAACACACACTTCTTTTCCTAAACTCAAGACTCTTAATGCAGCAGTTTCCAATAACCCACCACTTCTTTCTCTTGGTAGGTTAGTGAAGCTAATTTAAGTTACCATGACAAAAACATCCTTTATCTTCTCATTTCACACCATTCATTCATCCAGTGTCTGCAATCAGTACCTAGTATCATCTCATTTAAATATTATGTTGGCACATGATACAAAATGTAGCCTTTAAAAAAAACAAAACCATAAATATTAAGCAGCAGTTGTACTAGTAGCACAAATGTTTCAATGGCCAGCTAAGAAAAAACTGCCTGTGAACATCTAAACATAATTAGAGTTTTTAAGGACACTTCAAATTGTTGTACTTTATACAACACTTGTGCCAGCAGCTATGTAACAGTTATGGGGTGTAAGAAAAAGTTAACAGAAAAGAATTCAGTGGTATAAATGGATCATGATGTTGGTGGAATAATATACATAATACACATGTAGACCTATAAAAATTTTATCTTAGGGGATTTTAGGAGGCGCTTTCTATCATTTGACACTACAACACAAAATGAAGTATGCTTACAGACAGAAAATGTAAAGGTGTTATCAACTGACTTAATGCTGCCTATTCATTGAAAGACATGTTCATGAGAGATCCATTGGGCTAATTT
Source organism: Lates japonicus (assembly GCA_033238685.1). Classification (NCBI taxonomy): domain Eukaryota; kingdom Metazoa; phylum Chordata; class Actinopteri; family Centropomidae; genus Lates; species Lates japonicus. Next base: position 265,409 of record BRZM01000091.1, read on the forward strand.
GGGGGAATATGAGACATAAATAGAAACTGCACTCATCCTCTACTAAACAAATTTTGTTACACCACAGGCTTTAAGAGAAATTAGTGCAAACATGACAACAACGAGAGAGAGAAAACAGAATGTGCTTTTAAGGCAAAAGTTGTGGCGAATGATTCTTTTCAGTATGATCCCTTTAGGAAAAGAGCGAATTGCGTTGCTGAGGCTAAAGACACACACATACCGTCAGCTAAAGTTTTCTCTATGTAAATGGGGTTTGAAGTAGTTCTGACAGTGTAGGGGTTTCTGATAGGGTTGGTAATTGTACTGGTTTTCTTATATTGAACTACTTTGGCTATTCAAAATACTGCAAATTGGCCCAGTTGATATTTCCTGCAGATATAATAAAGTATATGTGCTGACAGTTAAAAAAAAAAAAAAAAAAAGTCTGATAGTTAACCTGAGAAAATACTCAAATGTGTTCAGAACATATTCAAATCAACAGCTTCAGCCTGTAAAACCTGCAATAAGCTGCTGAGTCACAAAGTCCCATGATGGTCTAAATGCCTTTTTTATGCTTAACTCAGTTAAGAATAAAATTTTAGGAGGGTACAATTAATCCTTTTGGTGCTTAAGCCTTTAAAATTAAAATTTAAAGGTCCATATTACTGATGCATAAAATCTGTCATCACCACTACAAAAACAATCTATACCGGCATTTAAAAAACAGGTGGACCCTGTAGCCCCACATGCTCACTTCCTCCACAACAACTACATTACTGATAGAGGACATGTACCGCAGTGTTTTCCCCAGAACAGATTTAGGAAAAAGGTGGCACTGCAATGATGTTAAAAAAGTTTTTAAAAAATTGTAACTTTGTGTTTTGATCATTTGTAGTGGCATCTCGGTACCACCCTGTCTGAATAGGTCCCATGACATTTCCTCCCTACAGTCTCCATCCTTGGGAACTACATGTACCCTCCAGCTCTTATGAGTCTATCTAATGTACCCAAAGTGTAAAAATCCTCATTGTCTGTCTGATCAGTGTTTGCTTTACCACGTTCGACTCCGGTGTCTGATCCTAGTCCGTCCGTGTCTCGCATGTCAGCCCCAGCCCACTCCTTCACACATCTTCAGAGCTTCTTGAAGAGGATGTAAGTGAAGAGTACCAATACACCGGCAGACAGCAGCCCGATCACACACTGGTGGATGGTGATGACATTCTCCAGGGCGTGGATGCGCTCCTCCATGGCGTTGGTGTGGATGTAGTCATAGATGGAGGCCCCGATGCTCCACACTGCCCATACAGCATCCACCACCGCTTTCATGGTGGGAGAGACCATTGAGAGGGCCGCCTGCAGCCGGGCGCCGGCCGCATCCGCTGCTTATTGGCCCCACTGCACTACAGAGAGCGAGAGAAGAGGGTGACACATGGTGCAGAGAGGAGAGAGCGATGTGTGGGCATAGTGACTGCCTAAAAACACCAACCACTGTTACATCTCTCCAACCAAGAACAAACCATTTGGTCAAGAAGAGCTACATATTGAAAGATTGTTGGTTAAAAAAAAACTTCAAAACTGTCTGTGGGGAGAGTGAAACAAAAACAGCAATCTTTATACTTTCTCTGTGATGACATTCAGGAATAGAACTGGGCTAAAATAACTAGCTTTTAGCATAAAACTGTGTAATTTAACTGTGTTTGATTGATTATATCTACTGAAGTACTGTACTTCAGGCGTGCAACACATAGTAATATTCATTATTGATTCATTGTCAGTTAATTGATTAAGCACTTGGTCTATAAAATACCAAAAAAAGTTAGGTGCCCATGCAAGTTAAAAATACAATTTTGAGATACTTCTACATGAGTATTTCTATCTTATGCTACTTTGTACTTCTGCTCCACTACAGTTTAAAGGGAAATGTTACAGTTTCTACTTAACTACTTTGACTTGACAATTCTAGTTACTACCTCCATAGGATTAAGATTTTATTTAGATTAGAAAATATGTAATAATCTTATAAAATATGACACATACTTATAGATGAAACTATCCTAGATACAAAGTAGGTTGAATTAGCCCAATTTGGCTCAGCTAAAACATTAAAATCTAGCTTACACATTGCTGCATCACTCATCATCTAATAGTTCAGTAAGGCATATTTAAAAATATAATACTGAAAGCAATTATTCTGCATGCTTTTACTTTTGATATTATCAGTACATTTTGCCAATAGTGCTCCTCTCTTTACTAGAGTGTAATTATAAATGCAAGACTTACTTTTACACTGAGATATTTTTTACTTAACGGGAGACTCGTAACTTTTGATGAACAGTGGTCACTATGTCTAGAAGTGGCAACTGCAAAACTAATGGCACACTAAACTTTGCTGTGTTTTCAAGTATTTTCATGAGTCTCACATTTTAAAGATGTTATCATTACGAATGATAAAAGTGAGTGGAAAAGGAGATAAGAGACGATGAGCAAGTCTCTTGGTGAGGTAATTGTGTTAGCCTCCCTCTTTTGTGATAAAACCATTGAAACCTTATCTGTGACATGATATTGAAAAGGTAGAGACGAGTCTTAAAATCAGCAAAATGACACAGTAGTATCTATCTAAAGTTAGCTAACCTTAGCTAACATTATCCACCATAAGCTACTGGTCATTCCAGACCTGTATAGACAGAACCCAGACACATATTAGATTTGAATTAGGGTGTTTTTTCAATTCTACTTTTTATTTGTAAGAGACATAATATGTTAACTCTCCTTCCAAAAGTTATATAATATCACTGTGAGTAATGTCAGCTGCAACAACTGTAACCCACCGTTTAAGAATTAGTATGTGCCTTCCTGCTCCAAACACCCGGGGCCTTTACATTCCTGCCTCTCTCTCTGCCCCATTGGTCGACTGACTCCCCCCAACACATGCTGACGTCATTTCAATTTGGTCCAGTACTCAATAGGATTCACATGATCTGACATTTGATCTGCTCAAGATAAAAACAAAAACTCCCGATTCTGCGGTGCAACAGGAACTTGGGTTTGAGGCAAATGAGGAACAAGGGGGGGAATTATGTTGCACACAGAGATCAAAGCGCACAGGCTGTACTGCGAAGACATTTTTTGAACGGAGCCAAAACTCACCGCCGGGTGTCAGACGTTAATGTGAGGATGGAGATGATGATGAACATCCGTCCTGCTGTTGATGGTGTGATGAATTATCTTGTTTAAGAGAAGCCGGGCTGTTCCTCTCAGGGACCAAGTCGGACGTTGCTATTTTTTATCAAGTCAGCCTGAATGATAAACATCGTTTCCGGTCAAATCCTTCAACAATAAAAGCCTTAAAACTCCTAACATAAATTTCACCCTTTCCTGTTGACAGAAAATTCCCGAACGTGTGAATATGTGTATGGAAGAGGGGAATACAACAAGTGGACAGTTTGATTTGCTATTCAAATACATGATAGATTCTTCAGGTCTAAGTTTCAGGTCTTTTACTTAATTTTGATAATATGCCCCCCCACCAATTTCCGGCATTATTATGGGCTCCTTGATACATTGAAGCAGCTGACTAATGCCATATGAGAGCGTCACCACAGGCACTAAAAGTGGAGCATGACCTCGGCAACTTAATAGAATAGAAGAGAAAAAAAATATCAGAATACAATATTAAAACGGCAGAATAGAAAGAGGATATGACAGAGTGAAAAATATAAGAATAGAACAGAGGAGGATAAAATTAGCTGAACTGTGTTGGACTGGCAACATTTTTTTTTGGGGGGGGGACTTTAATGTCAGTAAAGTAACTCTGAATTAAACTGAACTGAATAAAATAAAACCATACAAAATTTCAGAATAGAACAGAACACAAAATAATCTAGGTGTTATGATAGAATGGGAAATATAGTAACAAAAAAAAAAAAAAGAAAATACAGAATAGAACCAAATATAATAACTAAAAAAAGGGAAAATCATAGAAAGAATGGAACATGACAGAAAATACTGTAATGTAAAATGGCATAATGAATTGACAGACATTTGTTATCTTAAATGGAAACTTTGCTGATTTAATCGCAGATCTGAAATGAAGTCACTAATTACATCTGTCCGACAGGATCCAGCTGTGACGCTGTTATTGCCCCTGATGTGCAGGTACACGTGATCACACTCACTGATGTGAATACAACAATAAAGCTTGTGTTTTGGCACATGCATGTGATGAAGTGTCGTGGCACGTCGCTGCCACCAGGGGTCGCGGCACGCTAACATGTTGCTGGTCAGGGAGGTAACAGGAGAGGTGTGATGGACCTGGGATGTATATAGCCTCCCGAGCAGCATCGATAAAAGAGGGGAACACCTTGAGAGAGCCGCAGACGAGCCGCCCCAGGGCCGCCGGAGACGCAGCCGAGCGCGGCACGGTCCCCCCTGTGTGGCGCATGTGGACGGACGAGCCAACACACCGCAGGAATGCGTGCAGTTACAGGCGCGCACACACACATACACACACACACACATGCTCGGACATTACTCAATGTAAGTACTCTCGGACGTTTTCAAGTCCTCTCTCAGAATTATTGGGGATACGGGGGCCACGCTGCTGCGCCCCCGACGGAAACCTATAATTGGAGACGAGCCAGTGACGCGCTGAAAATAACCAGGTTACCACTTAGCACCGGTCCATTTTGGGGAGGGCCCAACACGAGGGCGCAGCACCATATATCAGCTCCTTCCAGCTGTTTGGGAATATCCTGCTCACAATATCGAGGCTGCAGCATGGCAGTGGCAGGAGGAGCAGCAGCAGCAGAAGCAGCAGAAGGCTTTTTTCTCTCTCCGTCTCCTTAGTCTTCCTGGCTGTCTCTTTCCAGAATGGATATTGGGTGACTGGCATGTGCTGGGTGCGCACCGGGGATCTCTCGGTGGGAAACGCAGCTTTTTTTTTTAAGGCAGGGAGGGCGGGGGGAGACTGGCACAAGGCGCGACACTGTTGCGTCTACATGTTTTTTTTTTCTCCTTGGGCAGAGGGGAAAAGATAGGCCGGGGGGGTGGGCTGTCCGACTTATTCCAAAAGACAATTCTCCCCCCCCCACCCCCACCCCCACCCCCCAAAAGGATAATCTTGCTCAATTTGGGATGCGTGCAACGCCAAGTGATCAGATATTACTGGGGCGGCGGTGGTGCTGGTGCTGGCGGTGGGTGGATGGCGAAGTTCAACTTCGCTTGCAGACGCGATCTCCTCCAGGCAGCCAGACAACCAACCAGACAGTCGGCGCTTTTTACGCGAAGTCCCCGTATGGCCACGGGGATGCTGCTGACACCTGCCCCGGTACGCATGCAGGTAACAACGACTGGGCAGCATCACCTACTTCTCCAGACGCTGACAGACAGCAGATCGGTGGGTACGTATCGGCGTGATTAAACCCTTTCGCATTATTCCCTCGTTACCTGGTCTGGATCAGAGAAAGCAAAATGTAGTACAAAGGACATTTCCAGAAACCATAGGTTGAAGTTTCCTCCACACAGACTCCCCGGTGTTGGGACTGATGATAATAATGATGATGGTGATGATGATGATGATGATGATGATGATGACGGTGTGTGTCAGAGGCTGGGTCTTTGCGGGCAAGGTGAGTCCTCAATTAATTCAACTGGCCTACAAAGTCCCAGTTTCTGGCTCATGTGACCACCAAGTTATAGACAATACACCTCTGCTGCGTGTTAATCTTTTAAAGAAAGGAAATAGGGAGGAGATGGGAGGTCTTACGAAGAACAAAAACGGGCAATCGCGGCACATTTTTGAAAAAGCACAGTGATACGTCAGGAGATAAAGTATAAAGCTCGATAAGGTCAGTGAACACACCATTAATATCGGAGATACATATTGTGATCAATAATAATTTTTAGAGGATATTATAGCGAAACTATGAAGCCTGAACGCAAAGTACTGTGGGATAAGGTCACCATAAAGTCACTATTAAACACCATAGGCGCATTATAAACCGCAGGTAATGTAATGCATTACAATACAATACAGGGCCTTTGGTTAAATTTTAATGGTTAATGTATGAGGAACACTAAAGACAGTAAACCTCACAAATAATAAAAGGGAAAACAGCTGCAGGTAGTCAGTCAGAAGAAAAAACATGGAGGTTAAAGTATGTAAAATGAACTATTTAATGACTCATAAGGTCAAACCCTCAACGTCATTGCTTAGTAATTGGCTAAAAAAAAAAAAACTTTGATTAGTCAAAGCTGAACTTTACACATACAGCCTGGTGAAAGAGAAGCATGCTTCTCAAGAGTGTCACAGAAAACCAGAGCAGAGGTTGTCCTCTCTCAGATGCATCCAGTGATGAACAGCTCTCACATGCCATTTCTCAAAGAAAAAAAGGTGGCTCTGCATTTCCTTGCTGGCCTCATTCTGCTGTACAGTTCTTGATAAATTGTTTTGAAAACAAATCAATTTTTTCCATGTTTTTTTTTTTTTTAGCTAAATCAAAAACTAGGCCAAATTGGGTTTAAAAAAAAGGAAGGTTAAACTTGCTACTAGAATCAGTTAATGTCGTTTCCTTGATCTCTCTTCAAAGACTACACATGATAAAAACTTGAGACAGACAAACTTGCACAGTCACAAGCAAATTACTCATACCCTCCTGCTTGAATTTAGACGAGCAATTTAATACAAAAAAAAAATTAACCACTATTGTGTCAGCTTACAGCTCCAGCTCCACATACACATACCTAAATTATTTTTTTTAAAAGTCAAAAATCACAAAGTGCCATACTCTATTATGTTGAACAAGTGTGTCAAGCGGGGAAGAAGTTGTTTTGGAGGCCTGTTTCTATATCTGTCCTGACCCTAGCATGCCGTACATACCTCGCTAATGAATTTAGCATCCTGACACTAGATGCTTTATGTAATTAATAGAGCGGAGGGCTGTGGTGGCATCTCCGTGCTGCAAGTGACACATAGGTAAGACATTCGCTGAAGCATGGGATTTTTATTTTAAAAACACAAGACCTCTGTGATTATTAAAACACACTTAAAACCGTCCTGCAAATAAAACAGACTCCCCCCTGACACCACTGTAGGTGGGAAGCCGTCAACATTCATCTTTCTGTCAGTTTTATTTATTAAAAAGTTAGTACTTGATCATAACTTATTTGTAGGTCGTGTATAACAGATCAGTGGCAGGTCATTTGTTTTTACAAGCCTGCTATTTCTCGTTGCGTCTCTAATAAGCTGCTGTGGATTGAAGTTACAGGAAAGCTGACACTTTGTCAAACCCCTTTAAGGCTTTAATTAAATTCCTTGTGACTGTAGGTGATATCTTTATGCTCATTAACAATGTTAGGTGTAGAAAACGTTTCAAACACTCTTAAGGTCCTTGTGGTCAGACGTTTATCATAAAGCACATTTAAAATCAAATACAGAGAAAACATTAAATGATTCTAGTGCACCTCAGATTGGTCGGGATGCACTCAACAATCATTGCTCAGTCCCTCCAGCGTAGCCCACTAAAGCGCAATGACACATCACAGAAAGCAGATAAAACCACTCCAGCCAAAAGCTCTCCATATATGCTGCAGGAGAGTACGAGCCAGCGCGAGAGCGAGAGCTGAGGGCCTAGTAAGGGAGGCTTGGTGGAATGAGCCTGGTTTGAATAAGCAGCGTGGCTACGGGGAGCTCTGGGATAGTCACCAAGTGTGCTGATTAAAGTTGTGATATTAAACAGTGCTGGCTGCTACTGCCTGCCAAGCCTCTCTCAGTGGCATTTCACATTGTTTAAAAGGCCCAATCGGACTCATCTCGCCACTTGCTGCACAGTGTTGCTTACATCTTTTTTTTTTTTTTTTTTTTCCACCACGGCTGTCTCATATTCTCTCCTCACACCATTTGTTAGCAGGGTCGTAGACTTGCTTTAAATAGACTTTTCCCTACATTTCCCAGGTTGTTTTCTGCCTCTGGTAACAGGGTTCGCTTAGTTCTCAAATCAACCGTAACAATCAGCACACGTGTATGATATTGTGAGCATCATATAGACAACTCTACTGAAGTAAAAGCTCCAGATTGTGTTTACCTTTTCTGCGCAAGCCTTCAACTTCTAATGAACACACAGAGCGCTCCTTCTTGGAAATTCTGCTCTGAACTCATTCAACCCCCTTTAAAAACGTCACTGCAAATCCCAATAAAACTCTGCCATTATAAATATACAATTCATAAATACTGGAAAGTATGCTCGCTTTCTGTGAAACGTATGACCCATCCCCCCCCAACCCCCCAGAAAGGTCAAACTTCAGACGTTGTGGTCACTCCAGGTCGTTACATTTCTTTAGTCACGATTGAACAGATACCAAAGTTATGCACCGAATCACACTCGAGGAGCCAGCAAATGTTGTAGTTTGATCTCAAAAGTTTGGAATGAGACATACAAAGATTAAGCTAGGGAGGGAGGGAGGGAGTGAGAAAGAAAAGGCAGCAAGAAAAGTGAGGGACTTTTAGGGGCAGCTGTGTTTTATTAACCCAGTCATAATGCCCCTAAAAATCCTTATTGCTCTTGCAATGGTCAACAAATCTCCTGTTGCAACATGCAGAGGATCTCTAAACAGCGTGTAGGGATTCATTATCAACAACCTGTTGCACTGCAGGGTCAGGGCACAAGTCAGTGTATATGTGTGGGCTATATAGGTCACATTCAGAGATTTTAACCTCCGTTAAACCGACCGTGGAAGTCACAGAGCTCACTGAAATGCAGAATGAATGGATGAATGTAAGGGCACAGTCTCAGGGGAACAGTAACCTTCATCAAAAGTTTCACAACACGTTTGCAAATGCAGATTAGCACAAAGTTGGAGGTGTTAACATTTCTATCTGGGAACTGCACAGACAGAATGAAAAGCATCTCTTCACTAACAATACCAGTGTTTCCCTTTTGTCAGACTTGTGAATTACACTGTTGTTGTTTTTCTGCCCGACTCCTCGTAGTTTAACATGCAGACGGGGGAGTCGCCGCCCTGTGTCCTTCGCAATTTTGACTTTGCTGTTGAGTGCCAGGGGACAGACTGAAAGACAGAGACAGAACGGCAGACAGGCAGGTAGACTGACAAATAGGGCAGGCTGGCGAGCAGTGGAGCCAGAACGAATTCAGAGAGTATGAAGATATACAGTACAGGCTGGTAGAAATGCAGGCAGGCAGATGGGAGAGTGAAGACAGGTAAACAATGAGATATCTTGACAAGACAGCAGCCACACAGAGAGACACAGAAAATGGCAACCAGGAAGTTAGAAAGACACAGAAACAGGCAGGGACAGTGCAAGAAGACATGCAGTGATACAGGCAAAGAGACAGATACAAGGAAAGACATGGAAGCAAAGCAGGCCATGGAGGACTGGGATCTAGGCCTGGGTGTGGTGTGGTGGGCTGTCGTGGCTGGAGAGCGGGCGGTGTGGAGTGGAGCTCTCGATGTTGGTGAATGAGTCATCGGAGGGAGGCTATTCTGTTGAGTTTCCCTGTGGGACGGCCGCTGCTGAAGGAAGGAAGGAAGAATCCTCTTTGCATCGAGGGAAAGAGAGAGAGAGAGAGGGAGAGAGAGAGAGAGAGAGAGAGACAGACAGACAGACAAGGGGAGAGGGAGCGAGGGAAAGTGTGGACGATGACTCAGGGCCACGAACCACATGGTGATGGAGAAGGGAGGGAGGAATTACTCATCAGAGCATGTGGAATCTCATACGGCTATCACAGGACTGACAGTGTGCTTCCCCCATGGCTGCTACTCGGCCGCCATCACTCCCTCAGGCACCAGCTGAACGCAGAAACCAGCCTTGCTTTTACCAAGAGCGAATGTGAGGATCAGGGTGAACCGGGGGTCAAATTCACACAAGAAGGCTTTTTTTTTTTTTTTGGAATCCTCTCATCAAAGCAGGGTCCACCAGTTTGGGCACCACAGGGTGCCATGAGGGACGAACGACAATAACTTCCTTATCAAGGCCAAATCAACTCAAGCAGTGATGAGTCACACAACTTTTTTCCCCCAAACGTCTCTGCTCTGGGTCACCTGACTTTCTTCAGCTTCAGTGGGGCTGATGAGTGTATGTTAAAATACTGTGCCATTATCTGACAGAGTCATTTGAATTTCAGCAGAGGCTGTAACAGCCCTCCTGATAAGCATGTTTCAGCTTCAAGTGTCATTCTGGGTGTAAGGGAATAGAGCTTGAGTTTGGCTTGACCAAGTAGAGTAGCTGCAGTAGTTTCTAGATACACTCGAGTGTGGGAGGCCAGACGGGCTCGGGACCGTGGTTTTAATAAAAAATGGGAAGTATTATTGAGTGTAAATAAATACAGAGGTATTTTGAAACAGGAGTTTCACTTCAGTCCGTCTGCTTATATTTGGGTTTTAAATTACAGCATGTCAGTGCAAGTCTCCCTGCTCATGCTCCGAATTAGGCAATGCTCTCAAAATATTTAATCAAAGTAACTTTTGGAATGGAGAAGAAGTGAAAATGTCTTTATGAATATGTATCTACAGTACCCGGTGACATTTTAAGTCCAGTAGCTTCTTCTCTGTAGCTCAGCTTACAAAACAGCTCTTTCATGGCTGCATAAATTCATCTTTACAGTGATAAATGTGCCACCACAGCGAGCCTGTGGACGACAAAGTTGCACTGAGTAATGACAGGACAGAGAATAGAAAAAGGGTGAAAGGGCTACCGGCACGACATGCACCACGGCTTCTCTTTATCTGTTTGAGAGCTCAGCTGAACCTGTAGTTGTCCTTGGATATGGGTGGTGGTGAATTAGGCATTAACAGATTGCTCCATGACTGGTGGAGGTGGGGTGGGGTGGGGGGTGTCAGCAAAAACTTTATGCAGCTGTGAACAAATGCACCCATGTCCCATACACCTGTCACAAAGACTTTGGGTGTGCAACAGCTTTGAACGTTTAAGTGCATATGCAGCAAAAATGATGGCGGTGAGTACACCATGGTGGCATGACTCAACAGGTGAAAGGGGCACACCCATAAGACTAGTTTAGGCCCCCGTTTACCAGTGGCGGCACAGTCCCAGATCTCTCTCTCTCTCTCTCTCTAACAGAGGCTGCCATTAGGGTGTGGGCTGACAGCACTCCAACACCAGAAGAACCACTCAAATCCAGAGCAAACACTGCAGACAAAAGAGAGAGGGCAAGAAAAACTGGAGCAGACCTTCCCTGTGTGGATCCCTCCAGCACCCCTCTTTAAAAATGAGAATGAACCCTCCTGACCTGCTTTTAGCCAATCAGCCTGTGAGACCTGGCTCTGGTATGACTAGAGTAAATAGAGAGGAGTGTAATCAGTTATCACATATCTGCAATGGTATTTCCCCGCCTTACTAATAACCCAAATTAATGTGATGCAGTTGTTGCTGTCCGCTGCCTCCTGGACTTGTTCAAACTTAGCCTAGTTATAACGTTCAGTGTTTACTAAGTGGAGATTTACACATCACTAAATTAAAATAGATTGTTGCATCACACAATCTAGTTCTCATGTGCTGTAGAGATTAGTTGTTACTAAATATTTACGCCCTGTCACTGCCAGGTGTAGGTGTTAGCTAACTGATTTAACTACTAACGTTAGCTTGCAAACATGTGCCCTGTTTAGCTTGAATATGGAATACGGTCCCAATATTTGATATAAAAAGCTGTTTAAAAATTACGTGAACAAAGATTTTAAGTCAAATTTCTCAAAAATAACCCAAAACGCATCAAATTACAATACGTCAGGCCAATAATGTTAGACTTGCACCGTGTCTACACAGCCCATGTAATGTGAGTATCGTGTTAGCCGAGCAGCACAGCAGGCAGGGGATTGTGTGCAGGTCATCTGTATTTTGGCAGTGCTCAGAGCCCAACACACAATCAAGAAAATCAAGAAAAAAGTGCCATTAAATGGCCTGCGTAGATGGCTGGATTGATCAAAATAGGAGCGCAAACTGTTCTATCAGATTTTTGAGACAGCTGAAATGCCTCCTGTGTGGACATGCCATAAATGACCAAATAACTTCAGCTTGGGTAGAATAATCTGATACTTATATCTCTCCATATTTGTAAGTGATACCTACATTTCCAAAGTATTGGCAGTTAGGTTTAATATATCCTATCACCCTCCCCCCAAAACTGTTTTTTTTTTCTTGAAGTTACTCTACAGTGACTTTCTACATTGAAAATTGATTTTGATCTGAAGTCTTGAACATCTAAGATATTTAAGTTTTAATGGTGCAACCAAATTTAGTAAGTCACTTATTAAAAAGTTAGGAGGAACTTATCTCAGACCCTTAGTTGTACATTTACAAATAGCTGGTGTGATGCAGCCCCAGTCCTGTCACCGACTGTTTGATGTGAGAGATCCAATTATGGATTCCAGCATCAGTAAATAAACTCTGGAGTAAACAAATTCCAGTTGCTCCTTTTGAAAAGATCTGGCAGAAGTATGCTGGAATTGTAAACAAATAAAATAAGAGGGCTGTGCTGCGCACTGCAGTAAGTTTAGGTGGTAAGCAGGCTGAAAGGTCAAAATAAACACCACGCATAACTCCCAGGTTTCAGCTATAGGTGTAGGAGGCGTGTCTCCATGCGTCACACACATATCGAAATCAGGATTTCAGAGTCAGGGGGCAGCACTGTGTACACACAATTGTATGCACTCAGTGACACGCACACACATACAAATGTACACAGCCAGACACATTAACCCTCTAACTCTGACCTGGGCTTTGCTCACTGTTTGTCTTTTATATGGAATGTTAAACTGCTCACACGTGTTGAACTTTTCTGCATGGGGGCTGCTTTCAGTTCAGTCGACAGCCGGGCCTCATCCTCCACTGTTTGTCTTAGTGATTATGTTTGAATATACATAAGCAGAGGGCCGTTTCATATTTACAGTGCTGATGTTTGTATTGTGAGAAACTATCTGCTATAGTGTGAGGAGAAATGCAACCCTCAGAGCTGAGAGATGCTACACTACCTGAGCTTGAGTTCAGCCTAAATATTTTGAGATGTCATTCCTCCTCTCTTCTCCCCTTGCTCTCGCCCAGCGTCAACTGGGGCACGCCGGTTTCCAGTTGTTTTCTGGCTATTTGGGGTCAACGATGCATGTTGGCAGACCTCATCGGCACTTTCTCTTTGCATTGCAAAATCTGTTGGAAGCTGAACTCGGCTCAGCATTTGTGTGCCCTGTGTTGAGTAACAATGAGCTCCGCAGGGCGATTGGCAGATGTCTGTTTGATGCTGCAGATACAGTCATGCCATTGTGTGGAGTCAGCAAGTGAATGTGTGTGTGTGTGTGTGTGTGTGTGTGTGTATAAGGGGTGAGAAAAGCGGGTGTTTGTTTTGGCACAGAGATCATTTGCCAAAGAAGTGGCTCCACTGCCAAAACTTACCAAACGAACCTGCAGCGCTGAATGTTTTATCTCTCCAACCTCTTCAGTAGTCATAATGGAAAGGTGGCCATTTTACTCCCCACACCCACCTCTTCACGGCTCTTTTGTGAGCTAAGAGGGCTAATGGTGAGCCGTAGTAGGCCTATTTCAGTGCGGTATTTGTTTAAAATAAAAAACAGACAGCAGTGGAGGTAAGCTGCTGTTTCCCCAAACTTCTCTGTAACATTTGCAGTTAACAAGGGGATGAAGTGAACATTTTCAGCTAATCAGGGGCATGACAGAGCCTCATGGTTACTCTGATCTTTTCTTCTACTCGCTGTGGCTCACTTGAAGTCCCATTGTCTGGCCCGAGCCAACATCCTCCCGTCCAGAGGGCCTCTGTGCCAAGCTTGGCTCTGAGGATATTACAAAAAGGGAAAACCCATCTTCCCCAAAACCTTCTTCCATTACAGAAAAGAGGTTTTCCGCTTCTATCGAAACTGTCAATGGAAGTTATTCAAGCCACTTGGAAAACATCAATTGCTGCTTTTTTCAGTCTTTATGTTGGCAAAGTCATCAGTCACGGGGGCAGCATGATCCTTCCATAGTTGGTTTTCAGAAGAAAGGGAGATTGTGTGTGTGTGTGTGTGTGTGAGTGCGCATGTGTTTTTATACCCCTGATACTCGCTGGTGTTGTATGTAGGTACTGTTGATCTGCAGAGCACATGTGCAGCTGACAGGTCTGTGAAATACCAGCATCTGCATTGGTTTTGTCACTGCAACCGTTGCAACTGATATGGACACGAATACATTGCCTCTCTGTGTGTGTGTGTGTGTGTGTGGAGTACATCTTTGAAAGTGTTGAATGAAGAGCTGTTTTATGTTGGCAGCAGAGTGACAGGAGCCACAATGTGACAGGCAGGCCCCAGGCGACCTTAAGCTCAGCAATGTGCCTTCTTGGAACTTCCTTCTCATTCCTTGGGCATAAGAACAGTGGTGGTGCAGCGCCCGTCTGACTCCAAAACCAATAGTTTTGGAAATATCTGTTACATCTGCATCCCAAATATTCAGATGTGCTTTTATGACATTCTTATTTGGGTTGACAGTGTTTTATTTTTCTTCCTTCATGCCTCTCTTGTGTTTTCTTGTCATACTTGGATGTTTTTGTATTGACTCATCTCCTCTGCGTACAGGATGGCTTATTTTGGGCAGTGTGAATGTGTGAATGTAAACAATATGTACCATGTACAGTATGACTGCATGCAGGAAGCATGTGTACATAATTTTTTTAATGCCAGATTGATGGTGACAGATTCCCCTTGTCATGTCATGGCACCACTTGTGACGTTGACTACTTACCTGAAAAATCACTTTTAAAGGAATAGTTTGACATTTTGGAAAATATCTTTAATTGCTATCAAGCCGAGATTTAGACAAGAAGGTCAATACCACTCTCGTTTTTGTGGGGTAAGCACGAAGCTACAGCAAACAGCCTCTTAGTTTAACATGAAGAGTGGAAACATGGGGAAATAGCTAAGAGGGATAATGGTGAGCTGTGGTAGCCTGGTGCTCTCTGAAATGAGCAAAATCCACTTCTAAAGCATCTCTAAATCTCACTGATTAACATGTAATATCTCATTTCTTTAATCCATAATAATACAGAAGTGTAAAAATGCCTGTTTGTGGTTTTATTTATATTTTATGGTGGGTTATGTGTTATTTCTGGGCCGGGCACAGTCATTTCCTGGTGTCTGCTTGTCACCATGAAGTTGCCAGCTCCCATCCAAGAAATAGTCTAAAAATGTCATGTTGTGGTTTTAAAATCTCTTAAAACCACAACATGATGTTTTTACACTTCAGTTTTTTTCCAATCACAGAAACAAGATATAACGTATTTATCCATGATCTTTGGAGGTGCTGGTAAATGGATTTTGTTACCTTTGGACAGATCCAGGCTGGTTGTGTCTCTGTTTCAAGTCTTTGTGCAAAGCTAAGCTAACCAGCTGCTGGCTCCATCTACTGTGCATATTTACTGTACAGGGACCAGAGTGGCATCAATCTTCTCATGTATTCTTCACAAAACTTAAATTTTAGGAACTGTAAATTGAAATTGTTGTATGATTTCTAAATATGATCTATGATCTACACTTGCACACTTGAATGCAAGGTGAAAAGGCTGTTGTCATAGAGGTCGGTTGTACACACAAAAAGAGATCTGCAAAAAGAGAGCTTAAATGATAAGTTGAAACCCCGCCTACTTTCTCACTTCTGCACACCTAGCCAATCCCTGCATGAAGCACGCATGATACTGGATTGTCAGTTCTGGAGAGTTACAAAAAAATGTCAGATGCAGCCCCCTCCGAATAATAATAAGTTAGAAAGGTCTTGGGGGAGGAGCTTTCAGATGCTGTTCAACTTCGCTTGAAGCATACTGATGCCTTTAAGTGGAACAACAACACTGTGAGTCTGTACAGATTCTGAAATATTGATACAGCATTGATTGCCTGCATCAGAGCCTGATCTCTCAATCTCTCAGTTTACTCATGTCTGGTGACATTGGAAACTCTGTGTGAATAATTGTCAAATAGCCTCGGGCTGTATTAAGCAAGGCGAGGATAAAGATGTCTCGTGGCAACATCAACTGAGGAGATACTAAGGCTAAAATGAATGCAACAGGCACTAAGTCTTTATCCTGCCAGCAGAGCCTTAGCAACAGCTACAGTTGTTTTATAAATCAACTTGTTATATTGGCATTTGTACGTACTAGAATAAACATTCCCCTGTTTCAAGGTTGTATGGGAGGATGATGCTGGTGGTGGGGTCAGAGGGTGATGGAGTTTGGTGGATAAACTCAGCACCCTCCACCCATCCATATTAACCTGCTGTAATGCTGTGTACAGAGCTAACATAGTCTCTATCTAAAAAGCTATTAAAGAACCTGGGTGACTTCATTTCATTATTTAAAATGTCAAAAGCTTGAATAAGCACCCTATTACACAATAAGCACTCCCTCCAGGAATAATTAACACAAATACAACCATTCCTCACATTATTTGTGTGCGTTCGCAGTTTTGTCTGAAGAATACTTGCAAATTTTTACCAGTGACTGCATTTTCTCACATAAAATAATCCAATTTAGAAACCACCACTACAAGCATGGGTCAAATAAAATTAAACCTTGAACTTAACAAACTTAATTGCAAACACAGTAATGCCCTCAGGGGTTTTAACTCCCCTGAAGTTGGCTTCAGCAGTGCTTAACTTCCAGGCTGTGCATCAATCTCAATAAGCTCGACCATTTGAAATCCAAGCAAACCATTTGTAACCTTAAACCTACACTTAACCATCAACTTCTTAATACCTCAAAGTAACCACCTGATTTATGGAGCTTGATGGGAGTTGAACTTGGCATGCAGGATGCTCCTCCATGATTATATCTGCTTACGTACATATTTTATATATAGAGTATCACAGAACATGTCACATATATCAGTTGTCAAACGCGGTGAGAGAGGGCCAGAAAATTCTGACACACAAGTCTATTTGTTAGGACAGATACTGCGTCAGTTGACTTCCACTATAGCACACCACAAGGGATAAAACAAGTCAACTGTCGTCTGCCGTCTGAAGCTCATTTTCGTTCCCCACGTCAGCCGGGTTGGGTCATTATTGGGCTGATAGTGTATCCTGTAGTCTGACCCTGGCATTCATGTAAGAAGCACTGTCTTGAACATCTGAAGACCATTTTTACACTTGGCAGAAGTCATCTGTAACACCTGTGAGCTGTCTTTTGTAAAACCTTTTAAGCCATTTTTAAACAGTATCTCAATTTATGGTAAATAACTCAAAAAAGGTCATAAAATGCATTGCTGTGTCTCAGGAGATAAGCCAGATATTAAATCACTTTTTAGCTGCAAAAATCAGAGATGATCTTTGGAAGATCTCGTTGGGATGGAATAAAGCAAACACTGAAGAGAATCAGCTTTTTAATATTTTACTTGGATAAAAACGTCCCATGTGTTGTTCTCAGTCGCCTGCTGAGGAGTTGTTGTGGGCCTGTCTGTGTCAAACATGTGCCTGTGAGCAGTTATCGTTAGCATACAGAGAGATTTGTGACGTAGCTGTAGGCATGTTCTTTGTTAGCAAAACAAGGGCGTTTACATGAAGAGTAGTGCACACTTTTCCACTGTTCAAACTGTTTTGGAAATGCGGAGCAATGATCTAAGATTGTAGATGTCAGAATACATAATTTGATTGTTGTGCAGGGATCTATGGCTGAATAGAACATAATGATATGAAACCCAATAATACTAACCCAGCAGAGACTGTGACTCCAGCAGTGTACTGGGACTCCGTTTCAGAAATGCTGAAATTGTTAATTTAGACAGGTAGTGCACTATCGCCAAAAAAAATCTTAGCCAAAACAACAACTCATTAAAGGTTTGGAAACATGGTCCACTTTTATTCTCTTTATTCTCAGTTTCATGTTCCAGACAATCAGGTAGGCAAACAACAAATTTGTATGTTGGCTGCAAATCTAGAAGCCAACAGTGTTTTATTCTGATGGTTAAATTTCGAGGACTTATTTGGGTAGACTTTGGCAGGGCACTTTAACACTGCCACAGATACTAATCCTGTATCTTTAGTGTCACTTTGGGAGTCATTTCAACCTCACCCCGATCCACTCTTGGTTTTCAAAGCCGGTGCGGGCTATATGAAAAAACTCTGGCTGGCCTCAACCAAATTTTTACTCTCTTGAGCTGGTAAGCACCACGACAATTGTCTTGTTCTTTGTGTGATCTGTCTGGCTCGGGCTCAAGGGGATGTGGTGCGTTGCAAGCTTCAAGATAATTAACTGGTCACAGTCTAGTTTTCCTGGAAGTTTGACTGCATTAGCGAGATTCTTTTCTATTCTCACCTCTTTTCTTTCATTTTTTTCCTTTTTTTCCCCCTTACTGGCAACTGTCACACAGAAAGCTTTGGAGTGGGTGTAAATAAGATGTGCATGCTTAATGAGCAAGAGTAAAAATGGCTTAATTCTTGTTTTAGCAGTGTAGCTCTGCTCACTGAGCAGAATGTCAAGGCAGTGGAATGGCTTAATTAAGCGGTCTGTTAACAGGAACGAGATGAAAAGTGACATTTGTTGTTGTGTCAGCCAGGCCATATCTGTTTAATTTCATCCTTTATATGAAAAAGTCCAAAACATCTGCAACCAAACACTTAGATTTCACCCTCTGAACTCACTTGTCAAACAGATTAACATCTAACTACTGACTTGCCAAAAGGATATAATGAGTGCATATTAAATACCTACAGTCACTTTTTGTCAGTGATATGTGCAATACCCGAAAGTAAATGGTAGGGGGAAAAAAACAAAACAAGAAGTCAGAATTGGTCTTCTACTCAGATTTACAACCAAAGGGTCACCAGTGGAAGTGGAGCTGGAGCAGAGTGGTGCAGAGCTCTCCTCCTCCCTCCTGACTTCCATTCGCCTCCCGTGCTCCCTGCTCCCACCCAATTTTTTCACTCTCTTTCACTGTATATGGGTCATACTGCAATTGTGTGTACATGCAGGTGAATATGTTCTCTTTTCCAATGAGCATATGGAAAGAAGTACTCAAACCCTTAAAGTTTAAGTTGCAACACAGTGGAACAATGCTGCATTTAAAGTAAAGGTCATGCTGTTACACTTAGTCTACTTAAGTAAATGTACGCAAGTGTACAGTATATACAGTGTGTGGCTGACTAAACTCATACAGCGCATCATGTTTTATGAGCTTGTGTGTTTTGCATGTAGAACCCTTTTTTCTGTAACTTCAAATTATGGTCTTATAATGGCACTGAAATGTTTGGACAGTGTTGAGGCACTTAAAGGTATCTCAACATGGTATCAACTGGAGAAAATGCACTTTGTTCTGCTCTTTTCAAGTCTGTTATCTGCACCCATGTATGTGTCCATGCATGAACAGCCTAAACCCCATGTAATCATTTACAGTATAGAATCTATACTGTACACTTTGTTTGAGGAACTTGCCCCTGTGATGCAATTCCTTCCCTTAATATGGAAGAAGCAGAGGTTGAAGAGACACTGTAATTTACCAGAAAATAACTAGAATTGTATAAAGTTGAGAATTATTGCAACTTTGCCATAACAAACTGATGCAAAGTGGAAGGTACTATTTATAATCACCTGTGAGACATTCTCTTACGCAAAAACAAGATAACTTTTACTAGAAAATCTTACTGACTCCTGATTCCTTGTTCCCACTAGTTTACCTGTGCACCCTATGGGAAGTCACTACAACCTCTGCCCGGGCAGGAAGGCAGGATGTTTTTGATGAAGCAGTGGGCTTAATTTAGGTCCAAGCATTCTCAGTATCTGTCACCTAACTCCCAACGATCTCGACACACAGTACCAGAGGCGTTTGTGTGTGTGTGTGTGTGTGTGTGTGTGTGTGTGTATGCTCATGTTTATCCAGGCAGGCGGGTTATAAATTCAAGAAATGTACACCAACACTTTGCCATCCTAAAAAGACAAGAAATGTAAAGGCACACCCCCCCCCCTCCTATTGACTTGGTGAATAAAAATAATAATCAGAATTTCAGCTTTACAGCATACTATAGTGATATGGTTTCTATTTGATATGATTTTATTGTGAATTATTAATACTGGCTATTAAAAAAAATCCCATTAAACCTGCCAAACACCAAAAATCTTGATTCATTCCTCTAAAGGAACTGGCTTAGTTATAGCTCCTGCTTGGCCATAAAATAACCAAACAGGCATAGGCATTGCCAGCGAACCAGCAAAAGCAAAAGATGAATGCCAACAACCCCTGCCAAAGACTTGAGCTTGCACCCAGTGTTCTCTTCCTGGTACACAGAGACATTTTCTGCCTACTTCTTTGAATTACACAATTCCTCTGCCTGCATGAAAAATGTTTTTAGTCATAACACTTTAGAATGAGAAAACTCTGTTGTAAAGCAGCTACATGCTGTATAATGTAATTACAGGAACCTACATTTTCTGGCCCCCGTCTCTAAGCCTGAGGGGGTCATCCGTGTTTGATGAGGGCATGTGCATGCTGAAAGGCGCAATGTGGTTTTTGAAAACGCCGCAAGAGAATCTCATGACGCGCTGACCCCGAGCTTGTCGTCATTTTAATGTTGCATTAAATGAACGTGCTCTGACTCGTCAAGCAGCCGCACAGGGCTGCTGAGAGGAGAGGCGTGTGGTCGTCGTGCATCCACAACGAATGGAAAGAAAGGAAGACCACACAGCAGCGTGGCCAGATCAGGTTGTCAGAGACCATATTTAAAATCTGGGTCAGAGTCCAGGCCATAACCTCTCTCCCTTTCTCCCTCTCTCTCACTTACTCACCAGTGCTCTACACTCCCTCCTCTGCACCCCATTTCTCCTTCATCCCATTCTACTTACCCCTTCTTTGTCTTTTCACTCTCTCCTTACAGCTCACCCACTTTACATATCCACATGTCCTTATTTCATTCACTCTTCTTCCTCCCTTCTCGTCTTTCTTTCTCTCCATATGCTGCGCTTGGCGTGTGCCTGGCCACAGAGGCGGCGGCTTTGCTGTCTGCCTGTGTTGAGTTTCACATGCAGCATCTTAGGATTAGGATCTTATTAGTCTGACTGTAAATGAATAAGATGAGGATGAGCATTGCATTAAAAAAAATGCAGTCACAATCTAAAATGTCATGTTGAAATTTGTGAATTATTGAGAATACAATGGTGGATTTTTCACTATTGCTCTTGTCCCATGAGGAATTAAGAATATTCGAGGCGGGTGTAAGGAACAGCCATATGATTCATATTCAGGTCCAGTGGCAGCCAGATGACTGAGAGTTATGAGTGTTACAATAAGCCTATTCAGTAGTGCTTTATAACATTTAAGAAAAAACAGGCGCAGCTGTTTCTGCAGTACTTACAGAGGACTTAAAATTCATTTACTTTTATTTTTATTAAACTAAACCAGACTAAAAACTTTAGAGCAGGGTAGTGTGCCGTATTGTAAAGAAATTTTGGTTAATATGCTTGATAGGCTTGAAAATCAATATCTGTTTCATTGCTTTGCATTCAGTAGTGAAACCAGTCCAGGACATGTTTAGCTTAGCTTAGCACCCTGATAGAGGTATGGGGGGAAGGGCTAGCTGCTTCTTCTATCTTGTTACCTAGCAAGCCAGATACCGGTACATCCAAGGACCACTTGAATTTGTTCATTCCATGGCTGATGAAGTTGCTCAGCTGAACTCCATCCATCTCTCACTTTTTGTGTCAAAAAAGTCTGCATAAGCCTTTGGGAAATTCGATGTAATGCTGCTCGGAAACTGTTAAAGAGCCACTGATGGAGTTTGATTTAAGATTTGAGAGGTGCCACACTGCTGCCTATTCTCTACGGCAGACCTGGCAGGCCTGCAGCAACTATAACAGTGCTCTGTGCTACCATTCATCATGGGAAAATGGCAGACACTGTACAAATCGACTGGCATAAATGTCTGTGCTTCTTTTCGGATCGTGGCTCTGAACCTATTGTGGAGCTAACATGGCTGCCAACAATAAGACATGATGACATTGTCCTGTTTTTATGCTGGAGGCCTCCCAGTAAGGAGTTCTCTTGAATACCTCTTCAGTGTGACATGGAGACGGGCCCGCAACCACCAGCAGAGCTGAGCTGAGCTGCAGAGCTGCTTTAGAGCCCTGCTGAGACCTGCCAGACCCACAGCTCTCCCTGCCAGGGGCCTCGGCTCGCAGTCAGAGTGAGTTACAACCCATGCTCCTGACACACACACACACACACACACACACATGCTATTACAGAAACACACATACTCTTAGCTTAAATGTGTACAGTATGTAGACATGCAGGCGCATGCATAGGTAGAACACATACTGAAGTATATGTGCAGTGACAGCTCTGAATAAAATGAAACAAGGCATGGAGTCAGGGTTAAGTGGGCCCTGAAAGAAGCACCTTCGTTTTAGTGAAGAAAGTTGAAAACACTTGCCTGGAAAACTTCCCTTCTGTGCATGATTGCTCCCTCCGGGGGGTTCAAGTTCCCCGTCAAAAGCAAGAGATTATTCAATATTTGCTTTGATATTGCAAGGATGAGAGTTGGGTGCAGCAAGTGATCCCCAGGGAAACCAGTTTTATCGGTAGATATTAGCAATTATTCAAACACACAAAGTCACTGCTGCTGGCACCGGACTCAGGTTCATCCTGTTACCCGTTGTCTATAACGCATGGCCACGTACATACCCGGAAGAAAACAACTGGCCTCTTGTACATCTGGTATTTCATATGCAAAAGCATAAAAGACATTTAAAATTAAGTATCTGCGCCGTTAGTTGTCAAGCTTCCTGATTAGCAGATCGCATATTCCATACTGGAAATAGTTAAAAGTTTAAATATGCTGCAGATCAAATTCCCATCACATACATTAGTGACAAGAAGGTGACCTTGTTATTTAACTGTAAGCAGCACAATAAACATATATTTTTACACTGGCTAAGTCCCAGTGTATGCAGCTCACAATCATGATCTTGGTTATAATCTATTGACATGAATAGTATGCCTGTACATTTACCTCATGAGGTTTCTTGCCTGGGCGCACTAACTCTACTCTACCTCTTCTACGCAGGTCTTTTCTTAGAAATGAAATATTTAATCGGCAGTAGATCTTAAATAAAGTTACCCTGTTGCTGGAGTAGAAATGTATGTGCCAGGAGTGTGGCTCTATGGGTCACAGTCCAGATGGCACTGCAATTTTTGTGTCAAACAAGAAAGAGTCCACAGCCATGCTAGTGGTTCGGTGAGGTTGTGCTTGTGCACACTGATACTTGTGCTTAATGCTAACTTCTTTGAAGGCAAGCACGACAACACGGTTTATGTTTTAGAGCTGGAATGATCAAACAGCAAGTTGTAGAAGAGGTTTTATTAAATTAGTACAGAGTGATCGCCATACAAAGTATAATGGCAGCATTGTTAATCATATTATTGTTTAGAATCAGCAAGAAGTTAGACCCAGTGATGATTCTCTCAGACTATTGTGCTTGCTTATTCGGTAGCATGAGCGTGTAATCATCAAGAGCATACCTGCAGAATGAGGAAACCTTTCCTTTAGCATGAAAAAAATGACATCTACAGGCTACAGTGATTTCATCCCCACATAGATACAGAAGGCTGTGGGTTCTGTTAAAAGCAAATAGAACTGCTTTTATTACGCCAATTTTCTCAGAATATTTGAGAGGGCCCATTTAATTCCTTCCCTTAACCTCAATTGGGTCCTGACCCGATGAGAAAACTGCAGGGCTCATGAGGATTCATGAAGCACGCAATGTGGAGTGTGTGTAACACCGCAGGGGTGGGTGAGAACAGGAGCTACTTATGAGAATACTATTGGGCAAGAGGAGTGCTAGAAAGGGCGATGACTCAGTGTCACTACACAGGGGCTATATATCTCTATACAGGGTGGGATGAAGACTGTCTCCAACACGCCCACTTGGCATCCCTCCCATCCCACCTCCATTGCCAGACGCCTGACAGGGTGAGGGAAGAGGGAGTGGAGGGGTGGTGGATCAACAAACCCTTAATTCAGAAATGTCGAAGCACCTCAACTTAAGCTACGTGAGTCACGCGCGAATTTCCTCGACACATTTTTTTAACCAAGATGTCTTTTCTTACTTTCAGCCATTGAGACAAAAAGAATTAGGTGATCATAGGTCACAAAAGTACCAAGGCCCATTAAGTTTCAGCTTCACTAATCTAATAATTCCTTGTTCAGTATTAGCAATAATTAATATAAACGAGTTTTGTTTTGGGACTGAGAAGCTAGAAATGCCAAGCAATTACTTAAGAATATAAATATTTTTACGTCTAGAATACCATTAATGGTAGTTCCTTGGTCTTATCTCCACTGACTGGCGTAGTCTTACATCTTTTTCCCAGACCTGACATAAGCTAACCTCAGAGGAGTCCAGATGGAGCCAACATGTGAGTCCTAACAAGCCAATGTGCGGTCTGATTGACAATGCAACCTGTTTATGTATGTGTGTGTGTATGAGTTCTTGTTTGTCTGACAGATGGTTGAGACAGAAGAGCTGCCCGGAATGGAAGAAGAGGAGATAGTAAAATACCTGCAGCTGGAGCATTTTGATAGGTTTTCTGCATGTCTCTGCCTTTTTTAATATTAATATGAGAGGGAAATCTGAATAGAAGAAAAGGATTATAGGCTGAAGGGCAAAGAGTCGAGGTGGTGTTTGATGCTAGTCTCAGTGGCAGGCTTCAAACAAACTGTCGCTCTGCTTCTGTCTAAAGCATGCATACACACACACATGTCCACCCACCCACATGCATATGCGCGTACTCACACAGACACTGTAGCTCTCTTGCTCTGCCTCTCTCCAGCTCTCACAGGGAAAGCCTCACTGCTAGCACATCCAGCCACCACAGAGCTGTGTGACACACAAACCTGCAGACACACGCAGTAATACATGCACACACAAACACACACACATACACATATGCATGCAAGTACAGCAGTCACATTTGGTATAAAGCATGTCCATACGTACTTTGAGATAAAAAGACAGAGGCCACATCAGGTTCATCATGAACAGAAGTTTGCACAGTAAAAGTCATTTCCTGTGGAAGAAACACACACAAGAGCACTGGCTGAGCGCTGTCACACACATGCACAGACACACACATTTAAAAGCATGCACCCAAGAGCGCTAAGTAAACAGACACAGAAGCAAGTATATTCTCTTTCTCAGGTACGCACATTTAAACAGCACCCACGGTAGCGTGGGGACCATGTTCTTTCCTTTACAGTAGGCCATTTCCTTTAACAGATTTATCACCAGTGTTGCACAATCCATTCGATTAGCTCTGTGAATGACTCTGTGTGTGTGTGCCCTTTGTGAGAGAGTGACCAACTGAGCTTCTGTGATAGTGTCTCTGCGGGTGCTTGCCTGTGTGTATCAGAGGGCCGTAGGCTCAAGCTATTAAGATCAGTACAGTGGTTAGATATGTGATCTGAAGGATGATACTTCAGAGCGGAGAACAAAGCAGATGCTCTTCCAGAGTAGAAACTGTGCGAGGCCAGCATACAAGCCCTGGGGGACCCCTCAACAATGCTAGCTTTAGAGCAGCTATTGTAGTTGGCCAAACATATTACAGCCAACAGTTAAACCTAATACACTATAACGAACTGCCAAGAAAATCTGCTGCGCTATCATCGACACATTTAACCATCTGTGTGCAGCATGTTCTAATATTATAATTTTTTTGGGTTTTGTCCAAATTTCTTATGCACAAAGACAAACATTTGATGACCTCCCGAGAGTGAGTGGGGTGGGGGGGTATGACAAGAAGTTGATATTTCTGACAGAAACTATCAGGGGGCTTTTGGTTGTGTTGTATGAAATCTCTGGCATACAGAGGTGAGTGATGAATAAAGAAAGAAAAGGAATAATAAAGCAGAGTAAATAAACACAGACAAAGACTGTGAGATCATGAAAAGATCTGTCATAAAGTACTATTTATTCTTATTAGAGACAAAAATCAAGTGGGCTGAGGTTCTAGAGGAGGAACAGTAGGGAGAGATAGAGAAAGATAGATAACCTGAAAAGTAAGTAAGAGCAGGAAATAAGACACTGATGGACGAGTAGAGGAGCAAAGTGGAGGTCTGCGGGAGCGGATTAACAAAGGTGAGTTAAGACCTTTCACTCACTGTTAAAAGTGACTACAAAAGCACACAATATAAGGCAAACAAAAAATAAAAAAATAAAAAAAACACTACAGTGTGCACTGTCAGATGTCCTACATGTACCTTCACTCACACTGATGGCACACAGTCCTGGAGCTACTTGGCCGGGGAAAGCTAACTTTGGAAGGCCGACCGGGCTGACATGCCAGAGCTACCATTTTAGTGTTCTGGGGCGGCAGATTAGCCATGGTGACACATAAAACCTGAATGAAAAAGCCAAGTGGTCAGACAAGAAACAACACGAATGATAAGTCATCCGGAAAACCGTTTGTGAGTCATTCAGCAAAATCATTTTAAGCCCTACTGGAATATCTCCAGCATATAATATGTTTAAATATTTACCACCATTGCACTAGAATTGCTGTACATATATTATTTTCTTTAATTAAAGACAACATATAATACCTGACTTTATTATAGGTTTTTAAAATTTAAAACCTAATTTACTTTCCTTCAATGAATTTACTCAATTTTATTCAACTTCTGACAAAAAACTAAACTACAAGAAACACTTTACTAAAAAATATTTGACTGACAGATTTTCACCTCTAAGTACTTATTGGTTATAAAAAGATTTAATACATTTGTGCCCAGTATAATCCATTTACTGACCTAAAACTGATCAGAGAAGAAAAACAAATAATTTTTCGGCAACTGAAATGATTTTCAGTGAGTAAGATCCTTTTCATGAAGACAAAGCAACACTGACGAGGTAAGTTGTTTTCTCAGCCTTGGTTTGCATGTTTTTACATATTGAAAAACTGGTGGTAACGGTGGTAACGATCAAAGCATGTTAACCATGTTGGTCTATATCATAGAGGAGAGACAATACATTTTATTAATTGTATAAATAAGTGTAAAAAAGTGTGTATAATATAGCCTGACATAGGGGGAAATGAATTATATGCTGAGTGATTATTCTCTATTACTACTTTTAAAATAATAACTGATACTGTTAGTTATGATTAAGCTGTGAAAAGTTTTACAAATATTAGCCTATCTGTGATAAGAAAATGAATTATATGCAGTGTACAGTGAAAAGATATTAATTATTAAATTTACCTATTTCACTAATTAAATGAAAATGAGCCCTAGACAGACAGACAACAGACAAACAGACCTGTTGGGCCCAGTTTTGATTTACATATTGTTAAGTATAATTGTGCTCTGTTTCTGACTGATTTGATTTTTAATTTCAGATGGAATACTATTTTTTTAAAATTCCTGTAAGGAAACATTGTTTTACAAGAGAATATCATTAAAAGCAAATTCTGCTTCACAAACTGGACCGTGTGATTTTTAAGTTTCTAGCTATTAACTTATTCTTCTCAAACTGTTTTAACATTTAGCAACTTCCACTGTTAAGCCATTTGAGATGTTTACGTGAAATTACACACTTTTTGGGAGTTCATTATGTTATTTAGTTTCTGCACCACATGATCACCTGGATCCTATTTAAAGTCTTACACAAAAATGAATAATATAATCGTGAATATGTCAAATTAACTTCAATGTCCAGTAAACCCCTTTAGATTGATAATATCAACTTCAGCCTCATGCCAACATTAATAAACTAAGTATAAAATTAAATATAAAGAAAAATAAGAGGTATTTTTACTGAAGGAAAGCAAAACTTGAGTTAAAAGCTGTGTTAACAAATGACTAATTTTTTACCGATGTGAGCTGACTATTTCAGTCAGTCATAAAATATATAAAATACCTCTCTTCAATATATTTTTTCAAGCCAGATGTCTTCTTTTTACAGAAGATAAATAGATGTTTGAAAACACAGACACCACTGTGTCAGAAAGGAATTAAATTTAAGTCCATTATCTCAAAAACAGACAGAATAAATCAGCATTGCCCTTACTTAAATCTTATCAGCAATTTTTTTTTCAAGAAGTAATAGCCTTGAAATGGTGCTACAATGTTTGCAACTGTGCTTGGCAGCAACTGGCTGCCTTCAACTGGCTCCAGCACGACAGCGCAGCACATAAACATGTATGAATAAGTTAAGAAACATGAACCTGTCTGATCTATCTTCAACAAATCTTTCTCTTTTATTGCACTTATTGAACCCGGTACATCTGAGAAAACTTAAGGCCTCAATCCAGCCAAATTCTTATAAAGGAATCTTCTGTCAATTTCACTCCGTTTTCATCAGACTTCGGTTTGCGCTCTGGCAGCGGGAGCCGAGCCAAGCACATTTCTCTGAGTCATCAGAGAGGGGAGGGGAGGGGGGTGGAGGGAGGAGGAGGAGAAAGAGGAGGAGGTGGAGAAGAAGAAGAAGAAGAAGAAGGGGGAGGAGGAGAAGCAGGAGGTGGCAAGTCTGGAGTTTCCCTCTCGCTCTTACAGGCGAGGGCCCACACCGAGCAGCAACAGGCTGAGAAAACCGTGCTCTATTGTTTCAGGCCCGCTGGCAATGTGAGCCTTCCTGAAACTCAGCAAACAACTATCACACACAAATGAGGGAGACGTGCCAAAACACTGCTCACTGAGAGACCTGCCAAAATGGCAGAAAGCTGTTGTGTGAGAAGTTTAGAAGGACTTTCATAGAATCTGTTGTTTTCTTTTCCTGGCAGCCTGACAAAAATACTCTCTATACAATCTTAAAAAAAACTAAATCGATGAGAAAGAGTGGTCTACAATCTTTTGTAAATCATATGTGACTGAAATATAGAAGTAACCTATAATAATCGATCTCTTCTAATGACATGTTATCCTTGTGTTGCCTCAGTGTAGCATGACACGGGAAAGAGTGCATGTGTGTATGTAACAACCTTAAATTATCAGTCCTCACAAATACACAGTTATATGTAAACACATAAACCTTTAAAGGACTTTGTGGTCATATTATGACACTTGCCTCTTTAAACTGCTTAATAACGTTGCTAAAATATATAATTTAAGTGCTGCCTGTAAATGTTGGCAGCATCCCAGCTTCACTCCGTAGTGGTAGCACAGGTTGTGGCTTGACGTAGGAAAAGGCGGGACCTGAGAGCAGTAGGTACTACTTGGAAGAGGAAGCAGACAATGCATTCTGATTAATGATGGTTTCTAAGAAGCAACTGAACATCGCTCTCCTTCTAGGAATCGTCACAGCTTAAATTAGAATAGTTCTCATCATGAGAGTTTATATTTATTGTAGCAGCATATTATTAAGTGGACACCCTGAAAAGCAACTAAACCATCTGATAGTGTGGCGTCTCCATACCAGCTGAGAGCGTAAGTTGCTATTTATGTGGCTCAGAGTGATGTATAACAGCAGGTTGTGATGTAAGAGGGCGCTTCAGTCATGGTGGCAGACTCACAGCCGTGTTTGTTTAGCAAAAGGTGGAAGAAATGACAAATGAATGACATGGCAGGAGGGAGAGGGAACCGGGTGAAACGAAGCAGCGAAGCTTTGAAGAACAACCCTTCATTTCTCGTCCTGGGCTCCGTTCAAACAGTCGGCAGGTTCTCATGTCCCACTGGACCTGTCAGGCAGCTCCACTGTTTGTTTTCCACTCCAACGTGGGGACAGATTTGGACAAGGGCGACAGCGGAGTCTATTTTCTCCACCTGGAAGCTTGGAACGGAGGGGAGGGAAACTCAAGACTGGTTTTACCCGCTTCCTGGAAACGGTAAAGCAAGTGGGAGGCCCCACTGTCAGGGAAAGGGGTAGAGACTGCGTGACAGAGAGTGAGCAGGGAGAGAGAGAGACTGAAACCTCTGGTCAACAGATAAGGAATATGTGTGAATGCATGAGTAGGAGTGTTTATGTGCCTGCCGGCGTGTGCTTGCGCGTGTGTGTATGTGTGTGAGTGAAAGAGAAAATGATAGAATGGTAAAGAGCACGTGCTCCAGCCAAGGGGATTTGCTGATGCCCACGAAGATC
The DNA here is from genome assembly GCA_033238685.1 of Lates japonicus. Lineage (NCBI taxonomy): Eukaryota > Metazoa > Chordata > Actinopteri > Centropomidae > Lates > Lates japonicus. The sequence continues at coordinate 295,444 of BRZM01000091.1, forward strand.
TGTTTACAGTGAGTGCCCCTGATGACCCCAGAGAGGATGAAGGACTCGCTGCCAACATGCACACAAACACACACCCATATGGACACACACATCATTCCGGGCCACATATCTCAGCAGACATAGATACAGGGTGTATAAGGTCACCTGTTAGAAACATCCGGAAGGCTAGATTCCAGACAAAGCATGTATCCCTAACCCAGCCTGGAGGTAGGTGTTAGTAGATGTACGATAGGGGAGAAGGAGCGAGAAATGCTCCGCATATCCAGCTGACGACGGAGCACAGCGCACACCGATTTGCAACTGAATTGCATTGTGAGGCTGTGCATGAGGAGATAAAACAAGCAAAACAAACTCGCGCAGCGATGGAGGCCAACGAGGGGTGTGAGTGTGGGAGTTTAAAGGCTCGTTCCAAGGCCTGAAGGTAGAGGCTGGAGAAAGGATGAGAGAGAGATTTGTGCGAGGAGAGACAGACGACAGCAGCAACAGCGAAGGGTTGAAGAGCAAGGACAAAGGATGACGAAATTAAAGGCCAAATGAGATGCTGGCCTAAAAAACACAGTGTAAAAACAAAAAAAGCACTTCCATCAATGGCTGCAGTGTTATGAGAAAACATTGTGCAATAAAGTGTATTTCCCAAAATGTCAGAGTTAGATAAGATCGATGTGACTCTCACATCTGTAGCTACAGTATAAAGCTACAGCCAGCAGCCAATTAGCTTAGCTTAGCATGATGACTGGAAACAGTGGGAAAGAGTCTGGCTCTATCTAAAGGCTCGATCCACCAAATCTCACTAATCTAGTCTTGTTGCTGTGAGGTTGCCAGGCAACGAGCAAAGACTTTACACTTTTGGGGTTTTGTACAGATTAAACAAACAAGACAGAACAAGTTAATTAGCAAGCTATAGAGGTGATGATGGCAGGCTAACAGTTTGCCCCTGCTCCCAGTCTTTATGCTAAGCTAAGCGGGATGGCTGATGGAGCTTGATATTTAATATGCAGGCGTGAGAGTGGTATCAATCTTGTCGGGTAACTCTCGGCAAGCAAGCGAATACGCGAAATTGTCGAACTATTCCTGTAAACCCTCACCTCCCCTCTCCCCCTCTGCCCTGCTGTGCTTTTCACATTTGCACGATGGCCAGGTTTTAAGCCTGCCTGTTACATTTCAGCAGTAGACCCCCTTGACACACGAGGACGTGCACGCCCGCTGACTCACCAACCTGCTCGTCTGTCACAGTGATTAAGTGTGATCAATGCTGCGCGGCAACCATGGCTGTGCTAATGTACAATAATACGGCCTGTACAAAAGCTGGGGCAGGCTGAGATGAATAAGGTGGCTGAGACAAAGAGAAAGTCACAGATTAACTTCACATAGGCTCTGAATTATAGGGCGTCGCTTTGATGCTATATTACGGACACGGTCAAGGTCCAAGGTGTTTATATGTGGTGTATAGGCACACCAAAGTACACTCGACATGTACACTGTATGTAGGAATATATTGAACAGAGGAAGAGATAATTTAACTGTGCCCTGATAAGTGTGTATGGGAACAGAGAACGTGTCTGTGAGTGTGACCACGAGGACAGAGATGGAGAAAGAAAGAAAGAGAGAGGGGAGAGAGAAAGTGGGACAGACAGCAGCGATACAACCTCTTAGCTCCCTCCTCTCCTCTCTTGCTCCATCCTCCCCTCATTCTCCTCTCTCTTTTGCCACTGAGGGGAAGCGAAGGAGGTCACCCACACCTACAAGCACTCAATCAACCTGCCGGCGACCTTGCTCGTCCTGGATACAGTGCCCGCTCCCTCTGTTTGTCTGCCTGCGACGCTGCCATCCTGCTGCCATCTCTCTGCAGCCGGTGCCAGGTTACACTGCCATGAGCACAGAGGTGTCGTTCCACCAGATGCCCACTTTTCTATCCACACTGTGCAAAAATTCAGTGGCAGACAGCTCTGTTTTACGTCGATGTATCGTGCTAAGAAAGGTCTTTGACAGGGACATGACAAACTGAGCCCAGGTTAATTAGTATGTGGGGAGGTGGGGATCTTTTTCCTCTTTATCTGATGATGTGATGGCGTTGCTGCAAAGTAATTTATTCACTATGAAGGGATGGTTTTGGTAAACTGGACGTCTGCCAAAGTGAAATACAGTGATTGAGTGAGACCCAGTACGTATGAGAGGTGTGAATACATTAACATGCGTGTTAAGCATCATCTGAGGACACCGCTCGGGAAATCCAGTGAATGACTCATCAAGTCACATTCAGTGATTGGTCACCACGCAGAACCAAACCAGAGCAACACTCTGCTGTGACCAAACAGGGATTTAGATCATTGAAACAAGATATGAATCAAAATTAGTGCTGCATTAACAATCATCACTGATTAGTCTGTCAGTTATTGTCCTGATCAATCAATTATTGGTTTGGAACATGAAACATTACAAAACTGTAACTAAAATCTGTAACTAACAATTATTTTCACTATCACTATCATAATCTGGAGATTACTTGGGTTTATAAAATGCCTGACAACTGTGAAAAATGGCAGCAGTGATGTCCTCTAAAAATGTAGTTTTTGTCTTGAGCAACAGTTAAAGATCCAGATATTTAGTTTACTATGAAACTAAACAGTTCCAGATTAATTTCCTGTCAATCAGCTGATAAACCGTTTCGACTCTGATAAGAAAATAGTAAAACAAATTGCCATTCACAATGTTCTGAACCCAAAATTGACATTTTGAAATTGTCCACACATATTCTCAGCTAATTATTTCAAAACACAAGGGCCACTAAAAATATTCACAGTTGAGAAGATGAAACAAAAGAAATGTTGGTATTTTTGTGTAAAAATTTTTTTTTTAAAAAATCAAACAAATTAACCTATTACCGAAGAAGTTGCAGAGTAATTTTCTGTTGATTGGCTTTCAGCTCTAATCAAGATCACCAATCAAGACCAATGTGGTCTACGTAAGCCTACAAAGAGTCAAACTAGAATGTGTTATGTTCCCCACAGCCACTGATGCTAACCTATGTGAATGACATGACAGCTTTACTTTAGGAGGATGTGTCACCACCAAATCCTAGCAGCACCCCAACACAGTAGACTGCCAAAAACATACTACAATGTAGGTCTATGGATGTCATTACTAAACGATGAGTGCAGAATCTCATCTTCAAAAAAAACTGAAGGAACATCGATTACCCACGCCACCACCCACAGCGCATGGTCCAAAGAAGTGTTTTCCATTGTAGATAAAGAGTTTCTGCAACATTGGAAGGCTCACTGTGCGAAATATTATAGAATATTACACAATCAGACTTGTATTACAAGGCAATTACCTGATACTGTGATAAAAGAGTAAACAGCTGAACACCATCACCAGCTACTGCTAGGGTGCAAATTAAGACACAAGGCCGCAGATATCTCTATCAGCTGTGACAGTCAGGTCACATTCCTTTGTTATGTGCTGTCGGATGGGCCTTCCCCTTCGGAAAGTTACTTATGACTGTGGATACAGCTGCAAAGATGGCTCCACTGACCACAGCTACAAAAGGCATGGAAAGACAACACATGCGCCGAGACAGACGAGGGAGGAAGGAGGGCGGAAAAAGGGTTACATTTTTCTGAATGGATGGCAGGAGAGCTGAAGAACCCTGGACTTGGTCATGCATTAGCCTGTCCAGTTTGTAGATGGTGTGTGTGTGTGTGTGTGTGTGTGTGTGTGAATAAAAGGGAGAGGCAGACAGAGACAGGAAAGTGAATGTAATTCATCTTTAAAAGGGCAGATTCCTCAGTGATCTATGGTGTACAGACTGTGTGTATGTGTGTGTGTTTTGTGTTGTAGAAATGGGTGTGGGAGGTGTAAGCTAGCTAGCTACAACTCCTCTTATCGCTCCACAGAGCAATGTGGAGAATGAGGATTCTGGGTTCTGCCCTGCTGATCAAAGATACACAGAGAGGCTGATACACGCCCCCACTCTCTTCCTTTCCAGCTCTGTCATGCACACACACACGCACGCACGCACACACACACACAGAGGCAAACATAGAATTACAAGCTCAGCAAATAGCATGTAGGCTAATGCTATGAGCAACCACTCTACACTAAATAAAAGGCAGAGGGAGTTTAACTAAATATGTTAGTCGAACATTTTAATGATGAATACAACGTTTTTGTACTGAGTCCGTTGTACTTATATAGAAGAATCATTTTGCTGCATCTCACACACTGGACTGCCTAGGATTTGAGCTCAACTAACGATTATTTTCAATTGATTATTATCAATTAATCTGTAGATTTTTTTACTAATCAATTACTTCTCTGGGTTTTAAAATCTTAAAAATGCCCATTGCAATTCCCTGAGCCCAAAGTTACATCTTCAAATTGCTCCTTTTTTTTGTCAAAACTAACAGTTAAAATCAGTGGCAAATGAATAGCTTAAAAAAAAAAAAATCTAAATAGCTGCCAATTAATTTCCTGTTCATAAACAAACTGGTTAACTTTTTCAGCCCTGCACAGGAATAATGACTCAATTCATAACTTAAATGCATAGCTTTATTTCATGCCCACTCATGACAAAATATTCATTTTAAATGGGGTCAGAGGAGAGCAGAGTGTTTGCCCACAATATCAGGAGAGCAGAAAGAGAGATACTCCAGGCCCAGGTTGCCTGATGAGGTTAACTACAGTCAAAGTCATGCTTTATACAAACGAGTTGTAAATTTGTAACTCTGACTACAGCACTTTACACTAGACGATCTCATCTGTAATTCAGATGCAGGTCTCATCACAATGACTGCGTGCAGAGACACAGGAGTCCGACACTAGACGACTGCCTGTGTGGGTGTGCACGTGTACAAGAAGGTGTGAGAGAGATAGAGTGAGTGGATGTTTGTTTTTGTGCATCCAGATATTTAGTTTACTATATGAAACTAAACAGTTCAAGATTAATTTCCTGTCAATCAGCTGATAAACCGTTTCGACTCTGATAAGAAAGCGTAAAGCAAATTGCATTCACAATGTTCTGAACCCAAAATTGACATTTGAAGTGTCACATATTCTCAGCCTAATTATTTCCCAAAACACAGGCCGCTAAAAATATTTCTACAGTTGAGAAGGAATGAAACAAAAGAAATGTTGGTATTTTGTGTAAAAATTTTTTTAAAAAATCAAACAAATTAACTATTAGAAGAAGTTGCAGGTAATTTTCTGTTGATTGGCTCAGCTCTAATCAAGATCACCAATCAAGACAATATGGTCTCACGTAAGCCTACAAAGAAGTCAAACTAGGGCCATATTTATGTTCCCATGCACTGATGCTAACCTATGTGAATGACATGACAGCTTTACTTTGGGAGGATGTCGTGCAAAATCTAGCAACCACCCCAACACAGTAGACTGCCAAAACATACTACAATGTAGGTCTATGGATAACATCATTACTGCTTGATAAGTGCGGAATATCTTCAAAAAAAACTGAAGACATATCGATTACCACATACCACCCTGGCGCTTGTGGTCCAAAGTGTTTACATTGTAGATAAGAGTTTCTGCAACATTGGAAGGCTCACTGTGCGAAATATTATGGGAATATTGCACAATCAGACTTGTATTACAGGCTGATTACTGATGCTAGCCAGTAAAGAGTAAACAATGAACACCATCACCAGCTACTGCTGGGGTTCAATTAAGACACAAGGCCGCAGATATCTCCTCCAGCTGTGACAGTCAGGTCACATTCCTTTGTTATGTTAACAGCCGGATGGGTTTCCCTTGGAAAGTTACTTATGACTGTGGATACAGCTGCAAAGATGGCTCCACTGACCACAACTACAAAAAGGCATGAAGGCTAACACATCTTGAGCAGGCAGGGAGGAAGGAGGAGGCGGAAAAGGTTACATTTTTCTGAATGGATGTGGGAGGCTGAAGAACCCTGGACTTGATGTCATTAGCCTGTCCAGTTTGTAGATGGTGTGTGTGTGTGTGTGTGTGTGTGTGTGTGTGTGTGGATAAAGGGAGAGGCAGACAGAGACAGGAAAGAGTGAATATAATTCATCTTTAAAAGGGCAGATTCCTCAGTGATCTATGGTGTACAGACTGTGTGTATGTGTGTGTTTTGTGTTGTAGAAATGGGTGTGGGAGGGTGTAAGCTAGCTATGCAACTCCTCTTGCTTAACTCACGAGCAATGTAGAATAAGTTCTAGGTTCTGCCCTGCTGATCAAAGATACACACAGAGGCTGATACTGCGCCCCCCACTCTCTTCCTTTCCAGCTCTGTCCTTCTTTTACACCACATAGCATGCACTTTACACAGAAATGACATGGGAGTACAAGCTCAGCAAAATAGCATGTGAGCTGATACTGCAGAGCAACCACTCTGTTTACTAAATAAAGGCAGAGAGTTTAACTAAATATATTGGTGAACATTTCAATGGTCTAGCGTTTTGTACTGGAGTCCAGTTGTATGAAGAATCTTGCTGCATCTCACACACTGGACTTTTCTAGGTTTGAGCTCAACTAACGATTATTTTCAGTGGTGTATCGTTGATGTAGATTTTTTTACTAATCAATTACTTCTCTGGGTTTAAAATCTTGAAAATGCCCATTGCAATTCCCTGAGCCCAAAGTTACATCTTTAATTGCTCCTTTTTGTCAAAACTAACTGATTAAAATCAGTGGCAAATAGACAAGCAAAAAAAAAAAAATCTAGAAATAGCTGCCAATTAATTTCTGTTCATAAAACAAACTGGTTAACTTTTTCAGCCCTGCAGAATAAACAGCTCAATTCATAACTTAAATATAGCTTTATTTCCTTGCCCTCATGATAAAATCTTGTTTAAATAGGGTCAGAGGAGGCAAGTGTTTTGCCCACAATATCAGAGCGAAGAGAGATACTCCAGGCCCAGGTTGCCTGATGAAGTTCTTCTGATCAAAGTCATGCTTTATACAAGCAGGTTGCCATTGTAACTCTGACTACAGCACTTTACCAGGCGATCTCATCTGTAATTCAGATGCAGGTGCCATCACAATGACCGTGCAGAACACAGGAGTCCGACACTGGAAACTGACTGCCTGTGGCCAGGTGTGCGTGTACAAGAAAATTAATGAGAGAGATCGGCGGTAGTGGATGTTTGTTTTTTGCATGTTGAGTCCCCGCAGAGTCACAGCTCTGCTCCTCAGACTAACAGTACGACTGTGTGTTAATTCAATAAAGGAACAGCGGCGGAGTGTAAGCCTCTTAATAAGCAGTATGCCTCGTCTCTCTGTCTCCCCATCTCTCGTCTCGCTACTTCTTTCACTCTGCTTTACCACCTATCCATCAGCTTAATCCTCCCCTTCGTCGCCTCCCTGTTCCTCTTTAACGCACGTCTATTTCCACGACTTCATTTTCCTTCCTCTCACCCTTTCTCCCCACACCTTCTCTCGCTGCATGTGCTCCCTCCCTATTCCTCTCCTCCTTTTTTTCCCTCCATTTATCTCTCCTTTCATCTGTCACAGCCGCCGCTGCGACTCCTCCTCCTCCTCCTCCCCCTTTCTCTCACCCTCCCTCCCCGTCTCCGTTCTTGTATCTGAGTGGTGGGTCAGCTGGGTGCTTGTTATCCAGCACCTATCCAACCATCCCTCGGCTGGGAAGCCAGACAACCAGACAGGCATCCGGGCAGACAGACAGACAGACAGACAGACAAAAGACGACCAGAGAGGAGAGAAGAGTGACAGCCTGCCGGCTACTGCTACAAGACTGACAGGCAGGAGGCAAAAAAATGCAACTGGACGGCAGATGTCCATAAAGGCAGCCAGGCAAGTAGTCTGACAAGAGGACAGAGAGGCCGTCAATAAAAGACTACCGAGCAGGTAGGAGAGACAGATATGGGCGGGCAAGTAGGAGGCATTGAGACAGGTAGGCAGAGCAGCCAGACATGCAGGTCGTCACAGGCCGGTGCGTAGCAGCTAGCCAAGCTACGAGCCCAGCATCCCAACAGGCCAGAGGGTCAGTAGTTGTATGGCTGATAAACACTGCCTCTGTCTGGGCCTGGCACAGTACTGCAGGCAATAAATTATGCCTACATGGCGACGAATAACCCTTTAATTACTGGGTGTTCAGTCCAAGACTGAAAAGAAGTTGTCTCCACCGAAAACGGGTTGCAGTGCTTGGGGTAAGAATATTGGAAGCATTAAGAACAGCATAGTAAACATTAAGTTCAATTTGAGCTTGGACGTCAACTCATTTTCATTCGAAACATTAGTAGGACATTTTGGATTTTAAAATAAGATTAATTATTTTTAGCTCTCCAACAATTGTTAAGGGTTTAAAAAAATGGCAAAAAGTCCAAACATGTTTCACTGGTTTTCTTGGACTTTTACGATAGCAAAACAAATACCTGTGGGTTTTAGATTGTTGGTTGGACAAAATAAGCAGTTTGAATAGGGGAGCTGTGATATTTTCAATTATTTTATGGACATTTTCTAGGCCATATGATACACAAGAATACACAAGACAATAATAGTCAGATTAAAAGTAATGGTTAGTTGTATCTTACTTGGTAGATTTAATGTAAGGTGACTATTAAAGCAAAGAGAATCAATAATTTCAATCTTTTAATCTCAAAAACTATCCAGTCTTTAAAATTCTTAAAGAAGTTCCTTTAAGAACAGATTAACTAAAATATGAACGGTCCCAGTGGCTTCAAAAATCAAGACCTTGAAGAAGGACTGCAGTCAATTTAAAATAACATTATTACTTCTGTGTTGCAGAGAGGGCCATGACAAGAATATGAACAAATCTAAAGCAGAGCAAAAATAATCTCGGGCTGTATAAACCAAGCCCACTTTGTAAATGAAAAGTAACTATCCACACAAATTCTCTTAAGCATAAAATGTACACATAACCCTGAGAAACTCTAGTAATGTCAGCCACATTTGGCTTTTTTTGCTATCAATTCTCTGTGAAAATGTCTGTGGCAATGGCAAAATCGCTTACATTTCATTTCATAAAATTATACAGTTGTGACTATATTGTAATACAAGTTGGACTGTCACTGAGCATAGCTGAAATGTGTTGCTATAATTCAAATCAGGAGGGATTTCTGTTAAAGCATATATATTCCCTCTGTTTCCTCCAGTACCCTAATAAAATCCATCATGTTACAACAAGAATGTCCTAGAATAGGATTACAATGACACACAGGAAGTCGATTTTACCAGACATGGGCTTGTAGCACTGGTGCAGTGTTCCAGTTTCACCATATGGTGAAGATTTCACTTCAGGCAAACGCCTCCCGATTCCAATCACTCTGACTCAGCGAAATATGTTGCCCTTCCTCTGTTAACCAGATGTGGCAATGGTTTCTTTCAGAACAATCTACCCAAAAACACTAATATACAAAATTTTTTTATAACAGCTCCCTAAGTTTTAAAATATAAACACCAATAATCTGGCTAAATGTTAAGGCCGAGATGTGGTATGTGACAAACTAGCCTACATGGGAGGGCTGCTGAAGCATTGCAGCACCTTTTTCTTTCATCACAAAGTTAAGAAACTGTGTTCTTAGTCATCAAGCTATTGTAATCTTTGCAGTCGCCAACTGCCAGCTATTTCCAAAGGCAATGTGCATTTTTTTTCTCGATGGTCTGTCACCCAGATCTCTACACTCTGGCTGTTGTCCTACTGGGTCAAGTCACAATGACAGGAAACCAGGAAACCATGAACCTTCTTCTTTGGGAACGATACAATTTGCCTTACAGAACCTCAGAGCAACCAATGTGCTCGCATCCTCACTGCCTAAAACAAGCCATTAAATACTATTCACCATTTCCAGAAAGTTTAGAGAATTTAAAATGCCAAGGAGTCATTAAATTTAATGCTGCCAAAACTCTGTGAAAAAAAAATCCCAAATTAAATAACACTGGCATGGATCTAGCCTGACTGAGGCAAATTTTCCAAAGGCCTTGTAGTTTCCATCTTTTACCAATTTTCACTAGTGGACTGCAGATAATTGTTCTAATTTACCGGAATCCCCTACTCCCCCCAAAACAGCCAATTTATTTATGTTTTTGTACTGGTTAGCTCTGGCTGTGGTTAGCTAACCACAGGCATCTTCCTGTACTTGTCAACATGCCGTTACAAGATCAATCAAGAGCAGGCACAGAAAATGACCGGACACACGGAGGAGAGATGAAAAAGCCATGACTGGAGGTGAGTCACAGAGGGGAAATAGAGAGCTAGGTGCCTGTCTGAACTGGGTGTACAATTTATCATGCACTGCGGGAGGTCATTTATGGGAGGAGGAAATGGAAAAGGGTCCCATTGATACAGCACATATTGCATGCTGTTTATATGGAAGGATGTGAGGGAACTGAATAATGTCTCTGGTGGTAATTTTCCCCCATGGTAATCTACTCTTAATGACCTTATACTGTGCCTGCAGTATTCTGTTACATTTTGATTGAGTGTCGAATCTTAGGCTGTATTACTTTGACAGGGATTACACTAAAACTTTTGCATCAAGATTAGTTTTAAGTTTTAATTATGGATCTGTATATTCTGCAGTTTCTTATGCATCAGATTTAGTTAGTCTTACTCGAGCTAAAATTAAATTTGAGATCTGCCTTGAATAGACTACTGGTTACATGTTGAAGCTAACAGGAAAACTTATCCCAACAACTGGTATATTAATGCATTTTATTTTTACCAAGTGTCTGAAATCAGTCAATCGACCAGCTTTGTAAGAAAAGATCAAATCTGAAGCCTTGTTTAAACTGCCATCATAAAAGTCACAGAAAGCAATGAATAGTATCAATATTAATATTCTATTTGTCCCTTGTTGCCAACAAATGACAAAAACCAACAATGTGTAAGTGTGTCTCTTCATACGTTCTGACTTCCCTACCCTGTCGGTGGCACTATGCCTCAATGCCCATTGGTTCCTATTGAAGCACTGGGGGTCAACAAATAGAAAGTTTCATTTTTAATAAGGGCTCAGTAGTTCTCTCCAACAGCTACACACTGTGGTTTTTAGCAAATATTACAGGGGTAAATAGTAATTTGTTGGGGACTATTTTAAGCAGTGGATTAATACACATTTAGTGCTCTGTTGAGCATTTACAGCAGCAGGGTGATGTGAGGCTGACTACAATAAACTACAGTGCCTGTGTTGATAGAAACAAATGGTAATGTAATAGTTTTTACTGGATCAAATCATTTTTGGTTTTGGTCTTTACATGGGATTTGTTTACATTACGAAAAATATACAGTAGAATCATCACAAGTTGTGCGTACAGACTGGACATTTGACTGTAGCTTCTGCATGATCATCAGGAAGAATTATCGATACAGGGCGGCACAGTTGGAGTAATGACAATTTTCATGACAAATGTCTATCCACTACCACAGTGTGTTTGCTTTGGTTAGCTGCAGGAGGTTGAGCTGACCACAATCCTCCTTCCTGTCTCCTCCTGGGTCTCTTCTTGTGCCAGGCTAACAAACCATTATGTTGCGAGATCAATAAAGACGCTGAATGCTAAATGACTGGTCACACTGGAACCAGATGAAATAACTGGTGGTGATTCACATCTGAGAAATGTAGTGCTACAGGCCTGGAGCTTATTTCCCAAAGTCATCGCAGCATGAGAAAGTTTTATTACGATCAAAGTCTCTCTGGGCAGTAACACAATAATACAACATGGGTGGGTCAACGCACCGATATAAACATGCAAATGTCATTATTTTGTTTATATTAAAAAGTTAACTTGATCCATACCATTGTTAGTGTGGACGTAGGAGGGCACACAGGGCCGGTCAGGTCAGACCTCCACTGTATCTGCTTATTTGTCCAAACACAGGATGTGGTGAAAGGATCCATTGGGACATATAGGGTTATTAATCACTCACCAAGATTACAACATATATGAGACATGCTATTTCTTAACAATGGATCTCTGATACTACCCCCGCAAAATGGTAATGCAAAACTATTATAGCTACTGCAGCATTAGGGGGAAATCCTTTCAATGCTTAAGCAAATACACTTTTTTATGATTCTGCATGCTGGTTTAGACAAGATTTGTGAATGTGAGGCAGCCTCTCACAAAGCTAGAAGTGAGAGTGCACCAGTATGTGAGCTGCTCCAGTGACAATGAATAACAGATGGGCTTTGTGAACAGACTGATGGTGCTGAAGAGAACTTTAAAAATGTGGAAACAGGCTCATTTTTGTAAATAACAATTACTTCCAAACAAAATAGGTCACATGGACGGGAAAAACAGTGACGGTGCATCACTTCCCAAAGAGGCAGCTATGAGACTTAATCTCATGATGACATGACAAATTTGATTCTGGGTTTTCTGGTTTGTGGACTTGGGAGAGAGTTATTCATGCTCACAAATATTTATTAAAACTGCCTAAGATCAAACAAATAGCATATGGGAATTCTGCTTTGGAGTGGATTTTCACTTTGGGGCAAGCCAAGTTTGCAAAGAATGATCATCAGTGGAGTAAATTAACAGTGACATTCGGTATGGGTCAGCTTCCTGGAAACTAATGCTTCAAACAGATAAAGACATACACAGATTCAAATTAACATTCAGACAATGGTCCCTCCATCCATTTAGGCAACTGAAGCACCTCAGGAAAACCTCACACAGACACACAGGGGACAAGTGAACTCCACCTTCCTGCTTTGACATGAACATGCTAACTACTGAGACACTGTTCCACCATGACAGAATCATACCTGTGGTATTTTACAAAACTTCACATCATGTTTCTCTTGTTTTTGACATTCTGTTTTAAGCTCCTATGAACACTTAAATAGGACTTGCACGCAGACTACTCAGTAACCGTTCAATCTCCATCTTAAGTGCCTGCAAACACCAGAAAAGTACAACAATATCATCATCTTTCCCACTCCTATCACCACTCCTCCAGTCACATTTGCCCTTAACATCAACAATGAAATTCTCACAGAGGGGCCAGGGAACATCAAAAGCGACTTAATCTCTTTGATAGTGATGGATCTGATGTTGCATACTTTTGCTTGAAAAAAAAATAAATCCAGAGCTCTACTTAAAATTCAACTACAAAGGCCATCCAGTGCATATGTCTGTGGATTTCACCAGAGATTATGACCTCAATCTATTATTGACATGGTGTCTGTGGACATGAATGATTTAGTATTACTAGATGACATTAATCGGCTCGGTAACAGTCGCCAGTAAATCCATCTTTTGTTGTGCTCTGAATGTAACTCCAGGGAGAAATGAGGATTGAGCAGTATGCAAGTAAGTGCCTGTGTCTCCCAAGTCCTTGGGAATGAACCCACTGAACTCCCAAAGGTGTGTGGAATAACTCAAAGAAAACCAAACCTTACACCACTTCCCCCATCTAGTGGCCAAAAAATGCCATTGCTTCTAAAGTCTCCTTTTAATAACAGCAGTCAGTAGGATTTTAACAGGTAATATGGGCAAATTCATGCGTTCATGTAGTTAAATGGGACGAAGAGACCTCAAAAACAGAGGTGGGCCTACTCACTCTGTTACAGGGGTGTGCCTAATTTTGACTGTCACAGTGATAAATGGAGATAAACATGCAAAGGTTTGAGCGCAAGTTAGAAGAAAAATGTATTTATTGTGGTTATGAAAATTAAGATGTGAACAGGCAAGTGATGATTTGTCGTCGTTACATAATCAGACAATAATTTCTTGATAAGGTCGGCTGCCCCAAATGAAAACGCTTTCTTCGTGTACTTGTTGTGAACGTGCGTTTCTAAACAATACAACTGATCCTATAATCACTCAAAAGAGCAACTTATTATGACAACAGTGTTTACATCCCAGGGGGTTTTAAAACAGAGAACAAATTTAGATAAAAACTATTATTTTAGTTCTTGAAAGACTTGCAAAATTGTGATATGAAATCAAGCAGCAAATACATGACTATTTTCAGTAACAACCATCACTGAAGTATGGTTGTGAACTCAAATCATTGCTTAAGATCACTAAAGCCTAACAAATTAATATCTTACAATATAAAACAAATATAAAATCTGAATATAAAATATAAAATAAAACCTATGATAAAAAACAACCTGATTTCAACCTAGACTCTACCCTACATTCTTTGACCTATAGTAGCTTTGACCGATTTGATTTTGAAGCTTTGCATAGATGCTAACCTAGAGTAAGTTTTAAATTTAATTTCATCCACTAATGTTTTAAATGAGTGAGAAAGGATGATGCTGACCGAACAAAAATTCTAAGCATGGGTACTATCCAGGACCCTCAAACAGGTCACATGACCAGAAAATCTGCACAGTGCCATTTAGGGCTAACTAAAGGGCCAACAGCTAATTTGGTAAGTGAACACTGATTTCAACCATTCCTCTAACACAACAGCATATGTCTGGCTTACTCGTCAGCGTCTGCGAACTGGTCTGGCTCAGGGGGAACCTTGTAGCAGGACCACTGGAGAGGACATGGGTGGTGTATGGCTGGTCTGTAATTGGCTGTCACCGGCAGGTCAACGGTGTCCGTTTGCTTGAGTGTCAAATCCCGCAAGGCAAAAGGGAGCACATCCTCCGGACCTGGAAGAGGTACAAATATCACAAAAACATTGGTACTTAGCCTGACCTGAATTCTAAAAATAGCACCTACAACTTTTCTGGGGAAAGATTGTATTATATTGTTCAAATATTTTTTTCTTTACCATAGGGTCTGACCCCAAAGCACATGTTTTCCCAGTCAGTGAGCATGACCTCTTGGATCTCATTATCCCAGTCCTCCTCCTCTCGTGGTGGCATCAATATGAGCGTAGAGTTCTCCTGACAGACGACTTCAGTGTTTCTATAAAAGTGAACAGGTTGACTTTAGCATTCTGAAATGAGGAAAACTTCTTCTTGGGACTGCTTCATAATAAGGGGAGACAGCCAAATCTTTACATACACCATTTTTGATAGCTGACACTGTAGTTGTTTCTTGGCAACACAAGCTTATCAAATATTTAGTCGGGGTGCAGTGGGAGCTTCAGGAGTAGTGTGACATTTTTGGAAATATGTTTATTTGCTTCCTTGTCATAAGCCTTTGTCCAAGGAGGCTTCCAGCACCTCTAAAGCTGACTAATTAACATATTATATCTTGTTTGTTTAATTTGTACAATAACTAGGATGTGGAAGCAATAATTTGTGGTTATGTGTGGGACTATTTCTCTGTTTCTCTATTTCTTTCTTTTAACACTGCACCAATTTGAACTGTATAACTCTACTGACAATTGTTGGCCCCAAATGAAACTTCAAAAATACAGTGAGGCACTATTTTTTATTCCATGTAACGCCCTGTCTACAGTTGCATTTTTCCCATGTCTGTTTGACACAACCGATTAATTTCTAGTTTAACCAATGCAGTGCCCTACACCACCCTTGTAACACTTATATTGGGTAGACTGGACTGAAAGTGGTAAATAATAATGAATTAATGAGCATTTTAGACTGACTAATTTATTCAAAGCAGTTATCAGGGAGGTTTCTCACCTTTTCTTATGTCTGAATTTCTTCCTTCTTCTCTGGTTCGTCACTGCTGCTGACAGACGGGGCTTTCGTGCCATTTGGTCTGAATTACCAGGCACAACAACAGTGTCTAGACTGGTGGCCCCGTTGACTGAGATACCACCTGAAATGTCTCCGCCGCTGACCCTGCCAGCTGCTGAGGCATCACTCACAGCTGAAATTTTATTTCCCTGTTTCCTGAGTGTCCTTGAGGTACTCTTGCCTTTGTATCCGTGGTTAATATAACCATTAACCATGCCTTGCGGTTTGGTACCATTCAGTGTACCAGCTGGTGCGCACTCACTGATTCTAGTGGCAGCAGCTGGGCGGCCATTGTGAGCAGCAGCTTCATTAACCAAACCTGTGCCTGGGACCTGACCATTGACCAGACCATTTGTTTTACAGGTGCTGTGATACGTTCCCCTTCTTCTGCCCTCGAAGTTCAAAACATGCTGAGGCATCTCGTCACCTATAAAGTACATTTGGAGGATAAGTGAGCAGAATTAAAGAAAATAAAAACATGGGATGAAGATATATGACTGTTTGGTTAAAATACAGAGAGGTGACAAATGAAACTTCAAAGAAGCATTTCAGTGAGAAAAAATACATTCACCAACTTTCAATTCTGTTCTGTGCGCCTAGAATGGAGAAAGTGGAAACACATCACATAGACCTGTTCATGAGTTTAAATTAATTTGGATTCTGAGTCAGTGTTACATGCACAGTATTAGGAAACTATGATGCAGTCTGATTCAGTGGCTTCCTTCATTATGATGAATGTGAGCACTGCATTTTTTGTCCTGAGTCAATCCCTCACACTCCCATAACAGGATAAACGTGCATTAATCTTAGGCTGAAAGTAGTCCCCTACATGCATTTTATGCTCATGTTTGAGTCACATTTACTAAAAACTACAGAGCCTCCCTTTAAATAATGACTATATGTTTATGACCCATTTTTTTGAGATATATGTCTTCAGTAAGAACAAATGGGCTTTGGGCTGAATACTATAGACAGGGGAGGACACTCATTAAATATTGAGAGATAGACTAGCACGAGTGTTGGTTTTTGGGCTTTCGATTGTTGGATATAACAAAAATACTGAATTTTCTTTTAAGTGCATATCATTTGAAGATGCCAGTAAAGTCCCATCTTCATCCGGTTCATTCATGTAACAGGCTATAAAAATTTGTGTTGGAGGTGTAAACTTAAATGTGACATATACAATGAAACTAAGAGAAAGCAGCAACTAAACTTACTGTTGTACATTCAAGTAAGGTCGGTAACTTTTGCCCCCCCCCCCCGCGCCAGGTCACTGCTAACTTAGCCACCTGCTAGCATCATCTCCCTTTAAGCTAGCGTTGTGATTGACAGCTATCATCGTGTCGGCTGTAGACAATTTGCTTATCATTAACGAGTAAACAAAATCAATCCCATAACTTGTCGCTAATTTCTAAGTGCCTTCAGTTTAAACTAGCGACTCCTTACCTGTGCTGTAACCTGAAGCACGCCTCCCCCGTGCAGCACAATGACCCACACACACTGTGGGGTGTGCGAATTGAGGAGGCAAACGATGCGCCGACAGGTGGCGCCAAGACACAAAATGTCATAGTAATGTTTGTTAGTTTTTATAAAGGAATACCACAAATGCTAAACTATTCACTATATGTTTTAGCTATCAAACACCAAACTCTGTAGGTTTGGAAGATGATCATGTTAATCAGTTCCAGCAGTGACCCCTAGAAGCAAATAAAGATTATGTCAGTAGGTGGCGCTATACTGCAGCGGAATGAATGTTGAAAATGCATAAAGGTAGTAACTGATTTTCATTATGATAGATGAACAATGTGGCCAAATGAATGAGACTTGTCTTGTCCATATATGTCTGTGTCCTTTTGCTCTGTTATTCATGGCTAGGCTAGACCCCTTGGGAAATCTAAATGCTTTCACTGGTAGCCTGTGTGCTTCCAACATTGTGTCAACAGTTTGGAAACTGCCCTTTCCTGTTTCAACATGACACAAAACAAAGTCCATAAATAAAGTTTTCTTGAGTTTGGTGCAAAAGAACTTTACTGGCCTGCACAGATCCCTGACCTCAACCCCATCCAAAATATGTCAAATGAATATGAGCAAATCTTTGCATCCAGGTCTCAAAATCTTTTGTAAAACCCTCATAATAGGGTGTAGGCTCTTACAGCAGCATTTCAATTACAATCTTGTGTCTTCTGGGTATAGGATGCAATACCTGGTCATCCTGAAATCCTGTTATCTCTCAAAGTCTCTGTACCTGGCAAAAATACAGAAAACAGCACCTGATATTTTTTTTTCTTTTCATTACATTGTAGTATTAAAACAGATAACCTTGGATAGGCCTTGCTTGAATCACATGATCCCAGTGGCCTAATGTGAACATGCAAAGCAGGCTTGCCTCAACACTGGACCAATACATACAAAATACTAAAATAATAAAACGGTGATTGTGGATTTTGAACCAATCATGCAATCAAGTGAGAATGGGTTACTTGCATTATTCATGGTGGTCAAGTGTTTTGATGTACAACACAGTATGTTTATCACAATAGCAGCAAAGACATCAGCAGCATACACTCAAAGAAAAGAATAAGTGGTTTAATGTTTTAGAAATTATAGTTTATTATATAAATGGACATGAGGGCAAAAAACTGAATTTAAAATGATGATATTTCGTGAGACAGCATCACTGCCAAAGCCATTTTTATTGCCATTTATAGTGACTACATCGCATTGGATAGCCCTAATGATTCAAAGAAGAAATGAGTTTGTGACAGATTCTACAGCTCAATGCACTGATGATTTTTTTTTTTTTTTTGTAATTTAGGATGGCACAAGCAGCTATAGAGTGAAAAGATTCTTGAGGCAAAACAGGACACAAGTCAGCAGGTACTGTACTGGTAAATAAGTTAATATTGCTCATAATGTTCACCATTTAGTTTAAGTTAGGAAGACAGTTTACAACCATATAAAAAGCCAGTTTAAAGCAAATTGAAAAGCAATGGAATTACTGTAACTAACAAAACAAACAAACAAACAAACAAAAAAAAAAACGAAATGCGACACAACATCCCCCACTGCATTAAGAAATTATTACATTGACAAAATATTCCCAAATTGCTATCCTGGCTTGCGTACCATACAAAGCATTGTGCTATACTGCTTTTCTAATAGGACACCTAAGCAATCACAAGTTCTTTCGTGATAAAACTGTATAAAATAGATTTCATAGTATCAATCTGAAAAAGAGTGGTGAGTGGCACATGAATACAAATTATCACTATATAATTACAACATTTACAAGTCAAGAAAATATGTCAGACAGACATAGACTGTACCTCCAAAAACTGTGTAAATCTGTAGCAACATTGTCTTGAAAAATGTCCCCAAAAGGCACAGACAGAAGAAAAGGTGGACCATGCAAAAGGAAACAAAAAGTTGTTTTGTTTTTTTTGTGCAAGGAAGCAAAACTCAAGTTTAGAATAATTACATAACACAGCAGATTGTAATTGTTTCCCCTCTAAAACAATGCCCTCCTCGTTACAGTACAGAATACTGTACACGTGTTACAACATATCTTAACCAATTACAGAATTAGATTCAAAAAGCCTTTTTGACCACACAGAACGTGAAATATCAAGTTGTACATTCATGATATTTACAGTATTAGAGAGTTTCAGAGAGCCATTGGGGCATTAACTACAATCTGCAACCTGGAGGCTTCAGTGAGATTGCTAATCCAGTCTTTTGTACCAAAGAGTAGTGGATGCTCAGATCCAGTATCTGAGTTGATTTCACTGAGCACAGAGAGAGGATTCAGTAAACCATGTCACAATGGCTACCAGCCACTCCAATGTAAATCCATCATACATCCTGTACATTCATATCATTACATTTCTATTGCTAGCAACAGAGAATTTTTTTCAAGCTCATGCTTTGCTAACAAATAGCAGCCATGGGAAGTTACAGTTTAAAGACACTCCTTGGTTGCAGCTTCTGTGCCATAAAGCAACACTCTGCTACTCATCTGAACCAACCTAAGGGCCACTTCTTGGTGAAAGAATTTTCACTTTTGGACTGATTGACACTGCAAGTGCTGTTTCAAGGTTCCTGGAAGACATGTTCTCAAGAATAAACAAAAACATAAATCTTCACCTTCAGTTATCCTTCGGAGACTTCACAAAAACCCTTCTTTGCTAGCATACGTGGTTCATCATCTGACTCCCCACCTCTTCATAGAAAACACTGTTGCTTAAGTCACTGTTTTCAACTTATAATCAAGGCATTCTTCTTTTCTTTCTCTATCCACTTCTGCCTCGTTTCCCAGTCTTCTTTTAACACCTGCTTGTCCAAGTATGTCACATGCATTCAGAGAACACCTGCATGATAGGGGAGAAAAGATTGGCAGTTTACAGATCAGGCAACAGCGGACTGACCTGCTTTCATGTCTGTCTCACTGTATTTACCTAAAATTGATCTTGCTACACTGCACCAAACTGTCTGTCTGTAAATAAGATTGCTAATATTACACCAGGATACAGTAGAACCCACATCAGGTTTGTTACATTGTTCCAGTTTTTATGCCCAAGTACGTTATGTCCAGTGTACTACATCAAGTGACTTTGTCGATCCTCAACGCATTTGAGCGCAGGATGTTCCTTGGAAGAAATCACCAGTTTTGTCTTGTGAGATAAAAGTTGTGACAGTAACTACAGTTCACAGCATAGACAGAGAATAAAAACAAAACAGGGTAGGTCGAGTTGAAGAGTCACAGTAGTATGACCTAAAGTCAGTGAGCAACCACAGGCTCTTAAGTTCTGTGTGGAATCTCACTCAACCTTCGCTGCAAGAGAAGTCCACTTCCTGCCACAAGCAGCAGGGGGCGATGCATGTCTATTTATATGTCCCAGTTTCCAAGACTGGATCTCTGCTTCACTGTACAGACTCACGACTCGGGTTGCAGGTTCTGATCAAACAACTGGAATGATCCTCATTCTCCCGAGTTCGAGAACGACTCTCATTCCAGTTGAGTCACTGCTAGTTTTTGATCTCCAGGATGGAGGGGTTGTGGTCCAGGATGGACAGGATGATTTTGTCCATGTACTGTCGCAGACGCAAGTTGATTTCCTCCTGCTCCTTTAGGGCTTCCATTAACTGGGGAGAAAGAAGTATGTCAAACACATTTTCATTCCAGTTATTTTTAACAGTGCACACTATAGTCTTACTAATTGTATTGTTCGTTAGCCGAGCTGTGGACCCAATACTTTTGTTGCTGCAAGACTATGCTATGTTAATTAATAGCAGCATACAAATTGTCTTTGTATGGGAACTACATAGAAATTCAAACTATAAACTATAATCAATTTTTATGCACGGATAGGTTATTTCCATGGCACTGTGCAGCAGTTATGTATGTGAGGTAGCCGTGTTGATGACCTCAATATTATGCATGATTCAATTCTACAATAGTGTAATATGTAGAACACTGTCGTGCTGTGATACGTCCTAGAAATACAGTTATGTTCTAACTTTTGTATGTAAGGGACCTTTATCATTCAGATCAAACTCAGTATGAAACTAACTGGTTGCATAACAGTTGACAATGCAGTCACAGAGTTGTTTCAGAGTAAAATACACTGACTACTTTTATTGTCATATAGGAAAAACTAATTTAACTGCACTGCATCTCAGTGTAGTTTGTATATTATCCTGGTGTTACCTGGTCTCTGGAGGCGTTATCTATCTCTGCAGCCAGGGACTGGGCCTTGGTCTGTGTGGCAAACAGGTTTTTAGCTTCATATAAGCTAAGGCTGAGGATCTGACCATTCAGGTCATCGTTCTGCTCCCTCAGTTTCTGGTTCTCCTAAAATACAGAGTGAGGGTGGGAGGGAGAGAAGAGAGAGATCGGAAGAGAATGAGATGAGGCTCTGGACCACACAAGTGGTAATGTTTTTTTGTTTTGTTTTAATGGACACTACTCAAGCCTCACTCAACCCATACGCCAAAACACTGCACTTGGTTCCTCATCCAGCAGCAAACACAGCAATGCACATCTATTCTGGCAACACCTACAGGACATAACATGGGTTATGCGTGTTACAGAACAAACTGCTCCCCTGCTTTGTCAGGTGTGTTATGAAAGCTCCATGATTAAGTTGCCTTTTGAGCGCTGACAAGAGGTCAGTTTGCTTTACCCTCCTTCTGTCCTTAACTATTAGTAAGTGGACTGCAAAACTGACCCCAATTCAGCTTGGGCAAGTTCACTCTACTCCATTGTGATTAGTGGTTAATCGGGAGGTCAAAGGTCACGGAAGCAATTTTACCATCAGACCAGGACGGAGCCAAGCCCCAGACAACACCAGGTGCTGGAATTCAGGGGGTAGAAAGTCCTGGGACACAAATCGCTGGACACACACACACACAGACATTTACAGAGGCGCACAGGCAAGCATAAGATAGTGAGTTTATCCTTCTTGTGGGTGTTACAGGGCAGCGTCTGTCAAATTAAAAGCTGTCGCCGGCACACAGCTTCATAATCAACCACAGACAAGCACATTGAATTGCTGGACATCTAAAACTGCCAGAAGAAGTTGATATAAAGGAAAGACATAAAAAAGAAGTATCTGCAGACAAAAGCTGCTATAAAACTATTATGATCATTTCCCTTCTTGCTTGCCTGCGCTTAGTGTGACAAGTTTGGCTCAAGGCTACTGGGGGACATGGACCTTATCATCTGAAGTCCCTGATAAAATGCACAATCAGCAAATCTCACTGACTGGCCACTTAAAAGTTACCTCAACGTCTGATGGTTTTGGTAACTTCTCACTTTTTGTATTGCTCTTACTTATGGCTTCGAAATGAATTATACACAGCTGCTATGCAACTTCCAAGAGTGTTAATATCTACTTTTACTAGTCTTATCAGAGAGGACATCTGAAAAACACTCTCATCTACTCCCTTATCTCTCATGTTTACTTCGTACCAGGTCTATACACTCTGGAAACAGTAACTTGGCAACTATCACTGTATTTAGGAATACTGAAACTAAAGAACAGAGAAAATATACAGAGCATACTCTATGTGCTCTGCAGCTAGAATTGTCATAGATTGTCATGAAGCTGGTATAAGCTCCACTGGACTCTCCATTACAATTCGATTAAAATGTGATACTCTCTGCCTGAACCCAACCTCTTGCAGTGTGTGTCTCAGGTCCACCTAGCATCTGTAGCCACCATAATACCAAAAGTAGCCTTGTTTTCTGAAATTAGCCACTTCATGTTCCTCTGGTAGTACACAACTAATTTAGCGTGTGTCAAACTGAAATTGCTTCCTGTAAGAACAAGGTTAAGTGCATTGAGTCCTGCAGGGATAAATATAGCTTGAGTATGAACTTATTATCTGAAACTATCTGAATCATTGTGCAGGTATGTCAAAACTGTTTGTAATATAAAAAGACAGTGTGTACACATAATGTGTTTCTATACTGCTACTGTGTCATTTTATGGAGAGAAAAAAAAGATGGTGGTCCAAAAACACAATGCTCTAATTTGGTCACTGTGAGCAAAACATTTCTTTGTGGAAATAATGCAGGGTTTAGCTGAATTTATTTATTTGTGGATTAATACAAAATGGTAGTTTCCTGAAGGGACTGAGAATTAGAGAGTCAAAGACATGCTACCAAATACAGTAAATAGCACTTGAGACACACTTAAAATAAAGAAAGGATAGAAGAACGAGTGAAATAATTTTAAATAAGTAAAAACAACTGTCACCCAATAAACACAAATTAAATGAACCATAATGAGTTTCTTGTGAGACATTAAATATTTATAGATTTTCTGCTGCACTAAATCTGTGACAGATAATTATGTGGCTCACTTTGAGATGCTCTGTGAAGCTAGTAACGGGCATTATCTTTCAATAACAGGACAGCAATCCTGGATTCAGGATCCTAAATCTATGTGAAAGCGTTTTATGACCATCTCAGTATGTTAAAGCACACGCAGTATACAGACATCCCTGAGAACCACTAGCTATAATACCTACTGCGCTGACCATGCACAATAAAGTATTTGAAGAGAGCCTTGCATCAATACCTGCTTGAGTCTCTTGACCTCATGCTCCAGCTCCACCTCCCTGGTCCTGCTGTTGAAGTCCGACAGGCTGGAGGAGGAGGTGCGGCTGCGGCCAGGCTTTTCTGCCTCCAGCTTGAACAGCTGCAAATGCTCCAGCTCTCGACGAAGGTCCTCTATCAGCTAGACAAAAGATAAAGGACAGATAAAAAATGTTATGTAATGTCAATGCAGGTTTTTTTGGTAGGTGTAGGTGTATGAGGTGACATAACTGCAGCAAGAGAGAGGGAAGAATAAAAGAGAGGAAATAGAGAGAGCAGCAGAACAAAACAATGCACTTTGCTTTGTGTGTGTGTGTGTGTGTCTGATTGCATAAAACAGTCCCTCCCACCTCCTGCATGGCTTCCTTTTCTTTCTGGAACTGGAGTCTGTTCTGTCTCAGTTTGTCCATCATTTTCCTGTAGAGGTCCATCTCATCCTTCAGGCGCAGACTAGTGTCCTCCAACTTGTCTGTCATTCTTTGCTTCTCCTGAGGATGGACAGACATACACACACAGTTATAGTTTGAAGGTTTGTTTTATTTCATTTATGTGTTTCAGCTATTTCAATCAGACAAGCGCACATACACTTTGTCAGGGAAGAGGCATGTCTATTTACAAATGTTGAACACAAAGGCATCCACACATACGTATGTCTCTTGATAGACTTTTTGGGATATATACCATTAAAACACATTGGTTTCTTACTATTGTTATTGTATTCCACGTTCAAGTATTTAACATATGGAGCTGAGCTAAACTTCCTATTTACAGTAGCACTTTGGTCGTACTTTTAACAACACGTACAGTTGACAACTGCCGGGTTTGCTGTCATTTACATAGGTACCGTCTCAAAATAACAACACCCAGCAGCTGTCTCTAACACCTCATCCTGTAAATAACACTTAGACCTTGCGTGTTAGAAAGAGAAACAGACAGTTAACTGGAGAGTTGCTCTTCATTAAAAGCATCAGCTGGATGTGTCAAATGCAAAAGTGAAGACAGAATAACAAAAAGACATACAAGGCAAAAGAAAGCAAATATACAAAGAAAAGTAAATATGGCTGACCTCATCCAGTTTCTCTGTCTGTGACTTGAGCCGGCACATGTTGAGAGCCAGCTCGCTGTTCTCCTCTTCCAGCTGCTTAACTCTAAAAACACAAAAATCTATATGTCAGTGTACTTTTATATATAAAATGAGTGTGCGTCACATTCAGCTAAGGCACTGAGTTTGGCAAACAACCACAATTTATGCTGCAGCTCCAGAGGCAGCTGACTAATCCCAGGAGGAATCTCTGAGCTCTGTTTAGCATAAGGTTTTACATTCAGCATTTTCTCTTAACAAGCAGGCATGTCAATGTTCATATCCAGGAGCAACGATATCCTGTCTAAATAGAAAACCTTTACCTTAATTGTATCTTGGCATCGGTTTAATTTGGATGCAAACAAAAAACACAGGGGAAACTGGGATGTGCATGTTAGTATGTTTGTTTCTCACCGGTTGGTCAGCAGCTCTGTCTGTGAAGTCATGTCTCTCTCCATCTTGCTGTAGGCCTCTCGATGTCGTCTCAGCCCCTCCTGCAGATTTTGTTCTGCTCGTGTCTCCTGGTCTTTCAGCTGCTCCTCCAGCTCATGAACCCTGACATGATGAACACATCACACACACAAATTCAGTTAACACAGTATAATATATGAGCTGTGTTACTTTTTCAGTGAACAGTGAATACTGAATTATTTATCACTTTTCAACAATGAGATATTAGAGCAAATATCTGTATAATGTTTCAGAAACCCATGCTTTCTGACTGTACCTGTGTACTAGCTGTGTGTTCTCCTGCTTCAGCTTGGACTTGAGATCACCGTTCATCAGAATCTCATTCTCCAGTTCTGCCACCTTCTTCTCCAGAGAACTCACCTGATAGAAACAGAGACAGTGTACTAAAAGCTGAATTTACAGTATAAACATAATCAAAATTATCAATTATTTTCAGGGATTTATATGATGAATGCTTGGGGTGCCCCAGTGGCTTAGTCTTTAAGGTGCTGACTATTAATTTAAAGTCCTTTGTTAAACTCTGGCGATATTTCCCCTCTCTGTCATTTCCTGTCATCATCTACTGTATCAAATAAAGCCTTTAAATGCCCCCGAAAAGAACTGTAAATGATTTATGCTGAAAAATGCTGACCAGTATGTCAATTAGGACATATCCCTCAACAAAACAACTAATATCACAAAGATGAAACTAAAGTGAATCTATAGCTAAAGGCAGATTCATAATGCTTATGTATTAGCACAAAGCAACAATATTTTCCGTAGTTTAATGGTGCATTTTGAAGGTTGAAGGTTTGAAAACTGAGTAGCATTCATATATTCCTTTATTTTGCAGACGTAAAAGGAATCCTGACAGGGATCATCATATAAATTAGCATCCTCAGCTTAAGCTGCACATCCATCAGGAACATGCCTTCACTCTCCGTGATTTTAGTGCTAACAACGCAAAAAAAAGAGACATTTTTATTCATTTATGGGTTTTCAGTAGTCACACAGAAATAACAAGAGCTATTACTTCCCACAAGCACCTGTTTAGTGCGTAAAAGAGTTTAAATAAAGATATGTTGACTCAGATCAACATATGGACCAAAAAGCGGCACACACGCAAAGGACACAAACACTTTCATACCTTCTCATTGATGTCGATGTCACAGGAGTCGATGCTGTCTCGGAAAAGGTCCTCCGTACTGCCGTTACTGCTGCTCAAGTTGCTGTTGTGGAGCAGCTGCCTGCTCAAACACACAGAGATACACAAACTTAACCAGAAGAACGAGCTGAGAATAGATCCAGGTGAGGACCAGCTGGTTCTAAGTGTGTTTGTGTGCAGAGTGTGAGTGAAAGTAAGTGTGCTCTGCTCTGCAGTGATGCTGCTGCAAAACAGCATAGATAATATAAGACTATAAGGAGCCAAGAAGAGAAGCTGGTGCAAACACAATTAAAATTAGTACACACAAGGACACCCACACAGGTGTGTGCATATCTGACTGTGTAACACAGTCAAGTGTGACATTCATGCCAAGATGTGACTACAGCTGCCCCCTCTTTCACTGATGGAATAATTTGATAGCAAGCTTCTGCTCCATTACTGAGATTAGCAATATGGAGAGGAGAGGAGAGAAAAAATGAGAAACAGAAAGGGGAAACAGAAAAGAGAAAGAGCAGAGGTACAGATAAAGAGAGCAATAAAGTGAAAGACATAATCAAACCTGATACAGAGGATAGTAGAAGGAATAGTGAGAGAGAGCCAAACCTTATATTGAATACATAGATCAAGTCTGACAGGCCATTTTAACTCTGTCACTATAACTCAGTTACTGTGGGTGGAAATAGGACAAAAGCCCTGATACAAAATGTTTCAGCCAGCACAGACCAACGGGCCATGAAGCAGCTGAAGCTGATGTCCAAACTGGACACAAAAACACGTGATTTTGCAGCATGCTCGGTTACAGATCAGATTAATTTCATCCAGACGTCCTGTTTTTTTCTCGGAATAAGTAGTTAGTAATTAACTGGCTGTTACAGCACAATGGTCAGGCAGCTGAGTGATAAGAAAGCAGTGACTGCTAATCTCAGTGTACATGTGCATGCGTGTGTGTGTGTGTGTCAGTGTGTGTCAACAAATAGAGCATGTGCGGCACAGGCTGTATATTGCATAAACACACAGAGTACAAGTGATTGACCTTCTCTTTAGAGACATACAGAAGTACACACACACACGCACACACACACAAACACACACAAACACACACACACAGGTAAGTGGCCTACCTTCCAAAGGCGGTGCTGGAGATTTTCCTGTTGAGGCTACAAAGGGAAAAACAAAATAACAGACACTATCTGAATTTCATAGATATGTCTGGACATACAGGCTCAACAATACACTGGAAATAACTGCTGATGGCAATCAAGATTCTGGCTATTCAGTGTGACAGATACATTGGAAGAGAGAAAAGAAACACTGAAGGACATGTCAATGATAATACAATTCCTTCTGGTTCAGTGGTGAGGGGTTTATGTCTGCTCAGCAACTGTCTCGGGGGGGGACTGTCTCTTATGAGTTTCATACTGGATTAACAGATGTGGAAGCACACTGTAGGGCATAATTATGGCAGTTGTGTAGACATGCAATTAACGCCATCATCAGCGCTCTTGACACAAAAGAAAAGGGCTTGAGAGTTGGAGACAGCAGAAAACTGTAAAATTAACAAATTTAGTAAAAACATCTATTATGTACAGCCACAAAGATGATTACTGTGGCATCCATGTGAAATAATGTGTATTTCTGACTATGTTGTTAATGATCTAAATTTGTTGGGTCCTGATTATGGCGTTGGTAGTCGATCATAGCATGTGCTCCTCCAAGTACACTGAATCTAAAGATTCTCACATTCACATTAGATACTATGTGCTAAGTCAAGCAAACGCAATGAAGCTCAAAAAGAAGGCATTATCATATTAGGTTCAGACGAAGTGAGGAAAGAAACAAACAAATACTACTTTCTGGTGGAATTGCAATATCAAATTCTTCACAAAGGAATAACTGATAAGGGAAAGGCTGATCTTTCAGGAGGACCCTCTCAGCATTTAGATGAGCAAAGTTTACTAGGTATATAATCCCAAGTGACAAAATGATTTGAAGAGGTCTAAGAGGCTAAACTGCAAAGTAGAATTACTGCCAGTAGAATTTATTTTAAATCTCTGAACTACGACTTGCCCAACACTATCTGCTCAAAATTCCCCACATTTATTAATGAACAACATTTTTGTATTGAAAATGCATGGGCTGTCATTCCAGTCTTTCATGACCTCATGCTCTTGTGTGCTTTAATTTACACAGGAAAAGTTAATGCACAGGCTTGGGGTTGATTTTCCTATGTAGCCTGGGTTGACTAATTCCACATGGTTATTACTCATGCTTCCAATAGGACAATTTAATTAGAATTGTATAAAGAAGTTTGACATGCACAAGTGATCCATTAAACACTGCATGCAGCTTAGAGAACTTCCTCTCTGTCCATTCTGAATACATTTTGTCTTGCCTGAAATCATGCCTTTGGATTGATCTCAAATGTTTATTTGTCAGGAAATCTTCACATCTGTTCACATGACATATTTCTCCATTGTCACTCCTTCTTCCTTAAAATCCTTTCCAACACCATCTATTCAGTCTGTGTATCCACCCGCAGACTCTATTATTTTCATTACATCTCACTCACTCTCTTATTCTTGCTTCCTCCACTCTAACTCTTCCTTCTGCCTATCTCTGCTTCATTATTCATAAGGGGAAAGCATAGGTCTAATTAGGAGAGCTATGTTGGATTATAGATCCATTTCTCTCCGGGGAGAAATTCCGCACAGTCAGCAGAGAGTACCAGAAAGAAAAGTTACTCCACAGTACACTATATCCAAAAACATTCCTCTACAAAATGTATTGTTCTCAAATGACTCTCTGTCTACACGTGCACTTGGTGTGTGCAGGTAGACTGTACAGATATTAATGGTCACCAAGGATTATGTTACAATAATAGGTTTCTCTATTACAGTGGTTGATGAGGTAAGCACCAGAGTGACGGCCTTATATAACAATCAATTAGTCTTTGTGTGTTTGTGTGTGTGTGTGTTTGTGTGTGTGTGTGTGTGTGTGTGTGTGTGTGTGTGTGTGTGCGTGTGAGAATGATGATGATGTGTTTGTTCGTGCATGGAACAGAAGGAGGAAGAATTTAAACACCAATGTAATACTATTACGTCATTCCTATTAAATTATAGTAAATAAACAGCCCTCAAAGCAGACAGTTACCCCTGAGTCACCCTCACTAGTCTTATGTGAGTGGACCAATGCACCTCAGATTCCTCTGTGTGTGTCCTGCATAACACACATAATAGCTAACAGCATTTGCTTCTCTCACCCGAAAAACAGCAGGGTGTACACTTCCTGTCATGTATAATTATGTTACTGTCTTTTAATGAGCCATGGTTGCGTCTAAAAATTGCCTGCCAGGATAATTAACGCTAATTTTTCACAGAAATATGTCACCCTACCTGTATTCAGTTGGAAGGTTTTGTTCGTGGAATCAGGTATTGCGTGGGTGCTACAGTATATTTCGCCATGTGGATTCGCCATTAGGTTTAAATTAAATAAAACTGGCAGGTAGAAATGCAGTCAGCAAATGCATGCTGGCGATTTGATTCAATTTGGCTGGCTAACAGTCAAAAGTGCGGCAGTCAGCGGGAAAGGCTCGAGGACAGGCACGGGCTAAAAGACTGCATACAATTTCAACATGTCTTGGCTCACATAGTTACTCTGTATTGCAGCTGCAGCATCCACTGGTATTTAGTGGGTGTAGATCTTGTGTAATACAGTGTTGTGTGATTGAGTGTGAGTGTGTCCCACCTGTTAGCTTGAGGTTTTTGAGGCGAGCCTCCAGGTCATTTAGAAGGTTGACCTTTTTGCTGCACTGGGAACAATAGACATCCATCAGTTCACCAGTGTAATGCTGACGCATACGAGGAGTCTGTCCTGCACTGTAAACACACACACACACACACACACACACAGTTACACACTTAGAAGAAGTGATTTTAATCATCAAAGTCATTTTAATTATTGAATTATTTTATTACATGTTCACGTGAGAACACTGAGGCACCATTTGAGCATATAAATCATGTAGCTGGCGCCAAGACACCTTGAAAACTGATCTGGCTAGCCAATAAATAACACCAATAAAAAATAAAACTCCACCAGAAAAAGAGAAAGAAAGAGATGTCACAGATGGAGACAGAAACGTCTGACCATCTATGAAGTGTTTCATATTTACTGGGACAAATCCTCTGCCACACAGGAACTCAGTAATAGCACTTCATTTGAAATTAATATATGAATACAGAAATAGTTAGTTTATTGTGCTTAAGTATGTTGGCAAGGTGCCTACATTTAAATCAGTTCCCAAACCTGTTGCCAAATAAACAAAAAGCCATGATGCATTATCACTATCAAGGTTTTACACACACTCCCTGATTTTGTTATAGCTTCCAGTAACTCTCCCAAATCCCATTATTTCCTCCCCAAACCCTGTTTACGCACTGAAAGTCAACACACTTCACAGTTGAGTTTTAGAATCTCAACCTTTAAACACAGATGGCATGGGAGGAATATTTTGGTTGGAGGGGCACAACATAAAAATTAGCGAGTGTACCTATAACCCACTTTATACTGTAACTTAACTTCTTTCCTGTGCTGAGTTGTCTAATACTTCTGGTAAATCTGGGCCTCATTTTGAATTTAAATCTCCATGCCAACTCCATTTGGAGAGTTTTGTCTGCTTGGTATGCGTGGAAGGAGCATAGAGCTGTATTGCCAGTCTATCAGCCGGGAGACTTAATCCCATTAAACACAGGCCTTTGATGAATATTAATGTGGCCTTAAGGGCAAGAACTCCTAAGCTAAACTTCTTCAGTCAAGACTCAGAATAATATGAATCAGGTAATGATTCTGGAGCTTCCACAGTGTAGACTCAAGCAAAAATGTATTTAACAGGGTTGAAGCTCCAGGAACTGGTCAGTATTTTACATTTTGCTTCATTGTGACTTAAATTTTGGGAAAAAGCACAGAAGCCTACACACAATCTGCACAATTATCTGAGGAAATATGATTCATTGGCTAATGAAGGTACTGCATTTTTCCAGATCACACCATGTCTCACCCAAAACAATAGAATACTGATTTTGAACAAAGGTACTCATCAGTACACAAGGTTATCAGTCAGTTATTATTCACTTAACTACAGTTAGCATGTGCAGTGCAACAAGCTAACTTGGGGTAAAAAAAACAAAAACACTGGTTTGAAAGAGTCTAATAGAAGTTCAGAGGTTCTTTGGAGGAGGTAGGGGAGAGAACTAATGTGTGTGTTTTAATGTCCAAATGACTGACTTTTATTGTGGTCATACCACCAGATAAAGCAGACACTGCTATCACATTGAGCGTTCCACATACAATATTGTCAATATAAAAATAGTCAGTTGTCATTATAAAAACAGATGTTGGAAACCACAGAAGTAGCACACTCGTAAAATTAAGTATTAAATTAATTCAAAGTAGAAGGTGTTGCTCAAGACCAAAGAGTTTTTTCCAGGAAATTATTGGTAGAGGTTGTGAGCTACCAGAGATCCTAATACATACTGTCTCATGTTCAATATAGCTAGTAAATGACAGTTTTAACAAAAGCCACACTCAACTAATATATGGAATTTACTGTGTTAAATAGCACCTTTTATTTCAAGAAGTGTATATTCACACTTCCACTTTAAAGAACATGGCTGGACTAAGCAGGTGAAACTGTTGCGAGACTTCATAGATGAGATTATTTTGATGACAACACAGCGTAAAAGTTCACTACTGATTCCAAAATTGTTAAAGAAAAATTCAATTTTCTCTCTTTTTCTCTCTTACCTCGAGGGTACAGATGAGCCGAGGTCAGAGTATCCGTTGGTACGAGTCTCGTCGTCCGGACAGGGGCTGCTGAGAGTGTAGTCTGGTTCTTCCCCCTCCCCGTAGTCCTCAAACTGCTCTTCGTTCAGAGAAGCTGAGGAACGTGTTGATAGGTCAGAGGTCACTGAAATACTAGTCTGACCACACCTGAGGAAAAAGAGGGTGAAGTTGGTATTATTCTTTTTGGGAGTCAAATTAAAACAAAGGTACTTCATAAGTAAGGGCAGAGGTGTGGAATGTGCTTCAGATTTTGATCTGGATTTAATGATGACACATGATTACAAAAGCACCCGCTGTCATCAAATATCATACTTTTATTTGACTTTAGAACATACTGTATATTTCTGTTTAGAATATGACTTGTAGACTGATGCATCTGATAAGGAAAACAGTACTGAGAACCATCAAGCTGAGTAAGAACTGCACAGAGCAATGACAAACATTTGTCCTCATGAATGAAGGTTCTATCCTGTATGCAGCATGGGAACAAAGAGCATCACCTGAAAGTGGACTAGAGTAAGATTTAGAGACAGTGAGACAGGATTAAGCTAAAGCTTACTTCTCCCCAGGGAAAAAGAGATCCCCTAGTGCGTCTTCCTTGTCGCCCGGCCTGGTCAGCCCGTCAGAAGTGTCTGACCCTAGGGTGCTTTCCACAGCACTGTCTCTGTCTGATTCCCTCTCCCTGCCCTCGTCTGCCACCTCCTCCTCAGGCTCCTCCACCTCTCCCGGGAACAGCTGGCACTCAGGGACGGGGTCAGGATAGGCCCGCGTGCACATGATGACCGGACAAAGCCGCTCCTCCTCACCGCCCTGGAGAATGAAGAAATGCAAAGATAGAGAGGAACAAAGGGGAGAAAGAGTTTATGATGAGAAAGTTTACAAGGAACTTTACAGACACACACCTGTAAAAACAGAAACTTTTAAGAGCTTGAATACAGCTGTTTTTGTTATCACGGTGATGTTGCCAGGAAGCTTCTCAGTGCAAACCATCTAACCAGGAGTCACTCTTTTTCGGTTATACAGTTATTTCCATTACCATTGTTTTCTATTGCAGAAAAATGTTCATAAATCCACTTCACATCATTATTAGATGTTTTCTCATTCTCACAAGTAATTCTGTGATTACGGTCTTTAAATCCATGGTGACAATGCAAACAAAAGTGGCTAATGCAGAGTGACTTTTCATGGCGTAGATTTGACTAAATGTAAAAACATATAGGCAAAAAAATGGTAACCACTGAACAATGGCAGTAAATGAAGCCAAACTATTTCACATGATGGACTAATTAAATAGCTCACTCTAACTCACTGTCTCTAAAACACCTGTGAACAAACAGGAAAATAATCAAAATATTTCAAATTGTGTCAAACTGTTTTTCATTGCAACTGTCCCAGAGGATGTATAGTACCACTGATATGAGACATCAATTCATTTCATAGGAACTTAACTTATCTAGAAAATAACACTTGCATGCTAGGACATGTTGTGACTGTGTAAATAAAGAGAAAGAAAACCAAGCAAATAAAGCTAAGCGTTTGAGGGGTTAAACATTACACAGTGCTGTGTGTGGAGAACTGTTAAAGACAATGGAAGAATTCGTTAAGAGATTCTTTAGGTTTGGGGGAGCTGTTAACAAACCAAGGTTGCTCCAGGTAATGTGAGTAACACTTGTGGATTCTGTTTTGGGGTGGATTTCCCATTTAGTGAATTCCTTCACTGTGGGAATGCTCTCATGGTTCACATTGGGGGTCTGAAGGGCTACAGGGCCTGAAAGGGCGACTGGTCAAAGGTCACGGGTCCTGCTCCATCTAGTTTCGGTTTCTAGCTGCTCAAATCTAGTTTAACGCAACTGAGAACAAGGACATATCTCAGCATGACTGAACAACTGAAACACAGAGCACAGCGAAGGAGGGGGGCAGGTGAAGACAAAATCAGAGAGATGAGAGAGTGGAGGGTAAGGGGTATATTGGGAATAGTGAGTAACAGAAAGGTGGGGAGGGAGTAAAGCTATGGATGTAGGTACTGAAGGAAGAATAAGTGTAGAAAAGAAGTGTCTCACTCTCTCAATTCTTTTGCTGAATAACAGATGTTCAATCACCAAAGTCACCAAATCAAATCAATCGTTAAATTATTGTTAATTTTATTTTCAAGTTCCACTGCCAACAAAAAAATACATACAATAATGTTACATAACATTTTTGAATTTTAAACCTATAGTTAAAAATAATATAACATAATTTGCATTGGAACCATACATTCAAAATAATATATAAATCAATAAATTAATCTAAACTGACTAATGTAGCAAATGCTTTGAACATTTGAGTGTTACTAACTGTTCAGAGCACATTATCTGTTTCAGTTCCAAACATATATTTTTGTATTTGTTTACATCCCCATCCCATACCATACCCAACCAACACATACACACGCATGCATGCATGCACACACGCACACACACGCACAGTGCATGCTTGTGTAGAAGTAAATTAAAAAGTACCCATTCAACACTTTAACTGGGGCTCTGCACTTTTACAAACAGCTAACATGGGGTCTGAGGCTGAGTCACAGAGAAAAAAAAAAAGAAGGATAAAGGTCTCTTCAGCATTCCTTAGACCAGTCACTTTATTTCCCTGCAGCACAAAAAGAAACACAGTGTGGGGCAAGGAAATAGGCAGCCCCCCCTCTGCACTTCACCACAACAATTTGAAAACCTGAACAGGCTAACACAGTGGGAGACTTGAGACCCATTGCACTTAATTCTGAGAAAGAGAGAAGAGGAGGTTTTTCATATGCAGTCAAAGCTCACATAATATAACTAAAAACAAACAAAGTTAGAACTGGTCAAAATACAGTAATAATATGGGCTGAAAATGTGAAAAATCCTGCTCATGCAAAGAATCCCCTGCACTACATTAGACTGTTACTGTTACGTTATTAGCTGGAAATGTTTACTTCATTGGCAGAGTAGGGTAATTTTTTTCTAGCTTGCAAAATGATATAAAATAATAACAAAATAGCATTTCAATAAAATTAAAGGTAAAACTTCAAGTATAGCTTCATTCTCAACAACTGCATAAGCTAGTGTTAAATTAATACAATACACCTAAAGGCTGCATCTAATAGCAATCTGACTGCTCTTTGGGTGGCAGGTGGGGGGATTGTTTTACTATATTCGTGGGGTTCGAAAACTGGGAGCCCATTATACCTGCAGTGTCCAACAACTTTGTGGGGACCAAAATGCTGGACCCCACAAGTTTAAATGGCTGTCTGAGGGTTAGGGTCTGAGGGTTATGATTAAAGCTAGACATTCAGTTGTGATGGTTAAAGTTAGAAAGGGGCTAGGGACAGGTCCCCACAAAATAGGTGTACAAGGAAGTGTGTGTGTGTGTGTGTGTGTGTGTGTGTGTGTGTTTATAGTATGCCTCTCTCTGTTCGCGTCTGCTCCAGAACAGCCTGGGGGCTGTAACTGCCAAAACATGAGCCTACAGAGTGTTTTGAGTTGCTTGATTCCCAAGAGCACAAACACAGCTAGCCTGCCAAACAGCGTCCAACTTGCCACTGGCTTTGAACTGAGTATGCTGAGATCTGCTGTGCTTTTAACTGCAGCGGTGCTGCCTGAAGCCTGACGCGCCTTCACATCCGCTTTGGCCAAAGAAGGACTTTTATCACCATTAAATGTTTGCTTGGGCCAAATCAGCTCTTTTTATCTACAGGTTTCATCAGGGTAATTTTCTCTATGAGCATCTGAAGCCTTTCAATGTTTGGTAACACGCAATTTACAAAATCTATTTTATGACACAGTGTATATGCTTAACATGCTACAGTTTTTTACTTACCAATACAATTAAACTATGCTCAATTCTGTTAAAAAATATCAACAAACAGGGCGCGTACCACATGGGCCTCCGTGCCCTGAGCAGGCAGACCCCGGTTTGACTCCTGATCTGGCCGGACCCTTGCTGCATGTCATTCCCCTACTCTCTCTCCCCATTTCCTGTGTCTCTCTACTGTCCTATCAATAAAGACTTTAGTCATAATCTATACTGAATATCAAGATCAAGATCAAAACAATCTACATTTTTCACATAACTGAAAGATCATCTGCCCCGCTTTGTACTTTGATCAACATTCATGTGGATGGCCTGCCTTTCTCAGATGTAAAAACCATGCAGCTTTATATCATTACTCTGCACAGCATAAGTTGTTGTACATGTTTTTTTCATAGTTTAGTTTAAATGAAATATGATAGAAAAAGATTTTCAGATCTCTGCGAGTCTGTTGCTGCAGGCTCTGACCCAGTTAAAATGCAGACATCCTATCATTCCTTTCCTGTTCTCCTTCCCACTCTCCCAGGTGAGGCCAATGTCAGAGAAGGGAAAGACAGAGAGATGAAGAAGACAAAAAGGAAGACTTTTCTAAGATGAGAAATTCAGGTTGAGTGAGGAGACCTTTGCTGCATGTTTGTGGTCAGTCTAAGTCTGGTTATGTTATTTTAGTGTGACATGAAACAGTACATGTATGCGAGCTACTGTTTGCTATATGTCTGTGCATATCTGTGAATGCTTTCTCTGCCCAAGTACCGTGCAGTTTAAAAATGAGCTTTTCACATCATCAGTCTTCGCTAGATTACCCACACGTCGCAGATTCATTACATGTCATTTATTATATGTTGTGTGTGGCTGAAAAAGCGTATTTACTCTGCAAACATTCTCTGGAAAAATACAGGTCAGACACCTGAAACACAGGCACAGACAGTCAGCCCAGATTTTTGAGGTAAAGGAACAGTTGTGCAGCATCAATACTTATGTATGAGACAGAGCACAACATAGAGACTTACACAGCCAGGCTCTCAGGGAACAATGTATTATTAATCCACTGCAGCTGCAATAGAAATGTAAGAAGTGAGAAGAAAAGAGATAAAGGGACAAAAAAGAGAGAAAATAAAGAGCAGAGGACACTTATCCCTTCTCTCTAGACAGCTTGAAGAGAGGGAAAGAGACCACTACATGGTCAAGTGGAGAGAAACAGATGAAAAGAAAGAGAGGAGACACATGGTAGAGCTGAAAGAGGAGGCAACTGAAGCAGCTGTTTAAAAAAACAACAAGCACTGCTGTATATCTGTGCAACACACACACTCTTCACTTCAACTTTGGAAATGTTTTGAAACAACTAAATAATTTTCTAGGAATTAACTTTTTGCTAAGCTTGGCAATGACATGGGTTTTTCAGCAGTAAATAGGTGGACATTTATGTAATATGAATGATGACTACCAATCACACCATGTTGACACAGTCCTGAAACTCAAAATACGGACTAATGTATTTGGCACGCTACAGTTGTTGAGCAATACTGTGGGAAGATTACAGTACAGAAAATACTGGGATGTAAATGATGTTTCTGTACCACAATCACTGCTACAGTATTGGTTGCTAGGGAGGCAAACACACAGTATTTTCTCATTAAAGAATTAAGTGTATGTTTGTGTAAGACTTGAAACAGAACAAGTAAACGGGAAATAAACGTGCTTTCGGAGATTCACTGAAAAGTTTACTGCCCAGACCTCCTACCCGCATTCACTTGTAACTTTACTTCCTCTAGGCAAATCAATAACCCATCCAAATCTATGATGCAAATTCATCATGGACATAAATATCACAGAGGCACAAACAGTAAAGGGTATTCTTCTTCTTAAACTGATGCGTTATTCACAGGAAAATAAATGCGGCTAGGCTAAAAAGGGAAACTACAGAGGCAAAATAGACATCATAGACACAGCTGTCATTTTGACACGTCATACCAGAAAAGGTTCAATTAATAACTTTAATAATGGCTGCATCCTAAGTCCAGGGCTTTGCTATAATACAGATTTGCTATTCAAATGGAGTGGAGCCTCAATTACTGTTATTAGCTACACCTGTGGTTTTCCAAAGTGAGACTGTCCTCCCAAGAAAAGCAATAGCATCAGTTATTTCAGCAAGAGCCCAAAATCGATAAATGTATGTTTACGTTCAAAGCCCTCTGGTGGCCACAGTAATTATGACAGGAGCAAAGCAGGAAGTCAGGTGACGTTATTATAGAGCGACAAACTCCTCACAGGGAG
Organism: Lates japonicus; assembly: GCA_033238685.1. Classification (NCBI taxonomy): domain Eukaryota; kingdom Metazoa; phylum Chordata; class Actinopteri; family Centropomidae; genus Lates; species Lates japonicus. The sequence continues at coordinate 333,759 of BRZM01000091.1, forward strand.
GAGGCTGTGCTGTATGGATGGGTCAAGAAAAACACTGGACCACTGTTCATTTCCTGTTTCCAATCGACCATCATACTCTTGTATACAATAAAAGCTGACATGCACACACACACACACAAGGTGACAGGGAAAGTGGCATGCACTAATTAGTTACTGACAGGCCAATTAATTTCAGCTTAGTGCTCAATCTCTCAGTCATCAAAGGCCCAAACTCTTTATCTTGAACGACATCAACATTGTTGCAGCTGTCGTTAAAAAGACAAACTCTCAATCCACCTCTCCTTGCACCCTTTTAGTCTATGCTGAGTGCTGAGGGTCAATACCATTTTAGTGCTGAACAAATCATTAATCTGCCCTTCTGGCACAGTGGAGAATTATGTGGATGACCGTGCATTTCAAGGCCATATTGATCTGAATGTAAAAAGCGAGAGAAGATGGCTTTGAACTTGCTAAACCATGACTGAGCAAGAGTGGTATCATATGAATGTCTTATTTACTAATCTGGAAATCACCCAGTGCAATGAGATTCCCACACCTGTCTAATTTAGTTTCAACTGTTTATTATTAATATATAATTTTTTTATTATCTTGTTTTCAGCTTTTGCAGAATTTCCCATAAAAACATCTCAATTACCAAACAAAGACTACAGCAGATCGTGCCTTAAATGTTGGTAAAAGACACAAGAGTTCAGGCGATTCTTAATGAACACATATTACATATTTTGGAAATTTTCTGCACTTGAAAATGTTTGTTTGCTTCACCCTTTAAAAGAGATATAGGAGTGTCCTCTGAAAATATCTGAGCAACATTTTTGTGGTATTGTCATTTGAGCAAAACTAGATTAAAGGAATTACACAGCTTAAAAGGTTTTAAAAGAGGTTGCTCTGGTTTCATATTTGTTGTATAACTACTTGGGCAGTAACCATCTTGTTGCTTAACAATAAAGCAAAACAAGGGCTTCGCAAAGGACAGAGAAGACAGAGCAGAGATGGAGTGCTACACCAGTGTGGGGTGGGACTGGATGGAGCAGACACATGAACTGACGTCGGCTGGATCGATCCACACTGATGAAGCTTTGATTTGGCATGAGTCAGCAGTAAAGGGACTGGAAGATGAGCAGAGGAGTGAGAGACAAATTGAAAGGATAGATAGAGAGGAAAAAAGAAAGAGGGATTGAGGAGGGAGAGCAAGAGAGAGAAGGGCAGCAGAAAAAGAACAGACACAGACAGAGAGCAGAGTCTTTCTGCTCTGTGCTTGTGTTTATCAGACTGGGTTCCGTGATAAGAGGCGTTTCTCCGCAGAGGCTTTTTCTGCATCTCTCCCTTCTCCCTCTTGTTCATTTTATCCTCTTACCTCTTCTCTATCTTCTAAGCTCTGAGCCTTTTCAAGTGCTTCCACCACAAGAAAAAATCACTCTGAAAGTGAATCGTTTAATGCTGCTTTGATATTCAGCAATTTGACTGTTAACAGTGGATGCTTCAGTCATCCTGAGCCTTGATCTCACCAGTGAGTAACAAGGGTGCCCCTGAGACAGAGGGCATAAGAGTTTTACAGAATCTTAACAGGATATTCTAATTCAAATAATAATAAATTAAAAAGCAAAAGCTGAAACGACAGTCACTGAATTAATTAGTCAATCATCTTGAGTCATTTAAAATACATATATATAAATTCCAAACATTTGCTGGTTCAAGCCTCTTAAATGTGGATATTGCTTTTTCTATGTCATATATAATATTAAATTGAATACTTGGTTGACACCTTTGGGTTCTGGGACAGATTGACATTTTCATTATGCCCTGACATTTCATAGACAAATGAAATAGTAAAGAGAATAATCAGCAAAATAATCTTTCAATGAAAATAGCTCATTAGTGGCAGCTGTAATGTACATATATTACTTAAATAGTCTTCATCTGTCGAGTATTGATCATATTCAATTCCCAAGAATGGATTGGGAGAGCATTAACACCTACAACTTGTGTGCAAGCATACGTATCTGCCTGTGTGTCTGTATTATTCACCCCCTGTGGTAAGCAATACTCTTCCTACGCATGCACACACTCACACATTACACAAAGGGAAGTAATGACTCATATTTCACTAACATTTTGTTAAGTCAACACTGTGAGAAACTTAGGTTTCAGCAAATGAGGCGCATACACACATACACACACACACTCACTACCCCAACTGAAATACTGTACAAAAAACACCTAAGACTCCCCATTGTGTGAACTTTTAAATATAGCCTCTCTTCCTCCCTGCTCATTCATCTTTAAGTCAAAACTGGAGCTTTTAGAGGAGCTTGACACACACGACACTACACATATATATAAATACTACCACTCTGTCTACACAGGGTATAATCACAAACACACATGTATTTGTTTCCACCTGAGTCTCAAGGGAAACAGGTAGCAGCTTGGATTACCAGGAATGTTGCACTGGACAAAGGACAATGTAGGGAGGGACTGGAGCAGCACCCGGGAGACTGTGTGGAGGTATTTTCAATGAAACCCAGCTCAGATACACACACAGAAACCCCGTTGTGAAGCCGTGCATGTGTGCCTCGTGTTTATCTCTGAATCTGCAGAATGTCGAGCAACAAACCACAAAATAAACCTCATACAAGATGAGGAAAGTCTCACGGAGTGAGTTTTTAAGCTAGAATTTAACATCAAGAGGGTGTTTTAAGGTGAAAATTTGGATTTGGAATGACGATTAATATGGTGTTTACAGTAAAGGTAAAACCAGCTAGAGACAGTTAAATTTGTGTAGAATAGAGTACTGCCAGTGAAGATCATGTTTCAACCCAAGCAATTGCATGTGTGTGTGGGTGTGTACAGTGGGCTCAAACAAGGAGAACTGAAATACATCCCTGATTATGAGTGATTCAAGTGTCCTTTTACATTTGTTTGTGTGTGTGTATGTGTGTGCGCAGCACGTGACGGTAAATGAGCGACTGCACTTTTATATACAAAGATGCAGTCCCCAGAACATGACACAGAACAAGTTAGCTCTATTAATTGCAGATTACAGCTGCATGCACAGCAATCGTTGTATCCTGCTGATTGCCGTGCACAGCACCAGTGTCGATCTATGTGCAAGTTTACGTGTCAGTATGTAAATGCATGATGTCTCGAAAAAGCAGCCCAGTGCAGTGTTATTGTATTTCATCTCTGTGTGTATGTGCGACCAATCCTTGAGAGAGAGAAACTACACGGTAAAAGGAAGCTATATAAATGTTTAGGTGGGCACGTCACAAAAATCCAAATGTAGACTCAAATACATCAGTCCGTGTTATATTAGTGAGTAATTTATCGAAGTTGGTCAGCATCACAGAGGCAGGTGCATAGGTTTTTCAGCCCATCTGCCTCGAGGGTGTCAACCACCTGTTGCGAACTCTATGCTTGACAGCTGCTTACAGCATGTTTGAACTAAACACACTACTGCTTCACATCAAAAACAAGGAAGTCGGTATTAACACATCGAAGTCAAAACCAAAGTCATGAGTGTGTTTTGCTTTCAGCCCCACAACAGACGATACAGTGATAACTGCTGGGGGAGCAAGTAATTATCAGTTTTTGGTTTTAATTAATTTATCAATATATTTTTTCTATAAACCAATGAGTCGTTCAGTTTATAAAATGTCAGAAACAAGGTGACAACAACAGTCTAAAACCCAAAGATATTTAATTTACAATATGCCAGAGAAAAGTGATAAATATTATATATCGGCAGGATGGAGCCTGAGAATTTTTTTTAGATCTGCTGCCCACTGATTCAGCACACAGTTTATCATGTTTCTTTAATTATCATCATCACTATTATTACTAAAGACTGCAGGAAGAAAGATTCATCAGATTCATCGTCATGAAAGCACAACCCTGACTCATTTGTAGCAGCACAAACATTCTAACAACCCCCTGCCTAATTTATTGTCTAAGTTCGTCATCTCACACACAAGTGTGTGGTACCCAGTATGCCGATTGTCCTTTCTGTGTCAACCAACTCATGTCCAGTGAAAAGAAAAGAAAGCACCGCTGTCGTTTAACAAAGTGCATTGTCTTTTCTTAGGCGCTTGCTCACGCCCTCTCGCTGTTGCTGTCTATTGAATGGGGGCATTTCTTGTGTGTCATTATGGCAGACCTCAGTGGGTAGTCAAGCCATTTGTTTAGCAATGCAACTTACATTTGAAGGACCTGTTCCCCATGCTGTGGAAACATAAATCACTTTACACTCTATTGCCGTCACAACAAATCCCCTCTGGTGTCTGTGCTACTTCAAATAAAAAGAGAAGGATGATAGCTCCTGTTTTTTTTTTTCTTTTTGCTGCTTTTGTGCCTTTATTTTTTTAAATCGTATCACCTTCTGATTGTCTTTCCTCAACAGTTTGTCTGACTCAAACTTTAGATTAATCTATATTGTCAATTTAACTCACAACTTAATGATGACAAAATCTCATACTTTTTGGATACATGTATGGATGTCTGTTTCCGTGTTTGTATGGTGTTGGCTCAGGTTTCACCACTTTACGTTGTGTTGCAGTAACTGAAGTCAGCTGCCTCTGGCAAAAGCTGATGGCAGCTGAGCCAAAACTTAATCCTGCTAAAATTACAAGGAAATGTCAGTGAACTTATTACCTTCTCAAAATCTCTCTCTCTCTCTCTCTCTCTCTCTCTCTCTCTCTCTCTCTCTCTCACGCCCATTGACATATTTTCAGTGTTCCAGTGTTAATTTCCTGACTCATACTCTGCTTCTGTCAGAGAGCCATAGCTGCTCGAGTCCTGGTGCTTGTTGCAAGTGGTCCTATGGTGATGAAGTGATGAGGAGAAAAAGAGAGAGAGGTGGTGAGAATGATGAAGAGGAGGAAGAAGATATGATCCAAGCTTGGAGAGCCAAATAAAACCTAATTATGTGGAAAGGAATGCACCCGTCCTACAGTCTCCTTTCTCTCTCTCTCTCTCTCTCTCTCTCTCTCTCCCTCCCTCTTGCTCTCTTTCTCCTTCACTTCTCAAAGATGTTGGCAGTAGCTCAGCCAATGGCCTGTGGCTATTTGTTTATGTGCAATTTGTTAGAGGGCTGGCCCCTTTCCCCCTTTTCAAAAAAGCCATTTACAATTCTATTCATGTCTACCTGCCTCATTCAGATGGCAACACATATGGACCAAGGGCTTGGGTTTCATGACATGCTTTCACAAACTGTTAACACAGTTATGTTAATGCTATTCAAAGAGTGGGTGACATTACTACATTACTTTCCATAATGGTGTATAATGGAGTGAAGTGAGGTACAGTATTAAAGTGATGAGGGTGGGTTGAGAGGAGATGATGGTTGAAAAATCTGCATTATACTCCTCCTGGAAGATTGGACAAAGCTGAAGCAAGAACATACATACATTTACACACACACATATACCATTAAGTGCATCCACGCTGTATCTTAAAAAAACAAAACAAACACACACGCGCACACACACACACACGGAAACCTAACAAATGTGCGTGTTGCAGAGAGTTCAGCTGAAGCAGCTCTGTAGGGATTCTCAACCAGCTGCTGGGGTTCGCAATGCAGCAAGACGAATGATAGAGAGGAAGAGGGTGGGGGTAGAGATGGATAGAGCGGGAGCGGGGTGAGAGGCCCCACAGAATAAGAAATGGAAAGGAGAGCAGAGAAGAAGCTTACGAAGAAATAAACGAGACAGGGAAACTCTTCGGGGGGCAGTGGGTTGTTAGGCTGCTTGTTTGGGCACTGAGCACTGTGAATGCCAACAACTCTGCTGCTACTCCTACATACACAGACATCTGGACAATTAAGAAGAAACACACATAGACATGTACAGATTCACATATGATGTGAACATGCTTTAACACACTGCTAGATATGTTCTTTTTTGTTTTCATGTGACGATGTTGTTACTACTATCCAGTAAATATCAGTTCAAGCTTTTAGGGCAGTAATTCTCCCATGTGTCTTTTAACCACTTAGTTCAACCGGCCCTGGTTATTTAACACTATGCTGCAGCTGATTCTCCAGCCTATTGAATTCCTTTAGTGCTCCAGCCCCTGATAATTTCCATAACTCCAGACTGAATCATGGCATGGACTGATGAGGCTAGTGGGATGTGCTGCATTCACAAATGTGTCATTTCTGGCATAATTGAGAAGTACACATAATTTGAAATGTTGCACTTTAAATACCATAATTATTCTTGATTATTATAGAAGGCCATGGTTTAGGGGAGTGCTGTACATTTGAATGTGCCATCTGTTACAGAGCCTAAGATCTGACAACATGCAAACGTAAACTATACAACTTTGTTAGATTCACTATAATGACAATGTAGGCAGTGGAGGCGGTGAAGAGGAAGGGGTCAGATAGGGTGTGAGTGAGCAAGTCAGGGAGAGAGTGAGAGAGATTGAAAAGGCTGAAATCTGCAGAATCATTTCTACTGCTATCTTGAGTTTGCCAGACTTGATTTTTTTTTAAAAAAGTGAGACCATGAATAACTAATAGTCTGAGTACATGTGACTGAAAAATGTAGATGATGAATTGACATGAGTAAAGGACACAGGAAGCTGAGGGGGAAATGCAAAAGTTAAATGAAGAGAATCACAGAGCAGTGCAATACCGTGAAACTGTTTTATATTTGTTTAAGGTTAACATACAGTCAGAGTCTCATACCGGTTCTCATACCGAGTACCGGTTTCAAGGTAAACCGTGATTTGAAAAAGTCAAGATTTCAAAACACTAATATTTTCCATCATACCATTTCAGGCAATGCTCATATATAGACCACATGCATAGCCCTGTATAGACAAACACAGAAGTAACAACAGTGGCACACAGTAACACGCAAGTGCTTAAAAAGTACATTAGAGCTGAAACAATTGGTCAATTAATTACTCTACTATGATAGTACATTGATTATCTTTGCAGGCATCATGTAAGGCTCAGGGATACTGGTTACATTTTTCTGTCTTCTGACAAAAAAATCACCTAATAGAGAAAATAAGTGGCAGATTTATTGATTATTGTTCTGCTGCCCTATTGTGTGAATTTATGAGCCTATTCCAGCATTAGGAATGAAGCAGAAAAGACTGTCAGGGTGTGGCCTCTGGTCATAAAAACATGAGGTTTGTACCACTGAACAAAAGTACAAACAATGGCTTTGTATGAACTTCCTCAAACTTATTCTTGAACCTAATCCATGCAACAATATAGATCACTGTGTGCAATAAGCAAGACTAGATTAGCCCTGCATGTGCCTGGGCAGTATTATTTCCTGCTACTTTAGATCTAGTAAGAACAACAGATAGTATCTGTGGTGAAAGGACAATCATCTTCACAGTGATGTCTGATCAGACATACGGCTACACTGAAACACAAGTTGTAATATATCTGGTAACACAGAGAATATTTTAAAGGAATCCTGCAGCACAGCATGCACAGGATGTGCCACTTCCTATAGCATGACAAATCAATCTGTTTCTGACAATATGGCTGCAATATGAGTGAAAACAGGCCACTGGGTTAGTGGTGCCTGTAGGGAAAAGTCACATACAGTTGCTGAGGTATTGATTACTGTTCACATTGTTATGGAAGGACACAATGTACTCTGACATGGTCAAGAATGACAGGCAAGTATCAAGAATGTGATGAGATTCTGGGAGGATGCACTTTAGCACAGGCAATAAATAGTTAATTGTAGCAAAATTTGTTGAAGTCACACTCACTTAAAGGACAGATGGACGGACACACACACACACACACACACACACACACACACACACTTACTTGAAAAGTGTATGTAACAATGGTGCGAATGACAGCTTTACTGAATGCTCAACTCCAGGGGAAGCGCAAATCTTTATATTTTCCCAGTCATATCAATTACAAAACCTCGAAAACAGACACTGAGGTGTATGACAAACAGGAACTTACCTTTATTCTGATAACAGAAATTTAAAACCCATTTCTATCTCAGCTTTCAGTAACATATCAACAAACTACACCAACAATCTGGAACCACCTGCAAAGTTTTCTTTTCTTTCTTTCTTTTCTTTTGTTTTTTGCATATGAGTACAATGTTTAGCATCATTTCAAAGTGGCATGTGGGTGAAGATTATGAATGGATGGATGACTCTATGTCTCAAAGTTTCATTCATGTAGGCCTATTTCCTGACAAGATGGTAGTAAGATAAGGCAGAATTGAGGTACTGCTGGATGTTTAACATGTATAAAATATCAACCAGTGCGATGCTGTGATGACCTGATGTTGCAGCAATCACAAACCTAGTTAACTGGCTTCCACGGAATAATTTTATGATGCCAAAACGGCATCTACATTGAAGCATTCTCCCTTATAAAGAGACCGTTGTTAAGAAGAGACATAACAAACACAGAGAATCTTCTCTGTCAGTGTGCTGAGCAGGCCCTGCTGACATCTGACTGACAACAGATCAAAGCCTGATGATCAATACACGACCGGACCATCCATCTATCAAATAACTACCAGACCACTGGGACCACAGGTGACAGACGAATCAATGAGGAAGTGAGGACAAGTAAAATAAAGACAAGTCTGGCTTTGATTGAAAACTGAGATAGGAAGGCAAGAAAGAGAGAAAGAGAGAGAGAGAGAGAGAGAGAGAGAGGAAGAGATACAAACAGAAAAATACGACAGAAAAGGCTGAGAGATAGTGATGAACAGAATGTAAGAAGTAGGAGTTACAACAATACTCAAAGTTTGCTACAAAACAATAACCATTATATCAAATACCTTTGGTGTATTTGCAGTTCAGAGATGAAGAAGAAGTACCACAGAGCTTCAGCAGGATGTTCAGGGTTTAATGGAGGTTTTCACTTCCTCTATTAAAAGGTTACAGTGGGTAAAGAGGGCACTTGATGCGAGCTGAACTGAAACAACTGCTGCAGCTAGACAATGGCTACCAATTAGACCGACAGGAGAGAAAACGCTGAACCATGAAAGGAGTTATTGACCAAGGTCATGGAATATAAATGCACTTTTCAACAAGATAAACAAACACAAGAAATGTGTGTGCATGCGCATGCATACACACACACACACACACAGTGGGTGAGGGACTTGAATTTAATAAATGGGGCTAATGGGTAAGATGGTTTATTACAGCCTAAATTCTCAAGCAAGATAATTTTAATCTTTTACCTTGAAAGCATTACTTCACTGGTAACTTATCTGACTGTTGGGGAATGTGGAGCTTGTTAGCAGATTTGTGGTACCTAACGGCTGTTGCAATATTTGCCACAACAGACACAATGTACTAAAGCACTGGAATGCAATGTAGTCACCAAACAAAATGTGATAATCTAAGAGTGACATTATCTCAAAACTCTGGATTTTCAGGCCTCAAACTTTTTCTTTAAGTTTCTGACATTGGAGCAGGATTCTAAAAGGATTTTGTGGTCTTGTATGGGAATGACTTTAATGTTGTCAAAGTCATGTCTTTCATGTATTACTTCTCAGGGGGACATCTCCTCGTTGTCTGAATGGCAAAAGTATCTGTTTTTCTTTCATGTCATTCCTCTTCCTCTCTGTTAACTTGTTTACGGTTTAACAATGACAACTGTGTTTTTCATTGTACGTAGTACTATTCCACTTGCTCAAGGACAAATCAGTGCAACAGTGTTGTGGTTTAAAGACACCTGGGTGTTTACACAGGAAGTTGGCCTTGGCAAACACTCGCACCAAGATGACACTTTTCTTTACTCACAGTTCTCGTTTACATGGAAAAAGGTTACGAGCCACATGTGATTATCACGAGTCTTTGTATGTCATAGTGTTATGACACTGTGAGGGATACAATTTTGCTGAAACAACTGTTGGGGCAAGAACAATCTTCCTCTATAATTGAGGCAACGTGTGAATTTGATCTGTAATGTTGCTACAAACTCTGGTTACCAACCTGCTTTAAGTCTCTTTCTCTATGCTACTATCTCTGCTGGATCTCGACAGCTGGAGCCATTGATGTCAGAGCAATGTAAAATCACTTTCATCATCAATAGTGGTGTAACAACATATCGCAATACAAAACGTTTGCCATACAAAAGCATAAAGATACACCTCCTGGGGCTAAAACAATGGCTCTCAATATAAAATGTCATTATTCCAGATCAGTAGCAATGAACTGTGCTCATTTACATGATGTTGCTAAAGATCATGTTCGTTAATATCCCACAAAATTCAAAACAATTCAGTTCCTTCAAAGTTTGTGGCCCTTATGGTAATTTCCAGTCAGTTCAGTGAATCAATCCCCAAGGGTGACGCAATGCCATAACTCCCACTGTGAGTGGGAGTGTGTGTGTGAGTGTAACTGTGTTGTTTATGAAAGAGGGAGAAAGAGAGCTAGAAAGAGAGAGAAGGAGGAGGCAGTGATCCAGAAATGAGCTCCTGTGACAGCTTTTCTATGCAGTCCACACATCACAGGACAATCAGCGACCTAATTAAACAAACAGAGAGAAAGGGAGGGACAAAAAGGGAAAGAAAGAGGGAAAGGAAAGAAAGAAAAAGAAAGTGATGCTGGAAAAAAAAAGGATGGACAGATCGAAAGCGAGTGAGATAAACAAAGGAGAAAATGAGGATCAAAAACTGCAATGATAGAGAACAGGGAATGAGAGGATCTTAAGAGCTAATAGAGAAAATCAATGATTAAATCAGGCAAGCCCAAATAAAACATGAGCTGCAGACTAGAAAGAAAGTAAAGTAAGAAAATAGAAGGAGGGATGATAACAGGGGTGTTTCACACACTGGCCTAGAGCAACGAGATTTGGCTGGGATTTGGGGACAGAGAGAGGGAGGTTCAGGGCAACAGTGTTGTTGCAAGCAATTCAGTTTATCCGCTTTGAAAGGAAGAAGATAAGGTCTGGACACTAATTATGGATAACAAGACAGACAGATGGACAGCAGAGCTTTGCCCAGACCTCCAGCGCTGGTCAAGGGAGATAACAGTGGAGAGAAACGGAAGGAGAGAGACAGCAAATTATGGAGGGAGGGAGAAGAGAGGGACAGAGGGTAAGAGAGAGAGTTAACTATTTTATTTATCAAGACTCAGGGCGCACAGACGGCACAGGGGTAATGTTTTCACCCACTACCCAGTAGCAGTTCAAGTTCCTGTCTGAAGCCCTTACAATAGAACACTGCAGAATGGGAAAAGCTATGGAAAAAGCTACTCAAGTCAAAGAGAAAAGAACACACTCTGCAAGTTGCCAAAGCCAAAGTAAATGACAGAGAATGTATCCTGTTGGTCACACTGACTCAGCTATCTGACACTTCCATGCAAGGCATCATTCAGATTCAGTCTGGCACAGGGCAGTCTGTGCACATAAACACAGCCAGTGTAACTGCTGTGACTGAGAGGGTTATTAAGTGGATTTGATTCTTAATACATGTTGGTGTCACACTTGACAGGCCATTAACTTGCCTAAGACAATCTCATATTTCAGCTTTGACCATAACAAACTTTTGTGATTTTTATGAGTTTGAAGCAACAAGATCAATATGTATATCCACTAATAAGCATCAACACACATGATTTGTTATTTTATAAAGACATATGTAAGAAGAAATATGTCTGCAGATTAATGTTTGCGTTTGCAGTAACAATCTGCATGCATAAGCACTTTTCTGTGTTATGCTGAACACTGTGAATTTCACTCTTCCTTCTTCATTCATTTGAGGAGGGACACTTAACAGCTGTGCAAGTTCACATGTTCTCTGTTCTGCACTTTGCTTTGTTTTGCAGGGAACAATGATAGAGGCACCCAGACAGAAAGAGAAGTTAAATGTTTAAAGGGGTGTCATCTTAAAAAGGGACAGAGGAGATCACCCATGCACATTCTAAGACAGTGAGGACAGAATAGCTGCATAAGCACATACAGGTCTATAGAAACTCTCTTTATCTCTTTCAACTACATGCACACACCTAGCAGGTCCCCAGATGTGCACCTTTTAATCCACACTTAAATCCTGTATAAAGGTTAAAAATGCTGAAGAAGACCTGAAGAAGCCTCTTGGATGGGAGGTGAAACGTTTCAAGTATCTACAACCAAGTCCAGTCACCCCTCTTTTCAACTTTTCTTGGATAACCGTGACCTGGATGACTAAGAATCTTCACAGAAAAGGTTCAAAGTAGTTTATGAGAGTTTAAGAAAAAATGGTAACATTGCAGTCTGAACTTAAGACAAAGTTCACTACTTAAATCAGTGAAGGCCGCACTCACATTGAGGTGCCTGGGTTGCCAAGGGAAAAAACACTCATCCATCACTTCAAAGACCAAGATTCAATCCTCAGTAGCAGGGCCTTCAGCTTGGCTCTATCAAACATTTGGCAGTGTTCAAGGGTGGAAAGCTGCTGAACGATTGGCTAGAGTGTTGTTTCAGTTGGTCTAAGTCAAATTGTTTTATTGTCCACAATCACAACTTAGCCTTAGAGAGCTTTAGAATCTGTGTAACATACAACACCCTATCTAGGAGGTACGATTAAAAAGTTCAGAGACTGTGCGTAAAATAAGCATTAACCATACTTGATTTAAATTTGGCTGCCATCCCCTTCACATAGTAATGATACAATGCTCCCAGAGGTCCTGCCACACTTGGAACACTCCCTGGCAATCCTGTTCTGTAAGAGGATCTCTTCTACCGTGTCAAAACGGCAGCGCCTCAGCTTGAATTTTAGCTACCCTGAGTCTGTTGACCTGCTGATCCTCGACTTCGACGCAACACTGATTGCTCAACGTAACATATAACACTGACTCATGAAAGGCATTACTTGCAACTGCTGCATAGGCATTACCGTGCCGTGCTCAGTCTCAGAACCTTTTGATCACACCTAGAACCTACTCTAAAATTTAAAGGACACAAGAAAAAGGGGTGACGTTGTGATTCTCTCACTCCTGCTTGGTGTAAATGTTTTATTGAAAGGTACTTTGGTTACTTGGGGCATATAATTATACTTCTGAATACAAATCACAGTTGACTTGCAACAGAGGCCACCGTATTGTACTTAATGTTGGGTACTCCTCCAGCTACAAGCTCTATTACAGAGAGTACAATTCCACTCTGCTGTTTTCGAGAGAACTCCAACCTCCCCATCTGGACAAACATAATAAAGTGCAGAGAAAGTTGTACAAAGCAAGAGCAAAGCAAGAAGAGCATGTCTGCACAAAGACTTAACTTAGTTAAAGGTGAATATTTATTGCCTTCTGACTACCTGTGCAACTCAATCTGGATACGTGAACATACTTCCATTTCAGAATTTTTCAGCTTCCCTGAATGGAAGCACACAGAAATAAGGCATGCAAGTATATGCTCATCTTCCAAGTGTGTGTATGTGTGTCTAAAGGCTCATGCTTCATGTTCTCCACCCAGATGCTCCTGGCAGGAGGTGACCTCTGTCCACTAACAGACGGTCTGGACCTGTGGCAACTCAAATAATCACATACACACACAGGGATAAAAAGCGAAACTCGGAGCCTGCTCAAAGTCAGAATAAGGTCACATAAACTTCCAGAATAACAAGTCAAAGAGTCAGAAATAAATACCATGAAACCACGATCCTCAGCATCGCCTCTGACTCCAGTCTGACAAATGTGGTTCGTCATATGTCGCAGCTTTCTTCCAAATGCTAATTCATTTCACAACACTGCCTCAAGCTTGAAATGTAACATAATGTAATATTCTCATATCAGCAATATGAATGTCTCTATAAAAAGATTTTAAACACCTTCAGTGGAGTTTGTAACTTGTTAAAGATTGCAACTCCGTTCTGCATAACATAGAAGAAACAGCTCTGGGATGCACACAAACACTACATCAGCATGGTGGGATTAGCTGAGGTAATCAAATGCCACTGAAAAGCATCATTTATCAGAAAGTGGAAAGAGAATTACTTGCATATGTTTCTGTGTGTACTGATGAAATGATGAGGGAGAAGACAGAGAAAGAGAAGTGGAAAAGATGGGGTAGTGAACAACAGAAAATATGAGAGTATTAAAAAATAACAAGGTTTAGAAGTAAAATACTGTATGGGTACATTAAAGTGGAGAATAGGACAGCACAACTGAAATGAGCGAGAGCCAGCTGAGTATATGATTTACAGCTATTGTTAGAGAGTGAGATCATGGGAGAAAGGCAGTTGTACATGTGCATCTGTGCGCATGAGAGGGAGATGGAGAGAAAAAAAGAGGGAGAGAAACAGAAAGAGGGAGGGTCTCAGAGTGAACGAGTGATGTTTCTGTTCATTAGCAGTCCTCCCTTATAGCTGGATAGTTACAGAATAATCATGTCGGCTTGGTGGCAGTGTGTCCTTGACTGTCATTGGTGGGACTCTGCTGGGCCTTGTCTCTATTCCAGACTGTGTGTGTGTTTGTGTGTGTATTTTTTATGTGTATGACAGTCCTTCAAAACTTTAATTAACCAACTAAGCCACACACATTGGTGCCAAAAAAAACTGAAGTAGCAATCCTTGTGCTCTTCCAAATCAACAAAACATAATTCCCCTCCGGTCCAATCAGCCTATTGTTAAGCTTTTTCAATCCTCTGAAAATCTGATGTATAGCTGAGACAATAGTATTGGCAAAAAAGTGCCATATTCTGCATTCAGTATTTTTTTTATTGATGGCATTTTGCCATTTTCTGGTTACTGACAGTGTGAAGCACCAAGAAAAACGAGGACAGAAAGAGAGAGAGGAAACAACATAACAATGGTCCTTGAATAGATTCAGTATTGCAGCAGCATGCACCTTGACCCACTTTTACCAGGATCCTCTGCTGCATTTCTTTATCGAAACTATCCATTGATTGGTCTCTGCTCGAACAGAGCTAGAATGATTTTGCAGCTCCACCGTACTGGGTTGACTGGCTGCTTTCCTCAAGGGTATTTTCCAAACTTCTGCAGCACTGTGATCGATGGGTGAAAAATTGGGCATTTTTTCCACACAGCTGCATTACAGTTACTGGTTTTTCATGGGACCACGTGAGTTTTTCCAAATTCTGGAAATGCAGATGAACTCTCTGTTGCAGTATAGTTAATTCAGCTGGGAGAGACAGAGATATAACCTACATCAGATAGCTTTACATAATGCAGAATAAGAAGGCAAAAATCAACACTGAGGTGAGAGGCTCATCTAGTTCAATTCAGTTCTTCAGTTCACAGGGTGGTTTAATAAGTACAATTTAAAACTTCACATTGTTTGATGTCAGTTAGAGTGTTTGCAGCCAAAATTACTGTGAAAATGCTGTAAAATCAACTTAATGTGAAAACAACTGAAGACAATATAGTGCATGTACCGTTTCTAACTGTGACCTGTCACAAGAACCCCAATATAACCATTAAAACACAATGTTTAACTACATTTAAGACTTTTTAGGGCTTTTAATATGATTTGCCACCTTTTCAAGATTCATGCAAACCATGTTTATCCTTTTGAGTAAAGCAGCCACAGTGCAGATCATGATCTTATTACTGGCGCAGCCTGACCATATCATTCGTTCCTGTTTCCATCTGGTCAGAGAAAGGCCAGTGGCTGATTTGGAAGTGAGGCCTGATGTGTGTCACCTGTACTAATGGGCCCTGTCACTCACAACCACAAGCAAAATGGCTCACCCATGAATAAATTAGATAAAAAGGTGCTGCTTAGTTTATCTGACTCTGTTTGCTCTTCTGCTCTTTTGCTTTGTCCACCTCTTATCTTTTCTCTGTCTTTTTCTGTTCTGCTTCCCCTTCATCTCTCCTCAGGCTTTCTCTCTCTTTGTCTGCATTCCATCTGCTGCTCTTATCTCTTTCCAAACTCTCATCCCTCCACATCCATCAATTCACACTCAACCCACCGCACCCCATCTATCTTTCCCTTTATCATTGTATTTATTTTCCTCTAACTGCCTTGTCTTTTTCTCCCTTGTTTTTCTGCCTTGTGTCATCCTTTGTCTTTCTGCTGTCATCACCACACCATCATTTTCTCCTCCCTCACTCAGAGAGGTAGACAAAGCTCACACAGTCAGTTTTCACATGAACGCTCCCCTTCCGCTCCCTTATACTATCAATATAACAATGTAATGAACACCAATTGCCTTAGGCTATATGTGCTACAACTAGTTAATCCACATGCTATACATCTCCTATAACAGAAATGCTCCAGTCCTGTAATCATTTTACTGTACAGTAGTCTATTTATTTTTGTAGACTATACACATGGCAAGATCCATGTCATATTTCATGCATCACTTTGCTATAGATGTCATACTGTCTCTGCGTCTTACTTTACATCAATATAGCTGCACCACACTCATCTTTGTGCTGTACTACACTTAATTAAGTTCACCCACTGGTACCATACAGTATTTAATCGCTTAAACTGCTATACAAACTCAGCTCCATCTCTGTGATGTTCAATATATTAAAACCCAAATATTTGTGATTATGTTAGTATGAGCATTTCCCTAAATCCTGTGAATATTTTGAAGTTGTACATTGCATATTTTAAAAATGACGTGTCACCGTTGCTGTAGGAAAGTCTCTCCATACTTCTGTATGACAAATGATGGCGACTGTCTTAAATGAAATTTCTAAATAACATTAACCACGGCAACTGAGAAAAGGTCTGGGTCATTAGCAGACATCAGAAAAAAAGGCACAGACTGCCAACACTGCCCTCTGATCACAAGAAAAATGGGGAATCTAAAAGACAGCTTGTCACACTGTGCCATCACATCACATCATAGGAGATGATTCACAACGTGGCATCACATATCGTAAGGTTTCCATGGCTGTCAGCGGGGCTATCAGTCAACTGTGTGGCTTTAAATGTGGTCATAAAGTTCACCATGTTGATTTCAGATTGTCCAAACATTGTGTTCAGAGGACTCAGATGCGGTGTACTCAAAACAGAAGACAGAAACACTGACAGTGTAGTTCATAGATTTTTTGATAACATATTAATTATTTTAATGGAACAACTAACGCAGACAGATCCATCCATCCATCCATTTTTTATTTACTTACGGTTATTTACAGTGGCAACAAGGGTGAGCAATACAACCCAAACACCTGAACTACTTCCTCCAGCTACTCATGGGCAATACCCAAGCGTACAAGGGCCTGTTGGGAGATGTAGTCCCTCTAGCATGTTCTACATCTGCCCCAGTTTGGCCTGGAAACACATCAAACTAAAAACTACATGCCTTGTAATTATCTAGTACACATTACTAATTAGCTAGGATGGAGCACCTTCCAAAATGCATATGATGGTTAAAAAAAAATATTCATGACTGTTTTATGATCTGACACTGCTATGGTTAAGGACTGATCAGGTTTAGAAACACAACATCTTGGTTAAGGTTAGGGAAATGACTGTGGTTATGGTTAAACTAAAAACAACATTGACTGCTGGTAGGAAACAGGAAGTTAGAAGCGTTCTCTCATGTATAACTCTCTCACTCACCCCCTCTACGCCCAACCACCAACCATGATCTTCTTCCTAAGTGGTTTTGAGATGCTATAGCAATGTATTACTTTTGCCTCTGCTTCAGACAGTAATTATCTGCATGGCCTCAAGAGCTCCTTGTCAGGTAAACACAAACATACACAATGAAAAAACAACCAATAGAGTTGGGTTTTTTTTTAGACAGGACAGTCTTAATTAGAAAAGAGTTCTGATGTGGCATCAAGTGCTCGTGCAGACAGTGCATCAACATGTAGTACTAGAGGGATGCATTTGGGACTATTACTTATTATAGTGTGAAAAGACACTGTGATACGCTCATGAACCATAAGCCATTTTGTATCATTGCACTGATTCTGAAGGACAACGCTACCTAATGCATACTGCATGAACAAAAACATGAATACAATATAAACAACCTGATGTTGACCTTTAAACAAACTTCTGCTGTAAAAAAAAAAAAAAGAAGAGCTACTTCACAAAACACCCAACACAAAGCTGGCGATGGCTTGTGGACAATTAACATGGGGAAGTGCTCATGTTGCAGACAGTGACAGGGATGTTGCTTCTGCTACATACTGTTGTCTGCAGTGCGACTGGGCTGGCTGATTTTCCCCATTGTGCACAAACAATGGTAAACAGCAAACATACCCTTTGTACTCTCTCTCTCTCATTTTGCTCTGGTTCCCTTTTTCATCCCCTTTTTGTTATTCTTTGTTTCAACTTTTGCCGTTATTACACCCTCCTGACGCTTGTCTCAATTCTCGCCTCTCTGGCTCACTCTCCCCGCGTCTCAGTTCTTTAATCAGACCATGAAATGACTACAGAGACTGGCAGAGCAATCTCCTCCGCACTGTTCATCTGAAGTGCTAATGTGGATGGAGGGAGGAGAGGAGAGGAGGAAAGGGATGACGGAAGAGGGAAAGATGGAGGAATCAAAGACGGGAGAAAGGGAGAGGAAACGAGTGGATGGAGGCGTACATGCAAAACAGCAAGGGGTGCAGCAGTGCACTGGGGGAGTGATGGATAATATATAAAAAGCAGGAGGTGTGCTCTAAACAAGAGCATATATGAAACAGACGACTAAGGATAAAAATAGAGGGGGACATTTTAAAAAAAACAGAGAAGAGGGGAGAAGATGAAGTCACAACAAGTTTTTGTGCTTGTGCCTGACCTCTAAAACCTTCACATCTGCAGCCGTAACACACACACACACAAACAAATTCCTCTCTGATGATAACCCAAGGAGGATGTGCGTTCACTGAGAGCACAGAGATCAAACGAAACAAGCAGAAGATGAAGAAAACACACAGGGAAAGAGCAGACAAGCTTTGACAGGAAAGCAGATTAGAGGCAGAGAGCTAGGATGATTCCTCTGACCTGCTGGAAACCCTGAGGAGAAAAACTTAACATTGCTCCATGTGAGGACAAATGAGGTGTAAATTATTGATTTTTTTTTTTGCAGTGGCTAGGCATATCTGGGCCACCACAGAGTTTTCACATATTTTCAAGATCAGGTTTGGTGGGGTTCCCTGCTGGTTAAGATGACTGGTGTGTAGCAACATGGTTTTGTACTTGGGCATACAATTACCACTCAGTGGATGTGATGGATGGATATCAGGTTAAAAACTGAAAGATATTGTTTGAAAATGTTGTACATCATTGATCAGCATTTTTTTAAAAAGACATTAGTAATGCTAATTATCGAATTTCACTTTCAACTTATGCACAGGATAATAAACTACTACCATCATCATTACAGATCAAATAGGTCATCCCTTTTTAATAGTGAGAACTCTCTGGCAAGTGATTGTTTCCAACATAACATTTAACAGGCTGGGTTACCTGAAGCTGCATTCATCCATATTCTTAAATTAACAAATGGTCCAAATGACTCTGTACGCTGTACATAGTGACAAACCCAAAGATAATCATCATCCAACTGTAGTTCCTCTCCGCTCTTCGCAGTGTTGTAATATCTCTCAGCTCACTGCTGTTGTTTTAGGGCCCACATCTTAACTGTTTGGTTCACTCTCATTCAGCAACCCTGTTTCTAGTTGTTTTCAGGCAAAAATGGTCTGATAAACTCACTGTAAACTAGTAGCAAACAACAAACAGACAAATTGAGCGATTAGCTAATGAACAAGGTGGAGAATTTAGAAGCTAAAGAGCCAGATATTTCCCCCGGGAGTTGGTGGAGATCAAAGCAGAGCTAAAAGAAGAGTAACTAAGCCAGAGTCTTCACTTTAAATGAAAACTAATGCTGCTCAATATCTGGTGGATGTTTAAACACAACTGGCAGCTGGTAGCTGGCAACTGTTTGCTTACATGTTCACCAAGGTGGTAATGTATTAGTTACGTGTTTACAGTTTGATGCACTGCCTCTAGGTGGACAAAAATCAGTTAACATTGCTTTATGTTAAACATTGTAAAACATAAGTTGTTCAGTCTCATTTGTCTGAGAGGAACAATATATCAACAGACAGCTGCTGTACCGATCATCAACAATGTCTTTGCAACTGCAGTATCTTCAAGTTGAGGATATTATTAATTTTCTTTCTTTCCATTCCATAAAATGTATCATTTACAGACTTCTCCCTTTCTTTCTCTATTGATCGTGCTCTCTCTGTCTTTTTAGCTCTGGAGCTGAGCATCTAGGTCAAGACATCCCCCACACACATACACACACACACAAAATATGTATGTCTCCTCCCAGGTGCTTAGTGCACCAGTTTAATCTGTCTTTGCTATGTGCCAAACTTCATTTCAGCACCTGCCTTGGCCATGCTGAGTCTTTTCGTGGCGTTCACTAATATTTGTGTGCATGTGTGTGTGTGCATATATGCGTGTAGGTATTCAAGTGTGTGAACCCAAGCAGCAGGAGACAGCAAGCTAATAAATCCTCAACTACAGCGTCTCTAGAAATAATGAGATACTTCTCACCTTTCCCTCCTCTCTCCCGACAAACACACACACACACACACACACACACACACACACACACACACCCATACACACACAGGGATTCCTCCCTCTCCTTGCTATGGCAACACAACTATACTCCTTTCCCACAATTGGATACCACAGCCTTCAAATAACTGGGTTTCTATGGATCATAAATATATATTTTTTAAAACTATGCAACATATCTATCCAACAAAATGAGAGAGAAGTCTCTCTAATGTGAAAATAGGATAAGGAGATGTTTACAAAAGACCTCCAGCAGACTCAAGAGACGTTAATAAAGTAGTTGCTATCAGTGAGAAGGTTAAATAGCAGTTATTAGTTTCACTTTATTTCTATCCACTGCAAGAGGAAAACACCATCCTAAAGGAAAATGAGATAAGCTCCACACAGACCAAGGCCAACAGAGGGAACAGAGGTGCCTGCAGATTACACTCTGTATGTCTGCACTGGAAACCAACACTGTAGCATCAACTGCCTGCAGCTTCCAATGAGTCTAAATGTGGTGACTGCTTTCTCATTCCACAGTTTAGAGCTTAAGAGTTTTTTTTACCTAAGGGAAACATTCAGTTAAACACAAAAACTGGGTGAAAAGAGGGCGTCCTTTATGTAGAACAACATTTTTCAGTCGCAGCAGCAGAGCTCTTGCTCAGCGGGATCAGCTCAACCTTACAACAGATCAATTATGTATACACACTGGCCAAGTTGGTCTCATAACAACAGCTGTAAACAGAGCCACCATCACTTCAAACAGCACTAAAACAAAGTAAAGTTTATTGACAGTGTTGTTTAGGACTTGCCTAGATATCTAATCTTTTTTTAATTTAGCCTTCTGAAATCATGTGTCCTTTATCCTCACTGTCAGCATTGTCAGTCGTCATTCTGATCATCGTCATTATCATCAGTTACTGTATGTTGGGGTGGGCAATATGGACATCATCTTTGATCACAGTACACACGTAATATAATAATAATAGTAATAATATAAATTATGATAAGGTCATTTAAGTGAAGTGGCTTCTTTTGGTTATTTCATCAAATTTAATGCCCATTAAATCAAAGTACTTCACTAAAATAATGCAAAAATCATATAAAGTGGTCCTGTTAACTGATTTGTGACATTACCTATAAAGGCTTATTACACACAAAATTTTATAGGAATAGCTGCTGGCATGGCAAAATCTCTGATGAATTTATAATATGTTATCCTTGTCTCATCTTATGCCAGTCAGGTGTGCTATCTATTTGTGTTTGAAGAAAACAGAAACGTCTAACAAAAGACTAAGCTTTGACTAAAATTCAAAAAGTAGTTTCTCATTTAGATCATCATCATCAACAGCTGAAAACAACTGCAGTGAAAACACATTGCATCATTTATCCTTAGTCTGTGTCCACACTACAAAAGTAGAGTAACATGCATATTTCCATCCTAAAGAGCGGTTGATTTGTTATTTCCATTCCCAGTCATTACAAAAACATTTCCAAGGTCACAACACACTGCATTTTTATTCAAACACACAACTAAACCCATATCTGAAAACTGCAAATCACACCTACCTGTAGCTGTGTGGAGAAAATGATATGCAGTCAAAAGTAATCTAAGATAGAACCATGCACCTCTTCTTGAAATAAAAGATGACTGCTACTATACAATCATTTATAAGCTGTGTTTCATGGGGAAGTGCACAAATGATACAGCATTTTTTTTAAAAAGAGAAGTGATCGGTGTTGCCTGTGAAAGACACAGTAGGCAGCAACTGTATTGCATTTCACCCAGTGTGAATATTTCAAGAGCACTTCTCCATTGGTATAGTGAAATGCTACACTGTACCAATGGCAGTGAAAAGACTCTTAACTTCCCTAAACCTGTGGGATCATGTTAACAGACAAACAATCTGAAGCTAGACTTGGGGGGGGTGGGGGGGGGGGGGGGGGGGGGGGGGACACTTGTTAAATAGAAAAGAGAACCTTATACTCATCAAACTTTTGGGACACAAAAGAGATTGATGCAAACTGTTGCACAGAATATTCTTGAACTCTTATTTCAAAATGATGAAGATGAGCTGACGTTTATTTGACTTTGTTGCTATGCAAAGTAGGCATCTTATTAATGCTGGAGGGAGTGACAAGTACAACATTTCCCAAGAGATTGCACCAGGAACGTCTGAAATATGTGTCATATGTAACATCTAGGGACCTTTCCTCTCAATTATGTAACAAATCAATTATCTCAGTGTACCCAGATGTCAGATGGAAATTGAGTCAAACAAATGACATAGGACAATACCCTGGGGCACATTTATAGAAAAGTTTATATCTGAAAAACTGAAGGATAAACTGTAAAATCAATGCAATTCCTGTAAAGTGTTCACAGTACACAATAAAATTAGGAAAACTTCTATATTGAACTACTTTTATAATTTAACCATGGGTTCTTAAAAGCCATAATCAAACATGTAGAAGCACAAATCCAGCAGTTTACAGAAATGTACCTAATCCTATAGCTCATCTGGGATGTTCCTACTGATAACTTTTATGATCCTGATATATTCTGTCATCCATGTTTCTGCTGCTGAACTGCCATATGTAACTGCCACAGTGAACATCTACAGCTAAATACTGCCATCAAGTGGACAGAACAGTGTAGTACATGCTATATATATTTTCAATTTGCTGCAGACTTGTTGCTGCTGCTGTTGTTCTGAACATCTGATCAGCTGCTCATAAGACACACTGAAACAAGTCTCATTGAGGGATACTGTGGTTGAACATTTAGCACATTGTCTTCCATCTATTTGCAAATGACTTCTGAAAAACGCACACACACTTTATCTATCCAGCATTAGCAGACACGTGATAATTCCTGATTATCATCTTAATTTAGGATAGGAGAGATCATGTGAGTGAAAAACAAATGTTTGGGGGCAAGAAATTTCAGAGTGCTTATTGAGCAAAATTAGGTAATTGGATGCTTAAATAAAGAATACATTCACGCACACACTGCACACTTTGAAAACTTACCCGATAGCTAACCATTTCATTTGGCCCCATGATGAACTGTGCTCCACTTTTCTTTTTAAGGATCCCATCGTAACCTGCAAAGAAAAAAAAACATGACCCATCTCAGTCTGTGTGAGATTCTGCAATAATTTTCTATATAAGATGCTAAATATGCAATATATTGCTAATACACACACCTGTATGTTGTGTGTTCGGTAGGGGTAAAAACATTGGGTCTGTATCAGGACAAAAACACAAACACTTGCAGTGGAGAGCAGATAACTGGTGTAATTTATAAAACCAATCCATTATTAAAGAGAAAACGTATCTGTTGAGATAAACACTGGAAACCTCTCGTAAAGTTGAACTAAGGGAAACGATAGAGTCGATATGACCAGAAAGATGCCGGACTTTCTCCTACAAAATACATATTAAACTGATGTGTGGAATGAAAACCTCCTTAAACCAGCTGCAACTGATTTCTTTGGACACCTGGGAGCAAGTTCTGAACACAACACTGACATATCACCACCTTTTCTGCAACATCATCATTCATTTGGAGCTACAGATTTGAGTAATAATGAGGGTCACATTGTTACAATGTTTTCATATTATCATTTGATATATTGTTATTATAAAAATACTGATTACAGCTGCTTTAAATGTCCTTATAATTTGATCAGGTATTACGATACATGATGGACTTTAGGTGGGGAAAGATTTCATGGGGTATCATGATGACCAGTGTTAAATAAACATCTTATTATTAATGCCAGGTAACTCAATACCACCCAACAAAGCAGAACTAGAGACCCAGTTTGTTCAACTCTATTTTGGGGTTATTGCTCAGGCTCTGTCCCTTTATTTGTCCCATTTGGCCATAGTCCACTGTAGTGGATAAGCAGACCAGGTTTTACAGATTCGCAGTCTGTACAGAATACAAAGAAAACAGGACTGTGAAAGAATGTGGAAGTTTGGTTCAGATTACATGCCTTCCATACAGCCATCAATCATTTGTGCATTAAGGCAATTTGGCCTCCTACTAAATCAAACGCAGGAGTGACTCCACAGTAAACTACTTTGGATAAAAGCACCCACTCAGGAGCTTGTATTCAAACAATAAAGAATGATGCTAGTGCTGAAAATGTTCTGCTTAGTAGTGCAGCAAAAATACATTTTGATTGTTGAACCCATTGTTTAAACCACTACCTCTCTACACTGTGACTAGATTCCTTTTTCAGGATTTGTTTCCGATATAACATGCTAGCAAGGATAGCAGCATGTTAATCCACACATACACAGAAAACGTAGTCCATCAGGTTCCATATTTGAGCTCATTCTAACCTTTCATTGTGAGCACACCACGGCAGAAGTCTTTGAAGTTGATCCTCCCATGAGAATCAGGGTCCAGACATTTGGCCAACCTCTTCACCTGTGGGAAAGTATGGAGAAAACATGAAGACTATCAGAGTACACCACGCACATGTCTGGTAATGTACAATACAATTAATTATGGATGAGGTTATTTTGCTCCCTATGTCTGTTATGCATAGTAATCATTTGAAAACTGCAAGTGGTTTTGTAGAAAAACACACTTGCCTTAACAGGGAAAGCACAGGTGTGATTAATAACACAGAATGGAGGACTCGTTAGGTGTTCTTAGTTACACCTGTGCTTCTCTTGTTACGACAACTTAAATTTGTGTTCTGTGAAAAAACTGCTAAACCCAGGAATCAGGTACCCGGCTAAAAAATGTAAAATGATATCCAGCCTGTTCAAACTATCTCCAGCCACTTCAGCATGTATTTACATGCGTGCATGGAAATGTTCATGTGTGTATTTTAATGTATTTCCGTGCCTCCCACTGCCACATGTTGCACCATTTGGTTTCCCAGATAGAGAGGTGGCTGATGAGTACAAACCAGTAATCAGGACATGACTCATCCACACTTTCAGTACTGCACCAAGGTTCTCATCTACAGAGATGAACAGTGCTGTAAAGGCTATCACACCACTAGCCACAACAAATATCTCAGTGATAGTTTGATACCCATTATATTCCATCATGCTGCATTTATCCTCTCTTTTCATTAGTTGTGCATCAAACACTGTACTATTTTTCATAATGCATAACTAAATATGTATTCCATGATTATAGAGGAAAATAATTGATGTTGTAATGATGCTGTGTCATGTAAAAAGTGGTAACATGAGCTGTTAAATCAGCCTGAAAAATAAAACTAAATTTATGGCCCCACTGGTGTCTGCAATGTTTACTACGTAGCACAATGCTAAAGTGTTTGTCTGACCAAACAACATACCAGTAATGATGTGATTTTGATATTTTTAGAGCCTAAGGAATATTGCAGGAAATGTTTGTCCAGATAATGACAGTAGATGAAAGGCCATGGAGTCATTAAAATCAACATGGTGTGCCCAGCAAATTCATGGCAATCTGCCTGTTAGATTAATCAGTATCAAATGTGCAAAGTTTATATTTTGGCCTGATGGTGATGCACAGATGTGCAAAATGGACAGGAACTGTCTTACATTTTGACATTCTCTTGAGTGAAAGTGAAAACTTTGTCTCGATAATGACACTAAATAAAAGTGTGAGAGGTCTCCAAAATCATTAGAAAATATCCTCTGGAAACCATGATAATGTACAATAATTGATATGGACTTTTATCCAGTAATTGGAGAGATACATTCTTCAACTAGACCAAACTGTCTGTTAGTCTGTCAATAGGTCAGTTTGTCCATCCTAACAGACCTACTGACAGACTCACAGATGGCCGAAATGACATCGCCATCCAGTCCCTCACTGAGGCAAAACTGCCTCCAGTAAAAGCAATTCTAGGTAAATAACTTTAAACTTGAACCAAGACTAGAGCCAGTGGAATATCACACATTTGTATAATGAAGGTGGTTAAAGCATGGCCAAGTACATGCACACATTCACTCACCATCCTTTCACATCCTCATCACTGAAGAGAGCTGCAGCAATTGAGCACTCAGCACAGAGGCTGAATAATGCATTATTCTCTTTGCAAGCTACCCACAGCCATGTCAATTTTAACAACACTAATTTTAGCAAAGGCTTGCAACCAAAAAGGAAACAACCTCTGGGTTTTTCCAGGTAAAAAAAAAACAACTTAGGTCAGATCGCCATGCTTCA
This sequence comes from Lates japonicus, assembly GCA_033238685.1. Taxonomy (NCBI): domain Eukaryota; kingdom Metazoa; phylum Chordata; class Actinopteri; family Centropomidae; genus Lates; species Lates japonicus. Next base: position 360,382 of record BRZM01000091.1, read on the forward strand.
ACTTCAAGAAGGAGAGATAACACGACAACCTAGATAATTGCGTCTGACTTGTCCTCATATTTTTAAGGACAAAGTGAAGGGGAAAGAAAAGAGGTCAGAGGAGTGTGCGCACGTTTGCATGTGACTGTACAGTTGGAAGAGTGTCACCCAGTATGTGCATTAGTAGGTCAGGCTGTCACTAAGCGGCCACGTGAGATTTGCTCATGCAGTGGGACAATGACATGAGAGGGCAAGGCAGGCAGTGGAAACTGATTAATGAGGTACATCAATTAGAAAATACAAACAGAAAATGCACAATGTGTTTTTTTTTTTTTTTTCTATACAATCTTATTTGGGCCACATGATCATTACTGAATAGATGTCAGTAGTTGGTTTTTTTTTTTTTTTTTTTTTTTTGTGTAAATTCTGAATTACTTTCAGTAGTTGAAAATAAATAAGAGACTATACACTGTCATGCAAAGTGTAAAATGTATTGCATTATACCATATATATTATGCAGGATATGTAGGTCCTTGAGTTATAAATTACTTCATCCAATGAACTGATTTCCCAGGTCAGTGAAAAGCTTCCCCCTGGAGCTAATCAGTGCCTCCACAATGTTCCAGCTGATGAGCAACATAACACTGGGGAGCCAATAAACGGCAGTGTTCAACAACCTTGACATGCAGTGAGACACAGAGGCCTGAGAGATGTCCAATGTGACACGCACTGATGGGAAAAAACATCTAAAATACAACCAATAATATCTCGTATTCATCACGCACAAAGCTTTTGGAGTCAAATACTTTACAAAATGTATCACAGTATTCTCTGCTGTGTTTTGTGGGCCTGTCTTTCATGAAGGAATATATCCCCTATCAAATAAAAGCAGCATCTTAATAAAGGCTTATCAAAAAAACTGTGAAACATGACTTGAAGCTAATGCTACCTTTTTGCATTAAGTATCACTCTCATTTGGTTACTAATGACAGCATCCCAATAGAACCTCAACTTTACCAATGATTCAGAAGCTTGCTCAAGGCCTCCTCAACAACAACTGCTGAAAGACACCTCTGTCCTTTCCTGACAAAAATCTCCAAGCAGAGATAAAGTTTGTATGACCACTTTGGCAATAAACCCTCTTATTGATGTCCTTATATAATTTCTTAATACACTCCATCCATCCACAAAACCTTTTCTAAACTGCTTGTCCCGTTTATGGATGCAGGAGGAGGCTGGAGCTGTGTCAGGACAGATTCTGTGAGAAACATGTTACACCTAACTTGGCCAGGCCACCAGTTTAGGTTTAAATACTTAATATTAAGAATACTTTTACAAGAGTTTTTTTGTGTGTGTGTGTGTGTGTGTGTGTAGCTAAAATTATCAACAGAATGTGTTGCAAAGACATCTAATGAAGTTAGCATGCTAACCAGCACGCCCTGGCCCATCCTGTCTCATAATACCACTGAGTTAGACTATTTACAGACAGGTAGTCAATGAATGAAGCAGTTCAATACAATGATGGCTGAAGCTCACGGCAAGCAACCATTACCACTATCACCACCACCACCTGCTTTCGGCAAGAAACCACTTTCAGCAGCAAAGAGGAAAAAAGTGACAGAAATAAACAAAACAAGACTAGCATTGCTTTCCACCACAGACAAAGCTATGGACACATTATAAATTACTCGGTCAACACAGATAGTGATACTGATATTTCAGTAATAAACTAATGTGAGCCAATATACCAACTTAGAGGGTTTATCAGTCTATTTCTAATTCACTTTATGTTGAGTTACAACCCTCTGCTGGGCCAGTTTGCACTATGCACATCTCACTTTGTTCAATACTATATTTTACTTGCTGCTTTGGTTTATATGTCAGCTTCATCTCCTTCTGTTATTGGATTCTGTCAATTAAATCAAATGGATAATGCTTTAGAACTGGCTTACCATCTCAGCTCAGAAATGTAATGTCTTTGATATTCTGCACTTGCTATTAAAATGTTTGTAAAAATGTTAACAGTGAATATTACTAGACACAGTGGCCTGTGAACATTACTTTCCTGCACTGACCCAGTACATGTTATCCCACACCTAACTTCTAGGTCAGAGAGGTAAGGGAGCATCAGGCTGTGTTGCTGTCATACCTATTCCCAGTGTTCCCTGGCTGCATTGCTAAGGAACAAAAACTTCCTTCTGCCTTGGCTCCAACCTGGAAAACTTTAATTAGGAACCTCCACTGCAACAGAATGCGCCCCAGGTCCAGCTGAGCTCTACCCAATTAGCCTCTCATGTGTCAAAAAACACAAATGGAACTTCCCGTAAGCTTTTTCATCACAAAGTGTAAGCCCGTAATTATATCTTTTCACGAGGCAAGATGCTGTAGCCCATTAAGTCTCAGAAAATAATGAGGGCGTGTGGAGTTTTCCAGTGTTACTCGGTCGCCTATAGCACCTTAATTCACAAAAACTGTGCCGGTACACTGCTAGAAAAAGTTAGACGAGCCAGAACAGCAAAAACATACACTTTGTGAGAAGGTACAATTTCAGGTGTTCTCACCTGTTCTCCTTGCCCAAACCGAGAACCGAGCTGCACCAACTGTTCAGGGCGAATAAATCCGTCTGAGTCCTCGTCACAAACGTCAAACACCTCTTTGAGTTTTCTCACAAATATCAGCAGATGCTCGGGCTCAGGAATAAATCCTTCATCCATCTCTTTCTTGATTTGGTTTGATTTATTTCGGGTTGTTTTGCCCCGACGTGACCCACGACGGAACCATGTTATTTGGAAACCGCTCGGGTTGTGGGTGGGACTAAGGAGCTCGTGGATGCTGCTGCTGCGCGCGAGAGGGGGAGTGATGCTGGTTGCCAGAGGATAGTCACCCGGAAGAAAAGTCAAAGGGCTTACGTTTTTGGATTTGTATTTTGAATGATTTCTGTTAATTCCAAATTGAATTTTAAATAAAGTGTTGTTTTTTTCTTTTCCACTCCTGGTGTTCTCGTGTATTACTGCGTAGTTTCTCACACACCTTTAGCCCTTTAACAGTTTATTTTGAGCTTTAATCGATACATACTGTATAACCAAACCGACGAATTGCCACTTGGTGAACTTGAAAGTTATTTTAAAGAGACAAGTGTTACAGTGCCTCCTACTGACACTGAATTTATTTTTTGACTGAGGTCTACAGTGTTGGTGTTGTCCTGGCGTGGATGTGCTTCTTATTCGGCCAGAACTTTCACAGTTTGAGCCAAGAAAGCTCTTTGGAGCATAAAAATTTATGTTACTTCATACATCCCCTCGTCCACTAAAACTGTACATAAAGTAGTTCAACAAGCTCCGCCTCCAGCAGCTACAACGGTAACGTGCTGCTTACACACTGATGCGTAAACATTAATCATCTAATAACGTCATATACTATAATAATACGTCAGTCAGAGAGACCAAACCAGCACATTTACTACACTTTGCTCCTAATAAGTACTTTTACTTAACTAGAATTTTTAATGCAGGACTTACTTACTTGTAATGGAGTATTTTCACAATGCAATATTGGTACTTTCAATGTTGAACTCAAGATCGAGTGAAGAAAGCAAAACAACACCTGCATGTGACTAGGATTCATGTCTGAATACCAGTCAACATTTCTCTGGCATATACCAAAATTGGACAGGCATGCATTTTACAGATTTTTTTTTTTTTTTTGCTATTTCTGCATATACATGGCAGCATTTCTCAATCTGGACCCATGACACTTGAATTTTAACATCTTATCAGAGTCAGTTTTATACCCAGGTTGGAAAACAAATGCTGTTAATTAGCTTGTGGAACAGAAACCAGCAGTTTCTGGTTCACATGAAAGGGCCAAATGTAAAATCCCTAATTTATGAGGAGATGCTGTGCTACTGTCTGGGCCCCAAAACAAACAAACAAACAAACAAAAAAATAACTTCAAATTCTCAATATTTTGTATTGTACTTATGGTGATAGCAGAATAAACAAGCAGTTGCAGTAGTATTTCTTTTGATGAATTTGAATAGTGGTTGTGATACCTGCATTTCACTGGTGTTCAGTTCACAGATCCCAGTGTTTCATTTGAAACAAGCGTGTATTTTGGGGCACCAGTAAGTCTTGCGGTTACAACTCTGCCATGTATCACAGTACATGAAGAAGAGAAAGAAACTCATTTCTTTACTTACACCCTCCTGCAAACATTCATGGTTAAATGGGGGGACTTTTATTTAGAAAATGATTCATTGTTCTGATTTATTTTTAGAGAATAACAACTCATCTTCTTCCTTAAATACATACTATCAGCTGACCAGCAGCTGCCAGTTAATATCTTCTTTATTTTGGTTTTGCTTCCCTATATATATTTGTTACACATGACTCACTTACAAAATATGAATTCTTAGAGGAAATGCTACAGAGAAAAAGCAGCAAATGTTTTTGAAAGTTGCCCACTATCTTTAATAGGCATGGACTCTGAAATGCAGGTGTGTTTTTACATATTTTAAAATGTTGCTGCAGTGTTTCATCTAATTTATATTTATATATTTAAAAAGGGGGCTCTTAAAGAAAATGTGATAGGCAGGGAACTATCAAGGACCTGCACTTGAGAATATTTTTATGATTAGATTTACCACCACTCTAAAACTTCTATAGCTTGACTGTCATTGAAATAGCAGTAGACCTAGTCTTCCTTTTGATGAATTGTCTTCATTTTGCTTGGTGCCAGCAGAAGTTTCCAGAGTAATGTCATTTAAATCTGTACCCTTATGATCTTTGGGAAGATTTACCACTTTGAGATAAATAAAATTTATAATGTGAACTGTAATTGTGCTTTGGGCTTGAGTTCTGGCCCCTCCGTTATGCAAGCTAAACTTCTTCAGCTTCACAGAGATTCAAGTTTGGAGTTGTTGATACAGTCCATAAACATCTTGTTCCATCTGAAACTGACCTAATTCTTGGACACTATTATCAAATTTTTCTTTTTTTCCCTCCCTCACCCACATGCAGATGTGTCTGCTACAAACTTTTCCCACACTTGTAAGCCTGCTTATTTTTGCATCATGAAAATTAGGCTTTTGTGTAGACTCTAACACTCTCAGACTCCCAGGGCACTTTTCTTTGAAATTCATAAAATACACCAAAAATATCCATGCATTATATTTTTTGTTACTTTTGCACTAGTAACAAAAGAGAAGAGCTTAAAAACTATTATCAAGCACAGCTGTAACAATCCTAATGACACCAGATGACATTCTGGGGAATTCAGACTTTTCTAAGTATCTTTATTTATGTGCTGACAATTGTACCATTTTGTCTGTGGGTTAGTGAGACACAGGCCTGCTATTTATTCTCATCATACCATACATCCGACCAGTGGGCTCCAAAAAAGGAAGTCTGTTTACAGGTTTGACTTCCCCCATCATTCTGTCTTTAAGAGGATGTGATACGTATTAAGAAAACAGTGAGAGAGGAAGAGAGAGAGAGAGAGAGAGAGAGACGGAGCAGTCCATCCTTGTAGGTGTTTTCATATTTGCCAGTCTTCCTTTTCTTGTGTCAAAGATGCAGGTTGTCAGTGGTGGACAATTACTTTGGATATACACTCTGATATTTACTTCTCTACAGCTCTGGGGTAAGTTCATACTATAGGTGTTTCTAAATAACAATAGTGTCATCAATATATTTTAGATTATATCTTAGAATATTTCAGGAGGAAGTATGAATGTACTGATTTGTTGTAATATAGAAGAAGCAAAAAATAGTGAAATTGGCATAAAATGTGTAATGTATGTATTAACACAAAGAATTCTATCTGTTTAAAATGTACTTAATATTTGAATTAAAGACCACATCTCTAATTTGAATTTCATGTTCCATTTTCATTCTCTAAACGGCTGCAATCGGCAGTTACAATGTGAGCGGAACCACATGTAGCAATCACAGCAGTGTTTTTAACATGCCTGCTGGACTGTTTCTCATTTCAAAAGAAATTTGTGAAACTCAACCAGTTCCTGCTGTATATTATACCTTTCTCTCCCCCGTTTAGGAAGACTCTCAGCTTCCACTTCCTCTCCCCCTCTTCCGGTACCTACCCTAGACATCTACTCGAGGTCAAAGGACTCAGTGGTCCTGAACTGCAAGGTCCCAGAGGGCCATCATGGGTTTCTGTTCAAGTTGTACAGGTTCAGAGATATGGTAATTTCTTCAGAGAATGTGTGTTTGTTTTTTGGAGTGTGTCGGGCTGCCACTGGGCTCCTGTGAATTTATTTTTCACATACTTCTTTTCATTCATTTAGGTGGTCTCTAAGGAGACAACGTCCGGTGCTGAGCAAGTTCAGTTTGCCGTCAAGATAAAGGAAGGGGATTCAAGTGAACTCTTCTGCTGTGTGTACAAGGACCAGGAAGGCCGCTACAGTGCAATGAGTCGCTATTTGCAGCTGGAAGACCAAAAAGGTTTGTGTGTTTTTTAAGAAATGCACATCTTGATAGAAATCTTGTCTGTGACTGATTTCTGATTTGACCTTCAGTTTCCTGAAAAAAATGGACAAAATCATACATTATATATATTATTATAATAAACAGATAGAAGGAAGACACTGATCTAGTAAAGAGGACAAAGCAATTTCAGTTGTTCAATCTGCACCCCGTAGAGATTCTACATGTGGTACAGAATAATAAACACTCCCATCCGCTTGGGTTAGAGAGGAGCATGCAGGTGCTCTCTGTGGTCTCTCATTGTCCTCTGCTCTGTGGGTGTGTGTAGCGGTAGTTGCATCCTGCACCTCATATAGAAACCACACATAAAACATCAAACACAGCGTGTACTGGCTTGCACTGCTGACGGTTTGCTGACGTTTGGCTAGCAACGGTGGCTAACCAAAGTTGAAAGCATTGTTGTAGGTTTTACATGAATTATGTGCCAAAGGATGATCTGTAAAAGTAATGAGATACAAAAATATATTGGTAACGCGCTCCTTTTCCTCTCCCTATTCGTATTCCTCCAGAAACTGACCCCACTCGCCCCATACCCTCTTTCCCTCCCCCAGTCTTGTCTGTTGAGCCGCCCATGGGTGTGGTAAAACGTGGGGGCACGTTATCCTTCAGCTGCTCAGTCCCTGCTGTTTCATCTCAGTCTCAGTCTCGCCATACCAACAGACCCCTGACCTTCCTTTTGCTGAGGACTGCTGAGAGAACAGGGGCGACATCTGTCATCCTCCAGCCTCAGGCCAGTCAGGTATCAGGCCCTGAACCTCAGCCAGGAGTTTTCATTGTGGGGCCAGTGAATGGAGGAGAGGAGGGAGAGTACACCTGCATCTACCAGGTCTCCAGAAGGAGGCAACTGGTTAATTCAACTGTTAGCAACATGGTTCAAGTCACCATCACAGGTAAAGATGTTATTGATATCAGGAGCCCCAAACTCTGAAACAGCAACCCTGTTGAAATTTCTCTTCTTATCCCATTGATTTTCTTTGAATATTTACAGACTTTTTTAGTACTGTATCAGTGCATTAAGTTGCAGGTTTTGAGCCTTATTAGATTTAACAATTTCAATTTTTGTGCATCAAACAAAATCTGTACATTATCCAGATTAGTACTGTTACTTTATAAGTCAGTGTTTTATTGGTATTATTATGACTTAGGCTGAAAGATAACCGAGCATTTGGATTAATTACAGTATGCATTTGCCAGTGGAATTTGATGGCAATATTACAGTGCTTACAACAATAAGGAAAATGTACCAGGGCCACACGTATAGATTATTCTTTTCTATTAATCTGTTGATTATTTTCTTCTCTAATTGAGAAATAATTTTGGTCTATAAAATGATGTAAATGATTATTCAAATACTATAATTGCTGCAGATTAATTCTCTGTCCATCAACTAATTGGTTCGTCGACCAAATATTCTTGATGCAGCAACTCTTATTTCCTACCAAGAAACAAACAAACACACACACACACACACACACACATTAAATAATGACTTATTCATAGCAGTACTTTTCACTCCAGCTATTGTTTCCTCTGGTTTTGTCTGTTGCCAGATGTGCTTCCACTGCCCACTCTTGTTCTTCAACAGCAGACAGACATTTGGCATTTGCTCTGCACGGGGTCTCCTGCATACCCTGGTGCTGTGTTCTCCCTCTACCAGGTGGATAAAGAATCTCCCATTGCCTCTCACCCTGCCAAAGTGATCCTCCATCAGGCCACTTTCCCACTGCCTGTCCAGGATGCTCCACTGGTTTTGTACCAGTGCCAGTACAGTGTCCTTCTAGGAAAGATATGGAGCGATTCCGAGCGCAGCCTCCCTCTGGCTGTGACTAGAGGTACAGAATTACGGTTGTATGTGTTTTGTGTGGCCAGAGTTTAATATACAAAGATGTGACTTCTTTTTTCCCCTTATCTTTCAGGAATTTCCACTCCTTCATCATCAGGTAGGCGTACAATAGAAGGCTATTATTTTGGCTGTGATTTTATCTTGTGATGTTTGAGTGGCAGGAAGTAAAAGCCAAAAAGATTAATCAGACTTTCTGCTAAATTAAAATGCATCACAGCTGTCTGAGGGGCAAGGAAATTCATTATTAAAGAGTTTAAGAAGCTACAGCTTCCCTGAATTATAAATCTGCTGTGGTCCTGAATAAAAATAACTTTATATCTCACAGTCCTTTTTGTATCTTACAATAATTCCTGCACAATGTTTGCAGATTTGTTGGGTATGGACTGGCCTCTTGTGCTGGGATCTTTTGCTGCTGTGGTATTATTCCTCTCTTCAGCAGTGCTAGTGGTTGTGGCAGCACACAGGAAAGGTATATCACACATATGAATCTCTGCTTTTCTCACTGATACATTTACACCATCACCACCATGCCTTCCTGTGTGAAACTTATTATTTCGCCTTTCTCTCCTTTTTTCACTCTTCTTTAAATAGCAAAAGCAACAGCTGAGAAAAAGAGGAAAAGGTATTGTGTTTATTGCTCACTGACAACAACATTAGATGATCACAATCTATTTTATCTCTGAAAGTAAATAAGTTTGATTTATTAGAGAGCACTGGGGCAGTTTTAATATAAGAAACCTTTACAGGCATTCATTTATAATTGCTTATGATATATAGTTAAAAAATATATACTGCCTTGTAAAGAGGATTAGCATCTCTTTATTAGCTCCACTGCTCCAATATGAATACCCATTTAACATTATAAGCTTGCCTTTACATTTCTCCAATTTGGGGTTATCAATTTGATTTTCTGAAACTTGCTACATTACTGCAGTACAGCATCAGTACAGAGGCAATAAATGTTGCTGTGTTGAACTGTTTCAGAGAGGAAGCACAGTTCTGGACTCAAGTCCACGCTAAGGACCATGTTGTTGGTAAGTTTTTCTCTTCAGAAAACACACTTCCTCATCTTTATTCCTTTTTATTCAGGTTCTTCTTATGTCTTCCAGGGTATTTTAACAGTTCTGCAAAATATTGCATAAGTATTCCAAGAAAAATGATGCACTGATAGAAATGACTGATGCAATGACTGTGCCTACTTGTTGTTTTTGCAGACCTTACGCTCAGGCGAGCAAGCTACACATCTCAGGTAAATATTAATCATAGTAACCTGTATCACCAATTGATACTAAAAAATCTTGGATGATATATATAATTAAGTTTGCAGTAGCTTCCTTTTACTTATGTGCCTCATATTTGGCTCTCTATACCTGTAGGAAATCATTTTGTGTTAGCTGGATTAATCCAAGAGCCTCTGCATTGGCACAGAAATTAAAACATGAAGACCAGCGGAGAGTCACTCAACAATTTATTATCTTTTCCAAAGGATTTCCACTTCAGTAGCAGGTTGACTATGATGATTAAATAGCTTAAAGGCAAATCAGAACTCTAATCAGTAAAAAAATAGATAAATCTATCAACAATAAATCTAATCAAAGGCCTCTTTTTACTGCTACAAATACAAATATACTGCTATAAATATCAATAACTTATTCAAATGCATCTGATGCACAGTCAGCTTCAGGGAATATAACTTCAGGCAATATCACATGCAGATCAACATGATGCAGCAAACAAAGGGAGAGACTGAACAGGCCCTGATCCAGGCCTCTTATCAGTCCAGGTGTGGCACAGTAGGTTGAGGGGCTAAGTCCCGCCTTCCTGGGACTGAACAGGAAGAAGGGTTTTCAATAAATCCAAGATTTCAAGATATACATCTTAGTAGCAGTAGCAAACTTCATACGGGTATTCATTTTGACAGAGAAGTAAGGCTGACCATGTGCAGCTCTCTGACATCAGTTTGCCTCTTTCTTTTGGTATTTCTGGCATCTCTGCAGCCTCTAATGTTTCTTCTGTAGATTCTCCCTGACAAACAGCTGTAAACTTCGCTGATCCCTTTGCTGTAAACAAACACACACTCACACACATACATGCACACACAGACACACGTGCACACACTGCCAATCACCAAACACACTGTCAACTCAAGCCCACACATATTCCTCATTAGTGCTGTTGTGCAGGGTTTGGGTCCGCCTCTCATTAGTTGTAATCACTTTCATTAATTAGCTTGATGAAGGGCTCTCATTAGACTAAAGGATCTCTGCAGGCTCTCTCTTTGTTTCTGTGCACTGTTACCGAACAGCCATCTTAGAGGACAAGATATTGTCATCACCAGCTAATGCGAGGTTAGCAAGAGAGAAAGACTTGGTTGATTAGACTCTGTCAGTGTGAAGCATCTTCATCAAGTGTGAGCCAAAACAAAGTTAGAAGATATGACGGGCGATTGCGCTGTAGTATTTGCAGGTCTGAAAGACAGAATGACAGAATAACTAATATATTTAAAGAGCAGCATCCATGGACAGAAAGATCAGATATGACATCAGAAAATGTGCATGCAGATACAGTGTGGAGAAGAAGTACTAAAAGGAAGAAAGAGTACTAATCACACTGATGTGTTCAGGGAGTGTCAGAAAATAGGAACTTTCTGAGATGATGAAATGACAACGGTGCAACTAGGTTGTGAAATATGTGTTAATGTGTGTGTCATGCTGTATTTAGGGTACGGTGCCACAGGTGAACCTATTTAACAGTGAGAGCAGTGATAGGATATGAACTATGCCACAGGAAATGACAAGGTCTTTATTGGGTCATCTGTGTGTGTTTGTTTGTATGCAGGAATGGACCAGTGGCGACACTGAGACATTCTCCAGATCTCCATTTTGGAACCCTCTCTCTACGTTCACAACCCCAAGTCATCCAATCCATTAGAGATGTTTGTTCTCTCTCTCTCTCTCTCTCTCTCTCTCTCTCTCTTTAAGTGTGTGTATGTGTGTTTATACTTTATCCCAGCTTATCAGGGTAGCATGAGTTGGACTTTCACAGCAGGACAGGAAGAGCTATTTCCTAAGTTCCTATTTCATTTGTAGAGGGTAAAATAGTACAATTTGGCAGGATATGATGTTTGTTTGATCTTACATGTTTGTGGGGAATGTGTTTTGTAAGTAACTTACGTTAAGCTTTAAAGTTTATTCTTAGCCTTGACCCAACAGTCTCACTGCAAGGTCCATTTAGAACCTGCTGTCTGGAGCTTTCAGCAACATCACAGAATCTTCATTAGCCTGAATGTCATGGAATTTAGTATCAGCAACTAAATGAACTTTTGAAATGTAAAGTTTTGTCAAATGTATATCTACCTGCCTAACTGTTTTGGCTTGACTAATAATACAAATTAGCTATTTGCAGATTCCAATACCATCAACATTATGTAAACTCTGTACACTTTTTAACTACACATGGAGCATTGAACATTTTTTTTACATAGTAATGATGATAATAAAATTTATTTATATATCACTTACTGTGTCAAAACCAGAGATTACAAAGTGCTTTACAAGGTAAAAAGGTAAAAAAAAACAAAAAAACAACAACAACAACAACAAAAAACAACAACAGGTTCATACAAAAGTTCATACAAACATACATGTGATAGTTGTGTTGCATACATACAGTGCATGTACCAACCTATATACACACAGAAATACACACATTCAAACAATTTATCCTATACTGTAAAAACTACAACTTTTATTCTTCGGCATGAATAACAATTGGAAGTTGCTAGGCCTGAGAAACTGAAATTATCAGCATTCAAAGTAAAAAGTGAACAATTCCTGATGATATAGAATCCTAATCAGTGATTGACTACAAAGTATGAAAATTCTGTTGTCTTCTTAAGTTTGGGAATGCAGGACAACTATTTTCACTCCTTGTTTACATTGTCTTTTGCACTGTAAAATCTCACTATAAGTTATATTAAAAACACTTTTTATTAAATTGACTGAGTGTAATTAGATGTAAATCAATTCGATTCAGTCAACTGAACTCAAATTAACTCATCAGTTTAAGTTATTCAGAAACTTTGTTAGCTTATTCACATATACTTCCCAGCATGCATTGCATTAATATTAAAATTCCCCAGAAATCCTTCTTTTTTCTCATATGAAAAAACTAAAACAAAAAACGTTACAGTGTCTTTTTACAGTATACACGTGTCTTTAAGGTATCAGATGATCTTCTCTGATCAAAGGCAAGACAGTGCAGACCAGGATGAAGACAGGTGTGTACTTCCTGTCACCCTCTGATGTAACACACTTGAATCACAGGGTCATATTGAGAAACATTGTTCCTGGGCTGAATGTAATTACCGTCAGGACAGAAATACCTGTCAGAAGGAATAAAAAAAAACTTGGAATAAGTAAGCAGAAATACATGTTTAAACTGGATAAATTCAAAGCCTAAACTCAAGAGATTATGTTAAATCACCTAACTCAAAATCTTACTGAACTTTGTTGCCTTGAAATTTAGAGTTTTCTCAACTATTGCTTGTGTAATTAGATAAGGTTATTAAAAAGCTTTTTGATTAATTTTTTTAAAATTAATTTAAGGGCATAATGATTTAGCAAATCAGACAGGAGCTTTGACAAAATCTTTGTCCTCTTTAGTCTCATGCCTTGAGATGGAAACAGCAAACCAGTTCTTGTCTGAAGACCTCAGACTGTGTGCAACCTGTTAATGGCAGAGTAATTTAGACAAATAATCTGGGGCCAGGACAGGACATAATGATGTGTCTCACAAATCTCAGTATGTACACAGCACACACACACACACACACACACACACATACACACACTGTGTAGTGATTGTGAAGGAAAAGACAACAAGCACCACCTACTGAAAATGGACTGCTGTAGTTTTGCTAAATATTCTGCAGAGGGCACCGTTTATATATTATTTGAGTGTCACCTGCAGTACAGAACAACATAAAGAGAGTCATTAACCAAGCTGATCACCTTTGTTATGACAAAACAGGTCCTGTGTTTCATGGAACAATGTGACTCTGATGCACATGAAGACAAAGCAACCCGGGTGTATCCACAGTAAAACAACAATAGCTGAAAAGTACTGCTGCTGACTTTTTCCCAAGTGATGATGGGACAGGCATCAAGCCTGAGGACATTATGTTTGAGCCCTCATATCTGTATTTGTGTTTTTTATTGTAAGTAAGTGTGCTGAGGCTTCAGTCCTGTGTGAAATTAAGAAAGTAATTGGACTCACGAGGGAGATACACCTTTTTTATGGTGGACAATAACTCAGCAGAGAAGGGTTGTCATTGTGCTTCAGGAAGCAGCAGAGAGCCAACTCTGAATTAGCACAGGGTTTTATTACATTTTACTGGCCTCCATAGCAGCACAGAGCTTTCTATCAGAGGCAGACATGCACACAAGGAATGTATTTATTCCTTTCTCATTCATATGGACAGGGGAAAAAAAGAAAAAAAAAAAGATCAAATGCAAGGACAGGATTAGATGAAAAGTCTGCTTGATTTGTCTAGCACATATTCATCCCTGAGTCATAGTTTATTCTTCCTGTGTGGTCACACGCAAGCACACGCACACAGTGAAGATATTCAGCTCCAGATAATAGCATTGGGCAGATCTGTTTGTATAAGAGGCAGAATAACGATAAGAGGCCTCAGTGATGTGAGTTCAACATGCTGATGAACGTACGTGGTACCTTAATTTCCACCCACAGCACGCTGGCTTGCAACAGACTCGCCCCTCTGTGTTTCTGTGTGTGCACATGTGACACACTGAATTATGAGTCAGGCTGATATTAAATGACATTTGCAATCTTGAAACTCATGATAATTGCCCTTTTAATGGCACTCCATGCTGTGTCTCCAATGTATTAGCGAAAGGGGTGTATGTAGAGGCTGAACATGAAGGTGCATGCAGAAATCTAAGACTGTGGGAGGTGTTGGCATTCATGAGAGTTTTGGCAGCTGGTTTGTGCTCATAATTTAATTTAATCTGATGCAATGCACCTCATTAATTTGGTAAGTCAGGACTAAAGCAAGGATTTATGGTGGGCAGAGATACATTTCATGTGATTATCCTCAACAGACTGTGGCAAAAAAATAAAAATAAAAATAAAAATGCTGTTGTTTTGTCCATATTTCTGACCATTTCAAACACATTAGTTTAAGGCATTTTAAAAGCCAACAGTTCACCCCTCTCCATCAGTGGCTTCATGGGAACACTCAGGGATATGAATCAGATAACCTGGGATAAATAATTCATATTTCAAGGGCAAAAACAGATGTGAATTTATGAGTGTGATATTTCTCAGGCAAATAAACAAAGCATTAAAAGTGAGCACAGTATTTAAAAGTACTTTTTGCATTCCTCACCAACTGACCGCAGAACATACTGTATAAGGCAAAACACTGAAACAACAACTCATACAGTACATCACAGCTGTGGGAGTACCCACTGCTGCACATGCAAATAGTTTGTGATGACTATTGCAACAATCTTCATTGTTTTTTTTTTTGGTTTTTCCTTTTGAAAATGTTATTAACATCAGGTTTTCTTAAAGTTACTGGTACTTCTTTCCAGAGAAATCTTCTTGGGTTTATGTTGATTCTCTGTGACTCAGCATTGCCATTTTATTCCCCCTTCTCTCAAACATCAAAGCAACAGAACACACACCTACACCAAGCATTATCACATATGTGAGGAAACCAAAAGCATAATCTCAAAATCTGTTTTATTTTCTGTTGACAGTACACACTCATGCAATATGACACATACTGACTAGAGACTGGGAGCCCGTGTGTATAACTTTAAACACATTCAGCAGTGGCTGTGCAAGTTGTGATCGCCTATACAGATGGAACGGGCCTGTTGGCTCACACATAAGGGTGTGTTTTCCATGACTGCAGGTATGGTGGTATGAAATACTTCTACCAAGTACATGTAGTGGAGTGCAGTGTCAATTGTTACATGTCCAATTAATTGCTTCCATATATGGAAGGTTTTCAGTGATAAATGAATAATAAATGAATATTTTCTTGGATTTAATTAGAGCTTTTCTTTCAAGTGCATTTATATTTTCCAAATAATTAGCACCAAAGCACATAGTACTCTGCAGCAAAGTGTCTTGGATGTTCAGAGGAAATTAAGACTACTGGTGTTTCTCCATGAAGTGTAGTGAAGCTGAAGTAGCAGGAAATGGCAGTGCTCAAGTATGTACAAGTACCTTAAAATTATACTTAATTAAGTGCTTGAGTGAATGTGCTTAATTACATTCCAACACGAGGGAGCAAGGGAGTGTTTATTTCTACACACATGCACAAACACATATGACAAACACACACTCATTTAGGTACAAATAGAACATTTTATGCACTCACATATCAAATCTAAAAACCACACAAATGCACACACACATACTTATTCCCTCCACTTCTGCTCATACTTTTGTCCTCTTGACAAAGAGGCATTACAAGAGCAGTGGCTAATCCTCCAAACGCCAACTGTCTCACACAATGCTGCTTCGATGACTTCGTGCCAGCAGGACTTTTTGAGACAGTGATAATGAAATATAATGGAAATGAGTCTGGAGCTGAGCAGGCAATAGACAGGTGTGCAGGCTTATTATTGGGTCACCACATCTGAAAAGCAGCCAGATTAGATATCAGGGTGAGAGATAACCTGGAAAGTAAAGTTTGCTTGCCTGGCTAGGTTGAATGTTTGATAGCATGAGCATAAAAAAAATAATCTTTGATCTCTACATATCAAAACTAGAATGTTTTACAGTCCATATTCTCACTGCCAACCTTTGGCCTTATAGGTGTGAGAGTGTACACAGATCAGCCACAACTTTAACTATTAACTACTAATTATTACCTGTAACTGGCTTATATATATAATACACACACACACACACACACACACACACACACACACACACACACACACACACACACACACACACACACACACACACACACACACACACACACACACACACATATCATATCTATATACACCACTGCCCATAAAGTTGGAATAAAATATTTTTTTACCTCCTCTCATGAAATGATTGTGACAATGTGATTTATTCTTGATAAATAAAGTGTATATCTTCTCAAAACAAAATTGGTAACTGGGACTCATTATGTAATCCATTGCACCTGGTCAAAGGTGATTACTGATGTGTATAAATAGGAATAAAAAGAGGAATGTGTCTGAAAAAAACAACTTTATGGGCAACAGTGTATATAGATATGTATAGATATATAGATATATATGTGTATGTATGTATGTGTATGTGTGTGTGTATGTGTATGGGAATGAATGTGTGTGTGTGTGTGTATCCTTGCTATTTTATTTTCAGTGCTGCAAGCTAGCAGTAATAGCAATATGAGGGAAGTAGTTGCCTGGTGAGGAATGACGTTTATTAATAATTTTGAACAATTAAGTTGCTGCAGCTCCACCAGAATAATGTACTGGCAATGTCAGTGGGCTGCGTCCAGTCAGAATAGAGATGATAAATTATTCACAGGAGATTGGGAGGTCACTAAAGCGTGATCTCACCCTTACACACACACACACACACACACACACACACACACACACACACACACACACACACACACACACACAAAGGTCCACTGGGGAATTAATTCTAGCAATTCTAGCAAAAGAGCATCTTTCAAAGCTGTATCCATGGTGACACATTTCTCTTTGACCACTGACATAGAAGTGTAGTGAAGCTGAAGTAGCAGGAAATGGCAGTGCTCAAGTACACAAGCACCTAAAATTATATTTAATTATGCTTGAGTGAATGTGCTTAATTACATTCCAACATCGAGGGAGCAAGGGAGTGTTTATTTCAACATGCACAAACACATATGACAAACACACCTGTATTTTAGGGTACAATAGAACATTTTATGCACTCACATATCAAATCTAAAACCACACAAATGCACATACTATTCCCTCCACTTGCTCATACTTTGTCCTCTTGACAAAGAGGCATTACAAGAGCAGTGGCTAATCCTCAAACGCCAACTGTCTCACACAGTTTCGATGACTTCGTGCCAGCAGGACTTTTGAGAGCAGTGATAACAGAAATATAATGGAAATGAGTCTGAGTTACAGGCAATAGACAGGTGTGTAGGCTTATTATTGGGTCACCACATCTGAAAAGCAGCCAGATTAGATATCAGGGTGAGAGATAACCTGAAAGTAAAGCTTGCTTGCTCATTAGGTTAAATGTTTGATAGCATACATAAAAATAATCTTTGATCTCTCACATTATCAAAAACTAGAATGTTTTAAGGCAGTCCACTCAATGCTGTCCTTGGCCTAGTAGGTGTGGAGTGTACAGATCAGCCACAACTTTAACTATTAACTACTAATTATTACCTGTAACTGGCTTATATATACACACACACACACACACACACACACACACACACACACACACACCACACACACACACACACACACACACACACACACACACACACACACAGACACACACACACACACACACACACACACACACACATACATTCATATTGCCACTGCCCACAGTTGGAATAAAATATTTTTACCTCCTCTCATGAAATGATTGTGACAATGTACTATTCTGATAAATAAAGCGTATATCTCTCAAACAAAATTGGTAACTCGGACTCAGTATGTAATCATTGCACCTGGTCAAAGGTGATTACTGATGTGTATAAATAGGAATAAAAAGAGGAATGTGTCTGAAAAAAACAACTTTATGGGCAACAGTGTATATAGATATGTATAGATATATAGATATATATGTATGAAGGTATGTGTATGTGTATGTGTATGTGTATGTGTGTGTGTGTGTGTGTGTGTGTGTGTATCATTTGCTATTTTTTATTTTCAGTGCCACCAGGCCTGGCAATGTGGCAATATGAGGGAAGTAGTTGCTTGGTGAGGAATGACGTTTATTAATAATTTTGAACAATTAAGTTGCTGCAGCTCCACCAGAATAATGTACTGGCAATGTCAGTGGGCTGCGTCCAGTCAGAATGAGGTGATAAATTATTCACAGGAGATTGGGAGGTCACTAAAGCGTGATCTCACCACTCACACACACACACACACACACACACACACACACACACACACACACACACACATAAGGTCCACTGGGGAATTAATTCTAGCAATCCTAGCAAAAGAGCATCTTTCAAAGCTGTATCCATGGTGACACATCTCTCTTTGACCACTGACAGTGTGAGGGACCCAAACAAAGACAGCACATAAGGTAATTGTACAGAGGATCTGTGACATTTATGCTGTGGTGAAAACATACACAGTGTTGGTTCTATCAGGCCAGGGAGATGAATATGTTCTATAACCCTCATGGGCCACTGGGCTTTCTTTAAAAGCTCAAACAACATACCTGCTTGACATAGTCATGACCTAGTCTGATGAGAATGGGTGGCATAGTGGTACAGTGGTATGCACTGTTGCCTCATAGCAAGAAGGTTCCTGATTGGAACCCAAGGTTTGCCCCAGGCTTTTCTGTGTGGAGTTTGCATGTTCTCCCTGAGCCTGCGTGGGTTCTCTCCAGGTACTCCTCTTTCCTCCCACAGTTAAAAGACATACAGGTTCGGTTAATTGGTGACTCTAAATTGCCCGTAGGTGTGAATGTGAGTTTGAATGGTTGTTTGTCTCTATATGTCAGCTCTGTGATAGACTGGTGATCTGTCCAGGGTGTACCCTGCCTCCTGTCCAATGTCAGCTGAGATTGGCTCCAGCCCCCCAGGACCGTTAAGAATAAACAGTATGGATAATGGCTGGATTGATAATCTGATGAGAATTACTTATAAACACAAATTTGAACTAATGACATGTTTCAGAGGTTTGCCACAGAAAATGTCACTTTACCCTTATTTTGGGTCTCAGAGAACTGACATGACTTCAGCTTGGCCTTCAACCCACCCCAGTGCCTTTAATCTTGGATTGTTGTGGTACATGAGCTAGAAGAATCTATCAGTGTTACATCTCACTCAGTCTGAAACAAATATGAAAAAAATAAAGGGGACGGACCTTTTTGTGTCTATCAAGTTTCATTCCACAGTACATCATTTATTACAGCATGATACAAATTTTACAACAGAGCAGTTATTATTTAAGCATTAGATTTGTATTATGTAGCTTCATCCAGCTCAGTCCAGATCAGCTTTGCACTTTATTAAGATGGTTCCTTATTGCACGATAATCCAGCTTTCAGTAGTGATACGTGAAAATAACAAAACGAGTAGCTATTCATGGATTAAGACCAGTGCAATACTTCATAACACTGGCCTATATACACTGAGTTACCAGTTTAGGGCTGTTTTTGGTGTTGAAGAGACTGGTCTACAGTTGTGAGAGTTGTTCCGTTCTGCCTCTTCATATATGTAAATATATTGAAAAAGATCTAGTCAATGCAGTCAAATGCAACCCCACCACTGACACAGCCTCACAATTACCACAGAGTTGAATCAACAACTCTCTGACAGTGTCAATAAAGAATAAACTGACTAAGCTACACTAAGGTAGGGTTTATTGCATGGTTATTGTATTGGATTGCATTAGATTGTACAGGTGTAATAACCTGGTAACTCAGTGTAAGACATCATTAAAAGAATAAAACTGGTGATGACACTTTGTTTTCCAAGCTTTTTCAGCATCAGATACTGTACTACTCTATTTTCATCAACAAATAATAATTCTGGAAAAGAAGTTCATTGAGGTTTTAAAATCCTATTCTTACTAAATTTACATTTTTCTTTTCTCCAGTGCAGAATTATTATTATTATTTTTTGCCATTTTACGTTCATTAGTCTCAGAGTTTCCAGCACCAGAAACAGGCCAAGTGCTTATCCACTAATAGGTAGCCCTCCTCCTTTTTCTCTCCTCCTCGCCAAAGAACCTTCAGGGTCAGTCCACCACCAATCCTTTCTCTTGCTCCCAACCTCCTGACCCCCTTTCTAGCCTAAATCCTTGACCTCTTCTCACTTCACATTCTTCTCCTCTTCATCATCACTGCTCCCTCTAGCTTCGTTCCCACTTTCTCGCATACAGCCTCCCCTCTTTTCATCTCGCAGTCTTTCTGCCTCCACTTCAAAAACTGCAGGTTCCTGTAAACCTCCCTCCTCCTTCCAGTTTGCTCCACAGTGCCTCACTGCTCCGTACAAATGACGAGGCTGACCTCAGCGCTGGATTAGAGGGGTCTTCTAGGGGTCCGGACCCGAGGACCTGGTTGTAAGGGAACAAAGGACAGTGGGGAGGTAAGGGTGATCGTAAGGTAAGAGAGGAGATAGACAGAAAGTTGTATGATTGTGGGAGAAAAGAAAGAGAATTTAAGAGTAGAAACATCAGATGTGAGCAGGATGAGACCAGTACAACACAGGAAAGACGGAGCAAAAGGAGCAAAAGAAAGGGATGAATTTATTTCTCCAAGAGGACACCCTCGGATGAGCATTAGCCCTGTAAGTCAGGGGGAAAGTTACCGCGACTGTGATCCAAGGCTGCCATGTTCTGATGACTAAAGTCAACAACTGAGGCCACCCCTCCCAAAATCCTGTTTATTCCGAACCAAATTGGGGAACCAGGGTCTGAAGCGAGAGCAGATAGCCAACCAGCTGAGAGAGGGAAGGAGAGAGGGGAGACGCTAGGACAGTGAGAGGAGAGGAGCAAAAATGTTGCTAAGTTAATGTCAGACTGAACTGTGCAGGTTGAAACTCCTGTAAAATAAAAGCCAAACTGAATGAAGTTGAACTATGGCAGCACTCAATTTCAATCAGAGATAATGTACAGTTTCAAAGAGATGTGAGACCCACGAGGCAGGTAACAGAAATCAGTGGGATTGTCAATTGACTCTTTCTCCACTATTGACTGTAAACACACACACACACACACAAACACTCCTGCTCACACACACAAAAACCCACTCTACAGACTCTGACTTTCCCTCTCTCTCTTGGTCTCAGGGCTGATTGACTTCTTGCCTTATCTGTAAAGATAAGCTCCTTACTGTGTGTTCTGTATGTTATCAGATGTTTGTGGCCCATATTTGGTGCGAAAGAGATGATGACATCCTCCTGAGAGCCTTTCTTCAATGGACCATCGGCTGCTGAGAGACATATTCAACCCTCAAAGCTACATCGCAGTTCATATACTGTATAAATTCTATAAGCTTCCTGTTCGCGGAACCTGATATAATCTTAGCTGAATTCGAGGGAGACTCAGGAAGGTGATTTGCCTACATTTTCATGTCCTCTACCAAGTATGTCAGATAGGTAGGGATGGTGTGTTAAGTTATTGAACCAAAATACTTAATAGATGTTACTACAATTCCTGGTGTTTTTCCATGTGGTCAAGTTTTCAGAGACTCATAGCAAATAGTTGTATAAAGGAAACTGTTATGTCTAAACTTGATTCAAATGGGAAGACTGTTTTCACCGACCCACCTCTCGCTGGGTAGTGCTCTCCTCTTCAGCCCGGGCCGGAGGCCACACGCCGAACTTGCCAACTGACTGGTGTGCTGCAAGCGAGAGAGAGTGAGATAAAAAGTGGGTGAGGGCAGGAGGAGCAGCTTAGCAATTAGGCAAAGGTGTTCCTGTGATTTTGTTTGTGCTCCACACTGCGAGCAATAATGCCTTCTTGAATCAAATTAAGAGTGAGCATGGTGAAGCAGCAGAGAGGAATGAGAGGAGACGGAGAGAAATGCAGAAGGAAAGGGGAGGAGAGGATTTTGTTTTATTGAACATGAACATGGTAAAACAGAAAGTAGGCACCAGAAATGAAGGAATATAAAAAGGGTTACACAACTCATTGTACGTAAAACGATACTCAATTGTTCATTTCCCAACACTGAGTCATGGTCATTCAGGTCGTGTCTTGGCACACCCTGGTCACTTCGTGAAACAGCTGTTTAACTATGATGACTGGTGACAGTGACTTCATATACAGTTGGAAAAAAACACATTGGCAACCTTTCATGCAATATAATATTTAATTATAGAAAAGTATATATAATATCTGCAAATATATATGTGTACTGTTTTGGTTGGTTTGCTCAGGTTTGCATTTATGCTAAACTTGGAGTAGAAGCTAGGCATTTATTTATTCTCTGTTTATAGCTATTTCAACTGCTCACCTTTTTGCTATCTTTTTCCACTGTCTATTCTATACTCTGTTTCAACTGTTTATCTTTAGCTATCTCAAACCTTAATCAGTTGCTTTTAGATTCTTTCTTCTCCATTTATCCAATTCTCTTAGCTAAATATTTGACCTGTTTATCTGTTACTTTTAAGTTTCCAAATGTATCCATTTCCTTTGGCTATTTCAGTCATTTCATCATCAATTCACCAAACTACTCAAACTGTCTATGTTTTACTTAGCAAACTATTAAACTATGCTGCTAGATTTCACACTCTTTATTTCAGGTGTTAAAACTGACTCAATATGTAGATATATTTGTTTAATCAAAATGTAATTTTGGTTCAAATCAACTTGACAAACTTTGCCCTGACAACTTGAGAAGTGTTCCCCCGATGTAAAAATACCTCTGGTTGGGAATCACTGCTGTACATCACATGCGCACAGTGGCAGCAAAGTTGAAATCAAACAGAGATACATGTTAATAACCAGTCCTCTCAGTAGGCTGTACAAGCAGCACTGTATATCACATTGTTAAAAGTCTCTACACTAACTGTATATCACCTTAAGAACTAAAAACAAGCTGTATGCTTTTTTTAATGTTGGATTTAGACTTCATCCCCAAATTGAACTCCTCCTATGTGCTTCTTTCTTGCTGACACAATAGTGTTGAGATATGAGTCAGGACTTTTCCTCACCTCAGCTTCTGCAATTAATATGACAGACTAGATGCTACATTTATTGTGAAGTTACAGAATTTTATTTTCTTGCCAGCTAGCTTATGGTCTCCGGTGCAAAATTATTGCTGGTAACAGCTAACACTGGATTCGAAAGCTGTTTTGAGGTTTTCCACTGACCATGAGAAAAATGAAATAATGTGCTCACTGGGCTGTTTCAGGGGGTTTTCATCATCTCACCGCAGATATAAAAAATTACACACATACCCACACTCACAGGCTTCCACACACAAACACATTGTCTGTGTGAGCTTGTGGGCATAAGCAGAATCAGTTTTGTCACCTCCACACACACTTTTACCCCAGCACTCAGTGCTACACTAACCTGCTGAGGGTCCAGTTCTCCACCTGGGTGATGAGCCAGGTGAGTTAGGAACAGCCAGTCCATTCAGTGAGGAGGAAGACAATGTGGGACTCTTTCCTTCAATACTGGCTGGCTGCCCTCCTCCTCCACCTCCTCTACCACCTCCTCCTCCTTTTGCACCCCCTGTCCCTCCATACAGGCTGATCCTCTGTTTGCGAAGCTCCTTCTCCCTCTCTTGAGCCTCCCGGATATCCTGCTCCACTTTAACTAAATTTGTTGAGGAACGTAGCTTGAAAAAGGGGTTCTCTTTGGGTGCTACCTCCTCCTCCTCCTCCTCTTCTTCCTCCTTTTCCTGCTTTCTCCCGTTAATCCCAGCATGTCCTCCCGTCCCAGATGATGAGATGTTTGGTCTCCCAGAGTCGACTGTGGTGACAGGCTCTACCTCTCGTTTGGCATGGTAGAGCCTCTGCGCTGGGACACTCAGGTTATTCTCTAGAATGATGACCTGACAACCTGACTCCTTGGAGAAGCCTGCTCCTTGGGGAGTTGCGTTGGTCGAGCCCCCTCCTTTGGCTAAGTTGGGGCTCTCTGTCGGCCTTTGCAGGTCTATGCTCTGTCTCTTCTCCACGTTTAAGCCTCCTATGGCAGATGTCTGTGATGAGATATCCTCCTGGTTCTCCAGTGTTGAAATGTCAGTGGCTGAGGACCAGGAAGTGGCTTTACTCCTGGTTGAAGTTGAATCACTGGGTTTCTGAAAGGCCTCAAAGAGCTGTTTCTTCTCTCTGAGCTGGCGAACTGTGCCTTTGTCATAGAATCCTGGAACTTTCCCCAGCTTGACCAGGTCCTCTTCCCTCTGGACCTCCTCGTGGATCTCATGCTGCATTTTTTTGCCTGCAAACTGCCTGTCTTTGCCTTGACACCTTTCAGACTTAGAATTGAGTGACTGGCAGAGAACAGTTTTTCTTAAAGGAATCTCTACATACTCTGGGGATGTGGGTGGATTTGGAAGCCCTCTGGATCTTCTCAGGCTGTGCTCACGCTCTATAGCCCGTCGGATCTCCCTCTCAATGGGAGTCTCTTTGGGTGCAGTTGCTGGAGTACCTGTAGAGACATTGGTGTTGCCCTCCATAGTGCCGCATGGTGATAAGTCCGTTGACACGCCACTGTCACTCTGGCAATCATCACATGAGTCACTCTCCATACTGCTGTGTTTAAAAACCACACCACAGCTGTACTTTTCTGTCTCACGCTCCTGTATGTGGACTGTTTTTGAATATCTTAACAGTCCTCTGCCATGTTGCTTCCCTACCACCCTGCTCCTTTCAAGTCCACTCTCTTTCTGCCCTTCCTTTTCACCTGTTTGCTCCTTTCCTTCCCCCGCCCTACTGTGCCTTTCTCTCACAGCTACAGCACAACCAAAAGCTTGAGAAGTTGCCCCGCCCTGACTGGACAGCTCCATGGCAACGGTCGACAAAGGTGGAGAGCCCTGGCCCTGCACCTGTTGTGCAGCTTCCTGGTTTGCTCCCCTGGGGGCAAGTCCACGTTGGCTTTGGGATAACAGCTCCTCCTGCTGTTTGGCTGAGGGAACTGCAGGCAGGGCTGAGGTTTGGTCTTGTTCAGTGGAAACTGAGACGTTGGCAGAATATGAGGGTTGGAAAGGCTTGCTTCTGATATCTAGTGTACCCCATTGCTGCTGGCAAGATGTAATATCCATGCTCACCTCCCCTTCTTCCTCACTTTCATCAGCAAAGGGAGGGGAGCACAGACTATATACATCATCTGACTTGTTAACGTCAGAGGGAGAGTGGTTGGCAGGCCCTGACATATTATTTACAGGTTCACAGTTGCCAGGATCATCTGGTAAGAAGTGCAGCTGTGTGTCATTCTCCTCTGTTGTCATATTATCTTCTGTCATCTCCTCAGATGTTGAATCTATCTCTTGATCGACTAGCTCAGGGAGCTGAGTTGTCTGTGCCCATTCTTTATCAGGAGACATGAGGTCTTCTGCAGGGTCTGAGAAGATCTCAACATCAGTTATCCACTCAGCCACCTCGCCCTCTAGGCTGGAAAAGACCTCTTTTTCAAAGCAGCTGCGGGGAGGGCGTGATGGTGGTAGGAAAGCCTCCTGACATACTTCAGCAGGCTTTTCAGATCCCTCCTGAGCTTGTAATACTTCAGATAGTTCTTTGGGAGCTTGTTCTAATTCTGTCACAACTTCTCGAGTCTCCCCGGGGTTTGTTGATTCTTGATTTTCCAATTTGGTTGCTTCAGCTATTTCGGTTCTTGAGAGTGTTCGGTTCTCTTGCAGAGTTTCGTCTTGAGCTCCAGGCTCCAGGACATCTATGTCCTCTTCAGGTTCTGCCCTGGGAGCCTTTTTGTCTTGCAGAGGGGAGCTGTGGCTCACAGTTGCACCCACTTCACCCTTTGCCCAGGACTCACTGACCCACTCATCGAGTGAGTTGACAGGACCCTGTCCCTGCCATGCCACAGGCTTTGTTGCCATGGTGACAAGTCTGCTGATCTAAAACCGTTTGGAGCAGTGAGGATGTTCGGCTTCCAGCCAGTCAGCCTGAGAGAAAGCAGAAGAACACAAAGGGGAGAGAGGGACAACAGAGTTCAACAACAAACATGGCCACCCATTTTATATCCCATTATTTCTGTGCTGATGAAATGACACTATTATATTACCAAGGGAATGAATCCGCATCTGTATTCACTGTGACATTTACTGTGAAATAGTTCTCAAATGCTAAGTGCTATGCTGACATGTTTTCATTCCTGTTTTCATACCTCATTCAACCAGTACTGCAATGCTACAGCTAGCAGAGAGGAACACACATTTTTAAAAGAAATTATGAAAAGACAACTAATTTCTTTTTCTAGGCAAATGGCATTTACATTTACATGACAGGCCTTTTCTTTTTGTTTTCTTTATGAGTTATAATGTCAACTTTTGTTTAAATTTTAGCCATCAGATGGGTCACAAAATAAATGGAAAATCTGATTAAGTAAGTGGAGAAACAAAATAAATGCAGCTATAGAGAGATCAAAAAATGGTTTAATGAGTATGAATCAGATGCCATTGCCCTCTCAGTCCTCACATCTCAACACAATTAACCACGTCTGTGGGATTTTGGAGTGATTTGTCAGACACCACCGTCATCACAGCAACAAATAAGGAAAAATCTTTCAGAAGCATGGTGGTAATACCTCCAGCAGAGTTCAGGGACTTGGAGAATCTATGCCAAGGAGCACTGATGCTGTTCTGGAGGATTACTATGACACTTGATGTTGGTCTTTCTTTTAATTTGTCACCCATCTGAGTGTTTGTGCAAAGCAAATTGTGCATAGTGGCTGGTGCAGGATTAGAGCAGCAAAGATCCAGTTAGTGCACGGTGCATTCATGCCCTATCTTTTTAATGGCATACTGAGTGCTCTAGTTATTGTATGACAGGCAGTCTGTTTATAACATTGCGCTTGGCTTTGGCTGTATGGTAGTAGTTCTATTCCACCTTGCAATGTATAAAGTTTTCTGCTGAACACACCTTCCTTTAATCAGCTTACTGGCTGGGGAATGGCTCACACACACACATACGCACACAGACACACACGTAATCTGAAACAACAATAGGATTGGCCGCAGGGTATACTGACTAAAGGGGAGTCCAGCTCCTCCAATATATCTTTTTTCTTTAACACACACACTTTTCTATTTCACACTTGCCCATTATCAACATTATTGTCCTCCCTATACCTCTCTTACACACACACACACACACACACACAAAATTCCTATCCTATGTTGTCTTCTGTTCAGCCAGCATTCTGACAAGCTCCCATTCCCATTCACTGTGATCCTTGCCAAGCCACTCTTGCCAGGCTGGACTCCAACACTGTGAGAGATCATTAAGGGGAATGTAGATCACAGCACTGGGGATGACTAGTCTCTGATGAACTGGGACAGATAGACAGATAGGATAGATAGATAAATAGACAGCACATCTCCTGGTCCATGTGGAGATAATAAGGACTGACAGCATGACATAGCAGAAAGAATGGGGAACACTGTGGTGATAATAATGGCAGAACATGTAGATACCACAGCAGAACAATGTGGCCTAATGTGGGTAAATTAGGATAAGAACGGTCTGGGAACAGTGAGTCATGAGCACTATGACAGACACTATTTGCAATCAACAATGGTTGGTTTGAGGAACCACTCATCAGTTGCAAATAGTCACTGTATTTAGTAAAATTGTGTACTCCACCTGCCACTGTGGAAGACCCAGTGAACTGCCGACATTTAAAAGTTGTTTTCTCTTCTAAAAATATAAATATGCTTCACATTAAACAGCTTGTTTCCTGACCTATGTATACATGAACATATCTTTGATGTGACATATAACAGCTTATTAGAGTGCAATATGCCACTCACTCCATTCAGTGCCCGTAATTAAATATACCCTAGCTGCTGTCTGACTGAACATTTTCTCATGGGGAATGAGTGGTAGAGGGGGTGAGGGGTTTGTGCAGTTGGCATTCCCACAAAGTTATCGCTGAGGTTTTGTCTAAATGAGAAAAAAATAGAGAAAACTTCAGCTCATTAATTGAGCTTTACGGACCCAAAACACAGAAAACGAGCAGAGAACACAATATATGTTCAGGTGTTACCTATGCAAACTACTACCATTGTTCAGACCTGAACACATGTTGACAGATTCATTCTTATGCAGTTCATAAATGAAGCATAATATGTCACTCATTGGCAGAAAGTTCACAGCATGAATTTCCCCTGTGAAATAAGGCATGAAAACTGGCATTTTGTTAGTGAGAAGGCAGCTGTTGTACTGTTATAAGTGCTGGTAAGCAATCTAACGCAAATCTCTGCTTAAACAGTTTTATTCACCCACACCTGCTAATTCTGTTGGATGCAAACAAGCTTAAATCGATTAATATAATGATCCTGCTACGCTACAGTAGTGAAACAAAACCCCCATTTATATTGAGGCATGATAATGTGATCTGACTTCATTGAGTGTAAACTTGGGTATGCCCTAATGAGATATTTCCCTTATGCACATTTGCTTCAACAAACTAATGGCATTATATATCTATTACGACATGTGACTGTTTTGTTTTATTTTCTAAGCAGAGCAAGTTTGCAGAATTTAACCAAAGATTCTCCAGCTCTCTCATTTGGTTAAGTAAGGTTGCAAGAGATTGCGGACTAAAACTCTATTACATAACAGGCTTATGTTTTGCTCATTATCTACAAAGGGGGCTCACTTTATCAAAAGAACAGCAAAATCATGATCATCATTAAAAATACATCTGCGACAGGCCTTACAAATAAACTTGCCCTCTTTTTTGGGGTCAGCAGTGTCCTGAGGTAGTTTAAGATCTAAGGGCATTTGACAAAAATGCAAATGAATTTAAATAAATGCAGCCAACTTCATCCCTAATTAGAATTAGTTCTGCTGCTATCTAATGGTTGCTGACATAGTTCTTTGCACATTTTACAGTCACTTACTTTGATATGCTTTCGTCACTGTGGCAAGAAGTAACTAAAGTAAAATCTGGTCTCTACGGGCTTAGATAAGTAATTTCTGTATCACAGTTGTTTTCTACTGTGGTAATTATTTACCTGATTGGTTTCCTGTATGTGTGCAATAATTTCAAATTCAACAGAAGTACACAAAATACTTGAAGTATACAGTTGCACATACCTGTTAACAAAATGCTTTGAAGATGCTCTCCAAATGACAGACACGCATTTCTGAAAATACACACGTTTCTTGTCTCTGGCCACCAATAATTAACCAACTCAAAAGGACTCCTCACAGCTCTGGTGGGTTGCTGCCTGTATCTCCTCCCTGGTTCACACTAACACACTCATTTGCACACACCCACATTTGCATGCCATGCTCACACTGGCAAACACTCACTAACACATAAACAAGAATGAGCATGTGTGCATGCAGAAACACGTGTGCTTGAGGCTTACCCTACTGTTGTGGATTTAAAAATGTATAGTAGTAATCCAATTAGTGAGCAACATGTTCATTATTACACCGTGCAAGTGAATGAAAGAATGTACCAGAGGGATAAAGAGGGGTTTGTTGTGATTATATCACAGCTCACATTAATTGTGTCAACTTACTGTATATTTGAGATTACTTACCTATATATTTTCTATTACATTAACAATAGATATAATTAAATACATCTATGTTTTTAAACAACGTTTTTAGTCACAATCAAAGGTGTAATCTACGATACAGCAGAATAAACGTTACATACTTTTTTCCATATAGGCTGACAATTCACAAATTTCTCTTTTAAGTGAGACTATGTAACTTTTGCCAAACAGTGGCCACAACAGGCACTTATTGGATAATGTTAAAGGCTAAAACCTAGAGTAGAGTCATAAAGTCACCATTAATGTCAGTTACACACTATCGCTCTTAAGTTTGTTAACATTAGCCCCTGTAAGCTACAGTTAATTCCAGACCAAGTAGAGTTGGTGACAAAACTCCAGATTGTTGAACTGAACAAGAATACATTTTATTGCATATGAATGTATTGTGTATGAATTTAGTGGCCACATATTGGAGGAAAAAAAAAGAAACAAACATTGATTGCTCAAACTGTCAGCTGCATTACATCAGGGATATGTCTGCTAAATGACAACACAGAAACAGAACATAAATAGACGTTCTACCAAAATGAAACCTATAATGCCATGCTGTATTGGCAGCTTACAAAGGTTCTCCTACATATTATAGAATGTGTGAGTCCCTCACGCCTTTTGTTCCACTGTTGTCTCCTCAGTCTGAGCTGCTGCTGCTGCTGCTGTTGGTTGGCTCTCAGGCTGTTCTGGACAAAGCTCCTTGGTAGGATCCATCACAACAGGTGTAGGCAGCTGATAACACCTCAGCTGAGCCTTAAACTCCTCCATCTCCTGCTGCTCCACCTCCCTCCTCCTGCTCAGCAGGTACAAGTCTGTAGATAGCCTCTTCTTTGACTTCACAACCCACTGCATCACCACACAGTCTGGACATGATGTGTAGAGGAAAGACCCTGTGAGCTCAAAGCGATTCCCCACATCAAAGGTGAAGGAGCTGCGCTGTACTGAAACGTTGTAGTGCAGGTCCTGGCACTGATCACCAAAGCGATTGACTTGGGTATAGGAAATGGCGGGGGCTTCGCTGGAGTTGGAGAAGTACATAGTGATGCTGTCTCTTAGCCTCAGGGAATCCATGGATGATGGGTGGTTGAGACTGCCTGCAACTAAAGCCCATTTACCCTCCAAATGATGAGGCTCAAGCTGATCCAAAGGATGGACCAATTTTTCACAGACCATAGGAGCTGAATGGCTCACAGACATCAAGCATAGGAGAGTGAAGGCACACACAGCAAACATGTCTCTGTTTGTTGGGATTTTATGGTATTAATGTTGAGTCTTTGCCTTTCAGTTGTAATTTCTGTCTGAATTGGTCGGCCTGTCCAGTTTTATAGTAAAAATTGCACATAGAAAGTCCACTATTGCAACACAGGACAGGTCCACTAACCCTTATCTCACTGTGGATTCCATTACTGTGCAATGCAAGAAAGTAGAATTTGTTGTGTTATGTGGTAATTCTCTCCTACCTGAGATGTTGTTGTGGGCTATTTATTAAGTACTTTATGGGGTTAAATTGTGTTTTGATTGTAATAATATAATCATTGTTCAAACTGGTTCCAACCTTGCCTTTGCTTAAAGTAATTATAGACAGACATCAACAATACATACAGCAGTTATGCATAAACAAGTTCCTAATCAATATAAGAGCCTTCTTTCAAATTTGATGAATGTAGAGATAAAAAAAGAAAGCACATACATGTCACTCTAGGCAATGAACTAGGATTCTAGTAATCACATTCGAGGACTTTCTGTTCTTCCTTGTGTAGAAGAAAATAGATGATGAGCTGAGATAAAGACACTGGAGAGGCGTTTATTAAAGATATGCGCATATGCTTATTCAAAACACTTTAATAAAAACTGAAAAAATATTGATGAGTGTGGATGTGTAAACATTTATTGCATATGAATGAAGAAACGTACCAGAGGGAGAGGAAAGTTGTGTGATTATATCATTGCATATTCTAAAGCAACATTATGGAATTTATTACCTTAAGGTAAAATCATTTTAGTGGTACACTGATTTGTGGCTGTTTGGGTGCAGCGCTGAGTGATAGTCAGTGGCTCAAACTGCTGGAATCAGGCCCAGTGAGTTCAAGAGTGATGCTGAACTGTAGATTAGTTAAAAAAAACATTCACGTCTGTGAGTGTGCGGGTGTCTGCTTGATGTAAATTTCATTATCAGCGTATAATAATGAGTAAATAATAATGAGGAATATAAGGCCATGTTTCAGTTCAGCAAGTAGGACTATTCTGTTGGAGCTCCAGTCAAGCAATTGATAGTTTCATGAGCTGTTCGCTTCTGCTGCTTCCAGTACCCTTAACCACTCTGACTCAGAGCCCAAAATAATATAATGCACCAGCATCCTGTACCTAATAACCATTTACGACTGCAGATGCCACTGTTGCTAAGTAAAATTTCCATGGTGTTGCTTTCATTTTGCATTATTTACTGTTATACAAGAAAAAATAAACTGTGCAATCATATTACTTTGGTCACATGTGTTACTATTTCTTTAAGTACCCTGAATGTAAAAATTAAAATTGACCCCAGACAAGGTTGCCAAAAATACTTATTTTAACTGCAACTGCAACACATACAACTTAATGGTGTACACTGCTCACCTCTGCATTTTATGCACTTTATGTCAGCATAATTAGATCAATTATTGTTCAAGGTCAGACAAACAAATTAAATTAAAGCATGGTATGGTGTCTAAGTGTGATTTAAGGGTGACATGATTCATTGTTATACATTGGTTTATTTGGTTTTAAACACAAGACAGTTTCTGATGTCACAAAGCACCCTCGGTCACTGGCATAGAGTGCTGTAGTGCAAATTTATTTAACTATGACCAAATATCCATTGATGAACCAATGTCTGTCAAGCCTTTTCTTCCTCTGTTTTCTCTTTGAGCTGCTTAATTGCTGGTGGTGATCGGTTGTGGACAAAGCTCCTTGGTAGGGTCCATCTTTTTAGGTGACGGCATCTTCAAACACTCCAGCTGAGCCCTGAACTCCTCCATCTCCTTCTGCTCCAAATCCCTCCTCCTGCTGAACAGGTACACAAACAATTCCACTGACGCACTCCTCGCTTTCTTGAGAGCCCAGCGTATCACCAGACAGTCTGAACAGGACGTGTTGAGGATGGACCAGGTGAGGTTGTACCAATTGAGATTAGAGGTAAAAGTGCTGTTTTCTATGGACAAGTTATATGACAGATAGTAGCACTCATCATCCACGCGGTTGGCCTGGGTGTAGGAATACACAGAAGTTTCACTAGTATTGGAGAAGTACAAGGCCATGCTGCCGCTGCGTAGGTCTTTCAGTTCATCCGGGGTTAAGGGGGGTTTATTACTGCCTGCAACTAAAGTCCATCTGCCCTCCAAATGTTGAGGATTCAGCTGATCCAAAGGCCGGGACAAGTCTTCACAGGCCAGAGGAGCTGAGTGGCCCAGAGACACCAAATAGAGAAAAGTGAAAGCAAATCCAGCCAGCATGTCTCTGTATGCTGAAATCATAATGCTTCTGCATATGCCTCACAAAGAACAGGGCTGGTTTTATAGCACAACTCAGATCAAGAAGCTACATTTTTGCAACATCAGTAAAACTTTGTTATCTATTATCCAACTGTGCATGTCATTATTGTGCAATGAGAGAGGACCTGATTGTATTGGGAATGATCAATGTTTGCACTGGAATAACTCCAGATGTGTCTACACGTCTCCATTTGCCTGTGTCAGAGTCACTGTACACACACAGCAACAAAGTGTCTACAACATGTCAGACAATTGTGGAAAAAAAAACAGTTTCCCAGAGTCAAATGTGACATCTTCAAATTACTTGGTTTGTCTGACAATAAAAATTCAGTTTATTATCATCATCAAGATTTTCTTGCTTCTTTGTTGTTCACTGTAGCCATAAGAAGAGTGTGTGTGCGTCATTTCATGCAAAGACCTCTGT
This sequence comes from Lates japonicus, assembly GCA_033238685.1. Taxonomy (NCBI): domain Eukaryota; kingdom Metazoa; phylum Chordata; class Actinopteri; family Centropomidae; genus Lates; species Lates japonicus. The sequence goes on from BRZM01000091.1 coordinate 394,102, forward strand.
GATTCTGTCTGTAACGTTAAATGACTTTCTGTTCTTCCCTAAGCAGAGGAAATGTTGAGATACGCTGAGATACATTTTGAAATGGTGTGTGTATTAGATACAGTATGTACACTTAATAATAGATACATTATATTAGAAAAACATGGAATAGTGTGCATAAAGGTTGTAGACATTTATTAGAGGCGGAAATTAGTTAGGTTTAAGCTTGTGCTTGTGATTTTACATGTCAAAGTCATGAGTACAACCATCTGGAGAGAGCTGTGAGAAAGCTGTTCAAATGACATCACTTGAATAATCTCGACTGAGCTTGCAGACTTTAAATTTTGAAGAGAAAGCTTGCTTACAAACCAACCATGATAAATGAATTTCTTGAGTGAACACATTACAATTTAGATTTTAATGGCTCAACTTGTAAATGAATACAGCTGGCATTTAAAAATATAATAATCTGCTCATTAAAAATGGTCTGCTAAAGAAGTTTGTCTGAGTTGATGGTTAACCTCCACTTTCATAATACTGAAAACACCAGAGAGCAGAGTCCCTTTTCCACCTGCGGATTCTGTGATTGGGAAATAAATACTGTGACTCATTATTTGCCTGGAGCTTTACTTGCTTTTATCTGTCATTTTGTTTTGAGTCGTATCGTATGGAAGAATACCAGGCTGTTTTGGTGTTTTTCCTTAGTTCTGGTCTGTAAATGAGTACCAAAAAGAGTGGTTGTAGTAGTATTAACAGCCAACTTTATAAATGTAGCTAATTTTTTTCATAATATACGTTATGGCAAAACAAGGGTTTGAAAATAGTGGTTTAAATCATCATCACCCTGTCAAGACTGTGTCATCAGAATAATATAGACATCTTCAGTTGTCAGTTATAATCTGCTGTTCAAGTAGCACTTAAAACACATGGTAAACCATGGTAATGAGCTTTAAAACTGCTATGTCTGCCAGCTGACAACTGTGTTAAAGTCAAACTTTGATTATATAAAAATATACATTTGAATGAGTGATGCATTTGAAGGCGGATTTAAGGACATCATACTTTATTAGCATGTTATTCACAACATTTCTGAAGGCACCCTTTGCAACAACATACTAAGGAACAACACTGTGTAGCATTGACAAAGAGCACCCACTAACAGTGACAATATATCATGAGAGTGTTTTAAGCCTTTTGTCCCTCTGCCTTTTCTTCCCCTCTGGTGACATTTTCTGGACAAAGTTCTTTGGTAGGATCCATCCTCTCAGGTGGAAGCATGTTCAGACACGCCACCTGAGCCCCGAACTCCTCCATCTCCTTCTGCTCCACGTCCCTCCTCTTACTGAACAGGTACACACGCAGCGGTTCCTTTGACTCGTTGTCGAAGCGCATCACCACACAGTCTGGACAGGACGTGTAGAGGAAGGTCACGGTGATGTTGATCTTTTCAAAGCTGAAGCTGCTGCCCTCTAGTGAGATGTTGGAGTGCAGATAGTGACAGCTGTCGTTAAAACCAAAGATGCGCGTGAAGGACATCTTGGAGGCTTCGCCAGCACTGGCAAACTTAATAACAGCACTGTCTCTGGTCTTGAAGTGCCCCAAGTGTGCAGCATCTCTCAGACCGGCTGCAACTAAAACCCAACTTCCCTCCAATTGATGATGATCAAGTTGATCCAAAGGCTGGAGAGACTCATTACAGGCCAGAGGAGCTGAATGGGTCAGAGACACCAGGCAGAGGAGAGCGATGCCACACACAGCAAACATGTCTCTGTATTATAAAACACTGTATGATGTCTATTGTATAATCAACAAGTAATGCTGGTATCAATTATAATGTAGTGTCTAACTGCATTTAGTCTGGTAAAGGGGCCTGTCTGGTTTTATAGTTGTTTTAGGAACCTCCAGTTTCATAATCTTAACAGTGCCAAAGAGCAGAGTCCCATTTTCCACTGTGGACTTTGTGATTGAGAAATGAAGGAATGTTTTGAGTACTGTTAATGGTTAATATTAACACAGTTGGGGTGTCTGTTTTAACTTTTTCCAAAGGACATTTTTTGGTAAAATCCAGTTTGTACTGGAATAATTTCATAAACTGCATATTTACAGACAACACATGCTGTAAGCTGATTTGCACACAATTCATAGGTATTTCCCCTGGGTTGATAATAGATGAATAGACATATGAATAAACCTTCTGAATATACTGTTTAAACAGAAAATTTTAATTATTAAAGTTGCATCAAAGTTAAGTTACAGATTTAGATGATTTAATTTTAAACTCTTCATGGCAATTTTCCTCTTTTAAAAATGTCCATTTTTGTCCAAATCAGACTGGACTCTCTGAAACATGTTGGGGGCATGAGGGACTTTAGATCCCTGAATTTCATCAGAAACAAAACCACATTCTCCACAGCTGGTAACAGTGATACTACACTGACCCTTATTGAAGGCAGGGTAAGACATCCTGGAGAAAAAAAACTGTTATTAAATATTTTAACTCAGCAGCAAAACAAACACACCCCTCCCTTCAGCGCTCCTTCAGAAGCTCCACCTCCCAAACTCACTGACACGCATCGCCACAAAAAACTGACACCACCAACTGGCTGAGGAGGAAAATGGCGGAATCGAATGTGTCCAGTTTTTCATAGCTGCAGCAAAATATACATAACATAAAATGTCACCAAACACAAAACACAACCCTAGTGGCTCTGCCATTACCCTGTTTCTGCTCTGTAGAGTAAGCATGCATCAGATTTTCTGCCTGTTTTTTCAGCACACACACAGAAGCGGCAGCTAGAGGACTATGAGGAGATATTCCCTGAATTAGAATAAAAGTGCACAAGATTAGTGAATTGTGAACGCTATCTTTAAGATAATAAGGCACTCTCGCCTCTTAATTTACTGACTCAGCAAGCTATAGGTAGCCCTATGCCTGGTGTAGGGAATTATGTAGGTGCCTGTTAAAGGTTGACATGGAAAATCTGATGTCAGGGTCTTCAAAGTGATGTCAAACAAATATATTTGAAAAATGAAACTTGCAGTATCAATTTTGGATTAACTAAGTTAAGGTTTTGAAAAATTAATTTATCCTGAATGCCATGCTATGCTATGCTCAAAGATGTGCATGGCAAAAACAATGTTGGCACTTAACAGAATACTAAATTGCATATACTACACATGTTAGTGGTGTGTTCAGTAAATTGTATCTGCTTCTCTAATCTGGGACACAAATTTTGAAGCACAGTTTTCCCCTTTTTTCTAATAAGATGGAGAAACAAGCCTCTCTCAAAAGGTTGCATCTAAAAGCAAGTTTTTTTTTGGTTTTTTTTTTACGCATTAGTTAAATGGTTACAAATTCAGGTGTTATGGTTTCCAACTCATAACAGCTATGCACAGATTTTGACATACAATTTATCAAAACTTTGTGACAAAATATCTACTTGGTGTCTTTTAGTCTTTCTTTCCATCTGTTTCCTCTTCAGTTTCAGCTGCTGGATCACTGGTGGGCTGTTCTGGACAAAGCTCCTTGGTAGGATCCATCACAACAGGTGGAGGCATGTCCTGACACTTCACCTGAGCCCTGAAATCCTCAATCTCCTCCTGCTCCAGCTGTCTCCTCCGGCTGAACAGGTAAAAGTGCAGCCTCTTCCCTGATTCTACATCAAAGCTCAACAGTACACAGTCATGGCAGGATGTGTGCATGAAGGTCGTGGTGACGCTGCCGTTGTCAAACGTGAAGCTGCTGCCCTCCAGGGAGATGTTGTAGGATGCGTAGTGGCACTTGTTGTCTCTAAGCATGCTGCGTTTGAAGGAGATGTTGGTTGTACTGTTGTTGCTGGAGAAGCTAGCAGTGGCACTGTCTCTACGTTTTAGGTCCTCCATGAATGGTAGGTAGCTCAGACTTCCTGCAACTAAAACCCGTCTGCCTTCCAAATGATGAAGATCAACTTGAGCCAAAGGCCGGACCAAATCTACACAGGTCACAGGAGCTGAATGGCTCAGGGGCACCAAGCAGAGCAGAACGAAGGCACACGCAACAAACATGACTTTGTATGTTAAAATCTTAATCTGTGGCCTGTTGTTGTCTGTTGTTTTCAGGCTCAAAATATGGTCGGTTTCTTGGTTTTATAGTTGTTTAAGAAACCCTCAGTTTCATAATACTGAAAATACCAGAGAGCAGTGTCCCCTGCTCACCTGGGGTTTCTGCGATTGGGAAATGGATGAATGTTTTGAGTGCTGTGACTTTTGATTATTTACACTGGAGGTTTATTTGCTGGCTCTTAAACCTTTGGTGACCTTGTGGTCTCACCGTGCTAATCATATGCAACAAAATCACTATCTTGCTGGGATTACTTTACCAGGATTGAAATTCCTGTCAGTGTTGCTGGTGGAATATTAGTGATTTAAAAAGAAGAGCTGGAGGAAATGGAGGGAGAAAGATGCCCTAGGCTACCTTGCTTAGCTTGCTGCCACCATGACTGTGACAGGGATGAGTGGCAGGGTTTAGTGCATGTGTTTAGTGCCAGTGACAGTTCTGGTGGTGGTGCTGTCACTGGTTGTTGGAGAAGAACTCTCAGACTTCCTGCAACTAAAAACCTGTCTACCTTCCAAATGATGAAGATGAACTTGATCCAAAGGCTGGACCAAATCTCCACAGACCACAGGAGCCTAATGGCTCAGGGGCACCAAGCAGAGGCAAATGATGACATACACAGCACATATGACTCTGTATGTTGAAATCTTAATCTGCTGTCTATTGCATTGTTTTAAGGTCAAAACGTATTGTTGTTTCTCTGGTTTTATAGTTGTTTCAAAAACCTCTGGTTGGAATAATTACAAGTCTCAAGCAGTTACCTAGTTACACTAGATCACAGTAGGCTAGAAGTAACATTAGCAGTAGCATTATGTATTTAAAGTTATTTATTCATTTATTATTTATTTCCATTGGCAAGATATATCATGTCAGCCAACTATTACTACGGGGTTAACAGATAATATTAGAAAAATAAAGACAGGAATAACCATGACATGGAATTCATGTGCTTCTATGTCACAGTTGAAAGTAATGGTGGCTCTGTGCTGCTTGTCATTTGGCACACAAGATACAAACATTAAAGCCAACCTGTCCAGGGTCTACTCTGTCTCTTGCCAAAAGTCAGCTGGGCTGACTGTGACACAGCGTGCATCTACTCACTGTGATATATATATATATATATATATATATCTTTTGTAGGCTTCTTGTTTGGGATTTAAATCAACAGGAAATGAAAAAGTCTACAGGAGATGGACGTGAAAATTCAAATAGATTTTGTATTCATTTCAGTTTTCAAAATATCAGTATGTAAGAATGAGCATGCCAAGTCCAAATCTTTGCTTTCCTTTACCAGAGGGCAACGTCTTCTCAAATAGATTTTCAGTCACATATCCTCTAAATTATCTGCAGCACAGTCCCTTTGTGTTACGCAGTTATGTTATGGGGAGCATCTCTAAAGAACAAATTAACTCACTGGTTAACATAATGCATCAGGTGAAATTCAAAAGAAGCAAAATATCTTCAAATGAACTGAAAGACAAACTTTTTGAAAAGTTGCATCTGAAAAAAGACTTTATTTCTGGTCACAGATGAGCGGCAAATACAGGTGCTATGCATTTAGAAAGGCAGTTTAACATCTTCACATCTCCACACACTATAAGGTTAATTGTCTTTTCACTGTCTCAGTTTTTTTGTCCCTCTGTTTTCACGTCAGTTTGAGCTGCTGCCGTCTCCTCTAGACAAAGCTCCTTGGTAGGATCCATCACAGCAGGTGGAGGCATGTTCAGACACTCCACCTGAGCCCTGAACTCCTCCATCTCACTCTGCTCCAATTCCCTCCTCCTGCTGAACAGGTAAAAATGCTGCTGCTTCCCCGACTGCACCTTCATATGCATCAGCATGCAGTCATGACATGATGTATGGGCGAAGTTCAAAGAGAAGTTGCTTTGAGCTGTCCCATCGTAGGTGAAGCTGCTGCCTTCCAGGGAAATATTGTAGGAATTATACATGCACTTGTTATCTAAACGGATGCCACGAGTGTAGGAAATGGCACTGTCACTGGTGTTGCTGGCGAAGTTTACAGTGGCACTGTCTCTTTGTTTGAATCGCTCCAAGTTTGGCAGATGGCTCAGACTGCCAGCAACTAAGGCCCATCTTCCCTCCAAATGGCGAAGGTTGAGTTGATCCAAAGGCCGGACCAGTTCTTCACAGGCCAGAGGAGCTGAATGGCTCACAGACACAAAGCAGAGAAGAGCGATGGCACACACAGCAACAAACATGTTGTATTGTTTGAAGGCAGTCTCTGTGGAGAATGTGGCTGGTGAAGAGGTCTGCCTGGTTTTATACTTGTTTCAGAAACCTGCAGTTTCACAATACAGAAAATACCAGAGAGCAGAGTCCCTTGATTGATGTGATTGTGAAATGAAATAATATTTTGAGTACTGTCTGTGCCTATTGATTCCTTACGATGATGTTTTTCTTGCTAGCTCTACATTGTAAATATGCTGTAAGAAAGTAGGTGGTCTGTGAATGAAAGCTGCAAACAATCATTTTTTAATGGTACGGTATGGTGATAAATACACATCTGAGTCTGAGGAGGACTGAAAAAATAGGTATATTGAAATTAATTGGTTGTTAAACTATGGAGGGATGAGGTCAAAACAAAATTATCACTGATTTTCACTTTCAACCAGTCAGATCAAATTTTCTTTTCTGATTTAAAAAAATGTTTCTTCATTCACACTGAGCTGTCTGAGACACTGCTGTATCTAAAAATGTACAAACTGCACTGTGTGCCCAATAATTAGTTGTACCAGAAACCTTGAGTTTTGAAACACTGTCTGTGGTTCATGCCAGAGAGCAGAGTCCCTTCTCTACCTGTCAGTTCAGTGATTGTGAAATGACAAACTTTCTAGTTACTCAGAATCACAAAAAAACAAAAAACAAAACATGGAACATGGAAAACAAGACCATAAATTAGTCATGTATAAAATATGTACGTCATCATTTATCATGATAGTTTGATCAAAATATCTGAGTTGACACATTAAATAAAAGACAAGGAAAACAAAACATAAACACAAAGAATACTCATAAAGACAGATAGAAGACAAGATTCCTCTCTACAAGATATGGGCTGCATTTTCCTGCTTACAGTATATCCATGTACAAATACATATGATATACGTATGTTTTTTCCTACCTGTCTGTTTTCTTGCTAGTCTTTGTCCTGAATTAAAGGTGTCCAGGCATAGTGGTTCCTAAAGTAGGAGTCGACCCCTCCGAAGGGTCACATGACAAATCTCAAGGGTGGTGAGATGATTAATGGGCCAGGACACAAATTTGCATTAATTTGGGGAGTTTTAATCTTAAATATTGGATCACTTGACCTCTTTGTGCACTGAACAGTTATTTAAATAAAACCATCTGAGAAGTTTAGGGCAGAAATGTCTGTTTGATGGAACTACTAATGACTCATAAACATCTGAAACATGACAGGGTGACCAAACTACGTACTATTTAATAAAGGATCACAAGTCAGATAGGTTTTGAGCCACTGGTTAAATCTCTGTGATGTATTTTATGTTTTTTTTTGTAAACTGTTAGTCTGAAATGTAACCAGTGACTGTGGCTGTCAGATAAATGTATGTTTACCTACATGTGTTAAGTTCCATAAAATGGTAGAAGTAAAGTATGAGTATCTGATATTGTATTTCAGTAAGTGTACAAGTTTAAATGTATGAATTAAGCAGACAGCCATTGGGCAGGACACATGAGTTATTCCTTCTCACAGAATTACCCATGTTTACTGTTTTCACAGAGACTTCTTGGCATTACCAAACTATGTGATGATTCTTCCCAATATAACTGCTGTAATAAAGATATAGCTAAAACAACAGGAAACAGGTGATAACACTAAAAACACCTCATGTTTCATGAAAAAATTTATTTTTACTGATGAAATAAAAATGAAATGAATCAATATTTATTCACACTATATGGTCAGATATCATGTATCAAAGTCTCTTAAGGATTCTCTTCCTCTGTTCCAGGCTCTTCTGGACAAAGCTCCTTGGTAGGATCCATCACAAAAGGTGGAGGTATGCTCAGACACTCTGCTTGAGCTCTGAAGTCCTCCATCACCTTCTGTGTCACCTCCCGCCTCCTGCTGAACAGGTACAAGTCCAAGGACTTATAATTTGGAGAGTCCACATCCAACCTCAACACCAAACAGTCTGAACAGGAAGTATGGAGCAAGGACCCAGTAAAGTTGAAGGTCTTCACCTTTATGTTAAAGATGTTGCCTCCTTTTGAGATGTTGTGGGAATAATACTCGCATCTGTCACCAAAATGGTTAGCTTGAGTGTATGAGGAGTTGTTGAATTCAATAGTTACACTGTCTCTTCCTTTTACAGCTTCAGCAGATGCAGAATCATTCAGACTGCCTGTGACTAGGGCCCATCTTCCCTCCAAATTAAGAGGATCCAGTTGATCCAAAGGCCGGACCAATTCTTCACAGGCCAGAGGAGCTGAATGGCTCACAGACACAAAGCAGAGGAGAGCGATGGCACACACAACAACAAACATGTTTGAAGGCAGTCTCTGTGGAGAATGTGGCTGGTAAAGAGGTCTGCCTGGTTTTAAAAGTTGATTCACAAACCTGCAGTTTCACAATACAGAAAATACCAGAGGCCCTTTTCCACCTGTGGATTTTGTGATTATGAAATAATTAAATAATATTTTGAGTACTGCCTATAACTAGTCATTGTTTGTAATGATGTTTTTCTTGCTGGCTCTGTCTTACCTGTGGTAAGACAGGTAAACTATGGGACAATAAGTGCACTTTCAACCAGTCAAGTCAAATTTTCTTTTCTGATTTGAAATTCATGGAAATGAAAAACTTTGGCACACACAAGCAAACTTATGAATTGAGGAATACACATCTGTGTCTGAGGAGGACTGAAAAAATGTGTTTCATCAGGCATATTGAAACTAATTGGTTGTATGGAGCAATGAGTACAAAATGAAATTATTCACTTTCAACCAGTCAGGTCAAATTTCCTTTTCTGATTTTAAATTAATTTTTCTTCATTCACACTGAACTGTCTGAGACACTGCTGTGGAAATGAAAAACTTTGCTGTCTACATACTAAAAATGTATAAACTGCACTGTGTGCCCAATAATTATTTTTTATCAGAAACATCCAGTTGTGTAACACCGACTGTGGTTGATGCCAGAGGGCAGAGTCCCTTCTCTCCCTGTCAGTTCTGTGGTTGTGAAATGAAAACCTTGACAAAGTCTTATCAGTCATGGATAAAATCTGTATACTAACATTTTCTCAAGGTATCATTGAAAATATAGTGTGATCAAAGTATGTGAGTCCACACATTAAAAACACTGTCAAATAAACAAGACGTAAACATAGAGAATACTCATATGGACAGACAGAAGACAAGATCCCTTTCTATGAGATAAGGGCTGCACTATCCTGCTTACAATATATGCATATACAAATACACATAACGCACAAGTCCAAGGATTTATAATTTGGTGAATCCACATCCCATCTCAACACCACACAGTGGACAGGGTGTATGGAAGAATGTCCCGGTAAAGTTAAAGGTCCTCACTTTGAAGTTAAAGATATGACCTACTATTGAAATGTTGTGGGAGTCATACTCGCACTGGCCACCATAACGGTTGGCTTGGGTGTACGAGGAGTTCATGAAATCATTAGTTACACTGTCTCTTCCTTTTGAGATGCCAGGAGATGCAGAGTGTCTCAGACTGCCTGCAACTAAGGTCCATCTTCCCTCCAAATAATGAGGATTGACAAATTTTGACAGGCCAGAGGAGCTGAATGGCTCACAGACACAGAGGAGAGTGATGGCACACACAACAAAAATGTCTGTTGTCTTGTTGTTTATATCACATCTTGCGCATTGGTGTCTAACTGACACCATTTACCACTGGTAAAGAGGTTCTGGTTGTTTCAGAACCCTTGATTTTCGCAATATTGAAAATACAAGAGCAGACAGTCCCTGACCCACTTGTGGATTGTGTGATTGTGAAATGAGAGAGCATTTGAAGTACTGGACTACATATTGTTTGCCCTGGTGCTCTCTACCCTCTGATGTTGGTTCATGGTTAGTCACATACTGTCAAAGTAACAACAACCAAACAAACCCCACCCCTAATTTTACTGTTTGTACTTTTCATTGATTCATATTCTGTAAATACTCAGTATTTGTTACTGGGATATCATATTATATTGTCCTTTACTAGATGGCAGGCTTTAACAACATATTTGTTCTTTGAACAGAAGTTGTATACATTAATTTTCTTATGGCATTTTACATTATTAACTTGTTAATTGTTAAGATGAAGTGACTTCATTTAGAGGTTACTAAATTAGTGTATGCCTAATAACAAATTATCTCTTATCAATCCTGTTTAATCTTTCAAATCTTTCATTTGGTGACATCTGACGTGACTCAAACATATTTAAAAGGACAATTGATGCTCCCAGCCTATAATGTTTCCTCTTAACCTGCACCTTAAGGAAAAGGTCTGCCTTTAAATAAAATGCAGTGTTGAGGATAGGTTAGAGATAACTAAGTGCTAAAGTTACTTACAAATTGACAAGCCTCACTGTTTTCTGTTGTGTTCTTGCTAACAAACAAATCACAGTCAAAATTCAAAAGTAGAGATTCTGCTCCATTTCCAAACTAACCTGTCTTAATGTTAACCTGAAACAATACTGTAACACAAATATGCATCTGCTGTTGTACTGTTTCAAGTCACTCCATATTATTCAAATACAGTTCAGATTATTCATTACAGATCAGACAGGGTTTTTTTCTTTTCTTTTTATTTTTAACATTGAATTATCTTCATTACCAGGGAGGATATATCTCATGTTTCCTGTACTGGCATACATTTGATCCAAACTGTGAACAGACATCATGTACGACAGTCTAAGCCTTTGTCGAAGCTGCTGGGCAAAGTGGCTGTGTAGGATCCATCACAAAATGTGGAGGCATGTTCAGACACTCCACCTGAGAGACAAACTCGTCCAACTCCTTCTGGTCCACCTCCCTCCTTTTGCTGAAGAGGTACAACTCCACTGAGTTATAGTTTGACGATTCCACAACCAAGTTCAACATCACACAGTCAGGACAGGATGTTTTGAAGAAGGTCCCGCTGAAGTTGAATGTCTGTCCAATCATAAAGTTAAAGCTGTGGCCTTCTATTGAGATGTTCTGGGAACGAGAGTAGCACTGGGGACCGTCACGGTTGGCTTGGGTGAATGTTGAGTTGTAGAAATCAATTCTTACACTGTTACTTAATGAAGGAAGCTTGTCAGCTCCATTTATTTTCAGACTGCCTGCGGCTAAGGCCCATCTTCCCTCCAACTGATGAGGATCCAGCTGATCCAAAGGCTGGACCAAATCTTCACAAGCCAGAGGAGCTGAATGGCTCACGGACGTCAAATAGAGGAGAGCGATGATACACACAGCAAACATGTCTCAGTATGTTGAAATCATATATCTAGGCTCAGATGCACTGCAGTGACTGTCTGATGGTGGTGCCACTGTAGAGCATCTTCTGGTTTTATAGTTTGATCAGAGAAGTCCAATTTCACAACACTAGGCTGTTTACAACGCTAAGAGAGCAGAGTTCAACTCTGCTCTCTTAGCATTGTAAACAGCAGGCAATAACACCCTTTAGCTAGGTGCAACTTTAACATATTTATACATATATGTATGTTTCTGTTGAAATCACTACAAACCCTATTGCACTCACTTGAATTCATTGAGGATATTTCTACCTAGTGTCACTTGAACTGTAATTTTGAACTATTTGAAATTATTTGGTTTTATTGTGAAAATTATTATCTAAAAGTTCCAGTTTCACAATGTCTGGATTTGTTTTTGCAATGTTGACAGAACAAAGGAAAATTTCTGGGAATGGTCAGTTTTCAGTGGAATAATTCAGTGATTCTTGGATTTAAACCAATCTCCAGCTTTTGCCAACAGCCAAAACACCGGAATCATTGCTGCAACAGGACACATCTGCTCCTTCAGATTCACTGCTTTATGCTTGTGATTACACTCACTTTAGATACCTATACATAAACAGTAATTGATTGTCACTACAGATGTCGATAGTATTCATGATCAAAGACATTAAGAGTGGATACCTTCTCACAGGGTATGACCTTTATGATTGTTTTTGGTGGCTTTTTGTATTTCCCTAGGCAGTAGAAATGCTGATATGCACGTAACCTTTTTAGGTCCTCAGGCACTGATAATCAAAACATTAAATAAACAATGGTTTTACAAATCTGTTACTGGATATCTAAAATCTAGGTCTCGTGTTTTTGTTGTTAGAAATTTTATAACAAAGATTCATTGATGGTGAAATTACACAGAGGGAAGTGATTTTCACACCCTACTCATAAAAAAGGCTACTGAACCTGGATATCAAGCTCGAGGTTTCTAATAGAAGTCCAGACTGTAGAATCAGAAAGGAGACAGGTAATAGTGGATAGTTTATTTAAGTCACTCTGCACAGCATACTGCATTATGCAACTGTGCATCTAACCATCACTGATCATTTTCTTTTTTGTGACTATCCACCTCCTGTCTTTTTGAGAAGTACTGGCAACACATGCATTGATTCTCTGAAATCCAATTGTTGGACAGGACCCCTGGGACTTCTCAACTCAGTAGGACTTATTTTCACAGTTACAGGACACACTGCTGCATCCCCCAAGGACTCAGGCTCTGGTCTGGCTCCTGTGAGGACCCTGCTGTTAGCCATGGAACTACCAAAAGAGCTGGCAGAGGCACTGCTGGGACCACAGGCAGCTTTGACAAGCTCCATATAGTTGCGTAAATGGAGAATTTTTGAGACATGTTGCAGGGAACACCAGACATATCCTCTCATGAGCTCAGTTTCTCTAATCCTGTCTGCAGGATCTCTCATGGATTCTTGTTAGTTTCCCTTCTTCCCTTCAGGGGAAAATGTATCACAATTAAAGCTGAACGTGCAAAAATCGGCACGAAACTGTTGTAATGTGTACAAATGATTCACTTTTGAAAGCTTTTACACACACACTTTCTGTGTTTTGTTTGGAACACTGATGACGGGACTGTTTCATTCACTGAATCTTCAGCTTACATTGTCAGAGAATAACACTGCTCTGTCTCCTTGTGGTGTCTTACATCATCCACGTAGATAAGGAATAGATACTGTAACTGGGTGGAAACCATGAAGAACTATGATTTTCATCTTGAATCTGCTCTGAGAACCTTCTGATTAAAATGGTTACCAATGAGGAATTCAATTCAATTTCAATTAAATAAAACTGACTTGAAATTTTAAGCTGGCTATTAATAATGAGATAGATCTTCATTTAGGATCACATACCCCTGGACTAATAAAAAAAATAGTATTATGAAACAAATGGTTAAACATTATCCAGTGTGCTCTTTTGCATGAAGCAATGCTGTGGTTTTGGGACAAACCCAATGTTTGAGGAACAGAAATGCAAGATGAACATCCAGTAAATTGAGCACTGTATGACAAATGTCAGTTTAATCATTAAACCTTTCATCAATCATTTCAAAACTGACATATCAGACACTCTTAATTCCACATGCTTTCTGTATACAGTATATACATCCATGCACAGAGCTGTGTCAGGAGCTCTGGACCACCCCCCTATTCAAAAGCACATTTGGTAAAAATAAAAAAAAATCATACTTTCAGGTATTTTAAAAATAATCTCTCCTTTAAAACTACCAGTGGCTCACAAGCACGCTGTTGCTTATAAATTTGACCATTTCATACTATTGTCAAAGCCTGTATTACAAGGTGAATAAAAATGTTGAGGCCTGATACTTGGATTAATATATCTCTAATAAAAGACCAAAATCAATAAAATAATTCAGTTTTAAACTCATTAAATTAGATCAATATCCTCTCTGAACCTCCGCAGATCTTTGGACTTTACCAGTTACACCTGATATTATGAAAAATACCTGATGTGGCTACAACAATTTAAAATAATAGATTTTAAGTCTGTTTTTTTCTTAACTGTATCTAAATTGTGGGTTTTATGACCCTATGTAGCTTGGCTGGCTTATCTGCTAACCAAGAAAATTAAATCAAACTCAAACGTTGTGTGAAGAGAATCTCAGAGCATAGTCCCGGGTAGCGAGCTCCTCAAGGCACTTTAACACTGACAGGTCTAGGCCATACCTTCCCTCTCTTCATGCTGGAGAGAGCTTACTTCCTCTTGGAGTGTCAAGGCTCAAGAGTAGGATGAGGAAGTTTCAAGATGAATACAAGGAATGTTGGCAGAGTTTAGTGGAGGGAAGGGAAGTAGCTTGTGGACACACTAATTCAAAAGTTATGGGATGGGTGCATAAAACAAAGAGACGGGGGAGGGAGTGTGTTATGAATTGAACAGCAGAGGGACAGACAGAAGGATACTGGCAGACTGAGGAGGGGGAGAGGAAATGAATGTTCAGAGAGGGCATTTACATGACAGAGCAGCACTGGCAAGTTTTGCGTTTGGGTGCCTCAGTCTCCTCTCCCTGGCTAGCCCTGGTTGGACTGTATGTCTCTGTGTTGGCTGGGCTGTTAGCTGCTGCTGCTGCTGGCTCAGCTTGAGTGTTGGGGGCTTTGGCCTGTGACAGAAGGGGCTCCTGCTCCCCCAGCCCTGCCTCTGTCCTCTGGTTCTCCTGGGGATCAGCCAGGGGCACCTCCTGAAACTGGCCAGGCATGGAGGCAGGATCTTGGGATTTTAATGCTGCCTCAGCTCCCTCTGGTGACGTTGCAGCTTCACCATCAGTATTAGGGGTGAGAGTGGATGGTTGTGCCTCAGAGTAGACTGGCACTGAAGCCACTGCAGTGTCCTCTAGAGCGGTGGCTGGGGACTGCACAGAGGTTTGATCTTCTGATTGTTTGTCCTGTCCGTTAGCTTTTGTCTCGCCATCTCCGTTTTCATTCGTCTTTATGTCACCCTCTCCTCCATCTCCACTTGTCGGCTGTGCTTCTGCAGTGGATTCAGGCTCCTCATTCTTCTCTGGTTGTGTGAAAGCTTCTGTTTTTATTACCTCCTCCACATCCTCCTCTCCCTCTTTGCCTGCTTCTTGACTTGGCGGAGGGGTTTCCTCTGCCTGCATGGTCTCCTGCTGATCTTCCTGGGGTGTAAGACCCTCAGGTACATCATCCGCTTCATCTGTGATAATCACACATTCTGCTCTTATCACCAGAGTTCCTTCTTCTTCCTCATTCTCATTTATGCTGACATCTGGTACCTGACCAGGCTCTGCCTCAGGAACACCAAGGCTCAACCCAGGTTGCAATGTCATGCTAATAACACCCTCAGTAGCACCGATGTGTCCGTTGGTGCTGGACTGAATACTCTGCTCTGAGGCCTCGTGATTGGGGTCTGCTTCTGAGTCTCCGCCACCATTTGTTAAGACGACTGCAGTTTCATCCACCAGTGGATTTTTGTTTGTCTTCACTTCATCTTCAGTTGCTTCTGAAGCAAAAAAACATTGAATAAATATTACTCGTAAAAGAGGAAATTGCATTTATTAGAAAAGTTAGAGCTGTTTATAATTTGAATGATGCTGGGTGAATTTGAATCAAGATACCATGCTCATTAAAACTGATTATCAGTTTTCATTGTGGTTGGTGAAGACGCACCTTTACTTGATTGCAATTAGAGGTTGCTTTGCTACCAATACATCACGGCTCAATACAGCCAATTTATATATTGTAATGCTGTTAACAAAATGTTCTGCATCAATGAATCCTAATAAATTACTTGGAAAAGTCATCTATGCTGCTCTAATATAAAATGCAGAAGCTAACAAGGACACCACAGTTAAGGACACAGGCCATAAACTGTATGATAATGAATGGAGGCTTCTGTTTGTTACAGAGAGTAATGTGGCCACCAGTGTTTATTGTACCATCATGTGAAAAGATAAGCTACAAAAAAAGAAAGAAAGCAAGATGTCAAATACTATAACCATTTTAAGATTAAGTCATAGGGAAAAAGAAGTGAGGGTTGATGAAATAGTTACAGACACAAGAGGAAAGTGAGCGGGAGCCAAACCAGAGACAGAATAATGCAACAAATTTAGATTCTGCAGTCTAGACAAGAAAGTGATAAATCCTGGATGATTTAAATACAAATGGATGGGCTGGTTTTGTTTTCAGGACACTCTTGTCTACTTCAAGAGCTTGATCAGCATCCTCACTGACATGTCCATAGACCTGCTGCCCTCTAAAAATGCAAGTCATGCACTTGAGTGCCTATTAGCATAAATATATATGCAAAACCTTATTCAACATGCGTAAATATTCATCACAGCATGTATGAACTTTTTATGAAGTATAGGTATGCCCTTGCCACTCCTTCCTTTATCATGCAAATGTATTAGTATCAGTATATACAGTGCATACAGATACAAATCTATAGGGGATCTCATGGTTTTTAAGGTTTTTAAGGGATTGAGACATTGAGTCATTAGATAAGAATTAATAAGTGGAGGACTTTAGAGGCAATGAGATGTTTTTGGGTTCAAAGTTGACATCACAAACGCGTGTAGGTCAGCGTGTGTGTTTTATGAAATGATTCAACTCTTTACCCACCTAATGCTGTTGTATTATTTTCTCCATTCTGCACAACAACATCTTGGACCATTTCTGAGAAAGAAATAATTTGCATTTACAGCCATGTTTGCAGATAGCAGTGATTTTCAGTAACAGCAGGCATGCATATTTTTGAGAGGAAATCTTGATGATGTTACTGAGATGTTATTGAGATGCACCTGTAACTTAATTATGAAGTCCACACTGAAGACAGAATTACAATGTGCGTCTCTGGATAACTTATCTAATATTATTGATGCAACATCAAGTACAACATTTGAAAACAACAAAATCTTAAATTAGACATTTTTTCTTCTAAAGATAGATGTTCTTTTTACTGAGAGCAAAGAGAGCAAAATGGGAAGGAGTCCAAACATTAAACAAATTAAATCTAATCAATATGTACTGATGTAATTGAGTAAGAGAAGCACCAGAAGTGCAGTTGTTGACTAACAGGTGGTGGTAGAAAAGCAGAGTGTCTGCACACGGTGGTTTTAACATGATAGTGTTAGAAAGCTGAAATGTTTTGGACAGAATAGAGTGTGTGTGTTGGAAAAGGCAGGCGGATTGGATGACAGCAATGCTTTGCTCTGCACTCTGTTACATACTGTAGATGTTTGAGCTTGTCAGTTTCCCTGAAAATACTCTTGTTAACTCACGGCTAACTTCTACAGTGTGACATCTGCATTGGTTTACCACTATCTCTGGTAAAAAAGCTAATAGATACACAGTTTTCTAAAATGCTATTTTTGCAATTATCTGTACCAAAGGTTTATCAGATCCCACTTACCTGCTCCAGCCTCTGCCACTTTCACTGCCTCCTGTTGGGAGGGAGAGAAAGGAGAGGAATTAATTTTACTGTGACTCATGTGGTGAAACTGTTTGTGTTGTGTTGCCTGAACCTCTGGTGTATTTTGAAGGGAATATAAAAAACTGAAGACAACAAATGAAATGCAAATACTGAAACATCACACACGCTTTGAGGAAACAGACACAATCCAGAATGCTGTATGTCTATGAAATATTTTTCCTCCTGTTGTCTTAACAAGTTTCTATCCTATGCTTAACACAGCCTAGACAAGCACAGACTGTACTCAACGAGTTCATGTGTACACTGTATATCTGACTCTCATAAAGATGATTCACTTAGATAGAGTCAAGGCTTTCTGCCTGGTCACAAGGGGGAGTGATTGAGCTGAGCCCCACCTGACCTATGAGAAGATGACCCCTTTTAACATTAACTCACTTTAATGTCAAAAGTACTTAACTGCATCAGATCTACATTGCTAAACATGATGGACAATGTTCAGTATGTGTGTGTTTGTGCAGTCATCAAAATGAAATGCCCACTTTCAAGAACCTCAACATATGATCACACTCCTTGGGTCATTAGAGAGCATTATGCAAATAAAAAGTGATTAAAGAAAAATCTCCATATGCATGTTTCATTTGCAAGATATTAGCTCTCACTCACTCTCAATCTGCATTTTCGTAGAGATGACAAGGTCATACATTCAAAGTCTCTTCCATCACAGCCAGCATGGCAAATCGCCTGTAATAGCTATTAAATGTGGAAACTTCTGTTTATGTCTTCAGTTGATTTTAGCTGAATTCCAAAAGCGAAGGTTAAGATGAATATGTGATAACTTTGAAAAAAAAACTTACTAAAAAGATCCTGGAGCATGGGGCAGAACAGGAGGGACAATTCTTTTCTTCTACTATAAAGACCTTCAGCGAGGTGAGGTAAACATACTTGCACTTGGCTTGAGGTGAAATAATAATTCCAGAGCGGATCAAGTGCTGAATTGTTTATGTAACAGGGCTGCTTACATTCATATGGTTCCTGCTTTTGAACAAGAGGTGCTACATCAAAGGTACATTAAGAGAGGAAATGCATTATTCATGGAAAAAAGCCAAAGACAAGAAGTTGTGGGGAATTTTCTGCCTAATGGAAGATGATGGAGCAAGCTTGTTTAACACATATTCCAGCCCCTTTTGAGTCCACAGAGTGAGTGGGCGAGTATGTGTGTGTGTGTGTGTGTGTACACGCAAGTTCCTCACCGCTTGGCCATCCTCCATCTGTTCCTTCTCCTTCTCCTCTGCCAACCGCTGACTCTCTGACTGCAACCTGAGAAGGACACAGTTGTGTACACACGCACACACACACACACCAAAAAACAAACACATCAAATCTATACTTACAATGCACTCTTAGTTTGCGATTCTCTAAAATGTCCTAATATGATGCTTACATATGATTAGAGTCTGATTTTACTATCCCACTACTCTAGGCATTTTTTTCTGAAACAGTATGTACAAATTTCCCCAGAGGCCATTTACAGTGAGTGCGGGGAGTCTTGTTGGAAAGCAAGGCAGAGCTGTAATCCCTTGGGTAATAATAAGATTGGGATCTTGGAGTGTAGTCTCTAGGACTTGACAACATTGTCTGCTGCAATAAAGAAAGTCTAATACTGTCTGCAAGTGTGCAGGCTGGATCACCCTCTCACTCTCTCTGCCCTGAGTTCAGTACGGCAGAATTAAAACTCTGCCAAAGCATACATACTGTACGGCAACAGTCAAAATTAGACAAGAAAACAAAATAGGTAAGGGGTCGCTGCATTCATCAATTATACATGAAATTTCAACTATACAAATACAACAAAAAATGTGATAGTGCTAATACACTGCTTTGTTGAACTCTGTCTTGGGCAGTCACAAACTGTCTAGTCTCCTAGTCTTTAGCTCTGGCTTTCACCACACAAACACATGACCACTGTGTCTGTACTCTGTCAATGTGCTTTCGATCTCCTGCCTGGGGTCCCACAGAGGGGAGCGAGGGCTCCATGTTGGCCCAGGAGGTTAGACAAGGGAGCTCCATCAACCACTGGTCCCTTAGTGACTTCCCTCTGAGGTGAGAGAAAGAGGAGGTGAGAGAGAGGAAGCAGAGAGATTTAGGACACTTATTATGTTGTATTATGGTAATATGATTACATTGTATTTGATACTGTACAGTATTGTATTAGAAGTCCATGTCCAACAACAGAACACTGACTGTTTTATATGCTTCATTGGTGCCATTTATTCACGACACAGAACCCAAGCCTAGAATTAGTGCAAGTATGGAAACAAGAAGTATGGACTGGGACATAGCTTACTAATAATGCCACATTGCAATGGTTGCACAGATGCAAAATTACTGTCATGCAACACTACACTTAAGTTACAATGCAAACATGCTGACTCAAAGTATCTCTAGAAATCTCTAAGAAATCTCAATGTACTACTCACATAAAGTAAAACTACCGATTGTTTATGCAGAGATTAGTAAATGATGAACAAGGTGGAGATTTCGGAAACAAAGAATAAGAATGAGGACTGGAAGAGATGAGAAACAAGATGTTCTGAGCAATGACAGGACATGGAGTAAGAAACTGAGAAGGTAAAGTGAAGTGCGGTTATTTGAGGGAGGCATGTGAGAGAAAAAGGTGCTGAGACAGAAAGAAACACTCAAGGTAGTCCACAAACAACAAATAGGGTCTTCATCTCAGTCATCCAACAGAGAATGTTAATGACTTTTTATAGCGTGTGTGGGCACTTTTTAATTTTGGTCTTACTCCTACACCACTCTCCAGGAAATAGACATGACCCAGTGAACGAAAGCTGCCCGCCATTTAACAATCCCGCCTTTTGACAGAACACCAAACCAAGTTCTAAGTTTTACAAAACAAGAGTGCAATTTCTAGTTTGTAGAGCTGACTACTCTCTGAACATCTTTCTTAACAGACCGTTACAAGACACACAACAACAACACAAGATTTCTTGTCTGACATGGATTTAAGTACGCCCCATTTCTTCTAGCCCGCTGTCCCCTACTCACCTTTTGCTTTCTTACCTACACCATAATCAGTGTTCCAGATCCCCACTGGACATCTATAGCAGAAACCTTAAGTCTTTCTATGTGTGTGTTTAGATACATGACAATGACAGATTACATCCCACAAGTGTATATATTGCATGTAAGCTTCCATTTCAAAACCTGACAGTCCATCTCAGTCTGCAATAGGCTAGTAAACATTTACAGTGTTATTAAAGGATATTGGTTTATTTCACCTGCACGATTTGTGCTATCAATGAGGACATGACTTTTTAAGTCAAAAGGTGGGATGACCTTTTAAGAATGTAGTTACTTAGTTTACTTTTAGTTTGATGTGTTTTCAAAGTATCTACATAGCTTTGTTTCCAGAACACTGTGAGGTATATTTTATGTGAACACTGGCAAACCTTTGTCAAGTTTGAAGCGGCAACTAGCATTTTAACCTAGAAAAACCCCACACATTCATTGAAAAAGTTGGAAAGTTACTGCTTTCAATGTCAACCGAAGTTGTACACGCTATATTCAGAAAGCAAAACAAGCAATATGCTACTGCAAAATCAGCAGAGAGCCCTGATGATCAAAGTGACATGAAATTGTGTTATGACAGTAGTGGTTGCTAGTAAGCATCAGTCAGGCTTATCCAAGCCTGCATTTTATTCCTCCACAAATGTATTTTCATTGCTATTTGTCACTAACTCATTTCATAGACAAATCTCCACAATACAAAAAAAAGTGTAGAACTTACTTTGGAAGAAATTTTAATGTTTTCAGCTATTCACACTGACAACAATAGGTTGTCAAATGAATGGAACTCTTCAAATGGTTGCACAATGTTGCTGTTAAAACACTCCACTGAGATAGGTTGTAAAGCAGGAAACTGCTTAAAGCTCGATGGAGAAACATTTTTCTTATGCAAACATATGTTACCATTTGTGCCCTGTGCATCAGTACTAACAACAGAGGCTGCAGGTGAGACTTAATAAGTATGACAGCTAAACAAACCATGACCTTTGGTTCAAATGTTTTTTTGTTGTTTTTTTTCAAGCATGTGTGTGGTTGAAGTGCCCTTGAGCCAGACACAATAAACCTTTGGTCAGCTCTAGAAGTCTGATGTGGCTGTATTGACCCTGACAAGCAGAAATAACTTTTTAGTAAAATATGATCTAATAAAACAGGATCAGAAGCTAATACAACATGTGGATATATGCATTGAAATCTAGTGCATCACAGCAGCTACGCTTTCTCCAAAGCCAGTGTGTTTGCAAGCTTCTCACTTACTACTGACGTGAAATCATCTGAAACCCATACTCCCCTCCAGCCTTGGCCCCATGTTTCAAAATCTGGCAACTGTTAGCCAGTGCAGCTACCCACTTAACTATAAGCTACAAACCATCTCAGGCTTTCTCATGCGGTGTCAGTCAAAACCTACCTGTTCCCTCCCCATGCCTTTGGCTAGCTAGGCACAGCCCTTTCTAAACTTTCCTGCAGGTCAGAATGTGTGTCACTGCTGCTCTCTCTCTCTATCACATCCTTACATCTACCCAGAGGTTAGAGTCATCACAGCTAATGAAAGTACTAAAAGCTATGATGATATCACTCCTGTGAGAGAGCAAGTTATCAGAATAATCATTTAAACTTAATCTTTGAAGCCAGTTGCAACTTGAATTGTGATCTCATAGATACAAATTTATGGAGTATTCAAATTCACATGCACAAACAAGCATGGTGAGTATATGCAGAACATTCTCTTAAATGACCATACCGGTGCACACATGCATACCTGCATGCACACAAACATACGCTGCACAAATTTCACACAATTTGAGGAATGTGCCCTGGGGCAGCGTAACACAGTGGAGTAGGAAGTGGGAACGCCAGTCTGGAAATGATGTGAAAACAATGGAGCAGCTCTGTGAATTGCAGAGTGTGTAAACACTCACATAAAAACTGATTTCAGCAAAGGAAGGCTCGCCTCTAACCTCGCAAGAGACTGGCAGAACCAGGAAGTGCGGAAGGTTGTACAGTTCATCTGTGTGTATGTGTGTGTTTGTGAGACAGTGTGTGAAAAGGAAATAGTAGATGCAAATGGCGTGCTAACAAGCTGGAATGAGTCTGCGGAGGATTTTAGCTATGAGTAAAAATTAGGCTGCCTGTGTGTGTGTAAAATTATGAGTATGCGTGAAATGAATGAGACGGAAGGACTTATGCTGAATGTGTGTGTCACCTGAGCTGTAGTCTGAGCCTTTACCTCCATCTCTCCTGACTCTGTCCTCCTCATCCTGTTGCCACGCTTCCTGCAAGAAGAAAGAGGGAGAGATGCAAAAGAAGAAACAATGCAGATGATATGAGAGTTTGGTAAAGAGGGAGAGAGAGCAAGAGTAGTATGACTTTATTCAAATAACGAGAAAGACGGACTGAGAAACTCAGATCAGCAGCTAGACACATAAACAAGCTGGTGTAAATGAATAAACAGAAACAAAGAAAGGGAGGAGACGGCAGTGAATAAAACATCACTGGGAAAGAGTAAAACGGGGACACCTGGTCAACCATCTGTCACATGGACACTGTCACCACAGACATCAGGTATACTCTATATCCCATAATGCTCAGAGCAGCTGTCCCCATGGCAACTGGGTGTTGTTTTCGTGGGACGAGGGACACCCTGGCTCACCACATTGCACACTCATTAAATTATTTAGGAGTTACGGACAGCTCAGAGAGCACAGCTTAGTCCCTTTACCCTCTCTGTCTCTATGTAGACAAGTCTGGGTTGTAGGCGGAAGTAGACAAGTCAACATTACTAAGGTGGCACCTCATTTGTAAACACTGTGATGTATATAAAGGTTTTAACTTGTCCAGGAGATCCTGTGGGACCTGTTATATGTTGAAAATATAGTCATGAAAGGCAACTAAAATATGTTATATTCTACAAAAATGAGACTTTTCAATGAAATTAGCTCCCGTTTTAACAGACAACGAAATGTCTTTTTCTGTACATGTGTATTCTGTGTATGATCAGCTGCTCCAATAGGGAAAAAAGGGCATGTAAAAGCCACAAGCCTCAGGTCCATGAGATGAATTTTACTTTCTTAAATCACCATTAAATCCTCACATTTTGATCGCATTCACAGCGGCTTGCCAACAAAGTATCGTCCAGAACTACTGAAGACCAAGCTGCCTGCACGGAGTCCATGATGAACAGTCACTGCACCAGTTTGGCACCAGTGTCAGATGTTTCTGTTTTTTTCTTGTTAAATGGCGCATCTCTTCTCATTACAATGCAAGGAATCATAGAATTTAATGATTTAAATTGTGAGCTAGCATGCAATTCCTTCTGTGGTTTATTACCGAAGAAAAACAGCACTTTGACATTCAAACTGGGAAGGTATGTTATTTTTTCTTTTAGAAACTGCATCATAACCAATTTCATACTAGTGCTTTCAGACTGAATAACTCACACAGACTACAGTCATCTGTCAGAGGGGGCGGCTGCTGACCATGAACGACCCAAACATCTCTGATTTTACTGTCAGGTTAAATGTGATCAGTTCAACTCTGCCTCAGCAGCGATGGTGGTGGCATCTCAGAGCACAACACATAAATCAGTCGCTGGATTCATCTATAAACAGATAAATGTATGTGTCTGTGTGTCTGCAAGGACTCACAGCAATGGCCTCCAGTCGCTGTTTGTACTTCTCCGCCTCATCCATCCTGCCACCTGTGACACAACAAGACACAGTTGAAGGTTAGAGATCAGAGGTTAAACAAATGCGAGACAAGTCAAGTGGATCCACTTATTCCCAGAATTTTCTGTGTTCAGTGGTTTGAGAGAATGAACCCAGGCCATGATTTCAGCTGAATCCTCTGCAATTCTTTTAAAATCCTTTTAAGCATTTTCTTCTGTTTAGATGTTCATTTTTTGTGCTGTATGGTCTGCTTTTTTTTCCCCCTTTTTGTTTGGTTTTTGTAACTGAAAAACTTGTCTGTGGTCTAAAGAGTGTGTGTCGAAGAAAATCAAACAGCATTTCTGCATTAGTCCCCAAACTCAGCTAATGGATGGCAACACAAGATCAGAGGCAGGATTTCAGCCTTTTTCTATTTGTGAAGCATGTAATTGGACAAGTATATGATAGTACACACCTTTGTCTGCAGAGCCATCATCCTTCTCACCATTCCTACCTTCACCAAAGACGTGTCCCCCACACCCCCATTAAGCCTTGCGTGTCTGTCATGACACAGTCTCAGGCATCTCGTAGAAAGTAAACATAGGCAATATTTGTTTTCCCCTGCAGCTGACACTAAATGGGACAATATTTGAGCTCCCCAAAACTTTGAGATACATGAGAGAGCACAGACTTGAGACATACATAGCAACCAGCTCACAGCAACTCAGTCATTAGTGAGTTCCTGCCATCACAAGCCACAAAGGTGCTTTTAAAGGAAAACTGGGGGGAAAAAATAATAATATCAACTTCTCAGGGGAGAAACAACACTTATTTTTGTCCCACATCTTATTCTGCTCTGTGTGGGTTTAGTAAAAAAAAAAAAGACTACTTTATATGATAAAAATAATTACAGTGGAAACACTGTTATTGGAAATTGGAAGTTTTTACACAATGACAGCAATAATCTTCCAGTCACTGACAATCCCATATGGTGTGTATAAAGAGCTTTGTCCTACACCAAAAAACACTTTTAACCATCAAAGCAACAAAGATCTCACGTTCTGATTAATATAGGGGGCTCTATTTCACTATGCCACTCTGTCACAACTAGTGTCACTAATCACCATCACAGAGCTTTGAGTCGCAAAATATGTGCTTATCAATGCATGAGCACACACGCAAAACACTTTCCAGATGCATAACCTGCAAAACCTCATCAACAAGCTCATTTCTCAGACACAAACAGGAGGATAAAACAGTGACTCCTTTCTCCTGAAAACCCCATCCCCATCCAGCACTCACGAACTCTACAAATGTGACTCCTCATTTCTCCCCAGAAGGCATCTCAGTAGAGCTGATGCTATTGCTGCTCCTCCAATATAGTAGATCTTTCAGCTTTAGGGGGGAGTGTTAGTTATCATAGTTACTTCTCCTTACCAACACCTGAAGGATGCCTTTGGCGCCCTCCAGGTGTGGGGTGGGGTCACTGGGGAAAAGGGCCCACATAAAAGAGTCTGAAAATGTAGCTGTACTGTGCATGTAGGGAAAAACAGGAGGATGAAACAAGAGGGGGGCAGGATAATTTTTTTTGATGGGGAAACAACCTCTGGCATGCTTTTCATTACTCTGGAGTTCTTTCAAGAAGCAAGTTGGTGAGACAGAGAGAAAAACATATGAGAACATACCTAAACAATATATATAGAGATTGAGAAACAAGAGGCAATGCACCCTTCAGGAGCAGCAGAGGTAGAAAGAGACAAAATCTCATTTTGGCAGTGTTTTGAATGACTGGAGGTGCAGTGACAGCTTACAGTATAAGCCTCCGTAGGGAGTGGAGGCTTGTGTCTCATCAGGGCTCCAGGAGAGCGCCTAGAATAGCAGCCAGAGATAAACAAGCAAACACAAACAGAGGCTTTGATGAGGAGGTATTGAGGAGCTCCCCGTAGACACACGCTGACTTCGATAATTAGACATGATACAGGACGGTGAAGAAGGGAAGGCTGACAAAGTCAAAAAGTTAAGAGACAAAGTCAAGATGGCTGGAAAGAAGAGCGGCAGTGAAGGAGGAGACGAGAGGGGAATGAGGTGAGAGGAAATGTAGCAACTGGTTTGGGATTCAGACCCACAAACTGGGACGACCTGTGACACAGAGGTAAGAAAAAATCTTGTAGGGGACAGACAAAAAATTGTTCACGAACTGGAAGAACAGGGAAATGATAGATTAAATCTGCCCTGTCTCCCCTAACACCCTGATCATTATCAAGCAAGCTCAGGTCAATCTGCTCCCAGCTAAACTAATGAGTGATTTTGCATTCACCGTCTCATTTAAAGGGCTGTCAGTGGCCCTAAGAGGTGCAAGTGTCCAGAGTGATACTTACAGAAAAGTAAGTTCTGAAAAGTAAGCTCTGAAAAGTAAGAAGTTAATGTAATTCTATGAATTTTTTTATTTATTTATTTCTTATTCCTTTAATCAGATCAGATCTATGTCAGGACTGGGGGACCTGACCCCTGGGTTATGAACTACTGGAGTTGTAGCATTTTAACATTAATTTTTATTTAAATAGGCCAAAATCACAATTTTGCGTTGAAGGGCTTTACAATCTGTACAGCATACAACACACCGTATCCTTAGAGGGTCTCTTCTTTTAGAGAAAATCAGGATGATAGACAGACACTACAAGTTTTGTTATAAATCATGTCTGTTCTTTCTTGGGCAGTGTCCACATTATAAAAGCAATTAGGAGTTTTATTAATGCAAAATCTTTACTTTAACCATGAGTCTTTGCACCTTAACTGAGAATTTTCACACAACTCCCACAATCCTCTTGTGGTATTCAGAAAGCACAGCAACCCACAAATGTTCTGTGGGACCAAACAAAAACCGCGCTTGTTCACTGCACCCTTGCCTCTGTTAATTCACACTATAACCAATAGCTCTCAGAGCTAATCAGCAGTAGTAAAACACCAATATGGCACATAGCCATCGACGCAGCCTGGCTGTTGCAGTATTTAATTACAGCCTCCGGTTCACCTGTAACACCTGTTGCATGCCAATGCTGATGACTAAAATGACTGACGCCTCAGTTTAATTAAAAAAGGCAGTTTTTTGGTTTTCAAGGCGTTCATTTTGTCCTGCACAAACACTTGCCAGTTGAACAAGTCGTAGGCTGTGTGACCTCAGTGGTATGACCTCCCACACACCAAGTATCTCCCAGTCTCTCTCCCTCTCCATACCCTACTAACACTAACACATGATGGACTGTAGCAGCTACGGTCAAAGACAAAAGAGTGGAGAAGAAAGAGGAAAAGAACATTGTATATTAGCATTGCAGTGATGAGTTAATAGATTTTTTTAGTGGTCAGTAAACCATTTTCACAGCTTTGTTATTGGGCAAAGTAGGAAAATAACAGGTTGTACTAATAACATTAACAATGGCTCTGTTCTATTCAAGTGTCCCAGTAAGTCATGACAATGAGCCAGTGACAGTGAGCCAGCATACACAATACTGGAACTCAGACACTGAAGCAGCAAAATGGAATTCAGCCATCATTCATTTTATTGTTTACACCTGCAGTTTTTCCTACTGCGTTGTGTCAAAAGGCTTATCCTCAAAAAATAAAGGGCTGACAATGATGATAATCACTGATTAAATCCTCTATCAAACAATAATGCCAGTTTCAGCTTCTAAATGTCTTTATTCTGTTTTATATCACTTACAGCCGAATGCCTTTGGGTTTCAGAATGCTGCTCAGACAGAAGAAGTAACAAGACATCACTACAGGCTACAGGAAATTGTGAGGGACTGAAAAATAATGAACCAATTATCAAAATAATTGCAGATTAATTTCCTGTCAGTCTGATAATTGTTTCAGCTCTTAACAGATTTTTTAAAAAATTATATGGATGAACTGAAAACAATCAGTATCTCGCAGCCATATTGTAAATTCTGGGAGCTTCATGGTGTGTGTACAAGTAGGCCCAGAAACCCTCTACCGAGTACAGCTGCCTCTCAGTCATTCAGTCGTACTCCAGTCAGTCAGCATGGTTTCTCTGCAAACATTCCTCCTGCCCTGGTGCAAAAGAATGTATATTTGCCTTCAGCGTATGTGTGCATGTTTATATAACAATGTATATTTGCCTAGTGGGGTGCCATGAAGTCTGTATGCTGTGTGCTGGTGCAGTGACATTAGCTCTGCGGGAACAGATGGAAGAACATTAGGGTGCCTAGAATGAAAACCTTTAAGAATCATTTAGTATCACAGTTCACTGCTCGTGACTTTCTCTCACACACAGTCAAAGGCAGTGAACAACTGAGAGCATATCAGATTCTTCAAATGGGAATTTTAAGCAGTGTGACTATTCATACAAAGGAAGAGGCTGCAATAAAGAATAAATAAATATATAAAACAAAAAGACCAGCAGACTTTCTCGACAAACTATTTTGGTGTTCAGTCAAATCCAAATCACAGTGCATGTAAAAAACTGAGCAAATACTGCAAAAGCCAAAGCATTAGCATTTCATTTTCTAAGGGCTTTAAAAGACAGTCTCTGCAAAGACTGTGGTAGAGGCAATCAGTACAATCAGAATAAACTGATAGGCAGCACTTACATACAGCCAATGCCTCCTTTGTTAGCTGGCACACAGAATATATAACGTCAGTGGTGGTGTACAGATGAAATTAGATAAGCCGTCTATGCAAAACACAGGTTTCAGGAATCTGAGGCATGTTTTTACAATACAGTACCTCCCCCTATGGAATCAGGAACTAGCTTATTCAAATATAATATTCCACTCCAGTACGGATATGAGAGCACATTTTACCAGAAGTGAGAGTACACGGCTGTTGACTTTGAACTCTCAGATATAGACACTGGCTGCAGTGGGGCATGAAAACTGTGAACTTTCAGTCATGAGACTCTGACAAGAGTACGACACAGGGCACCTTTCAGCCCAGGCTCTAGACTGGGATAAATTATTGACAAAGTCTCTCTGATGGAGCATCAACTGTAACAGACAAGTGTTTATACCGTAAATGTAACAGTCACAGGTCATGGACAGTACACAGTTGTTACCACGTAGCATCAATTTAGCTAAAAATTAAGATGTTGTTTGCATCAGGAAAGCATGTAGAGAGATCAAAGAGCAACAGTCTTCTGAATTCTGTAAATATCAGCCAATGAACACACAATGTACATTCAATTGCTAAAATAGCTGCATGTCTTGGGGGGGGGGGTCGTTGTAAGGCCACCCAGTGACATTTCGTTTTTGTGTGATGATGCAATTATGCTGCTGTTAGACCCCCGCCCCCCCTCCCACTTCTCTGCACTTTGAAGTTTCTGCTCCATTTCTTGGAGAGACGGGCAGATGGAAGTGGGGGGATGATTATAGTACAGAAGACAGAGGAGAGAGAGAGAGAGAGAGTGGGAAGCAGAGGCAGGAGTGGGGTATCTGATTGTGTGCCCTCAATTAGATACTGTAATAGTGCTAAAATTAACAGTTTTATTTGAGTGCTAACATTAATGGTTTTTATTCATTTCTAATACCTGTATTAGTAACTCCACATTTTTAAACATCTTTGCTTTGAAGTGTAGCTCATCTGCTTGAGGCTGATTTATAGTGCTGCCACTACATGTCCCATTCTGCTTCTATTCACCATTGCTTGATTTTCGACTCTTCTCACTCTTAGGGAATGGCGTACAGCGCTAGATCGTAGACTGTAAACTCCAGAACTGAAAAGAGTAGAAATGGACCAGATAACAGTAGAGAGGCAGAGGATTTTGAAAAATGAAATGCTATTCACACAGACTGGGACTAAAGGTTTTAAAGTTTGGATTTGGACAGATTCACATTTTCAGGCCTGTCAAACAGAGAGAGGAACGGAGAGAATATTCCAAGGCCACTGTAAATTTAAAATATCCTTCCATGTGTTTGGGAACAGGAAGAGCCCAAACATTGCTGTCCTCCAGCGATTAGAAACAGAACATGCAATTGCAACGACCCTGATCTCTGAACTTGCGCATCCTCTGCTGTCGTCACTGGCCATTGGTCAGGAAGAGCCTGACTCAAACAGAAAGCCAACTGACTGTAAAAAAATTCCTAGACAGAACTTCAATTGCAGACGGGGAAATCCAAGAGGCAATCACTCTCTAGCTTGAGGGATGGAAAGAGCGAATTGTTGTTAAGTGCTTTTTCATCAGCTATTGATTTTCAGTTGCTTTACAGACTCTGCAGCAGAAATTACATTATTGGAGATGGATATCATGCTTATCTAGATAGGAATAAATCTGACACACAGTGGGAGGGTATGTGTGTCTACTGTGTGTGTGTGTGTGTGTGTTTATGTGTGTGGGTGGCCGGTATGGGTGGAATTTGTGTAGCTTGGATGGTGCTGCTGCAACAGCACACAGCCAAGTTCCTCTGATTGACAGGCCAGGTTGGGGGAATGAAAACACTGCATTCCACTGCTCTGTGTGTGTGTTTGTGAATGTGTGCGACGGCATCAGTAAAGGATGGAAGGTTAATGTGCAATGTGTGTGTGTGTGCTAAGTCACAGAGCTAACAGTGTAGCAGACTTTGGCGTGCGTTGGGAATTATCAGAGTCAACAACATACATCACAGATTTACTCCAAGTCATTTATCACAGCTGCACTTCACAGGCTTGACAGTCCAACTGCTGCCTAACCTCTGAAGAGAACAGAGGCTCAAATAATATGTGCACTTCAAAGCATTATAGGTGTCATCAACCTAGCAATCCCATATTTATCAGCATATTAACTTTGCAGGTATGTATAGTGAGCTCACATAAATGATCACAACGGAGCACACGCGCTTGAGAGCATCAAAGGCATCACTACAAGGGGATATCAAAAGAAATCTTCCAACAGATCCTAGTGTTCAGTAGTTAGACTAAAGCAAGTTTAACGCACTGACAATTTGACTAACTCGTGTAGAGAGAGGAGACTATGATGAAACAATAGCACCTCAAAGGAGCAAACTCTTTTGCTCTCATTTTGTCCAAACATTATACAGCTATAAAAAAAAAGGGATTGAGGGGGATCAATGGTGTTCTGTCAGGTACTTCACACACACACACACACACACACACACACACACAATAGAGTCTCTGTTCAGCAGGAGGTAGGCCGGACTCAGCCTATGCTTAGCTCTGCCCACAGGATTCCCGTACAGTAAAGGAAAACTTCTATACACAACACACACCCTCAGCATCTGATCTTTATTTGGGCTGATCCAGAAGGTAACTCAACAGAAACGTTTCTTGGTTTTACTGCGGGGGCTCTTAGGTGACTTTCACATCTGTAGTTTGGTTCATTTCATGTGGACCAAAGGAAAAAAATTATACATTGTTACCGGTAATTGAATTCAGGTAACTGAATTTTTGCCAACTGTTGTCCTCTATCATCAGCGCTACCCCACAAGCAAAAAAATAAAATAAAAACTGAAGCTGCAGTGACTGACAGCAAGTCATGCTTCATTTTACTGTGTCCTATGTGTTTGCTAATCTTCTCTCATGTCACAAAAAGTTCATTAAGTACAGCAATAACTGATCATGAACATTTGTAGTTAACACTGCAATTGGACCTCATATTAGACTGGAGGCACAACACAAAAAGCAGTTAAAAACCTAAAAATATTCAACTTCTTTAAGACAAGCCCCTGAACTGAACGGGCAAATGTACCAAAAAGGTTAGGTGTGAAAGTACCCCACAACAAAGACCAGGTATGATTATGTTTATCTACCAGGTTTGTCTTATTGTGTCTACTGACATAGTCTAAGCTGTGAGAGCACAGTGTGTGCAGTCATTATCTCTAGCAAAACACACACATGGTTGACATTAAGCTAAATTCTGTATATAGCTGCAAACTGCTTGATATTGCCCTGTGAGTGGTTCCCAATATGGGCAAGCTTCTGATCACCAGCCATGTCAAAATTACCATCTGCTGCGTACACTTAAAATATTAAGACTGGAAGGATTCTGGGTGAGAAAATCAGCTCTGCAGCCATTAAGCTGAACAGTAGATAAAAACTGACAGCATGGTGAAGCCTTTGTAAAAACCTTGTCATCCACTCATCAAATCAGCAGAGGGGCTGCAGAGATTAACACAGTCATCCGGAACATACATATGCATGGTGAAGCTGAAGAATAATGCGATACGCAGCTTGGATGAGTCATCCTGGCTCACTGAGCACGATTAACATGCAGGATTATCTATATAATCCGACTGTGAAGAAATCACATTGTTGCATTTGTCTAACTGTACACATTTTCTAGAATGGTTCAGTTTTGGAAGTGTCAATCAGTTAAAACACAACGGCTTTGTGATCAGGGAAGTTGCTACATCTCCTGTCATATGGAGTAAACTCAATACAGGATTATTGGACTGGACGTATGTAGATTCACTATGCTAACACAGATAATGTTTGTGCGTTCATAAACAACACATTAACTGCATAAAAGTAACATTACGAATGTTTGCATTTGGGTTTGACTTTATTCTCTATATACTCACTCATAAGTGCATTTACATTCAGTGTACATCTTATTCAAATTGCAGTTTAAGGAAAGAGGGTATCGTATGTTGTACAGATTGAAAAGAATTCAAAGCAAGATTTTTGATTTCAGGCTGTACAAATGAAACACAATGACTAGACACTAGATAACAAGGCGTCACATCCCTGATTCCATGATGCCAGCATGCTGTATATAATCACACACTGGGCAGCATTACACCACACTTTGTGTGGTTCATTGTAAACAAGTAACCGTGGCATATTTGAGGGTCTTCTGAACACCAATATTGCACAATCTCTGTGTAAAAGGGGCTATTGAATGTATTTACATTTTGTAATTCCTCCATTCCCACATGGATTCAAATTGTCTTCACATGCACAAGGGATTCAGAGGAAACTCCAAGGAAACCAACTCCTATTAGTGCTGCGCTTTTGTGTGGGAAAACTATTTGCATTGTGCACGGCATGAAATCAGATCGTAGCTGCAATTATTATTGACCGACTTCTTTATCAAAACAACTTGAGCTGCTCTGTAAACAGATCCAGCAGTTGCTTTTCTGTTGCATTTCTAACAAAGTAGCTGCTCAAGTGTTTGATGCCCCCATATCTCTGGGACCTATTAAACTGCACTTGCTGTTACCATGGTAACCACACGTGTCGCCAAATCAACCAGAGCTGAAATCTTATAGATTATTGGTGACCCTGATTAATCTGTAGTTAAAAATGAAGGATACAAATGACTGAACATCTCATTATACACATACAGTGTAGCCTGTGATGTACAACAGTAACACTTCACTGCTTGAACACAACTTTGAATATTTTCTATGTTAATATGGCTGGCCAGCCTGCAGGGAAACCCCTTGAAAGCACTTGGAAAATGTTTGTGCAGTACCAAACATTCCAACATGACAGCACTGGCAAATTGTTGGTTTACTGCCCAGCTTTTCATGTACATATACTAGACTCAGTCATGACCTCGCATGACTTCAGAGCAGGAAACAGTGGGTTATCAACTGTCGCCCCTACACTGTAAGACAGACTGACTTAATCGCTGTTTTTTCTATGTTTTGGCATTCATGAACTCTTCTATCTAAAGCTTTATCTCCTCAAACATTGAGCATAGACAGCCGAGGCATGTATTAGTGTTCATAGTAAGAGGGAAAACACTGGTTTTTAAGCCTGAGGTGGAACGCAGAGAGTGTGAATGGCGTCACACTTTGCAGATGAGTGAAGATTACAGGCTGGCTAAGGCTTCATGGGAATGAGAGACAATGTGCCTGAGGGCAAAGTTGCCCTGAGCTACTAACCGACAGTACATGTACCTGTAATTACGACAAAGTTTGAAATAAGTCAAGTGATTGTGTGACAGAAAAAAGAAGACCGAAAAGGAGGCAAAAGATCTACTCTGTGGACTTTTTCAGTCTCTGTTCAAACAAAGCCCAGTGTAAGTTCTCATAACCTGCCTCACCAGCCTCACATCTGACATATCATGAAGAGCCAGGAGAAAACTGTAGAAATGAGAAAATGTAAGGAGAGAATGAAAGAAATGAATAAGAGACACATAAGACACAGAGACATCATATAAATAGAAAATCTTGCATGGAACCACATAGGTTAAAAGGAATGAGAGAACGTGAACCTGAGGAAGTCATATGAAGGGGTGGGGGGTGATCAGAGTTCGAGACACCTGTTCTGACAAGCCCTGACAAGACACTTGAGGCTGCGACACAAGATAAACATTCTGCCCGCATCTCCACCGAAACCGAAGCTCAACGACACACATCAAGCTCACAGTAAGACACCTTACAATATGTGCCGATCTCCATTTTGTCAGTATCTCACATGCAGACACATGCACAGAGGTTTCACAAGAATCCAAGTGTGACAGTATATCTTTAACAATGGAATATCTGCTGATACCTTGGTCTCTGTCCAATACTGTACTACACAATGAGAATTTTTTCCAGCATAAATGTTCTGTTGGCCAGAAAAAAATCTCACCATGGGTACTGACAAAATGTGCATCTTACACTGACAATATATATATAAAACAATTTAAATGTGATTAATCATAAAGAGATTAATTGATAATGAAAATAATTTTCCATAGGTTCTACAGCAATAAGTTACTGTGGAGCTGTTGAAAGCTTGGACAAGTTTTAGACAGACAGTTCATCCCTTTCATGAAAAAAAGGAAGTTCAAGTGTGGTTCAACCAACAGTAACACTTTAAAAGCATAGTGCACCTGCAAAATGCCAGTGAAATAAGGGTGATGTGACCTTTTTTTTTTTTTTTTGGTTAACCCAAACTGCCTCTGTCTCCTCTGCTCACTGATGCACACTGTCAGTGTGGATCTTCATTGAAACTGCGGTTTGCAGGTTATTTGTTCCTGCTGCCTCGTGGTTTAATCACTCACCACGCTGTGTGTTAGGAAGAGGTTCAGCTGTGTTAATGGAAAGCAGGTTTTGACAGGTGGTGTTCCCACAGAGAATGCAGGGGATTACAATAAACAAAGGATTTGAATTGGATCGGGCTTAAATACTGATCAATTTAAAAAATGCCTTGTTTGGTGATACTGTTAATGCAAACTGTCTCAGGACTTTATTCACAAGTTAACACATAGTAGTGATGGAGCAGCAGTGATAAACCACAGGAACATTTATTCATGGTGCTACTTTTCACTGGTTTGGCCTCTTTTTGTCAGAACTATTTTAGGACTTTCCACTAATGAGTTTTCTGACTGTCCATGTACACACGTAGACAATATTCTCATTGGTAACTGTTCTTTTTGCACTTTGAACAAGCGTGTGCAAGACATGTATTGGCTTGTTTCAGTGATTTGTCTGTCTGTAAGCGCAGGATTAGTGTGTGTGTGTGTGTGTGTGTGTGTCTCAAACAGGTTTGGAGAGGAATGCAGGGCTGGTGTAATCCAGTCTCGGTTCATTTTCACTATTGTCATAGAGTCAAAAGCCTGTAGTCCTGTGTGCCGCTGGGCCTCTGGCTCAGTCACGATTACATACATCATTTCAACACACTGCAGCCAAATCAAAATTTAACCACATCGGGACAACACAGTACAACAATGCAGACAATTACAAATACAGCTGTACATTAAAACCAACTCTCAAAACAATTTATTGTAATTTAAAAAAAAAAAATGTTTGAGGTATAACAACTCATTCATTACCAGCTGACCTTGCAATGTCGAGCCATTGAGTCTGTGTTTCTATTTGGCAAGGGTCACCTTGTAAATGTCTAGTCAGACAACGTAATGTTTAACTTTCCTCCTTTCTCATAATCATTGTGGACAGACAAACTGAATTCCTGCCCACCATTAAAGAAATCACAGACAGTATGCTGATCCAGTAATAAGCTTCCCACGATCTCTGAGGTTATAGCTGTGAAGACAATGAAAGAGGCATTCACATCAAAATGACTTTAGATAATTGATGAAACATAAATGTAAGAAATGTTCAGTGCAGCACTAATGGAACTGAGGAATATTGATTTGGGGAACCACAATCAATCCCATTCATAGCAACATAATGTAGGTGGTATCAGACAAAATCTCAGCTGTGCAATGATTTGACTTGACCTCTCTGTCAGTGGGGAAGAGTTGTCTCTTCCTTAGGTAGCAAACCCAGACCCTAGTTATTTTCTGTATATCGTGTCTTGCGTGCGTGTCTGCGATGTTTTACAAGGTTAAAATGAACCAGCTGAGTCATCTAATGTTCAACATTCATTTTCATTTATGTCTGGTTCCAAAAGCCATTTGTACCAGGGTTAAAGGTCTTGGATGGTTCCCAGGACCCAACACTGTGGGGTTTCAATAACAACTCGGTCAAAGGCACTTCACACCACCGTTGTGGCTTAAACAGGGTCAACAGGCTGGTACTAAGGAATGCTTCCTCTCTCCATGGCAACATAATGTGTTTTACCAAGAGTATGAACATGTTTAGGAGAGATAAGATAATCTCTCTTGACCTGGGCAGGCAAATAATATGAGCTGTCCAATGAGGACATTTTGCTAACCACAGATGACAGAATTCATGACTAATTTTTTAGTGTAGGGATAGTCTAATGTCCATCAACACCCTTAATGCCTGGTGTGCATCTAGAGCATGTGCACTGGATTTAGACTGAATAGGTATTGAACACACAGATCAATGGAAATCAGACCAAGTAAAAATAGGACTGCAAACAGCACACTTCGAGATAACAGAGAGCATCACAAACAAGTTTCTTAAACCAACCCCCAAAAAGGCAAATTCACAGTTAAAAAGTATTATGTCAAAAACAATATTCTACATTGAGAAATGGGTTACAACTGAACACCATGCTGTTCCTCAACTAGTGCAAAACAGTCCGATGAGGCTACAGTGTAATATAGATATAGTCAAGAGAATTGCAACATGATAGAGGTGTAACCTTAAGCAGCGCAATGTCAAGTAGTGGGAGTGTTTGTTTAATTGAACGTGAGACAAAAGGCATGTCTGTAAGCAGCAAAAGAAACTGTTAAGAAATTTCAAGCCTCCTGATGATTAAAAAGGATGTTTATATTGTATGTGTGGCAGCCTACATTTCCACCAGGACTTGCAACAAAACCACAGGCACCAAAGCCACACGGACAAAACTGGCTTGGTAAAATCAGCTCATATCAGTGTGGGATGTAGATCTGTCGTTGGCACTTTGTGTAATTCAGCAACAGGTGAATTTCTTCCAAATTTGTTGTGAAATGGCAGTTTTTTACCATCTAATTGACTAGACAACAAAATCACACATTAGCTGCAGCTTTGGATGGATGTGTAACATTAGACAGCTTGCTGGCATTGCATAAATTGTGACAGCGCTTCAATCTCTCCCACCACAATGATACACACACACCAAAATATCTGGGCCTAGTTCTGCCACTCATTAACAGTTTTTTATGTTCATTCAATTTGTGCATGTAAACTAAAACATATCCCATTTCTAATGTGCACTCATGTTCTGCCAGGATTTAAAATACATCCCCACACTTCAGTAAACAAACATCATTCGGGTAATTGTTGCCTACAGTGTACAGCAGTGGGATTCCTCCGTTTCCTCTGTGCTGTCCTTGATGGCTAACCAGACATCGTAACCTAGTAACCACAGCCATATTCGCTTTTCTGTGACGTCTTGTGGTTACATCATTTATTTTTCGTGTTTCTCCTTTGTTTCAATTTGCTCATAAATAGGAACACAAAACCATACTAGCTTGTGGATGTCCATCAGAAAAGCCAGACTAAACTATATGGTGGTTTTCTAACATTTGCTTTGCATATCACATACTCAGCTGGCAGCTTATTAGGCACAAGAGCTGGAAGACATAAATCTCTTTGCTGATTCAAATTGCCTTGTATCATTCAGTGCAAAGATTTGTAGCTGGTGACTATGTATTTCGTTCACTTTTTTCCCTAAGGTATGCAGTCACATCACTGTTCAATGCAGTTCAATACAGACAACAGAAGGTGAATACATCACTGCTCAGATCACCATGATGCTCAGTCCAAGCTCTCATGTTCAGTTAATTTATGGCATTACAATCATTTCTTTTAACGCACTTTTAACAAGGAAGCTGACAATGGCACTCTCAGTCACCAGTGAGAGAGGTGATGTTTCAACTGTATAATCATTTAGGAGGCTGCAGTTTGTGGTGCTGTTGAACTGTATTGCATTATACCGACAGGTCTTGCAATGATTTTTGTCCACCCCATGTAAATCAACAAGGGAAAATTAAATAATAAAAACACATCTCTGTGTAATACAATGCAGTTCAACAGCAGCAGAAATGACAATTTCGACAAAAAAACCAAACAAACAAAAAAATGAACAGCACATTCTTGCTGAACTGTTGTATTCATTTCCATGAGGCACATGTAATAAACTGACCACCAAGTGTATATATAAGAATATCATGAGTTTTTGTTAGGTTCTGAAACTCATTCATATTCACAAGCTACTGAAGTGCAGGGAGCATTTTCCTTCTTGCAATCTGAGGCTAGACTTTTAAAATATATTCATGATAAAGACATCGGTAAATACTGGGGAGCTAAGAAGTGAAAATATTATCCTGTCAGAGATGTGTAATTCTCAACATTCCCAGATCACACGTACACAGGAAAGAGGTTTCAGGCCCCTCCAGGCTACACTCCTTTATAATGAGTTTCTTTGTATCTACTTTCACAACAACTTAAACAACAATATCATGTGGGTTATAGGTAGCACGTCTATTCACACTAGCGTGAGTATGATCATAATGGAAAACACGTGATTATCACAGGAATTTCCCTTTCAGATGGCTCAAGTCATTACCTTCACAACCATAACACATTACTTGACTGTCTAACCCTTGTCTATTTGATTAACACGTCGGTGTTGGTGTCAAAAGAAGGGCATGTGTACTGTGTACAACGCAAACAGAGTAAACTGAAGATAGTAAATGTTTTTCTATCCTCCTTCTCCCTCTGTCAGCCAGGATTTCTGAGGCTTTAAATCAACAGATTACTGCAAACGAAAGGAACACCACACACAGATACACAAGCAGGATGATTTAAAGAGCACCGTCTGAACACTGCCTTTTGTGCCTAAACAAAACACAAGGAAAAGAGGACAGACAAAAGGACGAGTCTGTGCAGTTTAGACTCCAATTCATACTTAATTGTGAGGGGCATGGCTGGCAGCCCAGGTATGCTGGAACTGACGTGGTGACATAATGCAGAAACATGCTGTAGGTCAGGTGAGCTCACTGGGGAGTAATTTAGCCTGCAGTGTGTCTCAAATTCAATATTTCTCAATGTTGAAAATTAACCCATCACACATTACTCTAACATGGACTGTAATGATGAGGTCTCTCTACCACTAAAAGAAAAAATAAAACTTCCTACAAGGCCAGTGTCTTAGTGATCCGTTGTTTCCAGGTGTACCATCTTTGTGCATGCTCTGCTAAGTCTAATCTTCTGCTTAGCCATAATAATAACAGCCTGAAGCACAGTGTGTTTGTGCAATGTGTACACAGACAGTCAGAGCAGTGGCACCATGACATAAGAGAGGGAGCATTAAGGTAGAGCTCTCACACTCTGACACTGTAACATAATGTGGAGGGAGCTTCATTAATCAGGTGATACTCCACAGCGTGTACTGTAAATAAGAATAACCAAAGAATAAAAGACTCACACAGGAGTTGGTTTTGGGTGACAATGTTACAGTAGATAGGGGAAAGACATATTTGAAAATCCAATGTCACTTGAACTAAGGATGGACAGACATGCAGGGAGATATGCTGGGGGCAATGTGGCAATGAGGAATTTCCCTCCTGCTGAAAATTCATCCATCAACCAGTTTGCCAAGCAAAGAAGTGGTGGATTTCATCACTCCCAGCTACTCTTTTGTCTCCTCCCCTTTATCTTTCAGTTTTTTAATCTCCCTCTGCCTTGTCAGAGCCTGACTCTCTCCTGCTCTCTTCAACACGATTTGAAAAGATAAAACTCTTGCTGATTGGTGGTGCTGACGACCACACTGTTTCTCCTGCCCTTTTATCTGTCTTTAACAGCTATCTCGCCCACTCTACCCCATCTCGCTTCCTCTTTGTACATTTGTGTAGATTTGTGCAGATTCATACCAAAACCAAGCTTTGCAAGTGACTAGCACATCCACCTGGGCTCTATGCTATATTTCATATGCATCAAAGCTAAAACTTTTCAGCTGAATAGCAACACGCAGGCCAACAAATAAGACAGAGGAATTACTTTTTTCGTTGCGTATAATGTGGCTTTATTCCCTATGCGAAAAGCATTTTAGTTACACATGAAATATCTTATTTGATTGTTGCACAAGAAAGATATAACCTCAACAAGCTCTTGGTTACACAGCATTCATGATAGCATTTAATGAAAGCCAGAATTTCACACATATTTCAATGCCACTGCCAAAGGGCAAGAGGGTGTCTGAGGGTGACGCCAGCTAAGTCAGTTTCACAATTTCCCAGAACAGTGATAGTCTAAATCAGGATTTCTGTGTGTTGTGTCGTAAAACAGTAGTGATGACCTGTAATCAGCTGGCCTCTCTGACTGCTGTGACATTCATATTTCCATGTATCCCATGGAGTGATCTTCTTTGAAACCCCAGGCATAAGCATTGTTGTTAATAAACATTCAAGGAAGTTACTCTTTCCTACGAGGTAAATTCAGCCAGAGATGAGTAACACCCCCTGGATGTGGCCTCAAGGTCCTCAGTTCCCTCAGCCCGACAGAAGAGGAGCCATGTCAGGAGCTCCTGCTGGGATCTCTGCTTGTAAATCAGTATGCTCAGCTGCATGCTAAGCAGCGCTTGTTTGATGTGTTGCAAGTTAGAAACTGGCTCTTTTACATCAAGCTGTGGTTGAAAGTGATGAGACAGCTGTATGTTTTGCCATAAAGTAGGTGAGTCATATATGAGAGTCAGAAAACAAATGTGTGGTTAATTGGAAATAAAACACTTGACTGCGTGGTGGGTGTTTTGTAGGGTATATGTGTGTAGGGGGTGTGTTGGAGGTGAGACACAGATGTAACAGCAGCTAGAAAAGTGTCAGAAGATAGCCCCACCATCTTAACCACTGCATCATAAAACTGATGTAAATGCCTTGCAGGCTTGAGGCTTTAGGACTTAATTATTTGTCTAGCAAGTTCAAAATGTACTGGTTCATTCAGGATTTATGAAGCCAAGAGTGTCAGAAAACATCAAAATTGACTTTTGAACAGTCAAGTAATATTTCAAAGGGGTTTTTAATCTATAACTATTTTCTTTGTAATGCCTAACAGAGGTCAGACAAGTCAACAGCTGCTGTGGCTGTCCAGCTCTGGGGCTGGGCTCACTTCCACCACTTGGCCCTGTTTCAAAAGGTGTCAACCGACCACGTACACCAAACTTCGTTAAAATTCGAGGAGAAAAATGTAGGTCGAAAAAAAAAAAGCCACAATACACTTACCTGTTCAAACTCGACCACTTGAGATTTTAAGTCCAATAAACTGAGGAAGGAAAAGGAAACCAAGTAGAAAAGTGAAGATACTGGACACACGACAAATAAGCGAAAAAAAGAGAGAGGGAGAATTCCTCTTACGAGCTCAAAAGGAGTCAAATACGACACAAACTTCTTCCTCGTGTAGTTGAACACCTGAGAAGCCTCCTGCACTGAGCGGGCTCCGAAACACGAAGCTCGTCACATATACACCGGTCGACGCGTCGTTTAATTTAGCAAACTTTTAAACGGCTACAAAGTTTGTTTCACTGAGAGAGTCGCGGCATCGGTTAAAAAAACTAGGTGAAACCGTCCCGGGGCGCCACTCTCGACGACTCCCTTCGTGTCCAAACCCGTCAGTGAGGGGGAATAGAGTCGGTTTGTCCAGTGGTTACCTGACTCCAGTCATTACCGTGGGGCCAGCCCTCTAGACAGCAGCAGCAGCAGCAGCCTCATGTTTCCTGTTGTCGCTCTGAATGACTGCAGAGCAGATAAACAGCTTCCCCCAACAGCAACAGGTTGAGATGCTTTCTGCTTTCATTTTGACGACCAGTATGACCTGCCATCTGCCGATTCAAACCAGTGCTGTGGCGACAGAATTAAAAATTAATGTAATGTTTAGTTTTACAAACAAACATCAAACTTATTAGTTATTAATTTAAAACATCAGTCCTTTACCATGTGGTCTGTTTCTTCCAGGTGTTCCAGGCTGTTATCTGAGCTAATTTTGATGATACAAGGCATCTGTGCATAAAAGTATAAATGAGGCTATGGCTGAAAATGTAAAACATTTCTATGTATGAAAGGGTTGTCTCAAAGTGTAAAATTCCTCCCAGCTAAAGTAAGGGATTACTAACCCTGCCTTTTAACATGAAAGGGGTATATGGGTGTCAAACCATTTCCTTACATTTTTAACAGGTTGTTGTGCTCACTGGGATTGTGCTCTTCTGCGTTTAAAGGTGGTTTCTGCCTATTTTGAGTCTTATCTTGCACAGATCTAACAATTAAATTTATTTTAAAAACACAACTGTAGTAAGATCTAGCACTACTGCCTGGTCATCCATTGATTTTATGGGAAAAGAAGGTAACTAAAATAATGACTAACACAGTAAGTAAGATATATTGGACACTGGGCTCTTAGTGACTACATGAATATAAGATGTTGATTGAGGATCAGTAAAGCTGGATCAAGCGCTCTTTGACCACATTGGGTGAATGTCCGATGTAACCAGCTGATCTAGCAAATCTGTGTATTTTGCTGTATTTTGGCATATATGAGTGACTGGAAAATACCAAGGACATTAATGGGCAGAGGACAAGTGGAATGTGCTTCTTGTGTGGTTTGAAAATGTTCTTTCCTCTGGATGTCTTTTGATTCTTTTTTCTATTGTAAAACAGTGCAGGAATCCATAACCATTGTAAATCCATGTTGGTTGCTGCTGCTGCTGCTGCTGTCCTCTGCCAAGAAACAAACTACAAACCATTTTTCAAGCTACCAGGAAGGTTAGTGCGGCATATTCTTAACATCATGGAGTATTACTTTAATTTAGAAGATTAAGAGAATCTAAATACACTACACAGCGCACAACACATTCATTTGTGTATACTAGGGTGTAGGATTTTACTTCCAACTGTTCATTTTTTATTTAGTATGATGAGTTGTATTAGTGTTGTGTTGTATTACCACACTGTGTTTACCACTCACTGTTTTGGTCAGAAGTTAGTCTAGTCTAGTTAGATACTGGTGGGCATTTTCTTGGTCCAGTAATTTACAACAGTGAATTAGCTCTGTTTTACTTTGATCATATTATCCGATGCACTGCACATTCTCTGGTGATTTTACTCTGTGTTCAAAACAGTTTGCTTGTAATCTTCATTCAGATGGACTTCATTGGGAACATGATGTCTTGCCTGTAACTGTGTCCATACTTGCCCAAATTTGCCTTGATGACATATTACCTCTGTTGACCCCAGAGTGGGAAGGATAAAAAGTTTTGTTCATGAGTGACAGCAAGTACAGACCAAAGGCACCCTTCAGCCATTCTATAGGTCCATGAAGTAAAACTAGGCCAAGTTATTTTTATGTATATTTCATTATAGCATACTCATATTTCATTTATACTACAATATACTTCAGGCACATTTTCTCGTGAGTAATTGCTTTTTTAATTTGCCCAAATCTAGGGTATGAACCCCTGAAGTACAAGTGTAACAATATCTTTAGAGATGGTCAGTATTTTAGCCTCATAAATTACAGCTGACCTGTGCTGTATCTTCTTTATAATCCCATTTTGCTAAAAATCTGATTAATTCTTTATGGCTGAAATTCCCCAGCATGGCAATTTGAGGCAAGAAAGTCCTTGGCTGTGATCCACAGTGATAGTGTATGAAATGAGCACATCCACTGACTCGGCCTACTTCTTATTCCCCGAGACAAGAGAGAATCTTCACATGAACAGCCAGA
Organism: Lates japonicus; assembly: GCA_033238685.1. Taxonomy (NCBI): domain Eukaryota; kingdom Metazoa; phylum Chordata; class Actinopteri; family Centropomidae; genus Lates; species Lates japonicus. Next base: position 438,350 of record BRZM01000091.1, read on the forward strand.
TAGTAGGAGCATCACAGGCTCGTATCACACGGTTCTCCCTTAACAATATGGTAAAATAGTCTCTGTCTTTTGTGTGTGTGTATTTTTTAGGGGAGGTATTTGTTGGTATAGCGACATTTCTTCAACAATACTGAGTGCACGTGCCTTTGTGCCTGTGTGTTCATGCGTATGTGCACCAGCACCTTCTAAACACTGCTCTTTGTGTGATTGCGTGTGTGCTTGTATGTGCCTGTGCAGTGTACTGTAGAAAGAGCACCATTATGTTTCTGTGTGTTTGCGCTCCTATGCATACAACACACATGTAAAAAGGGGATGAGATCAATGGTTCCTGTTGTGACTGTTTTGTGGCATTATAACTTACTACACTGGCACTGGCTGTAGATTTTGAGATGCAGATTTGTCCAACATAGATGTAATTCCTAGGGATACTGAGCTGGAAGTTGTGTGTAAAGACAAAAGTCAAGAGAGGACAGGTGTACTGCATGTGCGTGTGTGCACGGGCATGGCTGTGCTTGTGTGTGTCCATTTGTAAGCTACACACGCCCACCCCTGTGTACTTGCTCTATTTACAGAGTCCTGCAGTGTCTTACCTTTCCTGTTTCGCCCTTGACTTTGACAACTCGTCTCTTTACATTTTTCTAATGTGTAATGCTACCAGAGTTATTTTATCACATACACTATCACCCTATGAGACCAGACAGGTATGTCTAAAGGTATCAGCTGTCATGGAAGAGATGCTACAGAAAACTGCACACTGGCAGAGTATGAGTTAAAGTGACGGGGCGGATAATAAAGATGTCCTTTGGGAGGTTGTAAAAGACAGATATTAATATAGTCACTGAAATATACTGCAGTTGTTTCCATGTCCTTGCAGCAACCAGGTGCACTTGTTACATAAAAACCTCATATCTGTGGAGAATGTCCAGCTCTTATGAGCTATAAAGATGATGCTTTTGCCACTTATTTCCTCACATTATTGACACAGATTTCAAGGGTTTATTCAAGTGGTAGCAAGAATGGTCATAATGAAAAGAAAAAACAGAAGAGGAAGGAAATCTGGCTTGATATGATAACTGTTTTCTTATCAAATTTTTTAGCTCTTAATGAGAGCGTCATCAAGTTATTGGCTGTAGCTTATTTTCTTTTACGTCCTTTTCTTCCTCAATACTGAACTTTTTCTCATCTCAGACAGCTTTGAGTCAGGCTAGTTACATGAGCTTTGTTTTTTGTTAGAGCTCGTGAGAGGGGTGTCATTCAGGTATCAGGAATTAAATGGTTAGTGAGCAAGGCCGTTTTTAAGTGGCACTTGTTTCATCTACATTCTTTGTGCACTTTTAAAGGTGTAAGTGTGTGTGTATTTCTGTGTGTGTATGCACATTTCCGCGCTTGTCATTTTACTCTATGAATGCAGAGAGTTACCATGGGAACTATGACATCTGTGACATCACGTGATTTTATCCAGTGTTCTCAGAAAAAAAATGACACTTCACTGTGAGTGGTCCGTGGTCCCTCTCCAGCTGTGTGTGATTTGTTTGAGTGCAGCAAGAGGGTGGGCAGCTTTTGTAATGCTGTTTCTTATACATTCACCTGAAAAGTCCTCTGTTAGCAATAGAGATGTATTTGGAAATTTGCATTGGCAAGAGGGACGCCATATACTTGCCCTTGTCCTCTTTACTCTCTTGAGCTTTAATTTCTCTTTATGGCACACTCTGACTATACACTTTACCATAATTGACCCTCTCAAACTAGATTTCAAGGGGAAGAAAATATTATAATCCTTGTTAATTTGTTATACATTTTTGGATATGAGAGGAGATAATATTTATTATTTATTTTTTGGGAAATACACTTATTTGCTTTCCTGCCAAGTGTTAGAAGGGAGAATCAATACAACTCCTGTGTATGTATGGTAAATATGAAGCTTAAAATGGGCTCTGTCCAAGTGTAGCAAAATATGCCTACCACCCTTAAAAGCTTATTAATTTAATTACTAAAAACAAAATGGTATTGTTATATGATAGGCTACTAACATGGGAATTAGTGAGCTTTAGAGGTGTTGGTTGGTGGATTTTGTTACCTTTGGACAGAGTTGGGCTAGTTTCATATTTACTGACGTGACAGGTATTTATCCTCTCATCTAACTTTGGACACAGAAACAAATTAGTGCATTTCCCAAAACATTTCTTTAATTTCTTTCAATCTGAATAAAGTTTACACATAGTGCAATAACAAAAGCGAAGAATTCTGGGCTGAAGTCCGCACCAATTACATACTTGTGCAGAAATGCCTTTGGGGAATTTCCCAGTGTCCAGCAGTCCACTGATGCCACTGCAGCTTGTCCAAACATGTACCAACACACGTTAACACATACATGTATACACACAAAACACACACTGTCCTTGTTTTAGGCCAGAGGGAGGCAGAGTTAAAGGCAAACCCATGCCATTATGCAACTGTACATACACACACATACAAAACAGCCAAAAGCTGCTGGTGAGCTTGCACCTGAGGGTCTCTGACCCATATAGGGCCACGTGCAGGATGCGTCCCACTTTACCACCTGACGGTGCATCATTAACCCAGTGTCCACTGTCCAGAGTCCCTGCTCACCTGAGCTCACATTATCATTCAAGTTGGCTACAGAAACACACTTCTCACAGATGCACACACACAGTGACAATATACTGACACTATACCCTCAGATTACTCAGTAGTTTTTTTCTCTTCTGCTCTGACTTTCCATTTTCTTATAATTACACACACACACACACACATACACACATACACAATACCACAGAGACACACACCTGTGCACTCACACTCCGAGTCCATAGTGTTTGCCAGTATCAAAGTGGTTTCCTGGGGTACTAAAGTGCACAGTGTCTACCATTTTAGCCACTGTGTTGCCTCAGCCTCTGACACACATACAGTCCCTCCTTCTCTCTCTCTCTCATACACATGCTGGCTCTTTTCTGCTTTCAGTCTCCGCTCCCACTGTCTCATTCTCTTATTCCCTCTTCCCACTCTCTGTTTTTCCTCCTCCTCCTCTTTGCCTCTCCTTCTTTTTCTCTCACACACAGGCACACACACACATAATCTCTCTCTCTCCTTCTCTCTCTCTCTTCCTCCCCTCGTATCCACCGGCAACTGCGCTGAGCAGCCTCCCTCACCAAGCCAGTGGATCCCTTCACTTGACTAATTAGCCTTGAAGTGCTGTTGAAGATCATCATATTTAGCTTAGCGACCTAGCGGCAGAGTGCAGACAGATATAGACTAGGCTGACTGGAGGCTGGGTGCCTGGCAGTGGGCAAGCTCTCTATCTCTCTCTATTCACACTCAGTGCCGAGGGCTCCTCAGTGGTGGAGCGGCGGAAGTGAGAGGTGGTTTTGCTTTGAAAGAGACAAGGAGGGGAAAAGAAAAAGAAGAGCTGAGACCACATCGAAACCACAGAATGGGGGTCCGCTGCAGGAGCAAATCTTCCTAGAGGAGACAGAGACTTGGAGGCGGCAGTGGTCACTGTGCAGCAGCACCGCGTGCAACACACAAAGATTTAAGGTGAGAGTTTTTCAAGCCAGTTACTGCCTTGCCTTTTTTTCTGGTTCTTTTTGGAAACAGATTGTTCCTGAATATGTGTGTGTGTGTGTGTGTGTGTGTGTGAGAGAGAGAGAGAGAGAGAGAGAGAGAGAGAAAGAGGGAGAGAGTGAGAGTGTGTGTGATTGTGCAGCTCTATGACCCACATTGTTGAACCTGAGGTACAGCGCAGCAGGAATTTTGTGCAGGATCTCTCTCTCCTCTCTCTCACACACACACGCATGCACACACGCGCGCACACACACACACAGGCATCAGCTGTGTGGCACCACTTGTTGGACTGACATCCAAGTTGACATGTAATGAATAGGGGAATAATGGTCACATGTATGTGTGCACGCGCGTGTGTAAGTGAGCCTGTGCATACAGGTGTGCAAACACCAGCCTCTATAAATGTGTGCGTGCATGTGTGCATGCCGACGAGATACAGAGCAGGTCTTTTGTTTGCTGTGGTGCCAGTGCAAGCCTTAAGGATGCACATCATAGTGAACGACATGGACAGCAACATAAGAGACAATCAGTCACGCCAGCCTTATGCCTGATTGCTTCTCACTGCTCTAGAAGATGGGTGCATAAAAGAAGACCCAAAAACTGTACATACAGCAGACAACCTCCTCTGTGTGTGTATGTATGTATGCAGAAATACAATCCTATCATCTGCTGCAACTTGTACAACCCGTTCTCTCTCTACTTTGTATAAATGAATGCTGTTACACCAATTGAAACATTTAAAGCTGTTGCAGAGGCTCGCCTGTAGTAGAAGCTTCTATTTACATTATTATAGTGAGATTATAGTGGGGTAGTATTTCCCATGAGGCAGACCGGCGGTAGTGGAGACAGAGGGGTGAAAACAAGTATATGAACCACAGTATGAATAATTAACACACATAAACACAGTTTCTGTGTACGTCACCCAGCTTAACATTGCACAGTGCATAGACAAAAATACACATGTGACTCTGTGTCAAGATTTCTGAAGGGAATTCTTGGACATTTTGACCATTTGTGGCCATAAACAAGTCTCACACAAAGCTATAAATAGAGGGCGAGGATGATAAATCTATGACTTGGAACAGAAATTGCTAAGAGGGACTTCATTGCCAGATAATTGAAGTTCAGGTTTGTGGACACTGTGACAGCACCTGGGGTGATTTTGTTGAAATGATGATTTCTAATCTCCAAAACGTGCATTGAAGGGACCTTTTTTCTGTAGCTGTGCAATCCAGACATGTGCAATCCCTGCTGTGTAGGTTGCTTTACATCACATTTTAAAAGGATATCTAGGCTTGGACACAATTTTTGGAGTCTCAGCTTGTTGCTGGTTCAGAAGTCTGGCAACCTTCGATAACGTGCACGTATGGGCTAAAATTTCCTCTTAGATTAAAATGTTCCAGATGAGAGAAGATCTAAGTGAATTGAGGTTTCTGGGAGCATTACATCTTAAATGCTTTAGTTATTAATGAATATACTGTTGTGCTCGTTAAAACATGTTCCAACAATATTTAATAGGATTTTTTCCCCCCGTTCTCCTTACATGCAAATGTATGCTTTGTATCCTCATCACGAATGACACAATGATGTATTTCTTGAGGTTGTGTAAACAGGGATGAATCATCCAACTTTTCCCTACTCCTTTATTTTTTATATTAAAATGTGCTGTGAAGGATTAGATTCATCTCATCTCATCTTTTTTTTTTCTATCACTGGTTCCTCTTTCATTGATAGGTATTCAGGTGCCCTATCAAGGCATGGACTCATTCCAACCTTGTGAAGACTCTTCCTCCCCTCTCACCCATAACGACCATTGATTGGGGAAAGGGCTGACAAGGCAGCAGAGATTCGCCCTCAGCCATAAAGTCAGCGAGATAATTGTTGTCAAGGAGATGAGGGAATAAGCTCGATATCTGAGAGGAAAACCAATTGCTGCTTGAATGAATAAAATTATATTAAAGATTGCTGAGGGCCTTTGCTTTACGATTGATAACATCACGATTTCAAAGTTTGCATTTGCTGTTTGATTCAAAGAGGATCTGTATTTGAGTGCCTTTTGAGGCGCCCCTAAACTTAAAAAGGCATGAGGCTGACTTTATTTAGCATGAGCGCAGTCATTTGCATGTCAGCAATCTCTCAGCATCTCCTCAGCTGGCCTTCCTGCTCTAACTTTCCTCACCATCTCTTCCCCTGTTTCCACCTATTCTCACTTTTAAGGACTGGAGCTGTTTTTCCTTCAACTTCTACCTGTTATCCCCCCCGTCCCCCAAAATGCTATTATTTCCCATTGCTGAGTCTGCTGGCTTTCACCCCACCCTCTTTACTTCTGAAGACTCTCCGAACGTCTGCATCATGACTTTGCCTGTCTCTTATCTCTTTCTGTCAGGCTTTTGTTTTTGATCATCGCTCCTCTGTTTCCACTCTACTTCTCCTCCTTTCAACCTCATTTCCACCCTCCAAATCTTTTGATTGCCTCCCCGTAGTGGTGTGTGTGTGTGTGTATGTGCATGTGTACCTGTGTATGTGCGTTTTTGATGTATCATGCAGAATGTATCTTTGTGGGCATCTCTGCATATGGGTGAGCAGATTCATGTGTGTGTGTGTGTGTGTGTGTGTGGGTGTGTGCGTGTGGGTGTATGCCGGTAAGTGTGCATTTGCAAAAAAAAAAAAAAAGGTATTTTCCTGAATTAAAATTAGCCATACCACAGTGCACTCCTACACTCAAAATCTTTTTACAGTCACAGTACATGAGTATTATCATATATAATATATACCTTAAAGGTAAAAGTATAAGTACTCATTATGCAGAATTTTCCATTTCCGAATAATGTATATTATGTTACTGCATTTTAATTACTATATTACTGATGTGTCTGTATGTTATGATAAATGGACCACTATTTACACTCTTGTATCACCTGGAACTCAGAAGACTGTTCAGTGACTCATTGTAGTCACACAGTTGAAACTAACAAAGTGATTACATCCAGGTGGCAGTCAGGTCTCTTTCTATGCAAAAAAACCCAAACCAACTGTTATCTACAGCCAGACTTACAGGCTGACTCAGGGTGAGTTTGAAGTCAGTACAAGTATAATATTAAACCGCCTGTATTTTAGTGCCTCAGCTTTATTTCTTATTCATTATTGCACCTCAGAATCACTCAGACTGCTTTCACAGTGTGAGTAGAGCCGGCAGCTCTACATCAAACATATCCTTTTGACACAAACGAATCAAATCTGGTAGACTGAAGCTTTACAATGACCTTTGTCCCAACAGATGATTGACAGTCGTCTACCAGCACAGAGGAGGGCAGTGAGGAACCTTCCTGCAGACCGAGGCCAGCAGAAGACCAGCACCTATATTGTGCCCTGCTTCCTCTTTGTGGAGGTGAGTGTTTGGACAATTGGAACAATAACACAGCACCATGGACATGACTCACATCTGAGCCTGATCTGACCTGAACACTGGAAGTATGTTGAAAATGGTTTGCTCCTTTCTTTTGATAGTTTTGACCTTACAGCTGAATATTTGACAAAATATGGCAGTATTTGTCATATTAAATCTTAAGCTAACTGAACACATTATACAGTCTTCTGCCTGTGAATGTTCTCCATCCTCTTTTCTTCCATTTCTCCCACATCTCGTTTTTCCCATCTTTTCACATGTTTCTCATGGCAGATTAACAACAATGGGTGTCATTTGGGAAACTGCATGAATTAGCAGGCTCTGTTTCAATTCACTGACTCCCAAAAGAAGTGATTGATTTGATTAAATTGTCACAATTGGGTAATTACCCTCAGTCCATTATTCACTCAGTGATAACATTCAGCAGAAGGATGAAGGGATCTATTGCTAAGGTATTCTCGCAACAAAGGCCGTCTTGAGTGACGTCTTTGCTCATAACCTCCTCGATCCCTCTCCTCTCTGCTCTCCTGCTCTTCCCACGACTCTTCTATTCCCTGTAATCCCTAAATGACCTGGTGGAACGCTCATGGCCTCAGCTACATTTCCTAATTAATTGGCCTAATTAAGAACGGAAACCCAATTTGCCCGTGCCACTGCTAACACGCTCCAAGCCTGCAGGTCATCAGAGCTACCGCAACGATAGCCGAACGAGCTGAATTAGCTGGGTTTTTTTTTCAGCATTAAAGTAGAGTCTTTGCTTTTGAGTTCAGCCTAAAAAGTGTGAAATTGGATTCTTATATGCGTTAAAATATTACCGTTTAAGGTTGGTGGAAATTGTTGAGCCAAATGGTGGCATAGAAAGTTGACTGGATAAGTCAGAAGTTCAGGTTTTGCAATAGTAGATATGCTGTAGCCTACAGGCAAACAAGAGAGCTGAGGATAGATATGGCTGTTTTTCTGTCCTACCGGCCGCAACAAACTTAAGTAAACACAGATCTTGTGAAAAATTGGTCTTGTTCAAAACGTTCCTAGTGTAAGCTATCTTTGGTAAACTATATCTAACCTTTAGCACACCTGCAGTAGCACCCAACCTCTTCAACTGAATCTCCTGAAGGATTTTCTTCAACCCTGCTCTCCTTCTCTTTGTACTCATCCACTCATTCCCAACATCCTCTTGAGATCATACTATAGCTTTTTCATCTGCGCTTTGTGCCACATCCAACACATGAATCCTACACTTTTCTACACAACAATACTCTGCAACACACCTCAGTTACCGCTGCATCTCTTTGTAGCACAAATATCCCACAATCCCTGCAGGTTTACGCACGGTCTTAAGCTTGCTTTTATTTTCTTTCATTGTGCTTTGGTATTGGCTCATTCTCAGCATCCTCTTGAGGACTTGTTATAATGATTTTCCAGCTCTCTAATTTTTTCATAGTGCGTCTATAATATCTCTAGGCTTATATCTGTCAGTGGTGCTCCTCCCCTCTTCCAGTATTCTCTTTGACGGTCTCTTGAGTACTGCCCAGTCACTCTTTTCATACAGATCCTCCACATCACTCCTCTCCAGCACTTATTCCCTTGAGTAATTACATCTTTTACACCATGGATCTCTCCATTATTCCCCTTTACTTGTAAAGCTCCTCCTCCCACACAGTCTGTCTATTATTGCAAAGACCTCCATTCCCCTTGTTTCTCCTCAACACTTCTCTCCATCTTCATGTTCCTTTTTATATCCTCCTCTTGTTTCCATTCATGCCCTCCACTCTTTCGTTCTCACTCCAAGTAGAACTTGTCCTCATGCTCACCTCAAATCACAGACTGGAGGGTAACATGACCATTTTCAGGCCTCGGGAGGATGTTTTTATTTGCTCAAACACAACCAGAGGTGGAATGATGAGAATCTGGTTTGACTTAAAGCACTATACATGCACCTGAATGAATCTGTGTGCTTTGCAGTAGTTTAATAAAGGGCATCTTTAACCACCCCCCCCCCCCTTGCTGTGTTCATACTGTAGCAGCTTGCTGTAGCATGGCTCCCCCCGGAGGGCACTCACTCCTTTGTTGTTACATTAGCATCTCATTACCCATTTCTTCTCAATTCAAACGCCCAGTCTTATTCCTCTTGTTCTCTTGTGATCTTGTCGCCGATTCTCTCTCTCTTTCCCCCTTTTTCCTCACAATATAAATCTCTGTCTCTCACTGTCTGTTGCTCTCTCTGCATCCTCTTCCTTTATCTGGATGACGATGGCCTTTTTCCTCAGTCCCATTGTCAATTCATTGCTCCTTTTTATCTCGAGACTTGTCTACCATCTCTAAGTTTGATCACTGAATCTCTCTTTCCCTCTTTTCACACTTTCTATGTTTCTTCCCTCTGTCTATCGTAGTCATCGTTTTCCTCTGTCACACCAGATTCAAATGTGAGAATGATTTCACACAACTTCACTTTTAGCAGCGCGGGATGAGAACAACCTACCGGAAAGCAGCTAAGTCTTTCTTTCTCTCCTCTCTCTCTCTCTCTCTCTCTCTCTCTCTCTCTTTCTCTTTCTCTTTCTCTCTGTATCTTTCACTCCACTCTCTTGTTTTCACTCTGTGCTACTTGCTGTCACTGCCATCATGCTGTGAAGCCACACAAGAGACTGGTCTGGGGCCCGACAGAGGCACTGCTTCAAAGGACCCTCTTTAAAAAGTCAGTTTGATATAACTGATTCCTGACTTGCTTTAGACACTGGTGGGTGGGAGGAGGGTTTTGAGTTGGTGTGATCTACGCCAGACAGGCCTACTGTGAAAATCTGTACTGAAGCTGAGTTACAAAGTACTTGGAGGGACTACAAGTGGATTCTTTGAGTGGATCTTGTGTACAACTTGCAGCCATAAACAGTACTGTGGTATCAGCTGTAATGATAGTAAGATGTGATCATATTTACTGTTAACTGTTAATGGATGTACTGTTAGCTACTAATTCATTGCACCCAGCCTTTGCAGTGTGTATCCAGGCTTCCCAGCTTTGCTGCTCAGCCTCGACTGCCAGCTCAGAGTAGCTTCCTCCTCTCCACTCCTTCCTCATGCCTCGTTGGCTGCATCCTCCCATGGCACAGCGAGCTGTGTAAAGCAAACAGAGTGCTGAGCATCAGACCACATAATATTTCAGGTCTATGGCCTGTGCTGTCTCTGATGATACTCCAAGGTGTTGGTTCATGTCCACTTGCATCTCTCATTTCCTAGCTCCCCTGTAGATGCCCTAATTTGTGCCTGCTCAGTAATTTCTGCCTACTCAGTAATATTTCTCTCTTTTTTTTTAACTTAATGTAAAAAATCTAATACACTGGTTTCTGTCTAATTTGCAACAGTAAATAAGTTTAGAATAAAACTGTATTATACCTCAACAATGTTTTCTACCGACATCCTGAGCAGACACTGTTTAAGGAGCTTTTACTAAGTTTTGCTACTGTCACATAGCCAACAATAGCATTAGAAGCTGTTTACTTACCAGTTTAGAGGAAACGGGTAGAGTACAGCATCAAACATCATTCCTTTACTCGTTAAGAGCTCTCTCCATTGGTGGAAAGCAATGGCAGTGTTTTCCTCTCTTTCTATCACTTCTTTTCCTCTATTGAAGTAAACATGCTAACCAGCTGGACCCACCTGGCTGGCCCGTCTTGTCACTTTCCACTTGCGGCTCACTGTAGCGTCCAGACTGCCCTGAAGTTGTAATGCTTCTCAGAGGGTGTACTTTAACCTCTTGTATTGTAAACACAACAATGGCTGAAGCTCTTGGCAAGCGACCATCACCACCACCCATCCCAGAAAGAAACCACATTCGACAGCAGAGAAACCTTACGATTAGCCCCTGTAAGCATATCTGGCAAGTGCCAAAATGTTGATAGTGAATGTATTTTCAAAACATTTGTTAACACATTTGTTTTAACTACAATATCAGTTTTTGCATTTGCAATACAATATCTGCTTGCAGCTACTAAAACAAGACTAAACTGTTTTGTGGTTATGTAACTTGGTGAACGGAGTTGCAGAGTTTTACCAGACATGAGGCTAGCAGCTAAAGGCCATATTAGCCGCTACAAGTATAAAACACCCAAATCTGACCAAACAATTGCCATTGCATTGTGAGTAATGCAGGGGCCAGATTTTGACAAGAACGAATGATGCATGGAATAACAAAGATGATATCTCTGGGTCGCTGTATCAGTTTTTACCTAAAAAAACTGTCAGTTGAGAGTCAGAAAAAGGTTATAGTGCAATGCAAATTGGTGGAGTAATCATTTAAGGTTAGGGAAGGAATGTCAAAAGTGACATGAAGCATTAGACACTTATATAACATGTTACCAAAACAATTTTTCTTTACTAAACTAAGTGCTTTTGTTATGTTAAATCTAACCAGGCCTCAAACTCAGGAAATGAACCTCAGTCTCCAATGTCAAAATCCCACACTCTGCATGCCCACATCCACAAACTCCCTACAACTTGTGTGTGGTAAATAGTTCTCTTTTGGAAATATGTTGCCATTGACCATGTTCTAACAAGGCAATTACATTTCTTACGTTACGTATTTGGCAAATTTAATATCTAGGGTTGCTCCTAATGGTTGCAGAGCAAACTTCTGTTTTGTTTCCTCTCTCTTGTTGCTGATCATAGGCCTTTTCATTGCTTGATTTTGCTGCCAAGTGCATGGACTTCAGGAAACAGTTACCTTGCTTTTTGACAAAATAAGTGTTGCTGTGTGTGCGCAAGGACGGCCTCTGGCATCTCTCACCAGTTTTGGTTTTGGTGAGAAGGCAGCACAGCATAAGTTGCTCCAGTAATGAATAGCATCCTAAATACATCAGGCCCACAGTTGCCTACAACAAAGCGCCTTCCTCTCTGCATGTGCTTACTTCATCCATGTTCCCCGCTGGGTTTGACACCGCCTCAGTACATCTTCTACCCCCAGGCAACACATTTGTTGTATGTGTTTACTCTTTCCTAAAGATGTTGTGTTCCAAACAGTTTGACTGGTGCCAAGACTAAGACCCCCCCCAACCAAACTGTACACACAGTTTCTCTATTTGTGCTCCTTTTCACATTAACTCCACATTTACTACAAAGTTAAATTATTCCATCTGACTAAATTGTGATGTAGAAGCAATTCAGCTTTTCATACAGCAGCCCTTTAAGCTATTTCCTTATACACAACTAATGATGATTTTAAACTTCTCTTTAACCTCTTTGTGGGCAACCATCACCATCTTTTATAACCACATATGAGAAACTGCAAAGGAACGTGAGAATGTAATTTAGTTTTCATCAGGTCCCTGAACAGATTACCTTATACTAGAATATCTTACTGGTGTTAGTTATCTAGCTCATTTTTAAAAAATGCTCACACAAATTCTTTTTATGTGCCCTGTCCCTCTTCAGCACGCGCGCGCACACACACACACACACACACACACACACACTTCCTGCCACAAAGACACAGTAACAGCTAACTCTCATATTATTCTCTCCCTAGTTTTCCCCTCATTATCTCTCAGACTCCATGAATAGCACCTGCCCGCCTGTCTGCTGCGCTGGGATTTCTCAGCACTCTGGGTGGATGTTTGAAACACTTGTTAGCTGGCTGCTTCCCACCTGTTATCACTTTAGGGAGGGAGGGATGGATGAGAGACCCTGTATATCACAATATAATGTAGGCTCATATCATCTGCGCATATTGAATACAGCAGCATATCTGGGCTGCAGCACTGAGGCCACATTATCTTATCAAAAATAGAAAAATATAAGATCCATGCTGGGGTACGTCTCTAAAATAAAATGTGCTTATGTAAGATGTAATCTTGTCCCTTGCTCTTGCTTCTTTCTGAGCTTTATAGGAGAAATGCAGACTGGTTCTCTTTGCTGGCCATGCAGCATGTTGTTGTAAATGAGGTCAGGTAAATGCTTAAATTGTAACAGAAGAGTCTAATGCCAAAATTAATGTATAAATTAACAGTTTATGAAATTGACAGGGCAGAAACTTGTTAGCAAATTGTTTCTTTTCTACTGCTGCCACAACATTAAAAAGATGCAATGAAATAAAATAAAACAAAATATGAATGTATAGCAGACATTTTTTTAAAATTAATACATGCTAATACTTGTTTATATATGTAAGTAGAGAGCTTTTGGAAGAAAAACCTTTAATTGCACTGAAGGGTTTTATTCGGGGGAACATGTTTGTGTGCGTGAGCCTGCCTCTGCTTTTATTCTTCCCTCTTTGTAAGATGCGGGGGCATGTGTGCTTGAGGACTGGGGATTTTGTAGAATTATGTGATTGTTCTTTGGTGTGTAGCAGCAAACATTTAAATGTGCTTTCTGTGGATATGTGGTCCACTGGCACGAGGGAGAAGCGAAAGGAAGGAAAACTGAGTGAAGGGGGAGTCAAGCAGGGAGTCAAGCAGATACTGTATAGAGTGTGTATGGGAGGGAGCAGATATAGAGACTTTTGACAGTGACGATGATTGAGAGACATGGAGGGAAATGCAGCAAGAAAGGGGGCAGACATGGAGAGCGTGGGTTTGAAAATGATTGAGGAAAGATGTTTTTTGATGGATAACAGAGGGAAAAAAGCGAAGAATTTAAGATAAACAAGGCATGGTGATAAAATACACCCAGTAATCAGACAAACAAAAGAGCTGGAAGAAGAGAGAGAGAGAAGGGGGGAGAGCATGTGGGTGCCCAGAAGATAAATGCCTGCTTTGATCCTCTTCCTTTCCCTTGTTCCCCCTTTGTATTTTACCTTTCTCTCCACTTCACCCTCTTTTCGGTCTCTCATATATCCTCATTTACTCTCTTTCACCTCCTCTCCCCCTGTTGTTTTCTCGTCTCTCTACTGCCTCTCTGTTTTATTTCCCAGTGGCATGCTTGGCTTTGCCCTGCCGCATCCTGCGATATACTAATGTCTCATTAACTGTTTTATCCGTCTGTTTATCTTCTTCCACTTTCCCTCTGCTGCTTCTCCCAGTCCTCTCTTTAAGGCTCTGCCCCTTCGGCTTGTCCACTGTTTTCTATCAGTCGGCTCATCTATCTTGCACTTGTCTTGCTCAGTGTGTTGTAATACAGTTCAGTAACACCAGGCGGCAGGCAAGCCCATTCATTTGCTTGTTATCCATGTTGATTCTGTGATAGGCCTCAGTGAGTATTTTGGCTTTTTTTCCCCCTCAAACATTTACATGTGATTTATGTAGATGAGTGTGTGTCGGGGGAGTGGGGAGGTGGCATGTGTATTATTTTGTGCCTTTATGTGCAGTAGTTTGTGTCACTACATCTGTGTGCGTATTTGTTTTTGTCATCTAAAATCAGACCTTGCCTTTTAAAAAAAACCATCTGCTGAAAATCAGAGGGATGTGATTTTAGCTGCTGTGAAACATTCAGCGACTCTAATCACATGACCTGATGATTATGCGAGCTCATCAGGAAACCAAATCACACAGAAAGGAGGAGAGGTGTGCCAGCCTCCTCTCATGCTAATTTAGCTCAGTAACTCTGTGAAGCCGTCTGAAATTAAAGTGACACTAATGTAAAGACTTCTGCTCTTGATGATGCTAGGTTTTTGATTGGATGTGCTTATTTCACCATTCTGTTATGAGGATATCGGTCAATTTATTTCAGGTTTTTCATTTCACACTTTAGAAGCAGATGTGCTATTATATGGTATGGTAGGGAGAATTATTTTACACGCTCACCTGTTCAATCCAGTACAACACTCCTGCCATTATATCTATCTTTACAAAGCTCATAATGTTCAGTTGTTGTTGTCGATATTGTTGGAAATATGTAAATTAAATTATATGTTTAATCTCAAGCTCATAGATAAAGGTGATGTTGTGCCAGACTACATTATACTGAGAGGTGTTTTTACACTATTTGCATACATAAGAAATATTAGAAATGCCCCTGAATATGATGCAGTACAGTATAATGTCACCACTAACTATGACCTCAGTGTGAAATCATGTGATTTAACTAGCACCTCTAAAAATCTATTATCTAAGCAAAGGTCTTTATGCGCCCTGTTGAGATCTGGTATTTTACCACTCAGTGTTTAAACTGGACTGTTTGTCTGCCTGAATGAAGAAAGGCATTGTTGGTGTTCAGTGTTACATCTCCATAATATAGAACACGAGATACATTTGGTTTTCTACTGTTCTTTTTACCTCAAGTAAATAGTGAGATAAAAAAAAACAAACAAAAAAAAAACATAAAGATATGCATGATGCACAGAGACCAAGTCAGCTGTTTACATATGAAACTTAAAATGAAAATTAGCAAGGGACTTGGAGGAAGCCTGGGAGATGAGAAAAAAGCCATTTGTCAGGACAAACTTTAGGCTTCTAGTGGTTCTTATCTTTCCATTTATTAGAAAATGTTTATATAAATATGTTAGTTCAGAGGGCATGCTTGTATTTATCCAATTTTGTAAAAGTGTTGAATTTTTTCCACATTGTTTTTGATGTGTGATCAATAGTGATGTCTTTTAATCCCATATGGGACGTGCCAAATGCTTGTATCATAAGGAAGTAAAATGAACGAATGTAAGTAAAATAATCTAAATAAATGTGGTGCTTTTTGTGAACTGTGAGCAGTGACATGCCACATTCACCAAAGTACAAAAAGCAAAACATCCTTTCCGAATGAGCACATGTGTAGATCGGCTCAGCTTCCTGCATGCTCACTGGGACTCATTCATGCTATATTAATGCTCATCATACCATGGTGCTCATTCAAAAACATATCAGACATTTTGAGAGAAAAATGAAGCAGTATGTCTCCAGTTCATCTAAACGGTGAGCATTCGCTCTCTCCCAGCAGGGTGCTGTCATCTCAACACCAGCCTCCGTCCTTTTCTCACCCGCTGTCATTATGTTTGACTTTATCTGCCGACTTTTGTGCCATCTAGCCCCACTCCACAGGCCAAGGGTAGACATGGAAACACTTATGGTAAGCTAGCAGTTTGGCCCCAAGAAACGTTAGCGATACCCACATCTATTTTCACCACCCTTTTCTACCCATGACATATTACTATTGTCACATTTGTTTTCCCATTTCTGGTTAAAGGCTTTAAGCGCGGAGATTTTCTTCTGTTTCTGTCATATCAGTGCCATATTAGTCTCTTTGATTTTCTTGCTTTTGCTCCTTTGAGTGCAGAGTAGTGATAGCAATTACATGGCCTGATAAGTCCTGATAGTTTACTGGGTCAGCCTTATTTTATAAACTCTAGTTTCATCCTGGCGGCTAAATTTATGCTGACAAATTTTAGTCGCTAAATCAGATTGGATTCATAATCCTTATTTGTCATTCCTGTCAGTGAAATCAGCCCAGATGTGATGCAGTAGGTTGGCAATACCAAATCATGTGATTTACTCCTACCCTAATTGAAGTTACTGTTAAATACATGGCATGAAACCTCAAATGTTGCATAGATTGTGTACATTTGATTATTATATGATCAGCCACAACATTAAAACCACCCGACAGCGTTATAAACATTAAAATTGCTTCTGTCCACACCTCTTGAGCATCTGTGGGATGCACTGGACAAGCGCTATATCCATGGAGGGAAAAATGTGAGGCTGCAACATTGTGAGGCATTTTCAGACTTCAGTTGAATATTTACAAGGCTGTATGTTTTGAGTGGGAGTTTGTGATCCACAAGCCTTTGAAACCTCATTGTACATTATTGCCTTAAGAAATGCTGGCTGCATTTTCTTCATTCTTGAAAAGTATTCTTTTCAAATAAATGTATGGTGAGAAGCAGTTTTCTTTTATATTGTTGGACTGGTGTAAAAGGTTTCAAAAGAAATGATAAAGATAATGATAAGATTTATAAAAGATGAAGAGATAGAAAGAGGTTGGTATCACAGTACTCCCTGTGAGTTTTAATCTCAAACTGCCAAATCTCTTCCAGATCACACAGTGAGAGGAAGGGAGCTGAGGGGCAAAGTCTTGTATGATATTTCTGTAATTTCACAAGAGCTATTCCAATTGATAATTTCCACATTCAGAATAAGAGCTGTCAACAAATGTGATGTCATTCCCACTTGTTTAAACCATTTAACTACTTACTCATGCTACAGGAGGCCTGTATATGCAGCATATGAATAAACGAAACACAACAAGGCAATAGTGACTTACACGATATCATATGATAATCAGTCAGCTCAAGCTCGGGCAAGTGTGGAAGCGATTGCGGGAGCAGCTGTCTATGGTTTTGATGAGGACCCTGAGTGACAGAGCTTCTCATCTTTGTAGACATGGTATGAAAAAAATATGGAAAATGCTCAGAGATTGTTTTACAACCTCAGAACTGGAGTGTTGATTATCAATTGGGATTAGTAGTACTGGCAACATTGGTCAGTCGTCATCATTTGATTTAGTGTTCAAATCAGATGTCACCTTGTAAAGCTGTGACCCTACAATTGTTCCCTCGCGCTGATAAAGTGCTTATTACTGTAACCACGGTGATGAAGATCCTCTAATCTTAATGATGAAATATTTTATCCCAAATACGATCATCTCTAAACCCCCTAACAAGCTTAACCATGGTCACATCATAAAACGATTCATTTTCTAATAGTGATTGTTATGTCGGTTTTGAAGGCACCTAGAAGATGTCATCCCACTGATAGAGGCATCAGATCACAATGTGTGTGTCATTCCAGGGGCATGGATAAACAACATATTTTGTCGGTACAATTTGTCACTGGTGCTGGTCTTATCAACTGGCGGTTCTGTTAGATGTGATGATTTGTGCTGTTTTGCAAGCCAGATTTTTTCCAAATGATCATTAAAGATTTGGATTGAGCTAAAAGACAGCTTATAGTAAATCTGGAACAGACATGTTATATGAGACACAAACATTTTTTAGCATTAGGACAAGAAATAAAAAGCTTTGATATGTTTCTCCCTGAAGGTACATCCTCAAACAACAACAATTTGATTATTTACTTATACAATTGAGAGCCTTCAAGCTGCCCCCCTCTAGTTAAATGAGGTCTGAACAATAAAGATCAGGTGCTCATTCAAAAACATATCAGACATTTTGAGAGAAAAATGAAGCAGCATGTCTCCAGTTCATCCTAAGCAGTGTGACATTCGCTCTCTCCCAGCAGGGTGCTGTCATCTCAACACCAGCCTCCGTCCGCACATTCTCACCCGCTGTAAACATGTTTGACTTTATCTGTCGACTTTTGTGCCATCTGGCCACTCCACACAGGCCAAGGGTAGACATGAAACACTTATGTGCAAGCTCGCAGTTTGGCCCCCAAGAAACGTTAGCGATGCCCACATCTATTTTCACCACCCCTTTTCCTACCCCATGACATGTTACTATTGTCACATTTTATTTTCCCCATTTCTGGTTAAAAGGCTTTTAAGCGCAGGAGATTTTCTTCTGTTTCTGTCATATCAGTGCCATATTAGTCTCTTTGATTTTCTTGCTTTTACTCCCTTTGAAGTGCAGAAGTATGAGCATTAATCCTTAATTACATGGCCTGATAAGTCCTGTTAGTTTACTGGGTCAGCCTTATTTTATAAACTCTAGTTTCATCCTGTGGCTAAATTTATGCTGACAAATTTTAGTCGCTAAATCAGATTGGGATTCATAATCCCTTATTTGTCATTCCTGTCAGTGAAATCAGCCCAGATATTGATGCAGTGAGTTGGCAATACCAAATCTGTGTGATTTACTCCTACCTAAATTGAAGTTACTGTTAAATACACTGGCATGAAACCTCAAATGTTGCATAGATTGTGTACATTTGATTATTATACTGATCAGCCACAACATTAAAACCACCGACAAGCGATTATAAACATTAAAATTGCTTCTGTCCACACACTCTTGAGCATCTGTGGGATGCACTGGAACAAGCTATATCCATGGAGGAAAAATGTGAGGCTGCAACATTGTAGGCGCATTTTTCAGACTTCAGTTGAATGTTTACAAGGCTGCTTATGTTTGAGTGGGAGTTTGTGATCCACAAGCCTTTGAAACCTCATTGTACATTGTGCCTTAAGAAATGCACAAAAGCTGCATTTTCTTCATTCTTGAAAAGTTATTCTTTTCAAATAAATGTATGGACAGAAGCAGTTTTCTTTATATTGTTGGACTGGTGTATCAAAAAAGGTTTCAAAAGGAAATGATAAGATAATGATAAGATTTGCTAAAAGATGAAGAGATAGAAAGGGTTGGTATCTGATGCTCCCTGTGAGTTTAATCTCAAACTGCCAAATCTCTTCAGATCACACAGTGAGAGGGAGCTGAGGGGCAAAGTCTTGTATGATATTTCTGTAATTTCACAAGAGCTATTCCAATTGATAATTTCCACATTCAGAATAAGAGCTGTCAACAAATGTGATGTCATTCCCACTTGTTTAAACCGTTAACTACTTACTCATGCAGGAGGCCTGTATATGCAAGCATATGAATAAACGAAACACAGCAAGAGCAATAGTGACTTACCACAATCACATCATATGATAATCAGTCAGCTCAAGCTCGGGCAAGTGTGGGCTTGATTGCCGGGAGCAGCTGTCTATGGTTTGATATTGAGGACCCTGAGTGACAGAGCTTCTCATCTTTGTAGACATGAGTATGAAAAAAATATGTGGAAAATGCTCAGAAGTTGTGCACAGCCTCAGACTGGAGTGTTGATTATCAGTGGGATTAGTAGTACTGGCAACATTGGTCAGTCAATCACATCTCATTTGATTTAGTGTTCAAATCAAAAGATGTCACCTTGTAAAGCTGTGACCCTGCCACAATTGTTCCATAACGCTGATCGCGTGCTTATTACTGTAACCACGGTGATGAAGATCCTCTAATCTTAATGATGAAGTCATTTTATCCCAAATCACGATCTGTCTCTAAACCTAACCAAAGCTTAACCATAGCATGGTCACATCATAAAACGATTCATTTTCTAATAGTGATTGTTATCGGTTTTTGAAGGCACCCACAGAAGATGTCATCCCACTGATAGAGGCATCAGATCACAAAATGTGTGTGTCATTCCAGGGGGCATGGATAAACAACATATTTTGTCATTTAATTTGTCACTGGTGCTGGTCTTATCAACTGGCGGTTCTGTTAGATGTGATGATTTGTGCTGTTTGCAAGCCAGATTTTCCAAATGATCATTAAAGATTTGGATTGAGCTAAAAGACAGCTTATAGTAAATCTGGAACAGACATGTTATGTAAGGACACAAACATTTTAGCATTAGGACAAGAAATAAAAGCTTTGATATGTTTCTCCTGAAAGTACATCCTCAAACAACAGCAATTTGATTATTTTCATTTGCTTATACAATTGAGAGCCCCTTTCAAGCTGCCCCCTCTAGTTAAATGAGGTCTGAACAATAAAGATCAGGTAGAGACACATGGACAAACCCCCTGTGTGGAGGCTGCTGACTTATTAAACAAGAACATTGGAAATCCAACCTGAATAATCACTCTTGCTCAATTTTACATGCAATTTATGTGAAAGGTGCAAGAGCAGGGGCTGTTTTGGACCAAAAGGAGAAATCAATTTACACCAGTGGTGAGAAATAGTCTCTGTGCCAGATTCAAAACATGTGTTCTTTGCTTTTACTTTACAAACACCTTGAGTAAGCTGCCACGTGATGAGCCTGAGTCCATATCAGAGATGACTCCTGTCTGGACCCTCCATGACCCTCCTGCAACTTCACTGTCACTGGTTTCATACTGTACATGCACACGATGCTTTAGAAATCATCTTTTATGCAAATTATTATTCCAAGGTGACTTGTGCAGGATGTGTCTCTGTGTTAATTAGAAGCCATCAACCTGAAGTTGCTTTGACCTTTATGAATATTTAGACAAACTGGCTGTGGCTGCGGAGTGTACAGGAAGTTGTTTATTTGTTCATGTGGGAGGGAGAGCAGATGAAATGTCATATATGAGCTCTGAGCATTTCCTGTTTGTACTGATGAGAAGTTAGATGACTCTGTTCACTGGAACTGTTGTGTTTCAGTCATACGCAGAAAATGAATGTGATAATCTCGTCCCATGAGGAATAGAAAGTGTTCTCAACTACAACTCATGCCTTCTCATGTATTATTCTGCAGACGTGGTTGTCGGATCTCTCACACTGACAGTACAGTCAATAAGCGCAGCCAATTTTAATGCTCGTGTAGTGTAAAAGTCGATGCAAGATGACATGCATAATCTCCCAAGGAGGTTTTCTGCAGTTGTCTTCAAATGTTTGTTGAAACTTTGATGGGTGCTCGTGGACCTTCCTTGCTCGCTTCCTCCCACCTTTCTACACCTCCCTCCCTCGCTCCCTCCCTCAAGCCTTCTGTAGCTCAGCGAGAAGAGAGGAGCGGATGATGGAAAGCAATGCTCACCACAGCGCGCCTGTGTCAGAGTTCCTCCTCAGACACGGGAATACATCCACATGCCTACAGACACACTCGAACACACTCTGCGAGCGGAAACACACTCGCACACCCACTCACTCAAACACACAAAGCTCATGTAGATGGAAACAAACAGGGAAAAACATGGAGGAACAAGCTGCTTGATATTCTTGGACTATATATAAACTACAGGCTGGAGGTGTTTGTATGATTTGCCAGCATGTGTGGATTTGTTTGTGCATGTAGTGCATGTGTGTGTGTTTTGCGTCCCTTGTGATTTTACTTTTAAGGGCCTCAGGACATATGTGTTGTCACTGAATACATCGTCCCTCCAGTTTGATGCTCTCCTCACTGGGGACCTACAGTACAAAGACTATGATGCCTCACATGAACAGATTGAATTAGATTATGTTTGTGCATTGCCACGAGAACATACAGATCAATTACATGATTTTGCAACCTATATGAGAAATCATCCACGTAATTTCAACAACTGTAAAGGGAACTGGAAAAGGAAACTTGCAGAACAGCAGATCTGACAGTGGAGCGGAGCGTGTTAATATAAGGAGTTTAAATTAGGTCACCCCGTCTCTCCCATGCTTATTGCCACTCTTCAGTGTGTAATAAAGCTGAAAAGTGTTATGTGTAACAAGTCTTCCCCTTCTCCTCCCTAATGCATTAGACCAAGTGGGTACTCTGTCACTTTGCTGAAGAGGATAAACATGTTGGAGGAGGTTCTTTCAGCGGTTTGTCACTTGTTCAGCCATCTGCCACTGTGAAACTTTTCCTGTTTAGTGCTGTAAAGCATAAAGAGGGTTTTAGCCAACTATACCAACTGATCACTCATATTTTACCTGTTATTAGTACAGAATTATGTGGTTCCTTCCAGGAAATTTCTTCAGATATTATTTGGAAATAAGTGGGACTTTACATACCTGTAAAATAAAGCATTACCCAACACAAGTGGAAGTTTTGGGTGGAAAGGTTTAGTCAGTTAAAAAAAACTTTGGGTTTGGTTTTAATAGGTAAAAAAAAAAAAAAAAAAAATTCAACTTCAACACTTGTGTTGGGTAATGCTTTATCACTGTCACCACGGTGAGGTTCCTGGGCAACTGGGCAACTTTAGGAAGTCAAGGTTGCCAAGATACACTCAGCTTGTTGTCTTTATATTTGGTTTGTGTATAGATTAGACAAAAAAGAAATGGTCAGAGTTGTCCCTGTTTCTAGTCTTAATGCTAAGCTTAGCTAAGTGACTCCTAGCTTTAGCTTAATATAGTTAATGCACAACCATGAGAGGGAATCTTCTCTAAAGCCCCTTTCACACTGGACAAAAAAACACTCACTAACATCTGGCTTTGGTCTGTAGTGGGAAAAGATACAACTGGCATTCATTCCCAGGTCGAATGACTCTGCAATAGCCACAGATTTTTAGCTGCTCCAGCTCCACTTGGCAGTGATGGAAAACATGACCCCTTGGTGGACATGTTAATTTTTGACACTCTTCCAGTACGATGCTATGGCGCACATCAGAGCTCTGGATGTTGGTGTGTAAATAGCCAGGAACATTTATTGTTTTTGCCAGGATATGGGAACAACATGCAATAGTGATTTTATTCTTCATCTGCCACACGTGCATCCACTGCACTAACACGACTCTCATTGTAGTTGTGTAATATTTTGTTGACTCTGCTTGCCCAAAACTCATTTGTTTGTTGATGATGGTTATTGATTGATGAAATGATTGTTGAGTCTAGAATGGTTCATGGGGACACAATACAATGTAGGGAAAGCTAATGCAAAAAAGCAAGCAAGGTGAATTTGAATGAGGAACAGCATGATTCTCATTAGTTTTTATTGTACAAATGAACAAAAAAGTAAAAGCTTCAGTTTTCAATCACAGATTTAGAGAAGCTTACTGTGCAGTTGTAAATGTTTTATTTTCTGTAGAGAACTGGGCAAAGGAGTTACTGTGCTGTTTATTGGAGTATAAATGAATAATTAGCACTCATGCATCTGTCTCATCTGTGCAGAATAGCATGCAT
Organism: Lates japonicus; assembly: GCA_033238685.1. Taxonomy (NCBI): domain Eukaryota; kingdom Metazoa; phylum Chordata; class Actinopteri; family Centropomidae; genus Lates; species Lates japonicus. Next base: position 461,800 of record BRZM01000091.1, read on the forward strand.
TTTTTGAAAATGTTTTCAGTGTTTATCGTCCCCTTTCCTTCTCTTACTCTCTCTCTCATTCACAATCTGTTATGAATTTCTAATGTATCTTTATTATTTAATTTTTAAACGGTTATGAAGGTCATATTTTATGCTTCATGGCTTGTGCTTTGCATACAGCTGGTAATTCAAATGGCAGAGCTGTACTAACTTAAGTTATGCAGAGAGTCACACACACATATTTATATCATTCTTCTCATCCTACCCTCTGCTCTTCCAAGTGTTTTTTCTCTCCCTCTTGCCTCCTCTTGTGTTCTGCACCGCTCTGCTCTTTTTCACCCCATATGTGTCTCACCCCCCCACTCTCTCTCCCATCGTTGTTCAGTTCTTCTTCTTTTCCTCCACACAGCGCTGTTTTCTTTGATCGGTTTGTTTCTTTACCCTCCCACTCTGCATACTGACACTGCTGAAGGGATCTCTCTCTCGCTCTGTATCGCTGTCATTGCTCTCTTTCCCCCCTCTCTATCTGTCTCTCTCTCCTTATTTGTCTCCCTATGTCTCTATCTCTACCTCCCTCCCTCTCTCTCCCTCTCATCCTCCTCCCTCACTATCTCTCCACGCACACTTGATTCATTTTACACATTACGGAAGCATCCATCATTTTGCTCTGTGAAGGAAAAATTTCTCTCCTGTTTTTTTTTTTTTCTATATCCGTGACAATATTTTCCACTTCTTTCTTTCCGGCTGTCTTTTCTTTCCCAACTCCTACACTCTCCTGTGGATCCAATCCTAAAGCTGGAACCAATATGTTTTATTTCCAGCTGGTCATCATGGCAGGGACCGTTCTGTTGGCGTACTACTTTGAGTACACGGACACATTCCCCGTGCACATCCAGGGCTTCTTCTGTTTCGACAAAGCCTACTCCAAGCCGTACCCAGGACCAGAGGACAACAGCAAGGCGCCGCCCGTCCTCGTCTACTCCCTGGTAACCGCCATCCCCACTGTGACGGTGAGTCTGTGTTGAACTTGTAAAAAAAAAAAAAAGCAAAAAAAAAAAAAAAAACCTTCTTCCACAGGTGCCCATCACGCACACACACACACTCACTTCTCACATGAACAGACATGACAATCATGCACACACAATCAACCCAAAATGACACACACACACACACACACACACACACACACACACACACAGAGTAGTTCTCTCATCTACGTGGTGTTTGTGATTGCAGGGAAGAGGTGTAGGTGTGCATCCTCGTGGTCTCACCTTCTGTTTGTGGATGCGTTTTCCGTCATAAACTATGGCAACGGCACTATATTTGTCCTCCATAGAGCAGTCAGAGAGGCCACAGTGTACAGAGAGTCTGTCCTTAATCAAAGACTGTACTAAAAGAGAGAAATATCAGCTCCAGAAATATTTCCCCTTATTCGCAGTGGGCCAGGAAAGAGGCGTTTTCATTATTCTCACCACAGCGTCCTCATCCAAGACCTAAAAATGCATATTGAAGCATCTTTAATAATTAAACATCTATACAGAATCTAATTTATAGAAGGTCATGAATTTGGCAGAATGTACATTGCTTATAGATATTACATATTATTCAGTTACTTTTATTTTGGCCATTCACATTGTATTTACACTAGTACAAAACCAAATAAAATGAAATATTGCAGGGGATGGCACTATTGTTATTAGCCTAGAAGATACTGAATTCATTTTAAAATACTTTACACACAGTACAGGGCTATTATTAATAATGAACATAGTTTCACATCCTCATCAGCTCTGTCTCCATGACTGTCTGTCTTGGTCCCTCAGGGCTGTCTCTTGATGTCCTACAAATATGGGGTATTACATGTGGCTCTGATTTCTCACACATATATTACAGGCAGTGCACACACACAGCATACACACACATATAGCGATAGGTACAGGCAGCCTGGCTCATTTTCGTTGTATAGATGAGACTAATTTATCTAATTTTTGTTTTTCCTTGTCTATCATTGTTGAAATATAGATCTTTTTTTTGACTTGTATTATATAAGTACTTTTATACGTTGTCGCAAGCATCTTACAGATTGTGAAACAGGAGAGTTCATGCAGTTCATTTGTTCAATCATCCCTTTTCTTCTGACATTTTGGAGTTGATTGCAACCAATACTGCCTTGTATTTTATCACATGCAAGGGTACGCATATCCAGACCCTTACACACACCAGTCCAATTGCCTATATGCAAATTGGCCAGAAGTTTGCATACCATAAACCTCAGGACAATCCGCTATGAATAATGGAGTCACATATGACAGACAAATAGGACAAAGAGGATTGGGAAGACGAGCAGGAGAAAAGATTTGGGCTACACTGAAACTCCTCCATTATGCTGTCGCCTGGTCGTCTGTCCAAACAATGACCGCGGAATTAGTTGGCGCTGATGGTTTCTTCTTCTGGTAGGAAGGATGTAGGAGAGAGGGTGCCACAAATGTGGTCAGCGATGTTGGAAAGGATGTAAAATGAAGTTGTGCTGTAAAAGGTCAGTCAGTGTAGATACCATTATTGGCACTCTATTTCCACATTACTTGTACTTCCTGTGGCTGTTTATACGTGTATGTATGATAAATCAATCTATCTTGGCGATTTCAGTGAGACACAACGGCAACACATGACAGCATGCATAGATATTAAATTCTTCTTCTTCACCCTGTAGGTCTACAAGAGCCGGGAGATGATTTTCATTTGGATGTCATATCAAGTAATACACATACTGTACAGTAACAGCATCTGTTGATGAAAACAGGGAATTTGGGTTGAAAGCCATGTAAAGGTTCAGTTAAAACAGACACATGACCCCGAAGGGAAATTCAATAAAACTTACTGTGTCCAAAGTACAGTAGAAAGAACAGGCACATGGTCATAACAGGCAGGCAGAGAACAGGATGGCTTACCCCTGTGGACAGCTACTAATAGGCAATCCAGCAGGAGCAGGAGAAAAGTGGCTGGTATATTTTGAATGAGGAGTAGGTGTCGGGTGTCTGGAAGAGCTACACAACTGCCAGGGTGAGGAATGGCAGGGTCTGAAACTGCAGAAGAGGTTAGTGACAGATTAGTAATAATAATGATAATAAATAACTATATTGTTTTAAACCTCTTGTTCTTAGGTCAGTTAAGAGTAGTTAAAATTTCGAAGGAGAATTTTGAAAATGTGACTGTTCGATGATTGTTAATACAAGCTAAATTAAACACTGACCACCACCGCGCAGGTGAATCACACTGGGATGAAGACAGCAGGCCGTGTAGTCCCGTGTTGATACGGCTGACCAGCTATCCGTTCCCACTGTGATAGCCTGTAAGACGTGCTCTATCCCATAGATGAGAACGCTAATCCAGCCATACACTCACACCCTATCTCTGGCAGATTGACTGCAATGTCTCTTCCCACACTGATCCATGGATCCCTCTGTTTCTTCTTAAGGGGATAGCAGATGGAGAGAACACTTACTTGCAGGAGGACAAGGAGAATATGAGGAGGTGGAGATGGAGGCAGGGAGTACACATGGTAAGGGCAGAGAGGGAGAGACTTGGAGGAAAAAGAGGAAAATGCAAAGAGACAAGAAAAGAAAGGGGGCAAAGCTGGAGGAAGAGAAGAAGAATGGGGTCGAACCTCAAACCGCGGTAAAAACCTTTCTGAGTGTAAACAGGATTTGAGTGGTGACGAAGGAGAAAGAGAGAGCAAAAAAGAGGCAAGAAAGGACGATTTATATTTGTATCAGAAAAGAAACATGTAGAAATAAACATAAAAAAACAGGGAGATGTTTCTGGTAGCCTTTCTCTTCCACAAAGACCTGGGAAAACTGCCCGGCACATAAACGAAACACAAAATAAAAGCAGGTGAGACAGAGAAAAAAAAAAAAAAGAGGATGATGGAGAGAGGTAGATGATGAGGCTGAAGCAGCTAAATTGTCATGGTTACCGTGTTTGATGGTGTGTGAGAAGGCTGCCTGCGTATGTGTGTGTGTGTGTGTGTGTGTGTGTGTTTAAGTAGAGCACTGGGCTTGCAATGTCAACAGATGACATGTGATATTTGCAGAAGCTTTATGTAGACTTGGCGTAATCCTCATGAAGGTTTTCATGATTCTTTTCACAATAAGAAACCGAGGAGCTGCTTTCAGTTAGCATCACATCATTTTTTAGAAGGTGGATAATTGCAGAGGAAATCCACTGAAACACACACTATAGATACATAAACAGAATAGAATAGGCATTTAACATTCACTGTGTACCAGTTCACGGTGTAAATGCGTAGCTAAATTTAGTGTTATTGCACAATATCCCCAAGGTGTTAATGATGAACAGAATATTACAAACACATCTGTAAAAAAAATAAATAAATAATGCACAGCTACATTAGCGTAAATTTCCACACTCCCCCTGAAGCTTAAGTTGCTTTTTATATGATTTGACGTCAAACGGCAATTTAATGCTGCATCACTTGTTCCTGTTCTGATTGCTGTTAGTATTACTCATAGTACACAGTGTGTATATTATGCTGTTCAAAGGCAGAATGAAGCTATCTGTTTTCCACATACAACCCCTGTATATGTGGTGAAGTTAAATATGTTTCTGTGTATGTGTTTTAATGTTGTTTTCGAAGCCACTTCTTTTTGAGGAGCTCTAAAATTGAAAGTGATGGTTGACTGAACAGTCAGGATACACTTACTGTTAAAAAAAATCCAGCAGTTTACAGTCATCTCTGCACAGTCAGAACTCATGATTCAATGCCTGCTGACTGCTCTATTGTCTTGCCACGCATTCTTGGAAAATGAGCTTTTTATCTGACTATTTTTCTCTGACATGCTCCTATGTGTTACGATCACCTTTTCATCTTTTTCTTTCTTTATGTTTTTCTGCTTTTGATTTTCATTGTCAGCTTTTGTCATGTAACTCTGCACACATACACACACACACACACGCACTGTTTGGAGTCATGCTCACAAAAGCAAAAGAACAACCTACCAATCCACTGTCATCATGTCACAATAGGGAGAAACTCAAAGAAAGCCAATTAAGACCCACTCAACCTCCAGAGTTTCTCCCATCAGTCTCCCACAAACACGTTCGTATGCTCTTCCCTGTGCCCCGCTATTCCCACAGACATCCTTTCAGCTTATCTATATAGTTGTCAGAGTTGAGAGGTTGCACGTGAAAAACTCCAGAGCTACTCCCCTGCTGACAAAAAAAGTCTTACTAACAGTTTCTACAGTACGGACTCACACGTTTGGGCACAAACACACAAAAAAGGAGGCCATGTGATCTCTGTTCTCTGAGGCAGGAGAAGAATGTTGGTGTCAGTCATTCATCTGCCGCTTCATCTGCCTTTTTCTTATTCATCAACTCCCCCATTTTCTCTCTTTCTTTCCATTCACTGGCCCCGTCACTTTCTCTCTGTTCAGGTGTTTACATACAAACGTCCTTCTACATTTTAATCATACCATCTCCTCTGACTGGCTGAGATCTCTTTTTCTCCTCTGACTATCCTAAGATAAAAGAAAAGAAAATAATAATAATAATAATAATAAAAAAACATAGCAATCGCCTCCAGAACACAGTCAGCATCTGTTCAGAACTAATTGGCTGCCAAGTCTGATTTTCACCTTGTTCCAGTGGATTTCCAGTAGAGTATAAACCACTACCTTTCTCTAAGACTTTGGAAATTACAGTTTGAAAGTTAACATTAAAATGCAGGCCCCACATTCTTCAGCATTTAGAAGTCAGGAAAACATATTCCTTGTTTTGCATATTAATATTTTATAATCAAAAATGAAACATCTTAAAACTGGGTGTGTTTTTATTTCCCCAACCAAAAAACAAACATCTGCTTTAGATGAGTTTTAACATATTACTTTAGGATAGTGAAGTGTCCTCATGTCAACCAAGATCTGTCAACATTGACTTTTCAGTGTCTTAGTTCACAGTTGGATGACTCGTGTGTTTTGTATTTATTTATTTTTTTTAAATCATGGAATTCAAACAGAGCTGGGATCATGACCCAGTTTTGAGTTTGTACCTATTTTCTGAAAAAAACAAAACAAACAAACTCTGATTTGGAATCAGAAACAAACACAATAGTTCAGTTAAATGAGTTTAGCTGAGGGTGGAGAAACACTGAAGGATAAAACTCACCTCCAACCCTGACAGCCTTGCTGTTAGTAAAGTAAATGGAGAAAATACACTGCTCAAAAAAATAAAGGGAACACTAAAATAACACATCCTAGATCTCAATGAATGAAATATGCTAGTTGAAAATCTTTCTTCGTTACATAGTGGAATGTGTTGACAACAAAATAACATAAAAATGATCAATATAAATCAAAATTATTATTCCATGAAGGTCTGGATTTGGAATCATACTCAAAATAAAAGTGGAAAATCACATTACAGGCTGATCCACCTTTAGTGGAAATTCCTCAAGACAAGTCAAAATGAGGCTGAGTAGTGTGTGTGGCCTCCATGTGCCTGTATGACCTCCCTACAACGCCTGGGCATGCTCCTGATGAGGTGGCGGATATTCTCCTGAGGGATCTCCTCCCAGACCTGGATTAAAGCATCAGTCAACTCCTGCACAGTCTGTGGTGCAACGTGGTGTTGGTGGATGGAACGAGACATGATGTCCCAGATGTGCTCGATTGGATTCAGGTCTGGGGAACAGGCAGGTCAGTCCATAGCATCAATGCCTTCATCATGCAGGAACAACTGACACACTGGTATCTCCTCCATGCTCTGGACACTGTGCTGGACACTGTGCTGACAGACACAGCAAACCTTCTTGCCACAGCTCGCATTGATGTACCATCCTGGATGAGCTGCACTACCTGAGCAACTTCTGTGGGTTGTAGACACCGCCTCATGCCTAGAGGTACTAGGGTTGAGAGCACTGACAAAATGCACAAGTGACCAAAACATCAGCCAGAAAGGATGAGAACAGAGAAATGGTCTGTGGTCACCACCTGCAGAGCCACTCCTTTATAGGGGTTGTCTTGCTAATTGCCTCTCATTTCCACCTGTTGTCTGTTCCATTTACACAACAGCAGGTGAAATTGATTCACAATCAGTGTTGCTGTTGTTTAAGTGTTCCCTTTATTTTTTTGAGCAGTGTATGTAACAAAAAATGTGACAATGCACTGTTTTAAGAGTAGCATCCTCAGACATTTAGGGCCTCAAAAATGTCTTGAAATGACATTGTCTAATAACGTGCATTGGGATGGCAGCGATCACCTCAGTATGGACAGGAGAGTGTGTTTCAGCTGTGGGCTGTGTGCTGGCGCACTGACAGTCTGCACTACTCTGAACCTCAAAATATCCACTCAACCTCAAAAATACTCTCAAATGACCCCACCATCCTCCCCTCCATTAGAGACAGCCTGTTACTTTGGAAGCCGAGGAAATCTGTTGTGTTTTGTATTTCAAGGTCCCTAAATGTCAGTTAAACTCATCTTCTTCCTCACAACTGTGGTTTGTCTTCCAGTCGCTCCCTGTTTTTTGTCAGATCCTCTTGTCTCTTATAATTTTTCTTCCATGCAGACAAACTCAAATGCTTGTTGTTTGTTTTTCTTCTCCTCACCTTTTCACTAACTTTCTATTAGAGCACGCGACCCTTTGTTTGAGAACCTTTCAGACTTTTTTTTCACTCTGTGCTTCCCAGCCAGGTGTCATATTGTTAGTTGTTGTTGTTGTTAGTTGTTTTGTTTGCTCATGTCTGTATGTGTATCTTTGTGCTTGTCTATTTGTTATTGTTTAAAAAACAATGACAAAAAAGATAATGACATGGATTGCTGGTGCTGTTGTTGTAAATGCCAAATGGAATTTACTGCTGTTGCTTCAACATATTTTTGGGTCTGATTTCTCTTGAAATGAATCTCTGGCCTGTGTGAAAGCCACACTGCTGTTTGATGATATTCTTTACGCTATCATTACTCAGTATTTCACTGTCAAAAAATGTGTTTTAGGTATTTGTAATGCATTATCTACTTTTCACTTTTTTGTCACAGTGCATATATTACAGCAAATCTATTTGATTGAAGAAAAAAAAACACAAACACTGCGGCTTTGCTAATTTGGAGCCCTAAAATATACACAATCAAGCAATTTGCCATAAACAGAACACACAGCACATTATCACTGTTGTTATGGAGAACATGTTAGCATGTTGTTGCCTATTAAAGCATCCAGCAGATGCCAGATACAGAGCAACATTAGCCTTCATTTGTCTCTAGTGACCCGGTGAATCCAAGTTATATGTTCACTCTCTTTTAGCTCTGTTTTCAATCGCCACCAAATCTTGTGGGAAATATCTGGCTCTTTGTATGACAAATGCTCCGCTATGTTCACCAGCTAATCACTCACTTTGTCTGTGGTTTGTTGCATGGGCAAGTAGCTTACAGTGGGTTTTCAGAGCTTTTTTTTTATTATTGAAAACAGCTGCTTACTGCTGAAAACAACATTGCTGGAAGCAGTAAGAGTGGACCAAACAGGCCGTAAACCAAAACAATGAGTTGGAATATGTTAAAACATTCTGTGGAGCTGAGGGGAACCACAGAGTCAGGTGACAGTTCTCTGTGGGTTTGTCACTACAAGGGATTTTTTTAAATATTGTATTAAGTCATTTAATCTATTGTTAATATAAGAATATTGATTAGAGGAGCTTTAAACAGAGTGTGATACACATTTTTTTATTTTTTGTCATACCTGTAACAGATGTGTGTTTATGTCCTCCATTCCAGGACATGCTTTGTAAAATCAGGAGAACTTTCCAATGAGATTTCCATTTAAACGTGAAATAATAGTTATTATAATAGTTAATAATAATAATAGTTATCTCATGTTATTTGTTGCCTGTCAAACTTTACCAAGATGGCACAGACAATATGTAAAAGTGTGCATGAGCAATATGAATTCAAGGCATTACTTCAATAGAAAACTTGTGAGCTTTAGGTCCAGCCTTCATTCTTTCTGTTTATGTCATTAACTACAGAACTGCCATAAAAACCCATTTAATATCTGCAGGCTTTGCCACAGCACTTAGTCAAAGATCAAGAGATGGTTGTGTTTTTGTGTTCTTTGATATTGATTACTACACAGAGACTTCTGAAATACAAGCTGCTGGAGCGAACCACGGTTACTTCAAAGCCTTGTGCTATCAATACATTTATATTTCTTTCTATTACAGACCTTTTATTGTGATTAAAGTGGATGCTCAGTAAAGCAGTAGGAAGTAACCTTTCAGTTTCATCAGTATGAAAACAGATTAGTATTGACACCAGACACTTTTGAATACATGGCTGTGGGAGAAACGTAGCATATAACAACTCAGTAGGAGCCCATCACCATCAAATGTCAATGTGAACACATTGGTTTGGGAGTTGCTGAAAGAAGTAATTGAGCGAATGATAAAGGAGTGGACATGGCAACCGCCTCCCTAATGGGGATGTAGACTTCACTCTCCATCACAGTGTGAAGCAGGGAGAGAACATGAGAGGGGAAAAGTAACAAGAACATTCAGTGTCCAATGTTATTGTCTCTAGCTGCTGCTTTATATATATGATTCAACACAAGCTGTGACAAACAGTGACAAACAGTGCAGCTGACACCAGAAATGAATAATTCATTCAAATGTAAACCCTCAAATGCATGTTTCAACAAGTCATCTTCAACACTGGGAGCTCCTATATTATTAACAAATGTGCACATATGCACTTCACAAACGTCATCTCTCTCTCTCTCTCTCTCTCTCCCCCTGTGTGTTCCCACATGCCCTTCAGTTTCTCTGAACTTGATTCCTCTGGTTTGAGCTTGCCTTCAAGGAATCAGTGTCTCATTCTAGAAAAATTGTTATTGTCCCTGTGCAGCCTGACAAACTAGTCAACATCTGTCAAAAGCAAAGTGTGGGTGTGGGGGTGATGTAAGTAACAGAATGTAAAAGACCTTTCTGAAGAGTTATTGTTGTCAGATCCCTATCAGTATGCGGTGAACTGTATACCTCCTGTTTGTTTTCTGTGGAAAGCTGATGATTTATCATACAGTATAAACATTAATAGGTAAATAATAATAGTAGGTAATAATTTACAATAGAGGTCAGAATTTCAGTTAAAAAAAAAATTAAATGATAATAATAGCTATAAATTACAGTTCACTTGAACCAGAATGAATTAAACAGTTAATGATCTAATTCATTGTAAGAAATAAGTAGAATTTGTATTAAAGTGTGAATCAGATTAGAGGAATTTCTTTTGTTATTTTGTAGCTTTCCCCAGTTCAGTTGAGTAACTTTGAAAACTGGCTGTGGTCCTCAGGCCATGAAGACAAATTGATCTCACAGATTTTACAAATCGGTATTCATTCCTTTTCTTATTTTCTGTTTTCAACATCACTACTTTTATGTTTTGGCTATTGTGTATGTATGTGAATGTGCTGTAGCCATTCAGTTCATGTGGGTGTTTTTAAAGTCTGTGGATGCAGCAGCTATGTTGGTTTCACATCCTGCTGCCCTGCAGATACGTCTTCCTTTTTGAGGTTAAGCTAGCGACAACTCTTGCATTGTGTGCATCTTCCTTTTGTAATGCACACCACATAAATTGGCACACTTCCTCAGGTTGCTTTAAAAAAAAACAAAAAAAAAAACAAATTGGCCACACTGCAGAGACAGCTGCTGAAACCAATTTGGCAAGTTTAGAACAAGCTTTTGATAGTTTTTGATTATGTTGCCTTCAACCTCTTTTCTTTAATCTATAATCTCAGTTTCACAGTGAATAATTGCCAACAACACCATTTACAAGTCTCTTATGCCTTCTGCCCTTTAACTGCAAGCTGACTGTGATCAGTGGCTGCTGTCTCCTCTGTTCTTCTTCTCCTTCACACTCACTTCACACAAGAAACTCCCAGAAATACATTAGGACAGTAAAGTTAAACATAAACCAGGATCAGAGCACACATCAATCTCATGTCAAAGTTAGTCTACACAATTTATTTTTTTTGGTAGTGTTTTTTGTATAAACTCTACAAAGATGCTCTATTTTGATGGTGAGTCTTTTAATGCATCCCAACTACATAATCATCTCACTACACATGTTCCTGCCACAACCCACAGACGCTCTGATTCATTTTCATGCCATGCTTAAATCCAGTTCAAAGAATGGAGGGAAGACTACTTTCATTTCCTGCGGCCCAAAGGTCTGCAACAGCCTCTCTGAAAATCTGAGGGCTGTGGCAGCCGCATGTTTCAAGGTAAGCTCAAAAAACACTGTCCTTTGTAGTCACGCTTCCTCAGTGGAACGCACCGCGGCCCCTGGTTTTGTCAGCACAGACAGTGCTTTCAAAGGGCTCAACAGGTTTGAGCAGCCCACTGAAATTTACATGTGGGCCATTTAGGACCAGTTTTCACAGCATGCAGCTTTATATATAATCGACCACCGTCTGCTAAGTTAGCATCTCTGGCTCTGTAGTGTGCACTGGGGGGACTGATAAATGTCACCTCCCTGTCTTTAGGAGACACTGAAGGAGAGGATGAATGAACACACAAGTTTATCGTGGCAGGATGAAATCTGGGGTGTGTGTGTGCTTTAATGGTGGAGTGCAATGAGTCCCTGCCTGAGAGAAGTTAGAGAAAAGATAAGACTGGGGGAAAAACAGTGATTTTGACTGAGCCTGTATGCTTTTGTGGAGGACCCGGCTTTACCACCCAGCTGGGTTTATTCTGCCCTATTGTATTGTTGTGCATGTTGTGCATGCTTAAGACTTGCTGTTTCATTACTGTACGAGAGGTGCAAGAGATTAAGAATATTTTACAGATTTTTTCAACTGTGGTCACATAAATGCCAACACACAATTCAGAGCCTAACAATCCAGCATAATGAACACTGCTTCTGGTATCTACAGTAACATTAACTTACATCCAAATCTGATACCCACTCATGTTGTGATTCTTAAGGCTTTCGGCTATACCCACGGTGGGAGTATGTAGTGATTTTAACCATGGACAGTGGGTGATATGATTCTGAGACAGCCCAGAGGTAAAAATGTGCTACGTATATTCCAGCTGTCTAATCTCTGGCACACACCAGCTCTGCCAGAGTGCCTGCAGCAAGGTACCAAACCTCCACCAGCTTCAGGGATAATGATTTATGGCTGACCCTCCATACAAACCTCCCTGCAGAAATACATAAATCATAGTCAAATTTGTTTGTGCTTGGTGAGGATAATAGTGAGGAAAGAGAAGCAAGAGGCCAATTAAAAAAATGTCTATTTTTTTTCCTTTTCTTTGTTTTTTATTTTTTTATTTACAAGATTATTTCTCCCCATAGCTTAGATTTCTTTGGAAGGCTTGTTGAACTGTAGCAGTATTAGCCTGTTATATTCTATTCTGTGACACCATTACACTTTCTGTTCAGAGCTGTCCTTTAATAGCTGACTTACTAGTTACTCATCATCTCTCTTTCTTTACTTGTAAAGCAGCAGTCTACTCTTAACAGAAATAGCCTACACAGCCTTGTCTATGAACCATCAGTGTGTTGTTGCCTATCATTGGTCAACAATGTCTTGTGATTTGTTGTCTGTTAAGTGTTTTTCTACCATATCCCATTGTAACTTGCTGCTTTTCCATCTGCCATTGATGTCAAGTATACTAGCATTACTTATAGCACAATTATTGAAATCAGTTTAACTTAGCCTGGTTTGGTTTTTAGTATACTGTAAGTGAAGTATATGGCTGCTGTCAGTTACTCAGCAGGTCAGTTTCAAAACACCAGGACTGCTGTGAAAGTGAACAAAAAGAACAGAAGACTGTTTTCACTGTGAGTGAATACAGAATAACCAAAGAAATATTGTGCACTTGTACTCACTTAATTAACAATGTTTCAGAATGTACATGATGATGGTCTGGTCTTGAAAAGCTTGAATCTGGTAAGGACTTCTTAAGGAACACTGACCCTCTTTCCTAACGCATATGACCTGAATGCTGCATGGCTTTGCGGCACTCAGATTCTGTCAAACTCCAAAAACATTATTTATGCGGACACACAAGCCCCACAACTCCCGCTGCACCTTCTGTTGGTGGTTCAGAATCCATAACATTAGCGTTAGTGTAAACCTCAGCCTTCATCTGTCACACTGAGCGCAGTGAGCCTTCCTGCATTAGCATTGTCCCACGCTCCTGGCCTCAAGCCATGTATATTGTATGAGCATGTAACCTACATCTATCCATGCTTCTGTCAGCGTACTTCCCCTGATCAGACAGGTGCAGTATGCAGGCTGTAATGACGTCCAGGAATGTGTTATGTGGTGTTTAGTCAATTTATTCCCCTGTCAAAAGAGATCAATGTCCTGCTGATTTGTCTTGGTTTTTAAACTTGTGAAACTACTTCCCAAATGGCTGCCAGAGGCTTGGGGTGGGGGGTTGGGGGTGGGGGTACTCTCTAAATGGTAGTTCAAAATGTGTTAAGGGTGTAATAGTAAAGTGTAATAGTAAAGTAGTAGTAAAGCTATAATGGAGATTTTATTAAGGCCTGATCAGGGTGAGATAAAACATTAGATAATACATTTCAACCATTTCATGGAAGATGTGTTTAATTTATGTTATCTGGCAAACCCGATGTTCACTTTTGAGGTTGTTAACCTGCATGGTATTAATCAAAGTATAGTACGGTTTTTATGGAGCTTCAATAAAAGAGGAAGAGAAAGAGAGTTAGAAGATCTGTGAGACTTTGAGGTGGAGAAACTCCCACCGATGAGAGTGAATGGGAGGTGTTAGGTTTACTAAAGCAGCATGATCAGCCAAATGGTGAAGGAAATTTAAAGCAAACTGGCTGAGGAAAAATGTAATCGTTGCAAGGCTGAGGGGAGGAACACTCATGAATAATTTTGCTGTGCACTGTATTTAACTGACAGTATATTCAGTGAAGCTGGTCAGTCCTTAACCACACAGTTTTAGCTTTCTGTTTGACTGAAAAAGAAAAAATGTTTGTGGTTTTTCCTCTCTCGCTCTCTCCCTTTCTGTGTCCCAGATTCTGATCGGGGAAGTGACCAGTTTCTTTGTGAAGACTGAGGGAGCTCAGGAGAAGACCATAGTGACCGCCGACTGCTGTTATTTCAACCCTCTCCTTCGTAGGATCGTACGTTTTCTGGGTCAGTCATAGTCCGTCAATAAAGTCCGTCTAAGTCTAAGTCTAAGTCTAAGTCCTAAAGATCAGAGGTTCTTTAGCTTTGAGTAATAGAGCCTCTGTACTCTGGGACCAAGGCTCATTAAGACTTACACCAGCACTCCTCTGTCATACAGGATGCAGACTGGGCAGTAAGAGCTCTTGTCTTTAGTTTTGGGACTGGTGGACTAATTTCCTTTGCCCTTTATGTCTTGTTCTGTTGATGTTCTGTGATCTTTTTTTATCATGTCTGTAGCCTGTATTTATACAAGTTATGAATCTTTTAAAGTGATGGACTGGAGTTAAGAAGTAAAAAAGCAAAGGCTATGTCTGTCTGGCCTTTCACTCCCACGTAGCCAGCAGTCAGCGTGCCCATTTAATTCCCATTTAAGTGCTTGTTTCTGACTCTCACCACCCTCATCGATCCATATGCACACACACACACACACACACACACACACACTCCCTCCCTCTCACTTTGTCTCTTTTTTTTCCACACAGGCGTCTACTCCTTCGGCCTCTTCACCACCACCATCTTTGCTAATGCCGGACAGGTGGTGACAGGAAATCAGACGCCTCATTTCCTGTCTGCCTGCAAGCCAAACTACACAGCTCTGGGCTGCCAGTCTCCGCTGCAGTATATTGCGGAGCGCCGGGCCTGCACGGGAAACCCGTACCTGGTGGCGTCCGCCCGCAAATCCTTCCCCTCCAAAGACGCAGCTCTCAGCTTTTATTCAGCCATCTACACAGTGGTAGGAAACTATTCTGGGGCAATGGGTTAAGGGGGACACAAGAGGGTAATTGCAGGACAAGATGACGTTGTGTATGTTGATCACACGTGTTTGTCAAGCAAAAACTGGTGTGTACCACTAGGCATGCTGTTGCCTTGCTAAGATTTGACTGAAGCAGAGGTAAAATAACTTGTTAACCCTTTACAAAGGGTTTAGAGGTTGTACCTAAGGGCTTTATTAATGACTATACTGTATCAGTCTAAAAACAGATTAATCTTTCTTTTTTTTTTTGGACTGATACCAAATCAACAATGTTTTTAATATCCCAAGGTAGATGTGAGCATGTAAGGCTTGTCAAAGCGATAGAGTAGAAATCATCTTAATGCACTTTTCTGTTTGAAACATTTACTGTAGTTATGATTTAAGTACGGCTGACAAAAACTTGAGTAAAACTTTTGCTCTCTTTTTAATTGCAGTGCCATGTTTCTGTCATTTTTCAGCCGCAGTAAACCAATCACAGCAGTTTTTTTATGGTGCTGTCTTTTGGTGCCTCAGCAGACCACTCAGCTGCTCTAAAATCACTGCCGAGAGCGGCCTCTTGTGGCTTATTCAAGCTGTTCAGCCTATTAGGCTGCTCAAGCTGTGGCACAGTTTTGAGTGATCTCAGCTGGCACACTGAGGACCTGTGGATTCAACACCTGATTCAACCCACCATGAACAAATAACACAACATTTCTCATTTCAAGTGTTTTTCTGTCCTTCAGATGTACGTGACCCTGGTGTTCCGGACAAAAGGCACCCGTCTGACCAAGCCCACCCTTTGCCTGGTGCTGCTGTCTCTGGCCGTGCTGGTGGGGGTGGTGAGGGTGACTGAACACAGAAACCACTGGAACGACGTCCTGGCCGGGTTTGTCACCGGAGGGGCCATCGCTGCCTTTCTGGTGAGAAAGAGAGGCTGGAGAAGCAGGATGGAGAGGGAGAGGAGGAAGGGATTGATAAAATCCAAAAAGTATGGAGGAGGAGGAGATGGGTGGAAAAGGGTAGAGAGACAGGAGGGAAACACTAGAGAGAAGGATTAGTATGATGGAGGGAGAAAAATGCAAAGAGAGAGCAGTGCTGGCATAATGTGGGAGCAGGAGAGATGGTGGGAGGATGGACTGATGATTAAGGCGAGCTGGAGGCGAAAGAGCCTTCCTGCCTGTGTGATGGAGGACACACACACTGTAACACCTATGAATGGGAATGGATTAAACTGAAGGCACATTCAAATAGCCTCATTTAGTCTTGGACCTTTTAGCCTAAGCCCATTTTCCAGAAAAACTTCTAGGAACGATGTTAACTTTAAAGATCAAAGTGACGCCTGTGGTTCATCCTGAAGACTATAGCTTCCTTTCAGTACCTCCTCCCATAATTCATTCTTTCTCTCACTTTCTTTTATCTCTGTCTCTCCCTCCAGTACTGTAAGTGCCCTCTTCAGTATCTGTTTCCATGTGCACTCGGAGCCAGAAAATCATCCATCTCTGTAGTGCAGTGGAGCGAATCTCTCCCCTCCTTTTTTTAAAATTTCACCTCTGTTCTGTGCTCTCCATCAGGTGTCGTGTGTCATCAACAATTTCCAGCCGACCCAGATAGCGGTGCCGACTCCCCCACCTCCACAGCGCCCAGAGCCCTCCACCGGGCTCCCTCTCCTCAGCCTGCCCCGTGTGGAGAGTCCACTCGAAAAGTTAAGTGGCCTCCAGGTAAGGGGTGGGGGAGAGAACATCAAAATGATCAAAAGGATGCAATAAGTGTACATGTATTTTTTTAACTGAGAGGGTTTGGCAAAGCAATAATGTGTTTGGAGGTGTTTGTTACTCTATTTTGTCCTCACTGATAACCTTAGTCTGAATGTTTCCTATGTGCTTCTCTCTGTCTGATATCTCTGTTGTGTGCACCCTCTCTTGTGTAGACATCACTCTGTATTCTTGCCTCTTTCTGTTTCAGACAAGTCGAGTTTATCTTCTCTGTTCCCTCAGGTTTTAACTTCCCAAATGTTTTCAAATGTTTTCTGCTCCTTTGCTTCCCTACCTCTATAAAGTTTCCTAAACTCCTCTCCCTCCTCTCCACTCTTGTTAGGCTCCAGGGCTACCGTATTCTGAGATCACATGACCATCAGCCAATCCCGTCCCCCGCCCCTCCCGATGTGCTCCTCCCCTCGCGGCGTTGCCTCACCAGCGCAGTCTAGACCTGCCCTCTGAGACCCCCCTGCCCTGCCCCGCCCACCCCAAAGGACGACATCCTCTCCGACGAGTCAAATCAACCCAGGTGTGAGGATAAACCAATCGAACAGAACAGTTCAGCGACAGGTGCACATGGCGAGCCTGGCTGAAACCTGTCATCCGCTAAGGACCAATAGGAGATGGAGACTTGTCCTTCTGTCTCGTTCTGTCCTGCTTGTCCTCCGAGACGGCCTCCCTTTTCTTTTGGGTGTAAAAGACCCAATGAAAGACTTGCCAAAGCCAGAGCTGTTGAAGCAATACTGTGTCCTATTCCCTTGTCCTTTTTTCCACAAAGACTCAACAGTGACTTTAAAGACTGTTGGCTGGTGATGACTTGATGAAACACTTGATCAAAACAAAATAACTCAGCAGAGCTGAGGTTTGGGGATGGAAGAAAATCCCAATCACAAGTGGATCATCCTCAAAAGACCATTTTCTAACACTCAGGACAATAAAATGGGGGAAAAAAACACAGGACAAGATTAAAAACAAAAATCTTTGGGTAATCAAAATGCAGGTACTGTCGAGTATTATGGTACAGAATTTTTTCTGTCCTAAAAAACTAACAGGAAACGCTGTCAAAGAGGAAAGCACTTTTGTAAATTATAGCACAGATGAACCAATTTAGTGTTCAGTAAACTGTGTTGTATCTTATTTGTTTTTTGGGGGATATTGGTTTGATCTTTTGCTGTATATTGTGTGAAGTGATAGAAAGGAGATTTACACACTAGAGCTGTGCTTGTGGTACCACGTTTGTTTTGGAGCATCAGTTAATTCATCCCTCTAGTGAACTGAAGTGGATTTTTGCTAACCTTCCAAACATCTTTTAGCTACTTAGTATTCAGGTGTGTGTGTGTGTGTGTGTGTGTGTGTGTGTGTGTGTGTGTGTGTGTGTGTGTGTGTGTGTGTGTGTGTGTGTGTGTGTGTTATAAATGTCCGTGATTTCTAAATCCATGCTGTGAAATAATTGGATCATTTATTACTGCCATTCTCATGTCAGGTTCTGGAGTCAGTGTTAGTTTCCTGTTTCCCATTTCGCCATTTTCATGCATCTTCTGCTTTTCTTTCGATTACCTTCATCTAAGTACAGGACAACCATATGATGTCTTGCATTCATATCACACAATGGTCTCTCCAAAATAGTATTAATGGTAATGACATCAGTTTATGCATCTGTCCAGTCCAGTCTTTCTTTGTTTTTACCTGCTTCAGTCCATCATTTCCTCACACTGACTCTGAATCTAATGGCACAGACAGTGTATAACACAGAGGTAGAATACGGTTCTGTGTATAGTTTTTGTACAGTATATAGGTTTCTTTACAGTATATACAACATTATCATTATGTTAAAAGTGTGAACAATGTGAAAACTACCTGAAACTAGCTGTCTTGTAGGAACATGGTGAGTGGCCTGATATAAAGCAGAGATGTGGCGCAGTGGAGAATTAATGGTGTGTTTGGCTCACAACGCTTCGGTTCTGCTTTCGGTTTCAAAAAAGGACACTGCAGACGGAATTATACTGGTAAGGAGAATGCGTGAGTGGGTTATTTAAAGACGTGCTATGGTTTATTATGCGTGTGCGTGCGTGTGTGTGTGTGCTTATTGGGATTTATTGATGACATGTTTATAATAGGCTTGTGTATGGCAACATAACTGTTAATTGGCAATCTGTTTTCTTAAATTAAACTGTCAAAAGTAGCTGCTATAATTACACACTGACCAACGTGTGACTTTGCAGGCCTTCAGACCCCTGCCAAGCAGTCCCTAACAATGCCTGTTATAGCAGAAGGTTGCTCATTATAACTGATTACCACAGTGAAACTTTTCGGTCTGGTTTTGTAAACAGCGAAGAGATATAGAAATTACCATTGTCCAAATAATGTTGTTTTCATGTTAAAATGTCTCTGTTTTGTATTTGTTGCAAAATAAATTGCAATTAGCATACATTAACACTGAATTACATTTTCATTTGCTTTGTAAGTCCTCCCACACTTCAGACGGTGATTGCCCAGATATTGAAGTAAGAAAGAGGCTGAGATGTTTCTGGTCTTCTAATGGAACATAATCGGGCTCTTAAAATTGTTATATATTTGTTTTTATGCTGGTATTTCAAATCACTGACTCACAGTAGCCATGAACACTGTATGAGCACATATTAAGAGACATTTGTGGAGGGATATCTTCATGCTTTTATGGTCTTGACTGTCCAGTCAACTAAAGAACAATAACATTCTGTGAACATTTTGACTAATCATATAAGTAGGAGGCAGGTGTTACTAATAACATTAATGATGGCTCTGTTCTATTCAAGTGTCTCCAGTCAGCAGTGGCAGTGTGACGGTGGTCTTATGAACAACACCAGAACCTAAAACTGAAGCAGCTAAAAAGAAATTCAGCCTTCATTAATTTTACTAATACCTGTGCTTTTCCTGCTGTGACATGTCCAAAATGGTTTGCTCTGATAGTGAAATTCTGTGTGAGAAGACTGACTAAAACACCAGAGCTGTGTCATTCATAATACTGCACCTGCACACTAATAGTATACTGGCATTATGTTACATACTCATCTTTCATAGTACATGGTTTTCTGGTTGCTCACAAGAAACAAATGCTCCTTAATGTTTTTGTACTCATAGGAAGTGACAGAGAAGAACCTACACCTTGAACTGCCTGTCTGTTAAACTTCTGGAGAGAAAAAATGTTTTCACCACTATTCTGGTGTTTTAATTTTATTGTGGCTGTGTGTAGCAGCCCCATTTTATTTGTGCACTGCATCATGTGACCATAGTGTCCCTGAATAACACATTTAGTATGTAAGCTAACATTCTGAGTATAGGAAATTTAGTCCTTTTCACAATGTAAACACAATAGAATGATGTTGGAAGGAACTGAGACACACAAATGGCAAAGTACTGCTTATGAGTGACAGCTGAGCAATGGCGGTGGAAATGTAAAATGTAGTACATTATAAACAATATGTATGAATTATTTTGACTCGGGGACCACAATTTTTCAATAAATGATGATTTAAGAAGTAAAAATGTATAAATTACAACTTCCAGTTTGATAAAAAAAGACCACAGATTTATTCATTGGAAACCTGCGAGATGTTTATCAACTAGGTTCAAGAGGTAGTATGCAGCTGTGATCACTGGGGTGGCAGTGTTTACCATGTTTAACTGAAAACATGGAAAGCCAAAGAAGCTTTCAGAATTCACCATTTAATGTTTGAAATCACAAATGGCACGTGGGAATGTAAAATATGCTAAAACAGCACAGAGTATTTTTAAATGTTTTCACTTGAGACCTTAGCTGGCCCACATTGAGCGTGGTCATCAAGCTAATAAATGTAATGTAATGGCTAAGTACTGAAATGTGTAGACACAGGCGATTTCTCTCTTTTTCTCTCAGTACTAAAACTCTCTCCCACTTACTCTTTGTGTTCCTTTGAGTTTGTTTGTCGGTCTTGTTAACGACAAGGCCTTTTACTCCACCTGAGAACTCTCTGCACTCTTCGACAACATTATCTTTTCGGTGTAGCTTCTCAGCTTTGGCGAACCCCATTAGAAAAGAAGCTCTACGCTGTAACCTTTTAAGCCATTAGTACACCTGCTTCTCTCTCTCTCTCTCTGTTCCCTGTTGTGTGTCCTATTTGTCTCTCTTGTAACACGGACACACACACATACAGTTCTCCATCCTGATTACCAGCTTCCCGTTCCCAATCCTACAAACTGACTACTGAGCAACATAAATATTTCCTCCAATTAGGTATGAATCACTGACATTTAAGTTCTGCCTCAGGTGCAAAAACCACTCAATTTAATAATTTACGTTATTATTCATGGCTTGTGACTGTTAAATCAGTGTTTTGGTTTGGTATTCTGGTTCAAAAGCTACACACTGGAGAAAACAAAGATATTTTGTATATGTCATGTGCTGCAGTGGAAACAGGCCGGGTTTACTCGATCAAAAGGTAAATGAGGAGCTCATTTGATGATTCATACAATGTTTGCTAAATTTGAGCATACTGTACAAATGAGCTTTTAATTATAAATACTGCTCCCTCTTGGTGATGTAATGTTGTTGTCATAGTCATTTGATACCTTAAATATTCAGAACTATTATCCTGAGAGAAGTGATTTGTGTTTGCTTTGGTCGTCTCCACGCATCAATTTTACTTTTAAGTGCTGCAAAGCCCACATGAATAGGTGACATGACTTGCGCTCATGGCATAAACATGTATCTAAGCACATGGTACAATAAAAGTTATGTAAGACTTTTTGTGGAGTTAAGAAAAGCTTAAGCTTATCAAGCCTTTGTAGCCTGTTCCCCATTTCTGCTTTTATGCTAGGCTACACTGGCCTTGACTAACGTGCTAACACACAAATCTCTGGCTGAACTGTCTGCAGTGGGTGTTGCATTGACGTGGTGATGTGAAGCAGAACGACAGGATGAGAGGATGCGTGGAATAAAAAAGATGATATCTCTGGTTCTGCTTCATCGATTTTGATCCTTTTTAAGCTTGTCCATCATGAGTCAGACAAAGTGCAGTGCTAAATCAGTGGAGTACTCTCTTAAGTGTTACACTCTAGGAAAAGCATTGTCAGGATAGCTTTGTTCTGGATCTCACCCCAAAAACCAAACTGTTCAGAATTTTATTTATATGTTAGAAGGGTGATATGAGGCTGTGTGTGCTTGCTTGAGTGGCGTAATGGCGTGTTATTGACCAATGTGTGTGTACCTATGACTTCCTGTGACTGAACTTTGCTCTGACAAATGACTATCAAACCGTATCCTGGCTAAGTTACAGCTGGAACTCTGTTGATAGCGTTATTGACGGTGTGAGACAGAGAGAAAGAAAAGAAAGAAAAAGAAAGAAAGAAAGAAGAAAAATTGTGGTGGTATGTGAACTGAGAGATAAAAAAGAAATATCTGCGGATGGCGTGGTTTATACGCATCCCAAAACAAACCAACAGCTATGGGTAATAAAAAATGTGTGTATCTGTCATAATAAATTACAAATATTGGTCTTCATGCTGCAGTCTCCTGATTATGCTCAATGGTCTCTGCCTCTGACAGTATGAAGCCATTAACACTATTGACATATTTGTGTGTATGTCTGTGAGAGAAGGCGAGAGAGAGGGCTGGCTGCTTATTTGAGGAAATATGTTATTGGTTTTATGTGCCAAGCTCAGTGCCTTACAGCATCAACCTTGTGAGCTCTCAAACATCAAATTTACATGTTTGCTGCTCTGTTTCTGAACTCCTGGACCAAAATAAAGACAGCAAGACAGAGAGAAGAGAGATAAATGGAGAAAAAATGAAGATGAGTTACTGCATAACTTGAAATGTTGACAAAAGCCAGTTTAGCTTTCTTGTTTGGAGCATGTGGATATTAATGAGCATCTGGTACTTTCACTATAACACACACACACACACACACACGTTTTGGGTTTAGAGGGGCAGCTCAGCACAGGCCACCAGATGAGGAGAGGATTATAAAGGCCTTACCAATCCCATCCAGCATGTCTGCTAAGAAGACCATCAACGGATACAGAGGTCCCAGGAGACTGGATTAGGAACACACACACACACACACTCACCACAGGCCTTGTAGAAACCTCGGTTGAAACCCTGCGAGAACATCATTCATAAGACAAACTGAATCCCATTTCAGTCTATTATGATTTCAGCACTAATGACGACAGAGCGGTTGGCTTTTGTTGTATGTTCTCTATTTCTGTATTTGATATACCCACGCCCAGTGTTTTGATCATCTTACAAAGTAGAAATTTAACATCCATAATTGTGATATATACAAATATAAAAAACATGACAAACTGCAAAATACAATGCAATCTAATGCAACAACCAGCAATAAATCCTTATAGCTTTGTTCTAGCAACGACTGTTAATTTCAGTCCCTACCAATGAGTCTGTCATATTATTCCTATTGTTGTGTCTCTTGAATAAAATAATAGTAATATTGTTGCCACTTTATACTGTTGTGTTGTTAACATTGCCCTTACATCATAAACATTTTGCTGTTTTGTCCAGAAAACGGCTAACTCACCCTTTTGGTGTAAACAACAAATCAACGACACTGCAAACTGTTGAATTCTAAAAATGACCATGGAGTTGAAGCAATATTTTTATAACACTGTGAGCCTCAAGGTATGAGCATGAGTTGTTGTGTAACTGTTGCTGGATTGCATTGTATTTTACAGAATGCAATCCCACCCATTACTGAGAATACTAAAGAGACTGAAGGAGTCACAGAGGCTTTCATATTTTTAAAATGCAATATAAAGCGCAATATTTTAACCTTTTTCTATTATGATGACACACTGGGAAATAAAAGGTCCAATTAAGTCTCTAATAGGAACACAAACACAGTTATAATTCACCAAGCATCCCCAGATAGGCAACTAGCGATCAAGATTTCCCCCCATCTGACCAGATTTTCCTGTAGCTTCGGTTTATGAACAGTAAAAGCCACTAATAATGCCGTGGATGCAGTGATTGCAATGAGGCAATTTAACAGGCACCCACTCTTGGCTTGCTCACTGTGTTCCCAACGCCCCCTGCCCCCAATTTTACTAAGGCCTACCGGGCTTCGCCGTGGACCCCTTCAGGTCCCTGGACTATCGTGAGAACATACTTTTATGGGGCATATGTCGTCGGCGAGCCTGAATGGAGGCATGGACAAGAGAGGAAAGCGAGAGAGAGGAGGGAGGAGGAGGAGGAGGAAGAAAGGAGGAGGAGAAAAAGGAGGAGAGGAGAGGTGAGAGGGTTGCAGCTGAGTTGCATGGGATGCTGATGCTGCTGCGCAGACTCCCTCCATCCCTCCCCTCGGAAGAATGGAAAAACAAGGAGTGGTTATGTGATTCCCCACAAGCAGGAGGAGAAGCGCACAGGGAGAGAAAGGAATAACGAGGGAGGGAGCAGGGGGGTGGGGGGTGGGGGTGGGGGCCGTTTCCTGCACAGTATAACCCTATTCTCACACTTCAGCATGGATACAATATATGGCATATGGGCAACTGCTTCAGGGAGGGAGAAAAGCTGACAAAAAGAGGTGGCAATAGCCAGGTAAGTTAAATATATATATATATATATATTTTTCGCTGTTATTCACCATGAATAACGATTTGAACAGTTCACAGCGCGGCGTTGCTCGGGTCCCAGCATCACTTTAGACTGTCCTGATATTTTACAGATAGGCTATTTGTTGATAATCCTAGTGAAAAAAACAAGACTGTAGATTTCAGTTTTGAAGTCGGTTTGTAGCAGTGCATGACACGGGATTAACGCCCGATCAATTTCTCGCTGGCGAGCACGATTTAATAATAAACAGGTTGGTCCCATCACTCCCAAAGTGCCTATCAAATTACTGATGAAATTGCACCTGCCCGCGGCAATATTTAACCAGCAGCATGTCGGCGTGCCTTCCTCGCTTTAGACTGTAAATGAGAGAAAAAAAGAGCAAAGATGGTTGAATCTTTCACCTCCTGCAAAGGGTTAGCGATTCAATCCACGCTTTGCCACTCTGAACTGGGTTCTCGCCATCGGTGGAAGCGGATGTGTTACAAACAAAAGCTTAATACCAAGCCTGTCGTAGAGGACGAGTTGCTGACTATCTACAATTTTACAGTGGTATGTGGTTGTCCGGTTATCTGGGCTAGTAGGCCAACTAGAAACCTATGCATTTAGGCCCAGCAGCAAGATTAAGAACAAAGTGGATCTGTTGGTTTGTCACTAAAAGTTTGACCAAAAGGCAGAAGGGGTGGTTTCTTATTCTGCACTCTAGGCAATTTGCAATAACCATCACTGGGTGTTTATTTTTTGTCTGGTGGTGACTGTTAGACTCCACAGTGTAGCCAAGAGCGGCTGGAAAAGATTTGCTGTTGCAGGCATAAGCATAAAACATCCTCTGGCATACTTTGGTTCAAGTAATTAATGATAATATTGCAGCAACGGCCAACTCAGTCGCTCGGTCTCTGTCTCCCATCTCAGACCATGTCTTGTCTTTGCCTCTGGCACAACGCTGCGATCCCATATCTATCTGACATAACCAGGTACATTCAACAATTGATAAGTCTGTTGCATCAGACATAAATGTGTGAAAAGCATGAACCGATTTTTCTTCATTAGGCGATCAGCTGGAGCCAGTTCACTTTCAATCAAATCCAATTCTGGGAAGTAAGTTTTCTTATAAATGCAAACGAATGTCTTTCGCCATGGAATAAAGTTCTTATCCGGTCTACTATACAGCTATTCTGGATGAGGGTTTGATCCTAAATGTGTAGATGCACTCAATTCCACAAACCAGAAAAGTAAAACTGAGGTGACAAAAGAGGCCTGCTGGTCCACATAGTTCAAATCTGTAGCTGCAAGTCTGTATGCAGGCACACTGCTCGTGGGGTGTCATGCTATCATAGCAGCTCCACAGCCCCCAGCTGAAACCAAACTGAGCATGTCTTCAAATTGAAGCGGAGACATTCCAGTGACACAAACAGACACAGACCCGGGTCCTGTTAGTGAAGAGGGAGCAGCTTGGCAGGGTGTGTTACACACGCCAGATCTCTGACACCTCGTACATCTCTTCACAGCTCTTGGTGAGAACAGAGAACCACGTCCCACTTGAGTTGTCATCAGCAGCTGAACACGGACAATTTGGGAAGGAGGGAGTGATCAAGAGGCGAGAGAGGGAGAGAGAGAGAGAGAGAAAGAGATGAGGAGAGAGGACTGAGGGTATGGTAATGAGGAAAGCAGTGTCAAGATCCTCTCGCCGTGGCCTCAACTAGTTTTTGGCACTTCCCTTACAATGGCAGAGGGTTGGGGGTAGACTACCACAGGTGTTGAAGCGAGACGAGGACTGTCAGTGGCAAATGGGGAACTTTCGAGGAGGTGTCCAGGTTTCATGGTGTGCTGCTTTGATGGGGGGGGGGGGGTTACAGAAAATGATGTAGGGTTTACGTGTTGTGCGTCTGAACAGATAAACAAGCTGATAGCTGATCTGAGGCTGAGAAAGTGGGAGAGAGCAGATTAAGAGGCTAAACAGAGGGATTGTGATGATTGGAGTGGAAAGGTTACGGGGGAAAGTGAGAGGAAGAGAAAAAAAGAGAAAGGGAGGGAGAGAGAGGAGAGAGAGAGAGAGAGAGAGACAGTCAAGTCATGTTTGTAGGCTAGCCTGAGTTTTCCAAGGGGAGCCGTCGGTGGTGCTGATGAAAACCAGCCCCCCCACCCCCCTCTCAACAACCCCCCCACCCCCCATCCTCCTCAGCTGCTGATTGACAACTACTGTGTCTCTAATTGGCAAGTGTGGATAGGGAAGAGTCGGGCTTATTCTCCATGGGACAGACCAAGGAGAGAGAGAGAGAGGGTGTGTGTGTGTGTGGGGGGTTGCAGAGGAGAGGAAAGAAGGATAGAGGATAGGAAGAAAGAGATGGATGAGGGAAAAGAACTGGAAAATGGAATGAAAGAAGGCTGGAGGTGAGGAGGAGGAGAAGGAGGGGATGGAGGTGAGGGCTGAACATCTGTTTGGTAATCAGTCTCTTCCCCTCAGTGCAGTGTAACACACACTGACACCTATTTGGTAATTGGTGAGCCTGCCCTCTCCCTCAGCGCTTGGCTAAATGGTTGCTTGATACCGGGGAGAGCAAAGGGACTAGCTGTTGGCAGTGTAATCTGTTTACTTGGTGCAGCTCAGGTAAAGATGCATAGCAGGCTGCCTGTGTGTGTGTGTGTGTGTGTGTATGTGTGTGTGACTATTGTGTAAAGCCCACAATCGGGTTATTAGTCTTACAATGTGCTCAAGATGTGACTTGAAGCGTGCGTGAAATGTGTATTATAACCTCTGAGCAACGCTGCTGCATTGTTATTCAAGGATAAATATGATCTCTTTTGTCTCTCTTATCCTAGGTGCTGTCCTTAAAGATTTGCCTCCACGCAGACCTCCTCCTTTCCACACTGCAATCTCATTCAGAGTGCAGGAGCTGAAGGGATGTGCACAGAAAAAGGAGAATGAGCTCCAGAGCTGAGAGGCGAGAGAAGGGAATAGAGGGGAGGAGGTGGGCCTCTTTGCTCCGGTCTCGACCACGGGTATTCTTGGGTTGATAATACAGATGTGGATGTTATTGCTTGAGAATACGCGTAGTCGAGTGGAAGCTTTATCATCTACAGTGGACCAAAAGCAGAGCACTATTCAGTAGACTACAATGGCAGAGACCAGGCAGACACATATTACATGTATAGCCGAGCTGAGGAGGTGACACACAGACACGAGGCGGATTTTAATTAAGCACCCAGAGGTGACTTTTTATGGGAGAGGGCTTATTTTGTTCAGTCAGAAAGGTTTTTAAATAGAACGCAATCAGGGCTAGCCAGGTGCCCAAATCAAATCCAGCCACTGAAAAGGTTTTTATCATCGTAGGTTTATCAACCATGTCACTCTTTTACACCTGTGGAGGAAATGAGTTTGTGTCGCTGGCTGGATTCAGCCTCTCCTGCAGAGGCGCTGGTGGGGAAGACTCGCACCGTGCCACTAAGCTAAAACCCCCCGGCATTAGTTCAGGGAGCTTAACACAAAAGTCTCCCGACTCAGACGTTAATTCCAAACCTTCTTAATTACATACCCTTGTCAGTCAGTGGCGCACACAAGTGAGCCTATAATCTTATCAGTTGATGAGTGTCTTTCACAGTCCTTCACACTCTGCACCAGACATTTTCCTCAGAAATTTCAAGTTTTCAAAAATTGCTACCAGAAATGTTTTTTTGTTTTTTTTTGAGGACAAAAAAAATGGCTGCAATACCCTGGCACAGTGCATTATAACCGCGCATAACCATCATCCCACTGCACTACAAAACTACTCTTGCGCTCCTATTTTTGACTCCCCGGCTCAGGCTAAAAATGTGCGAGAGTTTGATGCCTGTAGCAGCAACAGGAGACAGTAACACATGAGGACATGTCAAAGCTTGCACCCGTGGCTGACATTTCAGCATTCGGCTCAGCTGACTGGCTGTCATGATGGAGACTCAGACCTCCACACACACACACACACACACACACACACACATATATAAACTGCATGAGAGTTCAAATGATCTACATGCCAGTAGGGAAACAGGGGGATTGATGGATTTTATGAAAACAAGCTAACAGATAGATCCCCCGTATGTATGAAAGCACACACATTTTAACTAGGTTCACTGGGTCCATGTGCCAGTGGGGAAATAAGGAACTGATTGATTTTATGGGTAGCTATTTTTAGTCAGAATGATGGATGTTTATGTCTTTTATTGATCAAGTTGAGGTGTGGGTTTGAAGAATTCTTGGACGTCAGGGCATGCTGATTAATCAGGTAGCAAAAGGTGTTAGAATAAAACATCCTGAATTACATTTTTGGTACATTAGCATTATTGCTAAGTATTATAAATTAGAAAATCAGCATTTCATTGCAAATTCAGCAATATATTAGCATCTGTTTGTAAATGTGCCTGTGATAAATTACACTCTAATCATTTATTATTCCATGATTTCTTACAACTGCGTAAGCAACTCTCTTATTTATTAGCACAGTGTATAATTGTAATTTATATGAATTTCACTCTGAGGCTGTGTAAACTTGTTGATTGGGCAAAGCCATTTCTGCGGTTTTGTGTGTATTTGTGTATGCATGTGTGTGTGTGTGTGTGTGTGTGCTTCTAAGCAACAAAATGACTATTGTGAGCACAGCTCCAGGTGCCTAGCAACCGAATCGCTCTGTTTCCTTGGCAACAGTTGCCTCGCACTCACTGTGTGGGTGATTGGCAGCCTTGACAACGGAGACGGAGTGACACTTGACCTCGCGTGCTGAATGGGAGAGGAGAAAGAAGCAGCGAGAAATAGAAGAGATGGGGGAGGGAGTGGGAGGGGATGCGCATAGACAGAGGAGAGACTAAGTGATAATCATTCTCCATTGTAATCATCCTCCAGCATGTTTCATAAGGCGTCGTCAATACCTCTCCAGCTGGGGTCCATCATCAAACACAATACACAGTGCGGTGCGCGCATGCACGGACACACTTTTCCTGGGTGGAGAGCCCAGGCAGGCACTCCACATCTCATCTATTATCACTCAGTGCTGCCTGGTGCACAGCCTCGCTACACTGTGTCTTCTTTCATTTGTGATCTGCTACATCCTGTGCTCTGTGGGGATGAATGGATACTGGACTCCTGAAAATGTGTCACGGTCACAGATGCCACAGGAGAGTAGATCAGAAGCTGAGCCCAGAGACATTTTACTTTGAAATAGGCACTGCCAGTATTTTTGACACCTTGGAATTTAAGTGCTGTAATTATTAAAATGTATGCTTGTAGTTCTCTATAGATTCTCTAGCTGAGGGGATATCCCATTGCACTAGGATTTAATCAAAAAGCATGTTCATAGCTGATAATGGCTCTGTATAGTGATAAATCAAAACTCGGAAAATGGAACAGTACAAATAACAATAGCTTTCATTGTTGATGTCATTAAGAAAGAGTCAAATAAAAGCCCATGTTTGAAAATTGAGTCTGTTCTTTCACTTCATTCAACTTTTACTATTAAATCTGTACTACACTCAGCACTATTCATGAGCAGAGTAATCTAAGCTTCTTGTTCCAGAACTTAAGGCTTGTAAAAGTATCTGTGAATATGAATGTTCTACCTTTTTCTTTATTAAATCTCAGTGTCTTTGACAGGACATTTAAATCCCAACTGTAATATCTTTGCTCTGGGGCTGTCTCTCCATTTGTCACCAGCTGGTGGTGCTCAGTGCTACACAGGATGTTAATGTCATACCAGATATGATCACTATCTCTGGTTTCCTATTCCCTCATTTAAAAAGAACCTTGGATTATTACATTCAGCTAAATCAAATCAAGGACAGACACACAAAAAGAATACAAAAATCCAAAGAGTGTGCATCACCTTTTGCTCACAGCTTACAGGTACAACTGGAGTTCCTTGTGTAGCAAATTAAACATTTTCTTTATCATGGTATCAAAATAAAGTACACTGACTTCATAATACAATAAAATGAAAACCAACAAACATATACTGGTATCAAGTCTTATTGCTCCTTTATTTCCAAGATCATGCTTTTAAGATTCATTACATTTAAAAACAGCTTTCATCTTTCCAGCCATTGCATAGGAAAATAAACACTCAATATTACAGCTTGATTTCAGGATAAGATTACAGTATTTTGTACACATGCACTTAATAACAAAGATCATTTGTACTTCTTTTCAAACATGTAAGCTAAAAGACAGAATCACCTGAAAAACTGAATGGATTAAGAACAATTCAAAATGTATTAATTTAGCAGCTAAGCATAAATCTTGCACATTTTCGTTCCTCTGTCCAGTGGAATGACCTAATGCTGTAACATAACTGTCTTTAAGAGGATGAGGAGACCTGTGGATAGTAACGTCTATAAACAGAAACCTGTAACATCAATGCTAACCGAGGGTGATCATCAGGAATTATACAGTTCTATAAACACTGAAAACACAAAAAGAAAATACTTAGATCAACTATACTGTGATCAGGTGAGATGGTAAAAACTGCTGAGTGAGTGTGGTATCATCCCACAGTGTTGCTGTCAGCTTCAACTGTATTCAGATTAAAACAAAGACGTTCATCCCCACCTAGATTTTGTAAAGGCGACCTGGAAATTTTCCTCTCTAGCTACATCCTGTTGCTAATGTCAGACAGTGTATGATGGAGTATGTCTGTAACTTGATGTATTTTGTTTTCAAACAGTTTCTGTCAAGATTTACACATTCACTCGCCTCCTTCTCCTCATGCTAAAAAGATTTTACTTTGTATTGATTTCACATTAAAATGCCAAGATCAGAGACCACTCTCTTACACTAAAGGTCTCCTGCATACAAAATTGCATTTGCTCAGTGAACACATTTTTTCCCCTACAATCTGCAACATCAACTATTATTTAAAGGCATGTCTTCACTGCATCTAAAAGGGTCTTTAAGACCCATCCTAAATAATCACAAACAGAAAAAAAATATTGAAAACAGAAAGGCCCTGCTCAATGTGTGAGGATAAATCAGGGTGCACTGCAAATAACAAATAATGCAATAAATCTCTACAGTTGTGGCTGAAACTTTACCAAGAAATGGGAAAACTAAACATGAACAATACAGGGGTTGAAGACCTCATACTGTGAGTGAGACTACTGTAAATTTCAAGTGACCATACAGAAACCTGTGAATACTATATGTGTTAGTCCCAGTTTGATCCTAATGGGCCCAGACCCACCAGCCACACGCCAAGAGGCATCCAACTCCACGAGAGCTACTGATTGGCTGCTTCACAGGCATCTATCCAATCACTGTACACATCAACTGGCTCAGACAGATCTGAAGAGCAATGGATTAAGGATAAAAAAAGTTTTTCTTGCTCAAGAATGATAGTTTAGATTAATATAGGATAATGTGAACTTTGAAAATCAATACAGAAAGCAAAAGAATAGTGACTGTTACCCAGAGAGGCTGCTGTTTGTTATAGCTGTTTGTTAGAAGTAATTCTCATAGTAATCACATTCTGAATCTATTTATCAGAAGTGTATTTATCAGTGTCATTTATCAGAAGTACAATCATGTGATTACTGAGCCAAAGCCAAAGACCCACTCCCTTTCCAAGCTAGCATCTGTTCCACCAGCCAGACTCCTCTAGGAGCTGCAGTTGTTCAATACTAACAAAATAATTTAACAACACAACCTTAACTCAGGGTCCACTCACTAGCTTTTTTCCTGACATTTCAACTACACCTTACAGCTGTCAACAGCGAATGAATAAGGATACAGGTAATGGGGGTCTGGAACTCCTCCAAGCAGACTGTGCATGATATTATCCCAGTATTTCTGCTTCTCTCCCTGTTGACAATACAAGCAAAAGAAGAGTTGGCAACACACAAATCAACAAATGACACTTAACAGTTGTATTGGGAATAGGAGTTATTTGGCTAATTACATTTTCACATCACATGACTTCTCGTGGTTGCAGAACGGACAGGTGAACTGACTTTCCAGATCCCCTGTCATCTTCTTTTTAGGAGGAGGCTTTCTTTTGGACTTGCGGCGACCCATTGCACACAAACTGAACCACAAGTCTGTGTGTGAAAGAGACACAATCACGCAGCTTTACCAATGACAACATGAGCGATAGATGGATGGCAACAAGGAGAAAATAAGTGAGAATACTTGACTAGAAAACAAGTCCAGCCTGCTGCACCATATTGTTGGTAAGTTAGCATGCTAACATTAGCATGTTTGTTGATCACAACATAAATCGCCTCACGTTAAAAAAAAAAAACACAGGTTAAATGGGGTCCAGTGAGAAAACGTCTCTGATTATACCTCGACTAGCTGTAGCTATTAAACATACCATAACTGTTACACACTAAACATTTAATCCTGTTTACCTTTGGCTGTAGAAAACACACGTTGCTGTAATCAGGAAAAGGGTTCCACAAGTCCCGGCGCCGGCAACTGTTCGCGTTAAATGATTGGAGGAGCGAGTACGAATCTCGGTCAGCCATTGGCTACCTGACATGTCAGTTAAGTTGATTGGCAGTGACGAAGCAGTATCTGACACAGTCAATTCCCGCGTGGTGGCGACAGAAGCTAACGAAGGTGAAGTATGGTAACCCGAAGAACACTCCAAAGTGTGCAGTTTTTACACACTCCCTCCACTCTGCAAACGTGAAGTTGTGAACTCTTTATACATGTCGGCAGGTTAGTTCATTTTAAATAGCATGTGTGTCGTAGTATGTCTTCTTTCCTCAGTGTTTGGTGTTAATATGGTATGGGAAAATAACAAATCACCATGTTCTCAACGCCCTGGATCAAGAAAACAACAGTGTAACAACAATGTAAAGTTTATTGAAATTTTGATTTGGTCTTGTTATATTAGCTTGGTTAACTAATGGAGTAAGCTGTTCTGCTCCACAGCTAAACCATTAGGCTACCCCGAGTCCACTAAAGAAAATGAATACCTCATTAATTTTGAACTTTTCTGGATGTGTCTGCGGTGTCCTTATGAACCTCAGCTAATAAGAGTGTATTTCATGGACACTCAGTGTCCACTGTATTGGTTAGATTTGTACAATCTAGTGCAGTGCAACCCAATATAAACTGTCCTGCAACAAGGTCCACCTTTATGATGCCTGTAGTATTAATAAAGGTGTTATTTAATTTATAGAATTTAGCATTTATATCTTTTTCAGTGGTAGTCTTGTACATGGACTGCATTATAGTGTTTTTAATATTCTGCCCCCTGATATGTGTAAATGAGAAATACAAAAGATGAGAAACACCTCTCAAAATGATGAACACCGCCTTTTACTATGAGGTCAATAATAAACATTGAATTGAATTTAAAAATTTCCAAAAATGTTGGATGAAAAACTGAACATTATAAATTTAGAGAATTTATGGCAGAGATTTCTTTAATTGAAATGCAATACAGTAGTTTGTACTAACTCTAAATAATGATTATTTTCACCATTAAATGATCTGCTAGTTATTTTCGCAATTGAGTTTATCGTTTTTGT
Organism: Lates japonicus; assembly: GCA_033238685.1. Classification (NCBI taxonomy): domain Eukaryota; kingdom Metazoa; phylum Chordata; class Actinopteri; family Centropomidae; genus Lates; species Lates japonicus. The sequence continues at coordinate 495,557 of BRZM01000091.1, forward strand.
CTTTAACATGTCAGAAAGTGGTGACAGTTGCTAATTACAATTCCCAAAATTGGCATCTTCAAACAAATTACAACCCAGTGATATTCAGTTTACAATGATAGAAAAAAAGCAGCAAATTCTTACATTTGAGAGGCTTGGCTTCAACATTACAGAGCAGATAGGCAAAACTGATAGTGTCATCATAATTTTGCATAAGACCGCCATGAAAATGCCCATAATCATGTAAGAAAAAACTCTCAGACATTTTCTGATCATATGTAAAGATAAGAAAATTTGCATAGTACTATGTTTTGAAAAACAAATTTGTTATGTGGAAGATGCCAGTGATGTGGACAGTGAAGGTGGTTGGCCTGGGGGTGGTGGCCCTCTCTCTGAGCCTGGAACTGCTCGTCTGGCTCATCCGTCGCCTCAGGCCTGGAAGAGCCCTCCATGAAGTCCTCTTCTTCCCCTCAGAAATTGCCTGTGTGGAGCACATCTTCACTCCGCCTTCACCTTAGTGAGTGAAACATAACCGCTGTATTGAGTAAAAGGAAACATTTCCTCTGTATCACTGTACAGTGTGTTGTGATAATAGGCACTAATGCAAAAATTCCCAGCCCCTAGATACTTTCAGTAAGTGGATTTAGTCAGTGCATTTACCATTTGTAATCCCCACTGCTTCTTATTCAGCAGGAGCAATCTGTTACCTCCTGAAGTAATTTCTCCAGATGAAATTAAACCTAAAAACCAAACCTTGATTAAATGAAAGTATGAACAAGATCATTGGAGTTACTTGAATTTAACAACAGACTTCACAACATATTTAGCTAATTTGAGTTATTTCAACCACGCAGTTTGTTTGCTCACTTTCTAGAGCAACTCAGTGAGAGCTGTAATACATAAGAAGAAGGCGGTATGAAAGGACATGTAGATAACACAATTTTATTCTCTTTCTTGTTTTCTGCTCCTCCAGTTCCTGCGTCTGCTCATTGCCTCATGGTGTAGAGACCTCTTTCTCCCGTCTTCTCCGCCACCTCCTGTCTGCCACCTCCTCTCTGGACCTGTGTGTTTTTGCCTTTTCAAACATGGATCTGTGCAGGGCTGTGCTAGTGCTCCATAGCAGGGGCGTAACCGTCCGAGTCCTCACTGACAAGGACTACGCTGCCATCACCGGCTCCCAGATAGGGGTCCTCCGCAAGGCCGGTAAGGAAAACAAACTTTCTTTTTTTACATCTTTATGAAGAAGTATATGTCTTCATGCAATGTGGTGGCGATGAACAGTCACTGACAAAGTATCTTTATCCAAGAAATTTAACCAATACAGGCCCAGGGAGTCATATTTAGCTCTTATAGATATATTATTTGTTAAAAAAGTCACACCAACCTGCGTGGGATTATGATGGATAAATACCACTTGAAATACGGGAAGGATGACTCGGGTCTTACTCAACAAAAGGTGCTCACTCTGTGTTCTCAGACTACCAGTGTCACTGTCATTAAGTCTCACGGGGTTCCTTAGTGGTGAATAAAGCCATGATAGGAACTGTCTGGGTAAATGGAGGTTGCCACTACAAGCCCTCCTGTGAGTCAGAGTAATCATGTTCAGAGAGCATTGAAAGATTCTGTGTCACGTGCCTGACTCGCACTGTCTCGCTTTCTCCCTCAGCTCTCTCTGCATTTAATAAATTACTTAGTTAGTGTATATTGTTAAGTGAGAATTAAGTAAGTAAGAAATTGGCAAACAGACAACAAATTTCATTAGACAAAGTGTTTCTTTGTGTGTGTTTGTGTGCGTGTGTTGACTGCAAGCCTCTTTGACACAAGGGACAGTCAACTCCTCTTTTCATAATGCATCTTTTGTATTGAATCATTGTTCTGCAGAAATAGTTTTATCATCAAATGGCGGAGTGTGACTGGCACTAAAACACAGCACTTTGGCTTCATTTGCGGTCTCTGGTTTGGAGTTTGTTTAAGAAACACTTCCTTCAATTCACTTCTGTGCACAGGTTATGAAAATCACATCCTCTATACTGTCCGTGTCCCAAGGTCAAACCTGGAAAGACATTATCATTTTATTACCAGTTGCATTTACTCTTTCCCGTTGCTCTCTTTACTTTGCGCTGTCTAATAAAAATGTTTTAAAAAGCCAAAAAGGCATAAACACATAGCAATTAGGGCTTTCTAGGGGTCACGTTCTTTGTAAGAGGGATACTCAGAAAATCTATTCTTAAAACCACATTTCTGGTAATTGTTTTTTCTGGCATGCACTTAACTCTTCAAGAGACAACTTGAATGCATAATCTCTCTCTTAGATTAGTCTGTAGGCCAATCTAAAAACTACTGGTCTATGCAAACTGAAATCAGATACTCTACCAAAGTAATGCATTCGTCTAAGATAGTTTCCATCCCACACAATTGGAGAGAAACCATTTCTGTACAAAAAACATTTAGTATTTGTTCCATATTCTGACATTATTATTTTAATGATTATTTTTAATGTATACACTTGGTGTGTGTAAAATAGCTACTGCAGTTACTGTTTAATAAACTAAATGTTTTGTTCCAAAAGCACTCAACAATAAAAGTAAATGCACAATTTTGGGGTTTGAAGAAGCTGAGAGCAATTGCAGTAATAATGACTTTTGATTAAAGCTTTTACCTATTTTGTTTCATAATAAATGCCTACAAATAAGCAGAATAAACACAGACACAAGAAGTCAGACATGTGAAATAGATATAAAATACCTTAATGTAAAATTGTTTGTCAGATTTGAAAGCTCCTCCTTGCGTTTGTGTTTTTCACAATTTTGGCAGTTTTTCCATCTAAAGGATTTCTCCTGCTCAAACTGGATAAGAGAAAGAAGTGTCTCTGATGGTTTCATGGAGAGTATGAAAACATTCATGTCAAGTTAAATATTAAGCACAGAGTGTTGTAAGTTTTTGATGCATTGCAGTGAGGTTGAATTGTCTATGTAGTGAACGTGCCGAGGTTTAAATATCTTTAAATTTGTTCTACATAAATCACCTATTCTATTTTACTCCTCAGGTCACCAGTGTCAGTTTTTTCCATTTAGAAATTCTGTTGTCCTAAATTTAAAGAGCATCTAGGACTTAAGTACAGTAACATTCATGATCTTTAAATGAACTTTGAAGTCCAGCACTTTACTTCATGTTTTGTGGTCCACTCAAAACAAAGCACCTTACATGGTATTAACCTCCACAGATTCTCATTGATATTCTTTTTGCACTGCATTGAAGAATTTCCCCTCATTCTCCAATCTCCTCCCTGTCTACCCTCTGCTCCCCAGGGATCTGTGTGCGGTGTGATGTGGGCTCCGTGTTCATGCATCACAAGTTTGCAGTGGTGGACGACCAGCTGCTCATCACCGGCTCCCTCAACTGGACACTGACAGCAGTGCAGAGCAACATGGAGAACGTCCTCATCACCAAGGAGCCAGAGCTGGTGCGACCCTTCATCAAGGAGTTCCACAGGTTATGGTTGCACAATGATCCAGCTCGATACCTCTCCTCTGTTGACCAAAAACTTGCTCATGTTTTCACTAGAGCCAGTGACTAATTAACCATGAGGAATATTGAGGTAGAAGGTCAGCATGCAAAATCTGAACAGTTAGCTTGGCCAGAAAGTGCCTCCAGGACTGATGTTTTCTTATTATGAAGAGGCTCTGTTACTTTAAGTTTTGGAAGACTTGTTCAAGTTAAAGTTAAAGTTAAGATGTTACTGTGCAAGATGATAGGGGTTTTAAGGCGTGTTTATTTCAATATTTATTTAAAAAAAAACAGGTCTGATTTCGAAAGAGACTTACTTATCAGGCGGACTCTGGTTTATGTGTTTCATTTTTGTATTCCTTTTATTTTACTATCTACAAGACAAGAACACTGCTGTTGAAGTGCTGTATTAGTTGTTCTGCTTGGCACAGACCAAGGACAGGGAATATATCAACAACATAGAGTTGGGGCAGTTTAAAAGAGAAACCCTCTGTTTTTGTTAGGTGAGAACATTTCTTAAGTTTTTAAATCCAAGTTTATGTTTTTAGATATTGTTTCACTGGTTGACAGTATGTCATCAGTTACAGTTGCTTTGTGACAAAGTTTCTTCACGGTCATAACATCATCAATGATCTATTATATGTTTTTCTTCATCAGAAATATTTGGAATATGTTGGCTAGTTAGGAGCTTGAGTTTAATACCTTTAATAAAATCAATCTACAGTTCGCCTTGTGTACTATATAACTTGAAATTACACTGGCTGTAAAAATCCAGTGTATTGTTCAGGGTGTGCTGAATTGTGCCAAGCACCAATAAAAACCTTCTTTCACACTGCAGTTTTGGCAGGTCTGTTGCATCATTGCCCTGCAGCTGTGGTTTTTTTTTCTCCTGCTCCAACATGATTTGCTCTGTTTCATATTCACTGAAAGGCCTCGCAGCATAAATACAGTACACGACGGTACTCTCAGTGTTTAACAATGCCATCCTTTGCGGTTTGCAAACACAAATAGAGCTGATCTGGTTGGGACATGATTAATATACTTTGGTGCATGACTCTCTGCATTGCTCACAGTCAGGCTGATGCTTGTTGATAAAGGCCACAACTTGTTTGTCTGACTTGAAACATGTAATATTTCAGCAGTTTACATCTTGTTAAGCGTACTAAATGGGAATTTTAGACTTTACAAATCAGCTGCTGTATTTTATTCACGGTATGTAATTGACCAATTTATCTGAGAGGTCATGAGTTTGGATGCGTAACTAGTGCGTAAGGCCTGCGCCATTCAACGCAGAGAACAGCAGGGCCTACTGAAGTTTTCTACTTGAACTGTGTCAAGTAGCCAGCGACGAGGATGATCACCGGAAACGGGGTTGTTTTTCAACTTTAAAAGATCAGCAGGACATTTGGTCATGCAAAAACGTGTCGGGTTAGCTCGTGAATCAATCAATCAACAAAACGGTAGTCAGCAACACTTTTGACAATTGATTGTTTATGCCACTGTAAGTTACGTATCTTTGAATTTTTGTTTTGTTAATCAGACAAAACAGTTTAAAAACATTACTTTTGCCCCTGGGGAAAGGCGGCAGACACATTTCTATTTTTTGCCCTTTTTATTGATTAGTCATCTCATCGATTAGGTGAAATAAAATCATCAACTGAAGCAGTAATAAAGATAATCGTTAGTCACTGTAATTTCGCATATTACTATTAAACGAATATTATTACAGTGTGTTCAGTACTGTAGTATATTACGGTAACAAAATTATTTTATTACTAAAGAGGAATTAGAGAGAAGGAAGGATGAACAGCAACATCCACAGCTCCGTTTTTACACTTTCATACTTGCAAAACATAGTCTTGAAAGTTTCAGCGATACTTAATTTATTTTGAAAGTCAATGGCGGAAGTACCGTGTATATATTCCGGCTGACTTGACCGTGATTACACAGTGGATATCCCAGTGACAGGCACATGCACAGTCTGGAGATCCGGGAGCGTTGCGTCTAAAGAAGAGCGCCCGACAGCAGCGCACATCCATCGGCTTTCAGGGAGAGGTGGAAGACCGTGAGGGGAGAGACGGACGGAGGAGAAAGACACCATCCGAGGTGAGCAACAGACACACTGTTTTCAGTAAAGGCAGAGCGTTTGTCTAACTGTTATCGGGTTACAGGTGAGTTACCGTATGGTGGGGCGGTGTAGGCAAATTAGGCTAACTGTTCTCACAGTATCTAGAGGTGAGAACACGAACTTCTATAATTGTGTTTTTTAGTGTATTAGGCCGGTTTGCACATTTATAATTAAATAAATTATACGTGTCAACAAGTGCTATGAACCCATATGTCCTCAGAAACAGTTGCCTGGTCTTGGGAAGTGCACACTCCATTTCTGTTAACTTCCCTTATACTTTAAACCAGGTGTCCACATCTGCTGTTAAGTCGTTTATTGTATTAGCAAGCGGTTACTTTAATGCAAGAAGACCTGTTTCCTTTTGCCGCAAGTAAATGCATCCAACGTTATCAAGCTCCACACGAGTTTGTAGGCGTTTTCATATTTTATGTTCAAGCGCATGCGTGGTTATTAGTGTTTTTGCTGAGTGTCTACAGCAGCATGCCAGCCAACCCCTCTTTATGGTCTTGGAAGTGGTAATGCTGAGCTGGTCTCCAGAGAGATCTCAGCAATCAGGGAGGAGTAGATCTCAACTCAGCCACTCTGAAAGAGGAGGAGAAGGAGGGTGGGGGGGTGGATGTGTGGATGAATGGATGGTTCAGCGAGGAAGTGGGAGAGGGGGAGATGTGGATGGATGACAGGAGGGGATGCATAGATGGATGAATGTATGAGAGAGCAAGGGAAGATAAATGGGCGTGCGGGCGTGTTTGTGTGTGTGTTTAAGTGGGAGTGTCAGCGGGCGGATGAATGGTCACATGCATGATGGATGAAATATACAGGGAGGGGAGGAGAGTCTATTGCCCCTCTCGCCCACCGCTCGGCGTCCACTGATCCCATAAGTTTTAAAACGTGAGTCCATGTGACAAATGGACAGAGAGAGAGCAGTGGGTGACTGATGGAGGGAGAAACAGTGGAGGGAGCACGCCCCGGCCGTGATTCATGGCGCAGGGATGAGAGCTAAGAGGAATGAGGAGGAAAGATAGACCATTTTTAAAATAACACTTCCATTTACCAACATCGAAATCTGCTTGGCTATTAGTGTGGATTAATTTCAGACTTGTGAGTGTAAGCCTGAATTGTCATATAGCTGAGAGTCCTCACTATCAGGCCAGTATCTGTGTGGGGAGGCTTGTGATAAAGCCAAATATTTCTTTACTCTTAAGTTGCATGTTCTCGTCTGCTTAGATGATTTTCAATTTGTCAGCTGCACAAATAGTTGGCATACTTATTGCATGCTTCAAATGGCTCAGTGATAAACTGGCATGCTGTAAACGTAACCCTGGCCTTTGTGGGATGGACTACTGGTCTCAGCAGAACAGTAAATTGCATTTTTTTCATCCCTTTTTTCAGTTGCCCACATTCATAATACACCGAGTATAACTCAGTATAACACTATACAATTCAATAGCACCAGAAACTGCAGCCTCCAAAATGACCATGAAGTTGAATCGGCAGCTCTCTCAAACAGTTTCAGCAAAAACTGGGCACTGGACACTGAACACCGACACCCACCGAGCACTTTATTAGGAACAATATACTGATGCTGCGTAGGGCCTCCCTTTGCTCTCAAAACAGCCTGAATTCTTCACGGCATGTTTCCACAAAGTATTAGAAACATTCCCTTGTGACTTTTCCCCCCAGTGTGACATGTTTGCATTACATAATTTCTGCAGATTTGTCGGCTGCACATTCATGCTGCAAATTTCTGTTCTGCCACATCCCAAAGGTACACTGAAGTTATTGTCACGTTCATGAAACCGGTTTGAGATGACTCTTGCTTTGTGACATGGTTGCATTATCATGCTGGAAGTGGCCATTAGACGACGGTAAACTGTGGCCACAACGGGATGCATATGGTCAGCAACAGACTGACTTTCAAACTGTGATTGATTGACATTAAAGGCCTAAAGTATGGCAAGAAAACACTCCCCTCACCACTGCGGCACCACCAGCCAAAATAGGTTGGGTCCATGGATTCATGCTGTTAACACAAAATTCTGACCCTACAACCTGTGTGCCTCAGCAGAAATCCAGATTCATCAGACCCAGCTGTTTTTCCGGTCTTCAACTGTCCAGTTTTCATGTGTCTATATCCTCTGCAGCCTCAGACTTCTGTTCTTGGCTGACAGCAGTGGAACCGGACACGGTCCTCTGTTGTTGTAGCTCATCCGCCTCAGGGTTGAACATGTTGTGCATTCTGAGAAGCTTTTCTGCTCACCACAGTCGTAAAGAATGGTTATCTGAGTTACCATAGCCTGTCTATCAGCTCCAACTAGCATTTCCATTCTGCTCTGACCTCTCTCATCAACAAGGTGTTTCTCACACCACTCTGCACAATTTCTAGAGACCACTCTGCATGAAAATCCCAGGATATCAGCAGTTTCAGAAATACTCAAACCAGCCCATCTGGCACCAAGAAGCATGCCGCAGTCAAAGTCACTTAGATCACATTTTTGTATTGCACTGCTGCCACATGAGCACACACATCAGCCGGATAATTTCATGAATAAGCAGGTGTACAGGTGTTCCTAATAAAGTGCTCAGGGAGAATTTTGCAGGGGTATTGTATTAGACTGCATTAGTTTAGGTGTACCCAGTAAACCAGCTAATGAAGGTGTATACATTACTTAGAAAATCTTTAGCATGAGAGAAATGCATTAGCTAATTGCATATAAATTATATATTTATAGCAGTGAATTTCAGTGTGTTTGCTGATAATCATTTGATTTTACTTAATTGCTAAGGCTCTCTGTTGAATCAAAATGTTTCAACTGTTAGTACAGTGTGCACATTGTCCGACATCAGCACCAACTTTCCACACCACAGTTACATCCTTCTCTCCAAAGATCAAAGTCAAAAATCCAATCAAAATCGCTGTGGATTAATTTCAACCATAAAAAAATCTAATAATCATTTCAGCACTGGATCTTTAGACAGTTCTTTTTTGCCTTTAGGTTTTCTATCTTGCCTTTTATGCCCTTTTATGAATGAGGCTCTCTTCTCTTGTGGAAGTCTGACAGCACACTCCTCTCCTTTTGTTTTTAATTCGATAGATGGCATTAGCCAAAGATCCAGGGACAGGCCCGGAGCAGAGAGATGCAGCCGACCAAAACTTTGACTACATGTTCAAGCTGCTGATCATCGGCAACAGCAGCGTGGGAAAGACCTCCTTCCTGTTCCGCTACGCAGATGACTCCTTCACTTCAGCCTTTGTCAGCACAGTGGGCATTGATTTCAAAGTCAAAACCATCTACAGGAACGACAAGAGGGTCAAACTACAGATCTGGGTGAGCTGGAAAAATACAATGCAACATTAATCTTTACATGCTGTAAAGATAATCCATACACTGACAGAAGATTAATGTCTTTGTAGATGATTTAACACAGAAAAGATATAAGAATTCTGTTCTAACAAACAAGTCTCTTAAAACTCTTTTTTCTTTTTAACTGGTTTGGCCACTGTATCTTAAAAACAATCTCAGAACAGCAGAGAAAAAGTCCTTTATTTTCCTTCACCTTCCTGCTTTGAAACTGTTTACCATTACACACACATAGTCTGGTTTCTCCTCTACAACAGGAAGAAAGTGCGGCAGTCTGGCAGATAAGGGCCAGAGCACACTGCGACTCTCGTCGACTCAGGGAAAAGTTATTTGCTCAGTGCAGAAGTCGAGAACTAAAAGCTGGCAGACAGTGTTACAGTTTGACCAGATTTTACTCTAATTAATCTGGCTCACAAATGTTTAGAGTGCTGAGTGTAAAGACCTATTGTCTGCAACTTGTTTTTTTTATGCACTGTTACTAGTGGCAGTCACTTTGCTTTTTAACTGACATCCCAAATGGCATAAAAGCTTGACCGCTTTAAAATAGTCACCTTGTATGGCCCTTAGTTCATGAATTTTTCAAACAGGAGAGATGGAGGTCATTGAAAGTGAATGACAACTATATATATTTGCATCAGAGATGTTGATATTTGCAACTCTTAACTGTATATTTGACTGTGTGCACTCTACTTTCCAGGAATGAGAAACAGACACACACACACACACATACTCAATGAGGATAAAGACACAAACCAAAAATCTCTGTGTTGACCACTTGTGGACAAAAACATGACTGAGAAGAACAAAATTTTTTCCTGCAGTAGTGAAATTACTTTCACAGGATTACGGTTCTAGTTAGCCTGCGGCTGAGGTGTCACATGAGACAGAGCTGTGACACTCATCACTTGGTCTGAAACTCTCCTAATGATTTCTGGTATATGTGTGTGTGTGTATATATATACTACTATACACACACACACACACACACACACACACACATATAGATATAGATATAGATATACATGTTCATAATATTCTGTACAGGGCAAACAGGTTTGACATACAGTATTTCAGAAAAATTGAGTGTGAAATGCTGCAGTCTCTTAAATGTCAGAGCTGTAATTTACTTGAGGTAATTAAAGGCATTTACTTGGGGTTGAGAGGTTCTGAAATACAGCAGAGCAAAGGCAGAGCGAAGCGTTGTTACACAACACAGTCTGTTTATCCTCACCCCATTCCCTAGTTTGCCCTCTTACATGCCGCTGCCTGTCATGGATGTGGTATAAACTAATTTCTCACACTCCGGAGTTAATGACAGCTGATGTTTAACATCGTCCCCAGACGGCAGGGTTCATGAAAGATGCATGGGTTGGAGCTGCTGGAGCTGAATGTGCTTACTGCGCCGACTGACACCCAGGACAGATCTATTACTGAATGTTAGTGGAAGGCGAGGACTTACCCACAGTCCTCCTGTTAGATGAAAGTAATTTTTCTTTTTTTTTCTCTCTCTCTTTTTTTTAGCATAATGTATTCAGCATAGCATGGCTTCTCTGCTCAGCTTAACAATGATACAGTCGCATAATTTTACACAAGGAAGGTGCCAAGTACAAGTAAAATGTTATTGGCTGCTGAACAATTTGAATGGGTTTCATGGGGGCGTTAAAACAAGCTCAACTCATTTTGTAACACTCTGCACCACAGTTGAGCGTACAAGGGATTGAGACAGTGGTAACATCTCATACTGTGACTCCCACATTATAGTTCCTTTGACAAAAACTATAGTTTACTGACAAGCCCTCATTCTCCCTTCTCCTTTAGAGTGCCTGAGCTTGATATGGTACGTGACAGCTGCTGACATTACTTTTCATCAGGAGAAAACTTTTAAGCCTGTTGGATGAATTAAATCTTATTTATTGGTGTAATTTGAATGTATCCACAACAGCATTATCATTTAATGGTTTAGCAGTTTTCCCATGATCAAGAAGCAGCAAGACGAGAAATAACATCTTCAGAACTTATTTTTGTCCCTCAAGGCATTGCCAAAAAGCAGAGAGCACATCCTTGTGTATTTACAGGGTGTGGCAACATCAACACATGACGAGAGGGAGTTAATGATTCACCTCTGCTTCTCAGGACAGCCAAGTTAACCATTTGTTTTTTAGTTTAAATTTTTGTGTTGCATATTCAGTAATAATTATAACTATTTGTCTTTGATATTGATTAGAAGGGTTACACTGTATTTTATGTGTTGGAATTTAATTTCAGGTCAGCTGCTAGTAGTCATTTTTGTTTCCTTGTCACCCAGTCATCAACTGACCACTGTAAATTCCCTTGAGATTGTGGTGTTCTAAACAGTAAAAGTAATCGATCCCCAAAAGTCCCTGAATTTCTCAGATGAACCGTGTGTTTACAGGACACAGCGGGACAGGAGCGCTATCGGACCATCACCACAGCTTACTACAGAGGGGCCATGGGATTCCTGCTTATGTATGACATCACAAGCCAGGAGTCATTCTATGCTGTTCAGGACTGGTGGGTAGAACTGTAGATGTAATGTCATGCTATTAAATCTGCCATGTATATCAGCATATGTGTGTCATCCAGTAGGTTAAGGCATTTGTAAAGAGCTGTGTTTTCCTATAACGTTGATTGTTTAGAGTTTTTATTTGTTTGGAGATAACCTGCACTTTTGTTACGTGTTTAATACACAAAATGAAACTTGGGAAAATTGTTCCATTGCTGCAGTAACAGAATATGGCAGAAAAATAAATCATATTCATCATATAAAAAATAACTGCAGTAGTAGTATTGGTAATATTAGAAATAAGTAATAGCAAATGAAAAAATAAAATAAATAAGAAATGTCATTTTCCCATAACTCACAAATCTAATTTCACTATATGTTCATCATTGAACAGTGGTGGAAGAAGTACTGGTATCTTTAAGTAAGTCGCAATACCATTCCAAAAAAAAGACCTGCAGTCAAAATTTTATTTAGGTAAATCTATCCATGCATTATCTATACCGCTCATCCTTACCGCTGAGTCACGGGGCAGGGGGCTGGAGCCAATCCCAGCTGACACTGGGCCAAGGAGGTTTTCATCAGTGTCTGCTGGTTTGTTTATTTGTCAGCAGGGATTACACATTAAGTACTGAACTGATTTTCACCAAACTTGGTGCGGGGATGGGACATGGGACAAAGAGGGACTCATTAAATTTTGATGTAGGTCCAGTCACAGGGGCGGATCTAGGACATTTTTTAAATCACTTTCCTTAACATTGCAAGGGAGCATAGGGCATTTTTCATCATTTTGGCCTTGGTGGAGATAGGCGCTCTACTGAGTGCCATTCTGGTATTATTACTGTATACATAGATCATATTCATTTGAATATTATTACTGATGCATTAACAAGTAAGCAGCATTTTAATGTCACAGCTGGTTGAGGTGGAGTTAGTTTGAATTACTTCTTACACTCTTGGATCATTTAATTTATAACAATACATAATATTTTGTAAAGTGATCATATGTTTTCTATGTAAATTTATAATTTGCAAAGTAACAGATAATGTAGTGCAGTAAAAAGTACAGTATTTGCCAATGACATTTAGTGGAGTAGAAGTATCAAGTAGCATAAGTATAAGTATTTAAAAGTTTACTTAAATACAGCACTGAGTAAATGTACTTTGCAGCTTTCTACAACTCTCTTTAAACAATGCTAAATTGTCACTAATAAACCACTTCAGAAATACATACATACAAGAATAAAAAACACCAGATTTTCTTCAGTTTTGTGAAGAGACAGATTGTCACTGTAGGATGGGTTGGTTGTGAAAATGTTGCATTGGTGTTTCCCCAGGGCAACCCAGATCAAAACGTACTCGTGGGATAATGCTCAGGTAGTCCTGGTAGGCAGTAAGCTGGACTTGGAAGAAGACAGGCAGGTTCCGACAGAGGATGCCCAGAGACTGGCTACAGAGCTGCGGTCAGGACACACACACACACATACACACACGCTTTTATCACATGATCAGGAAGAACCTACAGACCAAACATTACTTACTAATTACACTTAACTCATACTGTTTTTTTCTCTCTCCGTTGACTTCCTCTCCAGGCTTCCAGTTCTTCGAGGCCAGTGCCAAAGACAACATCAATGTGAAGCAGGTCGTTGACAAGCTGGTGGACGTCATCTGTGAGAAGATGAACGAGAGCGTCAATGGTGATGCCAGTCCTTCAGTCAATCAAAAGGGAAATGGCCTGAAGGACACGCCCCATAGCAGCCAGGGTGCCTGCGCATGCTGATAGCTGGCAGCGAAAATTCATTCAGTGCAGGTTTCATGGTCACACATACACACATACACAAATTTATTGAATTGCCAAAAATCTGTATTTAATGTACTTTACCATATGTTACTGCAATACTATCACAGTTGCTTTGCTTCCCCTTTTTTTCTTGTTGCCTTTTCTCAACTCCGTGGCGTCTCCAACTCTTTCTCATTATTTGAATGTGCCTGTTACACTGAGATGCCAAAGAGCTGCGTTGAGCAGCTGTGCCTTCTGCCCAATGCCTTTCCTTTATTATTTCTTGTTTGGTGGGTGAGCAGCACCTGTTGCAGGTGAGGATGTGAATAAAAGGCATGAACCAAATCCGCATGGCACAGGGGGATCACTGTGACTTACTTGTGTCATGCTGCCCCCTTGTGGGTGTTACATGAAAATGCATCACTGTGACTCACTGCCGTAGACTTTACATCCTGAGAATTAGCTCCTTGTCATCCTGTTGAGGAAGATACCATGAATCAGTTCAAGTCTAAAAGCTAAACATACTCTGAAAGGTGTCATTCCATGTGGGTGCGTAAATCTATGACCCAATTGAGGGATATTCTCATTTCTTTTTAATTTATATTTTCTTTTTTGTTTTTGTACTGTCGTTTGGCCAGTCAAGTATTTTATTTGTAGTCCTCTAAAAGTAAGATTAAAACGATATGGATCAATACAAAACGTCTATGTTGTTGGTGTTAGCATTTAACCATTTGTTTTTGGTTTACCCAATTTTTGTGTTGCATATTCAGTAATAATTATAACTATTTGTACTTTGATATTGATTAGAAGGGTTTACACTGTATTTTATGTGTTGGAATTTAATTTCAGGTCAGCTGCTAGTAGTCATTTTGTTTCATGTCCAGTCATCAACTGACCACTGTAAATTCCCTTGAGTTATGGTGTTCTAAACAGTAAAAGTAATGTCGATCCCAAAGGTCCCACAATTTCTCAGATGAACCGTGTTTGGAGCCTGGCCGGGACAGGGCCTTCTGGGACCATCACCACAGCTTACTACAGAGGGCCATGGCCAGTTCCTGTATGTGACATCCCTGACAGGAGTCATTCTATGCTGTTCAGGACTACCAGTGGGTGGAACTGTAGATGTAATGTCGTACTGTTAAATCTGTATGTCAGCATATGTGTCATCCAGTAGGTTAAGGCATTTGTAAGAGCTGTGTTTTCCTATAACGTTGATTATTTAGAGTTTTATTTGTTTGGAATAACCACCACTTTTATTCGTGTTTAATACACAAATGAAACTTGGGAAAATTGTTCCATTGCGGTAACAGAATGGCCAGAAAAATAAATCATATTCATCATATAAAAACACTACAGTAGTAGTATTGATAATGTAGAAAATAAATGTGTAAATGAAAAATAAAATAAATAAAATGTCATTTCCCCACAACTCCCACCAAATCTAATTTCACTATATGTTCATCATTGAACGGTGGTGGAAGAAGTACTGGTATCTTTAAGTGAGTGGCAATACCATTCCAAAAAGACCTGCAGTCAAAATTTTGTTAGGTAAATTATCCATGCATTATCTATACGCTCATCACTTACCGCTAAGGTCACGGGGGCAGGGGGGCTGGAGCCAATCCCAGCTGACACGCACTGGGCCAGGAGGTTTCATCAGTGTCTGCTGGTTTGTTATTGTCCTTAGGGATTACACATTACGTGCTGAACTGATTTCACCAAACTTAGTGCGGGATGGGACATGGGACAGAGGACTCATTAAATTTTGATATGGGTCAAATGCAGGGGCGGATCTAGGACATTTTTAAATCACCTCCTTAACATTGCAAGGGGCATAGGGCATTTTTCATCATTTTGCTTGGTAGGATAAACTCTGCAGGTGCCATTCTGATATTATTACTGTATACATAGATCATATTCATTTTAGTTATTCTGATGCATTAACAAGTAAGCAACATTTAATGTCACAGCTGGTTGGGGTGGAGTTAATTTGAATTACTTCTTACACTCTTGGATCATTTAATTTATAACAATACATAATATTTTGTAAAGCGATCATATGTTTTCTATGTAAATTTATAATTTGCAAAGTAACAGAATAATGTAGTGCGATAAAAGTACGGTATTTGCCAATGACATTTAATTGAGTAAGTATCAAGTAGCATAAGTATAAAATGCTTTAAAAAGTTTACTTAGATACAGCACTGAGTAAATGTACTTTGCAGCTTTCCACAACTCTCTTTAAACAATGCTAAATTGTCACTAATAAACCACTTGAAGCATACATACAAGAATAAAAAACACCGTTTCTTCAGTTTGTGAGAGACAAATTGTCACTACTTAGGATGGGTTGGATTTGTGAAAATGTTGCATTGGGTATTTCCCAGGGCAACCCAGATCAAGCGTACTTTCGTGGGATAATACTCAGGTAGTCCTGGTAGAGGCAATAAACTGGACTTGGAAAGACAGGCCGGAAGTTTTCCGACAGAGAGAGATGCCCCAGAGACTGGCTACAGAGCTCGGTGGGACATGCACACACACACATACACACAGCACATCACATGATCAGGAAGAACCCATAAACCAAACATTACTTACTAGTTACACTTAACTCATACTGTTTTTTTCTCTCTCCGTTGACTTCCTCTCCAGGCTTCCAGTTCTTCGAGGCCAGTGCCAAAGACAACATCAATGTGAAGCAGGTGTGACAATGGTGGGTGATCATCTCTGAGAAGATGTGACAGGCGTCAATGGTGATGCCAGTCCTTGATCAATCAAGAGGTAACCTGGACCACTTCCATAACAGCCAAGTTGCTCATGCTGATAGCTGGCAGCGAAAATTCATTCAGTGCAGGTTTCATGGTCACACACACATACACACACATACACAAATTTATTGAATTGCCAAAAAAATCTGTCATTGTGAATGTACTTTACCATATGTTACTGCAATACTATCACAGTTGCTTTGCTTCCCCTTTTTTTCTTGTTGCCTTTTCTCAACTCCGTGGCGTCTCCAACTCTTTCTCATTATTTAGATAATGCCTGTTACACTGAATGAGCTAAAACCGACAGCTGTGCCTTCTGTAATATACCTTTCCTTTATTATTTCTTGTTTTGGTGGGTGAGCAGCACCTGTTGCAGTGAGGTGTGAATAAAGGCATGAACCAAATCCACTGGCTGGGGGATCCTGTAACTTACTTGTGTCATGCTGCCCCTGTGGGTGTTGTAATATCTCTGTCTCTAATAGACTTTACATCCTGTGAATTAGCTCCTTGTCATCCTGTTGAGGAAGAAGGCCCATTAACTGTTCAAGTTCAAAGTCAAACATACCTGAAAGGTGCTGTCATTCCATGTGTATGTGTGTAATCCAGACCACTGAGGGATATTCTCATTTTCTTTTAATTTATATTTTCTTTTTGTTTCTTTTTTTTTGTACTTTGAATGGTTACTGCTAGCTCAATATTTCATTTGTGTCCCTCTAAAAGTTAAGATTAAACGATATGGATCAATACAAAAATGTCTGTTGGTTGTTACTGGTGTTAAGTAATTTCATGTTATTTTTCTGTCTTAAAAATGCTTTTGAATATTAGGAAAAGTTTCAAAAGTGTCTGCAAGTTTCCACTCACTCTTGACATCAGTAATTAATAACTATGAAATGGAATCAATCATGTTTTTTTTCCCCATTTATTAGCAAATAAAACATTCATCAGGTTGGTGTTTGTGTACAACCTTAAATTATGTAATATCTTGGATTGGCTCCATTTTGTTCTCTTTTTGCACTGGCTCTGTGTTTTAGGCAAGAAATCATTAATGAACATTGATAATTTATTGCGACCATGAGATTAGTTGTAAAGTTTCAGGTGATAAAAGTTTCTATTTCTGAAGGGACTTTGGACACCAGGAAATGTTGCCTACCCAGAAAACAGAGTCAGTGACGTGTAGGGTATGACCTCCCTTTTTCCCTTATCTGTTGTGTGTGTGTGTGTGTGTGTGTGTGTGTGTGTGTGTGTGTCTGTCTGTGAAAGAGGGAGAGAGAGAGAGAGAGAGACCTGTGAGAAGATAAAGGGGCATGTGAGAGCCTCGCTGAGCAGACACTCCTAATTGATCAGACCTCAGCAGGCAGACAGACGTCAGTGCAGTACAGGTACGAGCTTTGTGGTTTTTCACACTTTTTATTTAAAATATCTATAAGTAAAAACCTTTTAATTTCAACACACCAAAATCAAATTATAGCAAGTGAGCAAGCAGTATAACACGATCCAGCAGCCAAGAAAAGAAAGGAAGCTGGGAACACACGGATAAATGATACTTTGTATTTGATAAATTATGTTCTAATATTTCTGATGAAACCAAAGATCTTTCAAACTGAGGTTATCTGATGTCATTCAGATAACGTCAGAGTGTTGTCATTTTGTATGAGTGGTTAACATAACTGACCACTCACTTGTGTTAGTAACACAACAGTATAACTATGTACAGATTGAATAACCCAACTATTGTTCCCTTCTCAGTTCTATTTCAGTTTATATATAATAAACAATAAACTCTGACTCTACACAGCAGAGGAAGCTAGTGGTTACAGCTGATGTAGGAAGGAGCCTTAAAATGTTCTCTGACTTCGAAGTTGCTTTAAAAACTGTTATTTGTCATATTTTGCTGCCTCATGGCTGTCATCAAATGTATTCAGATAGGGAACATGTGATTTTTCTGGTGGTGAAACATTTTATTGCTTTTTGGAAACAAGGTAACAGTTTCCAAGTAGGTTCCTACTGTCCATTGTCGTCAAAGCTGCAATAAGGAAGGGGGGGGGGGGGGGGGGGGGGGGGGGGAGATAAACAACAATAAAACTGAGCTCATTGCTCAAATACAGAGAACTGATGGAAACAAAGTTGTGCAATGGACGAGATTAGGTGTATGTGTGTTTTATGGTTCCTCTGGGCTACTTACTGTGATAAACATAAGATAACTGTACCATTAATCATGAACTCATCAGAGGAGTGACATTACACCTCTTTAATCTGGAGCTTATGGATTTTATGGCATACTACAAAGAATGATGAAGTTGTAAATGCATTAATAGTTTTATTCTCTTCTGATGTAGATACAGGTTGTAATTTATAAGGTAACATTGATAAGGAGTACAACAATATGATAAAACTGCTTATCCACTTGCAGTAAAGCGTACAAAAGTTCAGAGCTGGAGGAGGTGAATTTTACCCCTCTGTACCACATGTGGCCTTATGTGCACGGAGGAACCTGCAAACGTATCATGTGATTCAAATGTGTGCTCAATGGTCTATTTAAATAGCATGCAGGAAAGTAAAACTTAAAATAAAGGCAGGATATGAACGAGCAACTTATTTCACACTTCAACTGAAAGTTGAGATCACATCAATACAAAAAACTTGCCACATTTGAAGAGGATTAAAACCCCCTCTGTTTTCCTGCCAGTTACTGTGGTTAATGTATAACCAGAGCAAATGCCATTTGACCCATGTTGGTGCTTGCTTGCTGTTGTAAGTCAGCCCCATACACCTGATTTTCCTATGAGAGGTAAAATGCTACGCTGTCCCTCCAAATCTTCTTTGCAATAAATGAGGAAGTGTGACCAATTATACACTTGATTAGTTTCCAGCTGAACTAACACAAATTTTCTTTTCTTTTTGTAACAGTGTGAAGAAAGAAAAAAAAAAAAAAGCCAAGATGTGTTGCTCCGGCTTTCTCAAGATGATGATGTTTGTCTTCAATGGCGGCATCTTTGTAAGTTAAAAAATAAAAACAAAACAATATCCCTCTGTTGACAAGCTCTATTTCATGTTTCATGGTCCCACAAGAAAACAAGCTGAGTACAAGCTATTGTCTTGGGCTTTGTGTACTATTCTTTTACACCTAAATCAGGAAACATATAGCTGCGTACTTCCTTAAAAGAATAGTTTGATATTTTGGGAAATACACTTCTATACTTTCATGCTCAGGGCTAGATGAGAGGATTTGTATGGAAGCCCATTTCTGCCACTGTGATGAAAAAAGACCCTGTTAATATAATGAGATGTATGTATGTAGATGTATGACCACTCTCGCATGTTAAAGTAAAACTAAGGCTAGGAGACGGTTAGCTTAGCTTAGCATAGAGACTGGAAACAGGGGGAAACTGCTAGCCTAGCCCTGTCTGAAGGTAACAAAACACTATTCTCTCACTTAGACCAAGACCACCAAGTGAAATGAATACTTTGTGAGCATGTAAAAAATTACAGCTCCCATGAAAAATGACATCATCGTAACTGAGTGTCATCCACATCCATAAAATGAACAAACTCTCCTCTAAAGTTATTTTTCCAACTCTCTAGTTGTAATCTCTGCTGTGCAAAAGCTTCCACAGCATTCACTCCTCTCTAACCTGCTGTTATTACAAACATGTCTGAACTAACCATGACCCCTGGACTCAAGTTGAGTGCTTATGGGAAATGATGTTTCTTAAGGGTTGCTAAAAAACAGAAATATTGAATAACTGAGTTATGCACACAACATACTGTGGAGAAAGGTTCTGTTCTGTGGCCATACACGAGTGGCATCAAGCTTCTCATGAAAGTGAATACATTTACTTTTGACTTATTTTTCTATATTTCAAAATTTATTATCCTAAATCATTTTGACATTTGACCTCTCATGTCCTGTATTTGACTTCTCATTTCTCTAGGTCAGCTCATGTTTCACTCACCGATTTCATTAATTTTGCCACTGTTGTTGCCTGATTGTTTCAGTAATCCCTTTCATCCATGTCACTCCTGTCTACACGCTATCTTTTCAACATTTTCCCATCATTTCTTTCCTCACCCATCATGCAGTTGGCAGGTGCAGCCATCCTGGGTGTTGGAGTGTGGGTGAAGGTGGACAGTGGCTCTCTGCTGGGTATACTAGAAAACGTGGATGGCACACCGTCTGGGATATCCCAGCTGGTCAATGTTAGCTACCTGCTAATGGCAGTGGGTGGTGTGCTGCTGGTCATTGGCTTCCTGGGCTGCTGCGGAGCTATCAAGGAGAGCAGGTGTATGCTGCTGACGGTGAGCAATGTTTGATAGGACAAAGTTAAGGGTTGTGGAGAACAGACTGAATATATCAAGTTAAAAAAGGTTTTAAGGTTTTAACTGAGACAAGTGTTACTTGTCTTAGTTTGAAATCTGATCAAAGTGACGTAAATCAAAAAGAACTATATTTGAGCCAAGCTAGGTAGAAATAGTGAATTCTGGTAAAATGTGGATGATTATTTCACTTTAGGAGTCCAGATGAATGTTCTCTCATACAGTTCAAGTGGATAAAGTGGCTCTGAGGGGAAGCTGCTTAATATCTTAGCATTTTAGGCTAAAGTGCTAAACTTTAGCTTAAGGTTTGGTCCCTGCAATGTGTGTGTGTTTGTTTGTTTGTTTTTTTTACTAATATCATCTGCTTTAATGTTCTTGGTCCAAGCCTGTTTTTCATTCATCATTTCCTCTCCTCTCAGTTCTTCAGTATTGTGCTGATTATCTTCATCATCGAGGTCGCAGGAGCTGTGGTGCTGTTTGTCTTCCAGGGTTTGGTAAGTGGCTTTCAAAAGCTTCTTGGCAACAGCTGCCAGTGGTCAGGTTTAGAAACTTGACGGGAGAAAAAAGCCAAAAATTGCTAAAAAGTCAAAAAATAAGATGATGTGTGATTGTCCTTCTCAGGCTGAGCAGCTTCTCGCAGGTCTGGAGACAGAGGTTAGGGAAAGCATCCGAAAAAACTATGGAAAGAGTGAAAGTCTGACCTCCCTCTGGAATGCCACTATGGAGGAGGTACTGTATTTTTTTATTCATTTTTTGAGCATTTGTCCGTAGCTATACGCATCTCTGTGGTCACAGGCAATCATATGATCCAATTTTTGAGATGAGATGTAGTGGCTCTCAGAGTGTATACCTCAGCCGATACTAATAATTCTTTGATTTCTTGAACATGTACACTCTTTGCAGTCAAGTTGCTCACTCTGTTTAATTGTTAGGGTGATCATTACCAAGTCATGGCAGTGCTGATAAAGCTACTAAATTGTTTTTGTTAAGATTTGGGATTGACTCTTTGTGGTTTCCCTCTAGTTTAAGTGCTGCGGATACTTGAACTACACAGACTTCGACAACTCCCCTTTTCAGGGTGGGAAAGATGTTTATCCACAAACATGTTGCAATGCAACCACCACCACGGGTACATGTAACAGAAATGCAGCACACCTTTCGGTATGAGACCAAGTTACTTCATGCATGTTAACAACAAAACCATTAATTGTGATGAGGGGCAACAGTCAGCCCCTACCTCTGTTAAAACCTGTTGTTTCTCCTCCAGATGGTTGATGGCTGCTTTGACATGCTGCTGCAGCTGATAGAGGACAATGCTGTGATCGTTGCAGCTGTGGCTCTAGGAATTGCTGCTCTTGAGGTACAGAAAACAGCCTGCATTATTTACATCAGTCTAGAAGAGCTGTCAGCTCTATGGCCACAATGGAATATGAATGAATTTGAATCTTAAAACTGGCACTTGTTTTACTATATCTCTTGTATTCAAATCTAGGTTACTTTCCTTATCTTCATATATAAATAGATACTAAATGCAATCCAAATTTTGACTCTCCATCAGACTCATTCGCCTTCAGTAATAGCCATAATATCGAGCCATAGTTTTGCATATCTCACAATACCACGCACAACAGTGAAACAGACAGGTTTTTTCCATGATATGTAGAAGTGACTAAGGATTGCTGATTTTGATGTCACACCAGTGACGTTTAAGGCTTCATCAGACACAAACTTGAGGCTCATCCTCGTGATTTTCAGGTTCCCTGTCTATGAAGTTGTCTTCTAAAAGTTTGGTGGGGAAAGAATTTCAATTGTTTTTTCAACTTTTTTTTTTAATGTGGGAAGGCATAAATAGACACTCTAGTCAGTGAAGTCACTTGAATCCATAATCCATCCTGTTACATCAAAGCACAGTAGAATTTGATGAAGTGAGGTAGGGTTTTACTGTATAATTTAAAGGAATCCTAAACTGAAGCTGTTTAAAGCCTGTTGGTTTTTCCCACTGTGACAGTTCAGGGCTTCAGAAATGTGTCATTCTACAGAATATATCGTACAGAATTGTATTAACTTGTGCAGTCAACAACCTGTATCTCAGCTGCATTACACTGTGTTTAGTTGAAATGTTGACAAGCTGTTGTCTTTACAGATTGCTGCCATGGTGGTTTCAATGTCTCTCTACAAGAATATTGGCAACAAGGCGTGATGTGTCCCATTCAAGATGAGATAACAGCATAGTAATTGGTGGAGAAAATTTATTTGTGAGCAGTTTTCTTTGTATAAAGTTTGTTTTCTTTTTCTTTGATTCAAAACAGACAGATAACCTAAAGCGTGCATGCTTCAATAGCATGTAGAGAGAAACAAAGATGGGGGGGTAATTTTTTGAGCTTCCTTGTTCTTTGTTTCAAAACTGTAGCTGAACACATTTATACTGTGATTTATTTATGTTTTAAGAAGGGCTGTTGTCATTGTTGACATTGTATGTGCTGAAACATATGGTTTATAATATGTAATGATGCACATTGCAGAGAAGTTGTCTCAGTTTAAGCATCAGTCAATCCCACACATTCACTGTAATAATATGATGAATTTATTTTTGTATGTTTGATCATATATAAATAATAAATATCACAATCTTGACATTTACAATTATTAACACATTGATTGTGGTTTTCTTTTTATGATAATAGTTATTTCACATAAAATGGATTCTAGACTGAGCAAAACAGGAAAAAGTAACTAGAGCATCACATATAAGTATTTAAACTGTAGGTCTGTGAGTAGATATATAACACCCTGATCACTCCAGAGAGAGTTCATTTCAATGAAGTAAGTGGAAAATTTCCTCTAGTGCTGCTGGGTTTATGTGATCCCACACAGGAGAAGCAATTCACTTACTATTATTACTGAAGATAAGACCACAACATCAAAAGTTATCTCACCGCTGGAAAATGTACATCAACAATTAAAAAACTTTCACCCTCTCTAGCACCAAATATATCAGTATTACACAACTCATATACTTCACAGTATGTTAACTATAAATCCCATGCTTTGTGTCCAGCATTTAGTCAATAAGAAAAAGTTGGAATTCTTTTTTGGTGGACTATATCTACTTTTCTCAAGGGCATAAAACATTCCAAACTGTAAATACATGTACAGGTGGGTGTTATATTACAATTCTGCTCCATCCTTAACATAGAAAACATTAGCAAGATGTTAGAGACATCAGGAATATGTCACTCCTAAATAAACAGCCAAATGGTTCCTGCTGTAATCAATGCTACTATAATCAATTTATTATAATAATAATGATGACATCTTTATTTATCCAGTACTTTCAAGCTCAAGCCAAAGTGCTTTCCAGGTCAAAGGATTTACAGAATATAGATTAAAATATCAGAACCCCATGTTAGCCCCCTTTGTAGTTTAGGAACACAAGAGCTTATATATCAAACAGCACTGAGCCCATATATAAACAAAGGGACATGCAAGTGCAATGCAAAAGAAATAAGCTCTCATTTATTAGTGAGTGAAATGTGGCTAACGGGTTCATATACAGCAGGTGAAATTTAGGTAGAAGAAATAACTGCCTATAAACAAATAAGATGCAAATATAACAGATGATCTCATATACTATATACTGACCTCATATAAAGCAAATAGAATGCCAATATAAAAATAGACTCTTAAACTTAAAATAGTGGACCACGTGACCAGTATGTAAGTTGACTAACTTTTTTCTCAAAAACAGAGCTAAAAGGAGAGTGAATTTAGAACCTTTGTTCTTCAGGTGGCCAGAAGCATGATCCCAAATAAACGCTGGTTACTGCCGAATATGTGAATAGAAAGTGGGTATATAGTTTGTCAGTGTTGTGTTTACATTTACAAATGACCAGAAGTAACAATTCAGTGCTTAAATACAGGTTTAAAGGTGGTGCAACAGTCCGGGAATTTAAAGCTGAAACTCTTGTCAAGAGTGATTTTCAAAATCATGAGAGTGGGCTGAAGTTTAAAGTTTACTTTCTTGGTTCTAACTTCTCAGTTGTCTTTTTTTTTTTTTTTTTTAAGGAACTACAGGCATTTTATCTACACATGCTGGGTGAGGATAGGCAAGTGATTTTATTACAAGGATAAAAACACATCTGTGGTTTTAAATACCTCACAGAGTTCATCAGTTTTTCATATAAACACTTTAAATCACAAACAGACTGTTTGAGTGCTTTTTCTCGTTTTACTTCCATCAAATCCCCCAGCAGCCTGTGTGTTTTGGGATACTTAGTGGATTGCTGCAAGTGTGTCGGGCAATGGACTTCAATAAAAAAAATACTATCAGCGAACAGCTATTAAAGTGCTTGGTGGAATGGAAAGGTATAATGTTCCATATGGTTTAGCTTTATGGTCAGAATTGCTTTACATTTATCTTGTGTGAGTCAATCATATTTCAGCAGGTTAACTGCTGCTGATACATTTCAAGACAGTTTACATTACACAGGATTGATTACAGTGTATGTGTCAGTATATGTATGTATCTGTAGCCAGGTTAACTTAGTGAAGCTGAATGTGTGCTCACTGCTGAAGCAGCAGTTTCTCCCGAGACACGCTGTGCCATTGCAGCCTGATGACCCTTCTCAGTGGCATTATCTGAAAACATCTCTCACTGTCACCATAAAACGACTGGAACTGCTCTTAAGAGCGACATCTGACCATGCCATTGTTTTTTCACAGGTTGGGCAGTGTTAACGTCTGTGGTTTTTTGTTTGTTTTTGTTGTTGTTGTTGTTTTTTAAACAGTAACATTAATCCATACATTCTTGTATGTTTTACTGGCATAAATGTGAGATTCATGTTTTACCAGAAATTCAAACAGTATTTTTCAGTTTTACAAGAGAAAATAGCAGCACACAGCTGCTTCCCTGAGCTTTTCTATGAGGACCATCCAGAACTGTACCCTCCACAGTGGATGAGACAAGACCAAGGCTGAATCGGTTCAGTCTGCCCCTCAGGTCCTTGTGAAGAGTCCACCTTCACTTCTTCTACAGGATCCAGGCTGGGAATCAAAACACAGTGCAATAGTTCCCTGAGCCGTTACTCATACACTATTATACATCCTTTATTTTGGTTTTATTGACATTATTTCTCTTGTCCAGATCAGCAACACAAGCAGGAAGCTTGCAAAATAAAGTCAATAATCCTGATAGAAAGAAGGCATTTGGCCCGGTTTCAGTTTATCACAGAAGGCATGACTGACTAAGCTGTTCCTAAATTGAGTTTCTCTTTTCTGCAGATATGATTCATCATGATTTTAAAAGCCTCAACAACTGCCACATTAAACTCTGTTTAACCCCAGTGGGAAACTACAGCAGTGTCATTATGTTTATCCAAATCTATCACCGATGCTTTGCAGTGAATTATTTAAAAAACGAATCAACATTTCAACACAGTCTCATGTTGAGAAACAGTAAAGCCATCCTGTACAGCAAGTGTGAGTGAGAAACAAGGTGGTAATGCAACAATACAAATACTTTTTAAATTGTCATCCATAGTTCATCGCTCATTCACTACAGGCCTTGTTACAGCAGTCAGAGAGCAGTAATGTTAGCAGAGGAGACAATACTTTGTAAATTGTGCCCTCTTGTGGAAAATGTTTATTCTGCAGCTGGAGAATGTGATCTTCCCACAATAACACTGAACACGTCCTCATTCATTATACATTGCCTATTAATATTGCAATTGCTCAAAAAAGTGGGTACTGTAGACTGCACCAACCAGTGTGTGAATGTCCCAGGTAAGTGTAGGTGAGGAAGTCTTCAGATTAAAAAAACATGCTTCATTTATTCCTTCCATTCTTGCAGCTATCCAGACCACGATGTTAAGTGGTGGATGGGAAACAGATGTGGAAAAGAGGCAATAGGGAAAAGCATCTCTTAACACCCAGGTCTCTATGAGAAAATCAAACACCCTTTTTCTTACAGCATTGTGAGCAAGTGAGGCCATCAGCAGCCAGTGTGTGATCAGGTCACGGGTGACAGAGCGCTCTGAAGTCTAATGGTGTAATGATGGGACGTCAGGGGAGAGGTTGAGAAGCTGCTTGTGGGAATAAATGGTCAGGAGACTGCTTGTTTACACTGAGAACATAAACTCATTATTGCTTTATAGCCAAAGGTTACAGGAACACTCACTTAAAAGAAGGTTAATTACAGCAGTCTTCTGAAAACTACAGGCTTGGATCCAAAACAAGTGTTTTCAAAGTATGCTACGTTTCCCTACTTTTTTTTTTTTTTCGCTGTTTGTGGTATGTAAGTTGCATAATAATAATAATAATAATAATATGAATAATCATATTTGCTTGTCAAGTGTGGTTTTAAAGAAATATAATGGAATATAACTGTTTGATTACTATATAAAAAGGATGTGAATATACTATGGTGAATATGCTATTTTCTGTCACCAGATCTCAACCCAGTTGGCACCTACAGGAGATTTTGGACTTCCTGTGGTGTGTTTATAAAATCTATGCTGAGGTGCAGGCTAAGGTGGCTCATGGTTAAGTTTCTTTATTTTCTTTCTTAATTATTTGATTTTCACTAAAAGCAATCTAAATCACTAAAATTGATAGCAAAATAAAATAAAAAAATAAAAAAATCTGTGTCCATGGAATCAACCTTGCATTATTTTGAAACTCAAAGATCACAGTGACCCCTTCAGATGTTATTTTTTATGACCATGTCTTTAATGCTCACCTTGAAACTGAAATCCTCTCAGTCTGGCAACCATCCACGACCTGGAGTTTTAAGCTTGGTGTGATATCTGGTCTGGTGTGGGAATTGCGACACCTTCTTTGCGTTGAAACACAGGTGAGAACTGGCAACTACCTATATAAAAGACCTCCTCCATCACACTGACAAAGCGCTGACAGCAAGGTTGCCATTTGGAACCTTGGACCATACCACCAGACAACTGATGCTGTAACTTTTTTGTTGTTTTTGTCAGTTTTTTTTTTTGTTTGTTTTTTTTTTTAGATTAATTGTATTATTTCAATTCCTTTAACTAACTTTCTGAGACATATCTTTTTGTGTCAAAGTATGGCTTTCCTCATCAGCCTCATCTTTTTGTCAAGCTGGACAGCTCTCGCTTTTACACTTCCTCACAACATTTTTGACAACACTTTGAAAGGGTCGAGGGTCGAGCTTGAATCATCTGGCAGTGGACCAGATGAGCCTATTCGAGGAGTAGTCAAGGTTGTGCAGCTGGACCCTCACGCCCTGGCCCAGTCAGGATTCTTCAGAAGAGGACTGACCCCAAGAAGAGCCCCCTCTCTCAGCTCCAGATTGTCCTTCCCTACCTTCTTGTCTCAGGGGCGTCCAGGTCCGGCCCCAGCCTCCAAGGCCCCTGTGAGTCCACTCCACTACCTGCGCCCTAAAGGCCCAACTGAAATTGAGCTTAAGAAGAGACAAGGCCTGCAGATGTGGCAGAGAGCCATAAATAAAGGAGACAAGATGACTATGTCCCTGCCAATCAATCTGAAGGACACTAAACAGATTTGTAGTGCGGTACCTTTCACTCAGGTAAGAGGCAAATCTTTTTATATTGTGTGTTATGCTGGGACTTTTTTCCCTTTCTCTGCTAAATAGATTGCTGTGCACACATAAAAAAAGTCCATTATCAGGTGCATTAGGATGACTGATTGTTCACAAAGTTGAATAGAAAATAGCAATATTAGGAAATGTTGATTTTTCAGTGGCAATTAGAGAGGAGTCTGTTCACTCATAAAGCTGATTATGGCTCTGGTGGTGGATTAGCTGTGATGGTGTAGACAGTGTTGATTTTTACACCCTCAGAGGTAAATTAACACTGACAATATTGCTGCGATGTTTAGCCTAATCTCGTCCTTTTTTGTCATCCTCCCAGCGTGTGACAGCAGACGGATGCGACACAGTGACAGTGCACAACAAGCTGTGTTTCGGTCAGTGCAGCTCCCTGTTTGTCCCATCCGAGGGGGAGTTCACCGGGATGGGGGCCCTTCACCGCCGGGCCCCCTGCTCACGCTGCGCCCCATCCAAAGCTCACACTGTTGCTGTGCCCCTGCGCTGTGGAGCCGAGGTCCGGGAGAGGCGAGTGATGGTGGTGGAGGAGTGCAAGTGTGAGACGGGTGGTGAGGAAAGAAGCGTCGAGGCTGCAGCTTCCTCGCAGCTGTAGCTGTTTTACAGCTTTTGCACATAAATACATGATGTGTGTGTTTTCTGAATTCTGTGATTATTTAGTCACAGTTGAAATAGGGGAATGGGGAGGAAATCTGTCAAATCACTGCCAAGATATGAGCATCATTTTTAGCTTTAATCAATGTTCGCCCAAGTCACTGTATGTGTATTTCTATTTGTATATGAGTCTGAATGTGACATTCAGAGTAAAATGTACCAGTGGCTTATTCCACTGTTTATTGTTGACAAAATGACCTATGTTTAGGTCATGCATTCTGTTACAACAGATGAAGTTGTCCACACTGGACTTGTGTGAATGTTCAAAACTGTTTAGATGAATCTAAACTGAAATATTGTGATCTGTAATATTGTCATTAAAATGTCCTATTTGTCCACATTCCTTTTGCCTGGCATCGCTAATTAGTTTTCTGCCAACACTGTTAGATTTACAAGTGCAATTTAGTTTGCATGCAGAGCTCACGTAAAAACATGAAGAGCATTTGTTGTTTTTTCCACCCACTCTCGTATTCAAGCCTTCAAGTGTCAGCTCCTATATTTTATTAAAAAGCTGTGTTCCCGCCGACTTTTAGCACGTACCACTTACATCTGAAAGCACCAAACTAGAGAGCAAACGAGCTATTGAGCATGGGTACTTAGCAGTAAGCAAACATAATTGTTTCAGCATGGACCCCTGAATTATGTATAGGAACCACCTATTCTCATGCCCAATCTCTTTTCAGAGTAGTTGTGGGAATTTGAACATCATTCACTACAGATGCACTTGAGCGAGTGGGCATGTGTGATTGTGTGTGCATGTGCTTTTTTTTTCAGTTAGGGCCCATAAAACCTATTATTCATTTATATCCTGGCACCTGGGTCTGGTAAAGTGAACTCATCCCACACATCCTTACATACATTCCCAGAAGGGCATAAAGAAGGGGGTTCTTTACGTTGCCTTGGCATGCTGTCAAAATGACTGCTTAGATGGCCATTTGCATTCACGTGGGCTTTTGGAAAAAGTGAAAGCGTTCATTGCACTACGGGGGTGCATTGAGTCCCTTGGATTCCATTAGCATGTGATTAACATCTTGGGTTGATGGCTATATTTTCCAAGATTGATGGGACAAATATTTGCCCAGGTCTTAACTATGAGGAATTATGGGCCACTTTTAATCAGGCACTTGTTTTTTCTAAATATGCAGAAGGTGGAAAGGATGGGTGGCTCATGCAGCCATGCTAACAGTGATCAAATTCTGCTTGATCAACTCTCATTCCTCATAGTGAAGAAGCTTGCCAGAATCAGAGTAAATAATAACTAAACCTGCCCCTTGTTCAGCCATCCATTTCTGTCATAATACAATGGTGCCCTTGCTATCTGTAATAATCTACCCAGTGTACTGTTGTGTGTGGTGACGATGGTGGAGAAGGGAAAGTCATGGTTTCACTATCTCGCTGTCTATTCTTTCCGAACTCTGTACCACTCTTCTTATTCCAATCTTTTGTCTTTTTTCTCAAAAAAAAAAAAAAAAGAGAGATAAAAAGAAAACGGGCATAGTAGAGGGAGGGGATGGAAGGGAGGAGGGGGAGGAGGAGGGGGTTGGTTGTTGATTGAACAAACAAGGTGCACAAGAGAGTGCACCACTTAGCAAGACAGATGTCAGCCCCCTTTGCATTGTGGGATCCGGCGGAGCACTCCTGCGTCATTAAGGATGGCCTGGTTCCCATGGCGAGGGGAAAGGAAGGAGCGAAAGGAGGAGGGCCCGCTGCCAAGTTCAGCGCCTCGGGGATCAGATCAGCGTCACGGGGTGCTAAGTGGCCTAGTTAGCGCTTTAAAACGCACAATGAGCTGCCTGCTCTTTCTCTGTGTGTAGGCCTTTTAACTGTCAGACATGAAAATGGTTGGGAGGTGCGTGCGTGATGGTGGGGGGGGGGGGGGGCTCAAACGATATCGGTTCAATCAAGGTGTATCAAGGGGAAACCGAAGAAACCGAATTATACATGGAAAAATTGAGGCCTATTTTTTGTTTTTTTATGTTTTACTTTGAAAAATGTTTTTTTTTTTTTTTTTTTTAGACCAGTGGATACAGTTAATCAACCGTGTGAGGTGCTTATTGTGGTCCTATGTGCCTTGTGGTAATTGGCTGAAATACAAGTATTCCCCAGGTTGGACCATTTTGGTGCTTTTTCTTACCCCTGCCTTCCTGTATGTTCCTCTATGTCTCTTGCTCTGCTTGCTTACCGTGCTAAGCTACATAGATAGCTGAACAGTGCTGGAAGGGGAAGGTTCTTAGGATTTTCTTCAAGCACTCTGGGCTCTGCAGGAGCTAAACCGTCATGGTAGATTGGACAAGGCTGGTCTGCGGATCAGGGTCCTAGATCTGGGGGTCTATCATGCACTCTCTGGAAATAAATTGGGATTGTGAAAGGGTACGCCAGGGGGAATATTCTGAAATAATGCAATGACCTGTTAAGTTATAGGCCAGACAGAGTTTTCTCACCTAAATCCCACCAGTGCAGGTTTACTGCTGTAAGTGTCAGGCTCTAGGTGTGAGGGTGTCTGGACCATGGCTAACATTTACCTCCCCACTGATATGGTGGTACATGCTCACTCTGTGGTGTTAGTCTGGACCAGCTGGTCAGAGCTGGCTCTGCTGGAGACAGTGCCCCAGGCTAAGCCTGCCGGCCTACTGCCACTGTGCCTGGCTGCCAGGCCGCCTGCCAGGCTGTCTGTTGGGTGCTGAGAAGGACAGAGAAAGGTGTAGCCTGCGGATCTGAACAACATCAAAGTTTGTCGTTGGATAAGGTCCTACTGTGGTTTTAGTATCTGGTACAACCACCTCTACTGCTGCTGCTAAAAGTACCACAAATAAAGTTTAGAATAAAACAGGTAAATGTGTGTTTCTATGTGGCACCTGGATGTTACTGGATGACCTGCTGCATCATAGTCTTCATCAAGGACATCTGCAAGTTCAGGATACAGCAACAGTCCATTGGCCCTTTTTATTTTATTGTATTTTATTTGAAGTTTTATTTGGTTGTGTCTTCATAAAGGTAGCCTAATGTTTGACCAAATTATTACTTTTTTAGGCGGGGAGAAGCGGCAGCCCCGAAGAATTGAGAAAGTTGGGGAAAAAAAAAAACGTGACGCGATGCCCTATGCCCCCTGTCATGTGACAGACTAGTAGCCTGAGAAGTTGGCGTCGTGTCATGGCTCTGGGTGAGTCCTTTGAAGTTGTGGAGGTGATTAACGACGAATTGTATCAAGAATGGGATACCCTGTGAATAAAAATCACCACATTCAGAACAATGCGCCTTTAAGAGACAGAAAGAGCTGAGGGAGGCAGCTAACGAGAGCGCAACTTTGCAGAGCCGGATTCAGACGGCCAGGAGGCTAACAGGTGAAGCAAATTATGATATGAATGTCAAGCAACCGTTCCCTTCATAATTATTTTAATTTGATATGCCACATTTCCCAGAAACATTTGTTTGACGTTGTGAATAGGTTAACAATCAACCAAATACGAATATTTAATTCAGTCATAATACACATACACATATTATGTCTGTACGTATTGTGGATGAGTTTCATTTTTAGCATGGAGATAAAGAGAGTGCGTTTCTGTAGATTGCTAACCCCAAAAGTTTCAGTTCAGATCACTAGATAGCCTGGGGAAGTAAAATACTTCTAATAGCTAGTGAAGCCAGATTTTTTTTTCATGAAATCCTACATGACATTTTGGAACTGCTCTGTATTCTAGTACATATTTTTTAAGTACAAAACTAGATATAGCCTGCTCCAGTCTAATTCCTGGGTTTCACCATGAATCACTGAGTCACTTAGCCACTGTGAGCATCACGTTCATGAAAATTCAGCTGGCTACACTACAGTTGTCTTGGCAGTGAGAGATAAAAGTTGGCAATTCAATGGACTTTCAGAATAGAAATTAATAGAATTACATACATAATAGTTCTATATTATATTGGTGGTATAAAATGGTGCTGAAGACATAAGGATTTAGACACAAGTGCACTTAGTGCAGCAAGCAAAAATGTAACGTAAAACTATTTATGTACATTCATTACTTCATTTTAATAATATATTAGAATGTTGTCAGTAAGCCAAACCAAACCAAAAAAACCCACTAAATGCTTATACTGTAAGCACCAACTGTATTATTTTTTATTGTTTGATCCTATATTCATTTTACATGATGCTCCCAAAGGAAAAACTTGTACATTTATAGTACTTTTGTCTCTTTTTTCTCTTGTAGCTAACAGAAGCAGATTTCTAAACCAGTGACCAGTGATTTGGCTGCAGATCACAAATGTATATATGATGATATTTGTGTGCCTGTGTATTTGTTTGCACTGATTGTAGCCCGAGTGTGGCAGCATTAGCGTTGTTGAGTGTTGAGCTGTCAGAAAACCCTCTGCTGGAGTGTGATGATGATAGCAATGTTGCTGTGGCAGGTGCGGTCCTGCATGCCATGCAGGTGATGTCTCTCATGCTCACTTAGCTAATGACTCCAATTAAAGTAATTAAGAGCTGGCACGGTGAAACCTGCACACCCTCCCCACTGCCAGCCCGTCCATTCCCCCTTCCTCTTCACCAGCGCACATCATCAGCGCCCACCTCGCACCCCTACATGCCATCATCCATTGCACTTCTTCTGCTCTCCTGCCTTCCCTCCATCTTTCTCTCGTGGGCACCTTGCCCTCTTCTTTATGTTGCAGCCATCCTGCGCCTCTGCTCTCCACTGAGGCCTTTAAAAGAAACATGAAGCCTAAAATCAGCTAAACGCTCCACTCCAGAAACACTTAAGAGACCCTCAGTCCAACTTATTGTCACAGAGACAGCCACAGAAGGAGAGAGGGAGAAGGCCGGGTCCGTCAGGAGAAAGAGGGGAGTTAGAGAGGCAGAGGGGATGCAAGCCAGGTCCTAACGAGGGAAGAGATAATTGTTTTGTTTTGTTAGGGGCCCTTCTTCAGCGTGGAGGGAGTTGAAATGACATGCCACACATGGTTTTTGGATGAAGTGGGCAAAGGGAGGGGTGGGGTGGGGGAATGCAGACTTGATGCAAGAGTGGTGAAAGTGTAGAGGAGGGGGTTGCAGCACAGAAAAGGCGGTCGTACATAGCACAGAAAAAACGGCTCCAAAAATCCACAGCCACATTGGAATCTGCTAAATGTTTTTTATGCTGACAGACTCACAAGCTCCCATGAAACTTTGATTATGATCATGCACGTTGTTGTTTTCACTCGCAGGAATTATAGAAGATTTCAATGTCAAAATACGCATTAATCACAGAGTAGTTCAATATCACAGTCCACAAATTCCAACAGTGGGAAAGACCACACTGGGCCAAGCTGGAGACACAGCTTTGGCTACCGGGCCTGGTCAGATTTATCAAAATTTATGAAACGGCAAACATATGAATCTCTCGTGTCTTGGTGTTCTTTCAACACTTGGAATCCCAGACTGACAGACGATGTGCCTGGATTTATAGCTGGCGTTGCAGAACAAACACTTTTCCAGAATCTCATCGTATTTTCTGTGAGAAAAAGACTTTGATGTGAACTCTGGGTTCACCTACCCTTCTTTTCCTCATACGTCCAGCCCCTCCAGCCCATTTGACTTTTATTTGTCTGTAAGAAGAAGCTAAAGTATTAAATGTGGTTCAGTGGCATTAAATGTATAAAAGCAGCTATAGTCTTCTCATAGGATAAGCGGCATAAATTTTGCCCCCCAAAAAAAACAACAAAAAAAAACACACACATAGCGACACAGTAAGTTGAATCACTGGCAACATTCAAGACACATTTTCATGGTGAGTTGAAAGCGGAATTCTTGTGAAAACCACCATCATCAAAATTACAGCTGAGCACACTTTGGTAATCTGGCGACTAACAGCATCAAGCAAATTATCCTGGTGGACCGTGTCTTTGAGCCAGGCCGGCGAATCACCTCCAGAAGCCTGTCACCACGTCCATGAAGATAAATGGTATCATTACACAGTCTCCATCATGCATTAGCTGATCTGGAATCCACTTTCCGCTCAAAAGTGGAAATGGCTATGGATTACACTCAGTCATCAGATAACACTGACAGAATGTGCGGCAAACATTGCTAACTCATTTTGTTGTGCCGCTCATCAGGACGCGGCAGTGGACAATTCATGACAAAACAGTTTGTTAATTTCCTCATCTTGAATTATGGCCGTGAAACACTAATTTCTGTTCTGTCTGTTAATAGGATCAATACCAACACAGACACAGTTTATCCAACTCATTCTGCCAGTGTCATAGATATCTGTCCACAAACAGTCATCCTCACAGTGGGCAGAGGAGGAAGAGTAGCCTGCCAGTGTGTGTGTGTGTGTGTGTGTGAGAGAGAGAAGAGAGGGTGGGGTGGGAGGGGGAGAAAGGGGGAGAGTGATTGAGAGAGAGACAGAGGTGCGGGGGGGGGGGGGGGGGGGGGGGGGGGGGGGGGGGAGCAGTGCGCCAGTGTTCAAGAGAGATAGGCCAAGTGAGAAAGCAAGGGAGTGTGTGTATGTTTGAGTTTGTGTGGAGGGGTACAGAGGAGGGGTGCAGGTGGCATGGAGCTGGCGCAGGCCTGGCCCACTGTCCCCTGGCAGTGCCAGGCTCCATCTGTCATCAGCAGGAACATCTGCAGCCCAAGGTGCCCTTGTCACCCAGCGTTAGAGTAACGAGTTTGGCGTTTCCATTAGTCCAGGGCCCTCGCCCGCCCGGCTGGCGCTAGCCAAAACCATGGCATTTTGGGTGTGAGCTTGTGTGTGTTTGCCTGTGAGTGAGTGTGTGTCTAGATACGAAACGGGGGAGAGGGAGAACGGGGAAGCGGGCTGGGGGTAACTGGATTTGTTTGTCGGTTTGTGCGCTTGAGCGTGTACGCATGTGTGTTTGTAGGAGAATTGAGCACCAAGCCAAAACAACATGGCAGTGCAGAGCGTTGACCCAGCTGGGCTGAGCCGGCATGTCGAGTCATGTCCCCTCCTGATGTGAGCGTGCCCAGTGCGCTCACACCGCTGCCAGACCCAATCTCTGGTCCCCTCTCCTCCTCACTCTCTCTCGCGCTTTCTCCCTCTCTCATCTTCCTGTCTTCCATCTGTCCACCTCCCTCTTATCTGCCCTCTCTCCCTTACCTCTCCGTGCCCCTTGTAGTTTCCTCCCCCCGTACGTAGAGTCCTCTCACACCCTCGGTCTATACTAACACTCTGCCTCAGAGCGCTACTCACATTTTTATCTTCCTTGTCCCTAAAAAACAGATGGTACTCCTTTCCCGGCTCCCTCTTTTCATCCCTGTCTCTGAGTTCTCCCCCTCCCTCCCTCTTGCCCTGTGTTTCTTTCCATCCAGCCGGTGTATCACTGATCCTAACTGGCAGTCCACCTGTTTATTCTCTCTTTCTTCCCCCTCTTTAATTCAAAAACCTAAATTATTTTTTCTGCTTCTCAAGGGCGATAACATGTTTTTTTTTATTACTCATTGCAGTTTTTACTTTTACATGACATTCTGTTAAGACTGAACACGGCTTACACAGTTACCAACCCCACTTTCAGCAAGATGGCTGCTGTTTGTGTTTGCACCACATGGTGGCTCTAACGAGCAGCAATCTGTCTTAACATTAATGAACCGAGCTTTGGCTGCAATTGTGTCAATTACCCACAGAATACTAATCAGACAAACATGAGCACATCAGAATGAGATAAGATTGATTATTCTTTTTCATTTTCCGTATTACATGTAGGCGTGCATCATAAATCAGTTTTGACGGCATCAATGAAGCCAGTGTTTAGCCTAAAGGTCTGAAGGAAATTAGACACCACTTAATAAAAGCCCCACATTCGGGCCTCCAGCTAGTTGGACTTTCTGAGAGTCTCTGACACGTCAACTTCACACAACCACGCTCAAATGCATAAACGCTCTTCATACAACATTTAAAAGTCTCACTTAAAGTTGCAGCTTTGTTCTTCACGTCCAGTCTCTTCCTGCGAGAGAGAGCAGAGGGTTTTAAGTTCTAGTTAAGATTTATTTTGCTGTCCTTTTTTGTTCTTGGCCTGTCCTACAAAGGTTTCTCATCCCCCTATCAACACTTGAAAAGTGAGTGGAGATAGAGTGAGTGAGGCAGCAAAGGACAGCCATAGTGAGATAAAGAAAAGGGAAGCGACAACTGCTAATCAATAAGATTTCTCCAACCTCGTTTTTTTTTTCTTCTCTCCCCCCGAGGCCCGCGGCATTCAAGACGAGCCAAGACGAGCTTGGCATTGTCGAGCATGCCTTAAAAAGAAACACCTGCGAGGTGGAAGACTTAAAAAACCAGCAGAAAAATCCTGCTTTTCGAGCTCTTAAAAATGTTGGCAAATGTTCCATGGGTTTTCTGGGAACAAAACAGTAAAAAGAAAGAGCTCCCATGCAAGTGAAGACAAAAGGGGATGGTTTTCCATAGAGATGGAGGTGTCATTACACTTGAGACGGTTGCCAGATTTGGACTTATCTTCCTCCTCCCCACCCCACACACCCTTCCTTGTATCTATACCATCTTAGTTTATTATCAGTGCTTGAGCAGTGTGGAAAACAAATAACGAATGGTAATATTTAGCTGTTGACAAAATATGTATGTGGCTTTACAGGGAGTCGGGAACGGGGGAATGTGCAGAGGAGACAAAGATGGAGAAAACCGGGGAGGGATGGGAGAGGAGAGGAGAGAGAGGAAACTGGAAAGGGGGGTAACTAAAACAGATGGCACTCTTGGCATCCACCTCTCTCTTAAATCTGTTTCTGCTGTTTTTCTCATGTGCACGAGGCTTTAACCCTGTGGTAACCTCTGTCCCAGCCTGACCCTGAACCTAACTGCTGTATGTAACAAGCCTGTGCTGTGTGTTTGCGTGTACATGCGCTTGTTCATCTCGAGTGCATCTCTGTCTGCTCACTCACTTAATCGGCACCCTATGGAAGTGATGAGCAGTCTCTGTGTTTAGAAGCCACACTTCAATTGTGCTGCACCTGACCTCATTCGAGGTTTTAAATTAACTTGGCCTCGCTTAGAGAGAACTCCAAGATTGTCAAATTATTTCTCAAGTTTCCACAATTTTATGAATTCTTTTTATTTTTCACTTTTGTCCACATGCAGAAGCAATGTTCAGTTAAATGGTCATTGACAGACATTAATTAATTACTAGTTAAATTACCAGTCTATACCAGTTGGTGCTGCACGTCACTATATTAATCTTACTATATAGTACTGATATAAAAACAGTGACAGAAGCTATTTTTCTGCATATCTATTACTTTTATTTTGATACTTTTAGTACAATTTACTGCAATACATGCTTTCTTTTTCTTCTGGTACATTTTGAATATAGGTGTTTTAAAGTAAAACAGTAACAGACTATTTTTACCTTTATTGTATTGCTACTCAATCTCAAATAAAGGTTCTTGAATACTTCCTCTACCACCAGAGGAAGTAACTACGCACATGTACTCCATTTTGTACATCCCCTTTCTACTCCTCCACTACATTTCAGAGAGAAATAGTACTTTTTTACTTACATAATGCTTTACTTACTTTTTATATATCCATTTTTACATATTAAACATAATGTACATTATAAAATATGATTCATTACACACACCACTATATGAAGTAGTTTTGTTCACCCTTAGCCCCACCAATATATATCACTGTTATAGGGTTATATATCATTGTTTTTCTGATAATGAGCACCTTGCTTTTGACATTAATTACATGTTGTTACTATTATATTTTCTGTACTTTTTCTGAAGTAAACATGTGAATGCAGTAAACGTAATTTAAATGGAGTAGTTTTTATGCTGTGGTATTGCTACCTTTATATAAATAGATTATTTGAATACTTCTTCCACTGCTGGAATTAATAGTCTTTTGTGATATGCTGCAATATTTTGACTGTACTTGTTCAGTGAATTTTGTTCCAAGCAATCATATTGTAACCGTTTTCCATCAGTCCATTCACAGTTGCTACAGATCAGATAATCTTTTATTTTCTTCTCAGCCAGTCTAGAGATCCGCCTGCGAGCCGTAGGAGATATTTTTGCTGGTGGGGCAGAAATTTCCCAAACATATTTGAGGTAAAAGAATTTTTAGGCAGAACATGAAAAGCAACAATAAAGCACTGCAGCTCTTGACTGATAGGAGAAATATTTTAGTGCAGTTCCAACACCTGGGACTTCTACTGTGTATTTAGGCCACATCCGTCTCTCAGTGAGTATAAACATTCATGCGCTGACTCCCATACATGCTCCCATAGACAGACTACAGATTTCACTGAATGCACATCACTTATATGTGGGGTGCCGAGGTGGTGTGAGCTCATTTGCATAATCTCCCATTTAAAGAGGGATGTGCTGGAAGCCGGTGGGGGGTTGATGGTAAGGGTTGGGGTGGGGAGGTGGGAGGGTGTACAAAGTGCCCATTGTGCAATCCCAGGATAGGGAAAATGCCCTGTAGGGCTTGGTTTGTGTGTGTGCGCGCGCATGTGAGAGAGCGCGCATGCGTTAGTGAATGTTTATCTTTGTGTGTCTGTGTGTGGGAGCCACACCTGTCAGGAGAGCCTGAGGGAAGCAATGAGACCCCTATAATGAGTGTGTACATGTTTATATATGTGGTGTGTGTGTGTGTGTGTGTGTGTGTGTGTGTATGTGAAGCAGATATAGTTGAAGAGATTTCATTAAGACAGACAAGAGCATTAAAATCTGTGAGCCATATCAATCTTTTATGTCCTAATTGTTTCCCTTTATTAACTTGGCTTGTTATCATGCCATTTTCTCTTTCTATCTCACTGTCAGATACACACTCACTCACACACACACACACTCGTGGTCACACATACTCCCACTCACTTTCTCCCACACTCAGCAGTAACCACACTTAGCAGCAGCAGCATGATTTGATTACTTCTCCTCATCATGCCAAATCATAATCTACCCAAGACGCAGCAGGCCGATAGGATCAGACTGGAGAAACAATGGTAAAAATCAGACGGGCTGAGGAAAGAGCCTCAGAAGTGCTGGAAATAGCTGGTGGTTGTGTCTCTACGGTAAACGGGGATGCTCAGTAATCTGCTTGCATTATCCCCGGGCCGCGACTAATAGATTAGGGGAACACAGAGATTGGAAGATTTGGCACCTATTGTTTTACTTGTATAAATATTAGGCACAGAGCCTATACTGCTAATGACGAGGAGCAAGAGGTACAGAGAGGTTTGAACAGACGAGGTTAATACTGAAAGCCAGCGTGGTGTCATCATATGGAGGTTGTGCAAAAATTCAGAAGCACGTGCTCAGTTGGAACAGAGAGAGTTAAGAATTCAAACACATTCACCTTTCCACGACACACTCCACTCCCAAAACGCAGTGAGAAACACTTTGAACCCCACCTGCCCCCACAACATCACAAAGATCATTGTACACCATATTCTTTTCTTCATCAGGTATGGAAATGGTAGCAGCCTGAAGTTGTCCCCCATTAGTGGACTAATTCCCGGCTGGTTGGCTCAGGGCAAGACAGAAAGCAGTGTGTGACCACCATCAGTAAAAGCAGCTACCGTGTTGGGATTCAGGAACGTTATCGGAGCTCAAAGTCCTAATTCCACACTGGGAATTCTGCCACTGGTAACACAATAAGTCCACTTTGGCTGTGAGGGAGAGAGAGAAAGGTTTTTTTGTTTTTTGTCTAGGAGTCTTGCCTTCAAGTAAAGTTCCTCAGGCGAGCATAAACAGATCAACAGAAAAACAGCTATTTTATTTCGCAGAGGCTCCCCTGAAAGCAGTTGTATGGACTAATAAGAATAACTATTAAACCCATGTTCTGGGGCCTGGGATGGATTTTTTTTTGGGGGCTTGTAGTAAAATTATATGACCTGAGCCCTGTAGGGTGTTTTATACCGTTGGGGTAAACCAAAGCTGGAACAGAGATTAGTACTGCACATATCCACTGCAACTGCAGAACTTGTCAGAGGCTTATTTCCAAAGCCTTTACAATCCTCTGTTTCCTCTTATTTGGCTGATCTTATACCCACTTCTCACCCGGAAACAGAATTTGTCTCATTTTAAGCATTTTAACCGATATTTGTTTTTTCATTGTTGAACAATTTGTTGTGGCTCATTTATGTAAAGCAGTGTTTTCTTATCTTTTGGGGGACTAAGGCAAAGTTTGGGCAAACCAGAGGTGATCTAGATTCCTGGTAGCTTGGAAAAGTCACACAGAGCTTGAAAGAGCAGACAGAGGACAGTAAGCTCAATGGGACATAGGACAGATGGTACAAATTCTGAGGAAAACACAAGATTACATGAACACAAAAGCAAAATTTTAACGAAGGTGCTTTCTTTTTATTTCCTCAATACTTCAAAAACTGATTTGGTAATCCTTGGTAAAGCTTCCTTTTTGGTGTTTACAAAGAGCATGATTTTTTCTCTTTATACAAAATAAACTCTTGCTGTTATACAGCATTTGGAGCTTTTGCTTTGAAATGCACCATCTGAATTTTTGGGCGATTTAAGGTATCCTCTTGATGTTTTTTTTTTTTTAAACTGTACTCATGAACATACTGTCTTTTTCTTGAGACAGTATGTTCAACAGCAGTGTAGAGTCTATGTGAAAAAACAGAATTACTGTAACCACGTCAAAGTATGCACTGGTTATTAAAACAAGTGGGTTTAGTGATCCCCGAGAGATGTGTTGTTATATGATTTAAGTAAGACTGAGGACTTGTTGCTCATTATATAGAAGGAATAAATAACACAACAAACTATTTAAAAGGTGTGGACCCATACTGTATGGTCAGATGATATGTTTGAAAAGTATATGATCTTGGCATCACCGTGACAAAAATACAAAACCAATTTTAAGACTCTTTATAGTAGTGTAGTGTGTTCACACTGAAAAGAGACATATACTTAAAGCAGACAGCATACATACATATACATATAAGATACATTTAAGTAAGGTTAGTTTGTGTTGTGTTGATGGACACTATTCTCCCACAATGTATTGCACAAAAAGAAATGGAGGAGCTGCCCATAGCTGACAATAAAAATTATACTAATTGTGGATGCTGGTGAAACAGTCTACAAAGATCTTAAAAAACAAACCAATAAAAAAAGTATGAACCTTAGGGAAAACATTTTGATATCTCTGTTAAGTTTAACTTTCTAAAGTTACAGTTTGATTAATTTCTTGTTTATAATGAATGGTTCAGCATGTTAATATATTTTTTGTGTTGATTAGTCTGCAGGACATATTGTATAGAATTAGGCATGTAGTATGGATTTGGCAGCACACAGCTGCACAGGGTCCAAAGAACTTACTGGATAAAATGTAACTCATAACATCATATATAGGAACCACTAGAGGTCACTCTTTCAGAGGCCCTATCCATAGGATTGGAAGGATGTATGTATGGAGGGCATGTGGGAGTACAATTATGCTGTCCTCGGTAGGCCTTTAGAAGTTTTTTTTTTTTTTTCACTTCGCGAGGTTCATATTTCCTATTTTATATCAAGGATGTGGCTGGTTGTTTTAAGAACCAGCTGGCTAAACCAGACAAAGAAGTGACCAAAGCGCTATTTTTTGTTACTTTTATTATTTGAAAAAAATGAAATTATAGGGGGCAAAGGGCAGGAAAGGGCTATATTTATCAGCCCTTAAACTAAATCAGTCCTGTGTTGTATGTGAAGAAGATTTATTCAAATTAGATGTGTTGCAGTCGCCACAGCTCCCATTCATTCCACATTAGTGGAGGGCTGAATCGCCGCGGAAGGTGCGTGATCACAAAGCCAGACCACAAAATCAGTTTCAGTTTGAACAACACAACTTTGAGGTCAATGCACCATTTGACGATCACAAAAAGAACCAGAGGTATCCATGTCACATAATACTTTTTATACAAAACACACAACACTCTCACACACCAGATTATTATTAGCATAGTTGTTGTGGTTTGACCCTTTGTATTGTTTCTCTGTTGAATCCATCACTGTCAGTTGTGTATATTTCTGTTTGCAGGTTACTTCTGCACCTCACTGTTAATTATTTTGGATGTGAGTATGAAAAGAAAAACGCGCACACACACACACACACACACAAACATTAGCAGAATCAAAGAGATGCCAGTATGAAAACACATCAGTGAAATCCAGAGCCAATTTTAAGTTAGCTCTTGGATTTGAGACTCTGGGGTAAGTTTAACCAAAACAAACACAGAATGTATCAGAAATGCATGTATGCTATTTACTCTTAGCCAGTTCTTTTTGTTGCCGAAGCTTTATACCAATAATATGTCAGCCAAGAACATGTTGTTATGTTTTATTCCATAACTACATATATAGTC
Source organism: Lates japonicus (assembly GCA_033238685.1). Taxonomy (NCBI): domain Eukaryota; kingdom Metazoa; phylum Chordata; class Actinopteri; family Centropomidae; genus Lates; species Lates japonicus. Next base: position 538,492 of record BRZM01000091.1, read on the forward strand.
GAAAAGCGCTGAAACAGGCATGATTAAATGCAAACTGTTGAACATTTTAATGTGGTTTCAATATATGGTATTCTAACAATGACAGAATAGGAACAGAGTGAATAGGAGTAGTGTGTGTGTGTATTGGGGAACACAGTCATCTGTAGCATGAGTTTCGCTGTCCTGGTTTCCTAACAGTGTTCAAGCATTTAGCTGAGATTGACATAAGATGTCCATCGCATACATGCACACACACCACACCACACACAATTGTATGCTTTTATAAGGTGCCCGACTGGCTGTCATGGCAACCCCATATCTCAAAGTAAGAGGGAAGATGCTGTGTGCCAAAAATGCCATGGTAACTTTTTTTTTGAAAGCCACGTTGCCCAGAAACCTTTGAAGCTTATTAAGGAAACCAGGGGAGACAAATGGACAGGGAGGGGGGGAGGAGGAGGAAAGAGAACTGGGGAAAGAGAGAAAGAGAGAGAGAGGGGATGGGAGTGCGTCCTGGTTCCAGGGCCAAAGTGGGTCTTTTGTTTTAGGAAAGGGAACATTGTGAACCTGCAGGGAGGGAGGGTGCTAGCTTGCTAATGGTGCCTTCAGTGAATTTTGCTGTAGCAATGATGAGTCCACTTTACCATATTATTACTATGATGGTTCACTGTCTCCTGTTTATCGGTGAAAAGTTAACCATATCCATGCCCGCACTTTTTATCTACTTAAAAGTTTGCATCAGTGTGTTAGCTGGCATGACGTGGTGTTGGGCAATATTTTGATGGAGTGCCGGACAAAAGCACTTCTAACATTTGGCTTTTTTAATGTGTGTATTTATGTATGTGATTGCATTTTTACTCATGATTGTGTACCTGCATGCAAAGTGCCTGTGTGCGAATGTTTGTCTCTCTGTGCACAAGTGTGCAGGTGCGTTCACATGTGTGTGGCTCGTGTGCCCTCGCCGTGTAATTAAATCAGTCCATTTCTCCTTGAGTTAGCTCGCGGCGCCAGCGGTGCTGCCCAGTGAGACAGTGTCAGGGTCTGCCAGTTTCATTAGCCCTGATGGATGACCTCATGACAAGCATTACACACACCTACACTTCAAAGAGAACACACACCAACTTTGGATGAGTGGAAAGAGAATGTACATGTGTTCAGGCATGGCATGTGTGCCAACAGGGACAACAGCAGGAGCATTTCATTTCATGCTCCCTATGGCCTTTGAACACCTATGGTTTTGCATGTGTATTTCAATGGTAATTGTGTACACATGTGAACAGCCTGCAATTACTTTTTCATGTTTTTAATCATATGTAAGTGTGTGTGAGTGAGTACAGTGTGCAAGCACCATTGTGAACTGGGTGTTGTCCTTCTTGCACCATGTGTATTTCAGTGTGTGTGTGTGTGTGAGATAGCCTCACATTGCGTATGTCTGGTGTGTACTGTGTACAATTGTGCACTAGGGGCAGGCCTGGCGCTTAGTTAGGATTTTGGTGGCGATTTACACGTTTGGGTCATGGGCACGGTGCCCACTCCTGGTGTTGTGGGTGCCCGCTGAGGCGTGGGGAGATTAAAGCGGGCGCACGGTGCCGCTAAAGGGCCTGTCTAGTGCTTTTAATTCTAAATTAGCACAGTGCCAAGGCAGCTCCCCTGCTATGGCAAACACTCCATAACTGGCACCATAACTACTGCTCAGCAAGACACAGGAGAGAGAGAGAGAGAGAGAGAGAGGGAGAGGTATGCTGAACACTGAAGAAAATATTCACTCTCATTTCCCCTTTTCTCACACTTGACGCACATGCTTGCATACTTGTAATTAGCAGTCTGTAGCCTTTGCTAGTTTATGGGGACTGTCTTGGTAATTCGCTATCATTCACATCACTTCTGTCCACTGCGCTCAGTTGCAGTGATGTCAGAATCACCAGTGAAATGTGCATGCTGGTGTGTTTGTGAATATATTTTTTGGTGTGTGTGTGTGTGTGTGTGTGTAGATCTGCATCCCCTATACAGTGGCACGCCACTAAAGAAACAGTAGGTGGACACTTGGTTGGTATTCGTGTGTCTTTGCATATTTAAAAGGCAGTGCAGTGTGTGCATTCATGCCCTCAGGGTAGTGGCATGTTGCTAAAGGCTAGTGTAATGGACACTGGGTAGGTGTGTATGTCAGGAACTCGAGGTCCTTTCTCTGTCTGCCTAATCCAAACTACACTTCTGAGTGTGCTGCTCGTTGGCATCAGTACATCATCTCAGAGCACTGCTAGGGTCTGTTGGTTCGCCATAGGATTCTGATACCTTGTATCCCATCTCATACATTTCAGTGTGTGTGATCCTGCATTTTATTAATGTCAAAGAGGGTTTTGTAGGTTTAGAGGAAGCTGATATGGTGCTGCTTTAAAAGTGAATTTGTTGTGATGAATATTGGAAGCAGGTACACTTTCTTTTGTCTTTATTATACTTTTACGCTTCTGTCTAAGTCTCTCTCAGGCTTTGGTCAAAACATGTAACACAAAAAGCATTTGAAGTATGATGCAATATATGGGCTGACAGACTATTTTTGTGTGTCTGTTTGGGCGTATGTGTCTGCATACAAACGCCTGTGTGAATCCGAGTCTCTCCCAGCATCTGGAGCCTTGACACAGTTTAAAGGGCTGGCTGTGTCCACACAGAGCCGGGCCAGTGTGCTCACAAACACACACACACACACACACACACACACACACACACACACACACACACTCACGCAGCTATCTAGGGCACCAGAAGGCCCAGGCAACGCCAAGGCAGAGGCTGCCCACTTTGGCACCGTGAGGTGGGGCTGCGCTGGCGCTTTGGGGGAGAGAGAAATGGCAAGGGTGTGTGGTAGGTGCTGGGAGAGAGAGGAGGGGAGAGGAACAGGGGAAAAGATGGGGTATGTGTGTTTGTGTGTGTATATATATATGAAGGGGTGGGGTGGGGGGCACCTGGCATGTGATAATAACCCTGGGAAACTGCCCATTCCCTCTGAAGAGAAAGGTGCAGAGGGAGGGAGGTGGGGTGTCGTCTCTGTGTGTGTGAGAAAGACAGAATGACATGCAGACAGGGAGAAGTGTGTGTGTGTGTGTGTGTGTGTGTGTGTGTGTGTGTGTGTGTGTGTGTGTGTGTGTGTGTGTGTCTCAAAGAGGGTCTGGATGTTGAAGGCACTAACTCCAGTCTTGGAACGGTCCATCCTAGTGTTCTTATGCTAATGTCATTTCTGTCATAGCTTGGAGGACAGGTGCTACTTTTCATCCACAGCTTTGCACAGAAGAAGAAAAGATGATGTCTCTCCTTTTTCTCTTCCTCTTACTCTCTTTTTCTCTCTTGTCTGTCCCTAAAATGCCTCTCCACCTCTCCCCATAGATCCAATAATAATCCCTGAAACTTTAGGACACGCTCAAGCACAAGCACATATGTGCACAGGGCATAGACGGGATACTATCTCCATCTCTCGATGCCGTCTGCACCCCCTAGAAACACCCCCCGCACCCCCCGTACTATCTCCTCTCCTCTGCGTAGCACCACAGATGCCCATGTTGCCCTGCAACAGCTGTCTCACCATGTGCCCTACCAAGTGTTGCCACCCAATGGAGGGGAGAGGAAGTGAGGAGGAGGAGGGAGGATTTGGGTGGGAAGGGAGGGAGGGAGGGTGCTGAATTTGGATGGGAGGGACAGGGTCATGAATATTCATTTTTTTCTTTCTTGTTTTCATCCTAAAATGGAGTTGTCGTGTTTTCTATGGCCAGCGTGTGCTTTGTCTTGATTATCAGTATATAATCATAATTCTTAATTTCACTCTCACTTAGTGTTTCTCTTTCTGTCTCACTCTATCTGTCTGTCTCTCTGAGTCTCCCTCCCTCATTTGGTTCTGGATTCAGTCGAGGTGATGGCCAGCGCCCATGTCCCCCCCCACCACCACCCCCCGTTCACAGGAAGCCCCTGGAAGCAGAAAGGAGAAGGAGGGAATGTTAGTCAGACGGTGCTGTCCGATTGGTGCAGCGGGTTAACGGCACTCATGGTGACCAGTAACCAGAGGAGAGGTGCATAGTAACAGCGGGGCATGGAGAGAGGGTATTTTCAAATGCAAACACTGGTCCAACAAGTCAGGTGCAGGATCCAGACTCAATCCAGTGACAGAACAAAATGGAGGGCCGGGATGGTGTACCGCCATTTTGGGGCAAAATATTTTGAGTATGCATGCCATGTCTCCTAATTAGGTAGAAATAAATGCTTCAGACTGTAGTGCAAAACCGTGGCAACAAAATGACCCCGAGCGTTCGTGTTGGTTTGCTAAAAATTGTCAATAGCGCTCAATTAATGAAGGAATAATAAACAGTATATTTAGAACACAATGTGATTTAAAGGTGCCACAGTCGCCACTAAGCCACTCTAAATATCCTGCAAATTACTAAAAAATTAATTTAAAGACAGACATCTGTGTTTGCAGAGGGAACCATACCTGTGACTTTCATTTATATTTTGGAACTGGAAAAGTAAAGCAATGAGGTATAAAAGATGCCAGGACAGATGGATCTGAGTGTAGAGTACCATCCGAGGAACTGGTGCCACATACTCTTCCCCTGTGGTCTTTACAGCATTCTAAATAAATGCAGTTGAGTGCTTGAGACGCCCAATAAAACAAAACTAATGAAAAAAAAAAAAAAGAATACAAAAAAGTACGAGAGGAGTTGTGAGTGAGTGTGGCACGGCGCTCTACTTGTGTATTTGTTCATTTAATTTTGAAGGGATGAAAGCAGACAGGCATAAAGAGGGGCAGACGTAGAGAGATCACAGCATCGTGTACCGTATTGGTGGGTAGTGTGCCACACAGTCTGCCTCCTAAAGCAATAAATCTGAAACAGCATAATAGATAAACGCAATTCAGAACACAAAATACCCTGCGAGGGAAAACTAATAAAAAACTGAGTGATTAAGTGGAATCAGAGCTCTTAGGCAGTATCTGGAGATGGGGGCTGTCGCCATACAAAGACCAGAGCGGGCCAACACAACAGATGAGAGAGCATAGGGACGGGGGGCCGAGAAAACGAGGGCTAAAAGCAGAGGGAACGAGAGACAGATGATGGAAGCGAGGAAAGGAGAGATGGAGGAGAGAGTGAAAGTGAGGGATGGATGGGGCAGCAGATCAGAGGGAGCCTCTAGTGTGTCTTGCTCTCCCTTTAAAGAAGAGCCAGGAAAACAGATTAGGAGTCCTCTTTTCTCCTGGGGGAGCACACACACACACGCACACACTCAAACACACACACACTCACTCACACACACAACCTCCATTCAGCCGCCCCCCCCCCCCCCCCCTTCACACAAACATAAAACTAACTAACTTTTACACTGCACCCGCCGCTGACCTGCCCGGCCCAGAACAAATCCACTCGGTGCTGAAAGCCATCCCCACTTGCAGAGTGGGCGGGGACACGGAGACACAATGACAGCCAGTGTGTGCTGCAGTTTAGGTGACCTCACATCAGGTCACGTTTGCTAACTGTTTATGACACAAAGAGGAATGATGTGAGGGAGTATCTGCCTGCTTCAGAGGGAACACAGACACATATTCACACAGATACAAACTGCAGTGTGTGTGTGTGTCATTGTGTCCTTTAGAATAAGCTGTATTCCTATTTGACCAATATTTGATAATGATAATAATATTAATAATAATGATAGGGCTGCAACTAATGATTATGTTTATTAATGATAATATGATCATTATTTTCTTGATTAACCAAGTATTTTTTTTAGTCAAATGTTTCTTAAAAAGGTTTTTAAAAAATGCCCACCACAATTTCACAGAATCCAAAGTAATGTCATTACATTACATTTCTTGGTTTTCCCGAGCAGCAGCCCAAAATCCAAAAATATATGACAAAAACGTACTTCCTTACACTTTAGAAGCTGGTACCAGACATTAGCAAATATTTGGCATTTTTGCTTGAAAAATGACTGAAACAATTAACCGATTATCAAGTAATTGCACATTAGTTTTCTGTAGATCGATTAATCGACTGATAGTTTCAGCTCAAAGTGATATTAATAATAACATCACTGTTGTCATGTGAGCCATCCACGTTTTTGCCGAGACAAAATATCTGATTCACAACTGAGTGTATGCGTTATCAGTTCAACTCTGCATGCGTGTGTGGTGTGTGTTATCAAAGCTGAGCCCAGTGTCAGCCATTGATAAACCACTGCACTTACCAAAACACAAAGGCACAGACGCACACATTGCACTCATCGCAGCAAAATTCTTGGAAAGCTGAGATCTCTCTTCAGAAAGGCAAACGGCTTGTCACGTACTTCACACCACATTCTCCTGATCTTACTGGTTTGACTCTGGCTCACGATAACCATTGTCTTTCTCTCTTGTTTATCTCTCACTGTCAAATGCATAGTTTAACAAAGCAGTGAAAGCATAGAAGTGCTCTTTAACAGTGGTGGGAAAAGTATTCAAATCCTTAACTTTAGTAAAGGCAGCAAAAAGATAATGAATGAATATAGTCTTGTGCGACAGTAAAGAAATACTATAATAAAAATTTACTTAACATGTCAAAAATAAAATTACTCATCAAACAGGAGAATGACCCGTATCAGTCTTACATTGTTATATATTATGTTACAGAATTATTATTTCTGATACATTTAGCATCTTAATGTTGGCAGGTGGTCAAGGTGCAGCTAGTTGTAACTATTGACTATTAGCTGCAACAAAACATCAGATTTTATAAGCCATTCATAATGTAGTTGAGTAAACATCAAGCATAGTACAAGTACCTTCACTTGAGCAAATGTACTTAGTGACTTTACACATAATTTGCTCCAATAGATGAGTAATGTACTTTAACATAATGTGCCTTGTGGCGTTGTCATAGGCTGTCACAATATTGTCATCATATTTAGCATTTTTAGATTATTATGAGTGTGAATGAATTGTTTGTATTTCTGTTTGCAAACTCGCTAGCCTCAAATTGTCCCTTGAGGGGACAAGTATTTTGACGTAAACTGAATTGAAAAATGATTTTAATATTAAGCAAATCTGTGCATTTGGCTGAAAAAGTGAGTAGAGTAGATGAACCTATATTTTCTATCTCCCATACCATTTCTTTTTCTTTTTTATTATTATTTTTTCTTGATAAAATTGCACAGCCTTCTTACTCATCAGAACATGTGTTTGTGTGTGTATGTGTATATGTGTGTGTGATCGGGGGGGTCACCCTTCCAGAAGGAGGATGGTACAGCTTAAAATAAAAGCATATTGTTCAGGCCATCCCTGTGCCTATAGTGGTCAAAGGGACAAACCATAATCACAATGTTCCCTGGTTGAGTCCGGGGACCGTTGTTGCATGTCACCCCTCCCTCACTCTCTTTCTAAATTTCCTCTTTATCTCTGTTGCCAACTATAGAATAAAAAAGGCCTCAGCAGATTATTTCAGCTTCACCTGGGATAAATTTAGAGGCCTTTTTAAGACCTACATTTTAAGACCTGCATTATTGTAACCCAGTGGGGAAACTCTCCCAAAGGAAACTGCTGCTGCTTCAAAATCTTTAGGTTAAAAAGTCTCCATGACTCTGTTGAGGGAATGTGCTCGGCTGGCAGCAGCAATGTGAACATACTCCACCCTCCATCCCATTCTCCTGTGCCAGGGCCGGGCATTCCTCACCCCTCCAAAGGCCCGTTAGTACCCGCTCTTTTTCTCTTTCCGTCTTGCACACAAACAGACACACACACACAGACTTCACCCTGCTTTTTGTCCCCGCGCAACTACTTCAGACCAACTATTTCCTTCCTCCCTTCCTCGCCACATACATTTCTTCATTTCCTCTTTGCAGCCGTCCCATCCTTCACCCTTCCTTCCTTTCCTTTCCTTCCTTCCTTCCCTACCACCCCCCCCCCCCCCCCCCTTCAACAACCCTCCATCTCCACCCCGCTTCTCTTCCCTCAGCTGCTCTCTCATTTGGGTTTATTTGCATGGCAGAGCGTAAAGGATGCAGACAGAGTGGTGCAGGGCCAGCAGAGCCCTCCTGTGTCCATCCAGGCCAGGGCTGAGATTTGTAATGCTAGACAACACTCGGCAATGCAGGGATAAAACCTCGGCCGCCGCAGACAAAAAGAGCCTTGTTTTTTCCCCTTTCCTTTCCACCGCTTATTGCACTTCTCGCATGGAGACGCAGAATTCTCCGGGCCATTTCTTTTCAGCGGGGAGAGGAATGAAGATTTTAGAGGGGGGAAAAAAATAGTTCCACTGAGTCTGATATATGGTCTTGGTTTAGAGTATATTTTGTTTAAGTCCGAGAGTATTTCATTATACCGCCTGACTTTGGTGCAGCATAAGGGCAGTGAGAGCAGGCTGGGAGTAGATGTCAGTAGTGCTACAGCCAGCAGTCAGAGTGAAGCGCTTTAGTTGGAAGAGTGGCAGCAGTACTGAGGCCTTTGAGTTTTATTTGTGTCGTCTGTTTCACTTAGTAGCGGTGCAGTCAAATTTTTGAAATGACGCTCAGCTATCTTTAGCTGTCTTTATTTCTCCATATCTATTTGATTGCTCATTTGTCGTTTTTTGTGAGTGACTTTGTTTATTGCTGGTGTGTGTGTAGCATGTAGTTTCTTGTAATTAGAATATCTACATTTTGTAAGTAACACAGAAGTTGCCAAGTTGAGCTGCCTTTTTCTTTTGCACAGTGGAATTAGACTGAATGGATGTCTTCGTTCCACCAAGGTTATTTAGCACTTCTGACAATGTAGGTTCTTTTGTTGTTGTTATTTTAGCTTTAGCTCACCCTGGGTTATATTGCTTTCATTCATTGTCATCATCACCTTTTGTAATAATCAATAAATAATCACTCATTAGATTATTTTACGTTGTGTTACTACTTCTTAGACAGGTGCGTCACACATCTGTTTGACTGATTTCTCATTTACTGATGCCAGATTATTCTCTGTATCTACTTAACACTAATTCAACATATTTCCTCATATTCTTATCCCTATTATATACCTCAGTGTTTGCTCATTTCCTTTTATGAAAAACATGTACCTGTTGATTGAAGTTTATACGGCTGTGTACCTCGATTGCAGACTCTATTTCTGGCTTGTGCCTCTCTTCTTTTGTGCAGCTAAACTTGTAAACATGCCTCGGTGCCAAGTCCATCTTTGATATTTGCAACAATTAACCTTAGTGCCATCCACTGTCCAGTAATTTATAGTATTATCTGATAATTAGCTTCATGGCTTGCAGTTGTATTCCTGCCCTCGATCTAAAACTTGTAATTTGGAGTAAAAATGATTCGTTTTGGGGGTTTACAGATGAGAATTTAGGACTTAGAAAAACTCCTTCCATGTTGTCTGAACTTTGCCTGCCTGATCCCACAATGTGCCCTTCTCTTCTCACACAGTGAGGTTTAAGGAACTTATTGCCCACATAATGCTGGGTCTTAAAACAGCGTGGTATCAGAGCCATTGTGGTCTGCAGTAATGGCTGGTTAAGGGGGCTGTGGTGAGACACACCGCTCAGGGCTTTCATTAACCCAAAGCTCAGCCTAATTGACGCTTATAGTTTGCCTTACATGATTAGGGCCGGGGCATGCCAGCAAATTTCCTACAGTTTGTTTTTTAACTTTTGGAGCATATCAGCTGAATTTATTTTCATTTTCTAGATTTAATATTTGATGTTTTCTTCCAAGAAACACTGAAAAGGAACAAAACACATGAACTTTTCTGTGGGGTGGCTCCTTTTTTATTTTGTTTTAATATTATAAGTCAAGGGTTTATGACAAAAATAATTAGTTATTTTATTATTATCTCCCCTGTCTCCATAAAATACTGGTTGTGATGGTTTTGATTTTATAAACAAAGTAGTTTTTAGGGGAATCAAGTTAGATTTGGACCAGCAGTCCACATTTTCAAGTTATTGTAAGAAAAACATTGGAATTACTGCCTGGTTTAAAGGAGGTCGGCTGCTACAAACATATGGTGCATCAGCATCAGGGTGAGGGAGTATAAATTATTATTTAAGCCACATTAATAGACAAATGCGAGTGGGTTTCCTCTATGTAGAATTAATGATTCAGTGTACAGATTTGTAATGAGCGCATTTCAAAGAATGTGGCTGTTTGTTTTGCGTTGGGGATCAGACTTTTGGAGGTTGTGAATCACACAGGTTACACCTGTTTTATCAAACAACTTCACAGTTTTGATTCCGTACTTTAATAATTAAGACTTGTATCGCGCTTTTATGAATACTATTAAACATTTTAATGCTCATCAGCTTGTAGCCTGGGTGTATTGTTGTTTTTACCATAGGCCTGTTATTTTGAAATTCCTTTATATAATTTTATCTAATAAACTATTGGCGATCTTGGCTTTATAATTGACTTGACAAGGTATTGATTTTTCTTTTTCTTCTTATTACAGAGGTGTTTTGCAGGTAAATACACTCGTCTTTTTTTCTGAAGTTTTTATATTTTAGGAATAGCCTGTGTTTGTAGGTCATTTTCCAAAATGCCCTTTACTTAAAAAAGCTTCGCACTGCACATTTGATCCGTCCCATTATCATGCTAATAAACGATATTTTCGATTTTACGCTGAGCAACTATAAAACAAAGCTGCTATATTTTTCGTTCCAGAAACACGTTTGCTCGATTTTATTTCCATTTTTCAGAGGCAGTTTAATTACCTGAGACTTGTAGAAAAAAATCAGTCTGGCCTTCTGCAACTTTCGGGCTGTGATGGTAATAGTTGGTGATGCTGAGCGCGCAGTGACGGTCAGACTGTACTAACTGTTATTTGTTAATTCATTAAGGGTTAAGAAAAAATCATGTCGCGGGATTATTTAGGGTTTAGAGGCAGTTTCTGGTGTTTTTCCAATCAACTGGTCATCCTCCAAACAGGCCGTCGGGCATGTGTGAGCTTCCCACTCAGCAGCATCTGTAAAAGAAAAAAGAAAAAGACACCAGAATTAATATTCAAACACAATGAAAAAGACAAATTTAAGAAGGTCATGGTATAAACAGTGAATATTATACAATCGCTTGGGGCTGATATGTCATTCAATCAATTAATCATCAAACCCTGAAGAATTCCAAATTAGACTATTTATTCGCGATTATTATTATTATTATTATTATTATTATTATTATTATTATTGGTTATTTTTATTATTATTATTACTGTCGTTCCTTTTATGATTATTCTGTTCTTTTTTTAAAAATAACACTTAATTGTATAAGTATATTGATATTTCTTTTCATTTCATTCAGCCTTGCGCCAACTCAGTTGTTTCATTATTATTATAAGTGACAGCTCGCCTTGCCAGCGTTGTCACATGTCACTGCAGCAACTTGTGGTTTGTTTCATGTCTCAGATAATGACCTCTGTTCAATTAAAAATAAAATAAAATAACAATTTTAAAAACAAGGATTTTAGTATAATCAAAATATGGAGGATTTTTGAGATAATGTGTGTCACAAAAAAAGACTCGTAAGACTCACATTTGAGCACACTGACATTTGAGGTAACTTTCTAAAAATTAAATTAGTGTAGAATTTAAGTTTGAGAATTAAATCGAAATAAAGGACAATATCTCTCACTTCAGTAGAAACAGCTGTTAATGGGCGGGTGAAAGTCTGCAGAATGAAGTTGACTTGTTGAGGAAGTAGCTTATAGTCAACTGTATTTACTGTATTTCTACATTATTTGTATTTTTGTTGCAGTCTAATTAACAGAATCAGTTTGTAATTAAAGAGTCTGTGTTGGCTTCCATGTTAAACAACATTTAGACTAGGACACCAACACAAACTATAAATTTTATCTCACATGCTGTTGAGTGAAGGGACCACTGGGGCCTCTCTTACCAAAAAAGCTTTAAAAAACAACCCTCACACTGTCAACACAGCACAGACACACTTCCCTGTCAAATTGAATCATCCAAATTAGGCTGAACGAAAAACTTCAATCATAAATTCAATTACAGATGAATTATTGATGTGGCCAAATGTGTGGGGAGGTCAGTATTTAATTATTGATGAGCCGTCATGTTGGAGGAATGTCAGTAGACGTCTGATTTTAAAAAGAGACAGATAACGACACACGGACGACTGAGAACAAGCTGATTTTACAAACTCAGTGCTGATTTATCCAGACAATCAGGATCAGCAGCGGCTCATTCATCTGCAGCAACAACCAAAAATATCTTTTATGTTGTCTTTATTTAAACCAACCGCTTATATTTGCTATGCAAAGACTGACATTTGACATTTTGATCATGAAACCAGGCGAGAAACATTATGGGATGGATTGAAAATTTTAGAATTGTTGCTTGTGGGTGCAGTGCCAAGAGCTGCACAAGCGTTTGATTTCTCATGTCACCGTGTTTTCTAAAATTGCTGTGGTGTTTCCTCGGTTTTGATGAAATCACTTTTATCTTCCATTATTATTATTATTATTATTATTATTATCTTTGAGAGACTGTTTTCTTTGTGCATATGCTCACACAGGGCGGCACGGTGTCCCTACAAGTCCTGCTGGCCTCATTCAGCAGAGTGGTTAAACTTAATATATTCTTAATTCCAGGACAGGATGCACAGCTTCCATAAAATGACTCACTTTGTTCATTTGAAACACCACTGACGTCTTGAACTCTCCCCCCCCACCCCCCCCCCCCCACCCCCCCCACCCAGTTTCTGGCCTTTTCCCTAAATAATCAGAGCATGTCCACATGTGTTTTACTCTTGTCTGTCTATCTTTCGGTCCTGGCTGCTGCTGCTGTAGGCCTCTACTCCCCCCCACTCCAAAAAAACACAATGAGTGCTTTCTTTTTTTAAAAATGTTTTTTTTTATTTTTATAGTTCTTGAGTTATTTCCCCAAAGTCAGATCTTTTATGGCTTACAATATGTCGTATCTCAGTCGCATTTAATCCTGTTGCTTCACTGCGTCACTCTGTTGGGAGACACTGTGACTGTAAATCTTTGTTGGTGAAGTGTTTCACAGCCTTAAAGTTAACGCTTGCAAAATTCCCTGTGTTGCCATCATTGTGAATCGCATCATTTACAGAATACATTTAAATTCATTTGTGTATCACAACTCTGCCAAGCCTATAATGGTAAGTTCTGCCCTCTTAGTAAACTCTCTGAACCTGCTCATATAAACTAAATACCTTTGGATTCGTGACTTTTATATATATATATATATATATATATATACATATATATATATATATATATATATATATATCTCGAATGTGATCTGCTCCGCTTGACTTCTTTCCCCTTAGATGAACCTGTTGACCTTATTTTTGTAGTTTGATCTTTGCTGCAGATTCTAACATTGAAAACTACGGAATTCAAACTCGGAAGCAGTTCGGGTCGTGCCCACACAGTGCCACTCTGAAACCTTACAGTACATGCAGGCGGTAGGTAGGAGCCAGTGCAGCCATAATCCCCCGCCATCCGTGATTTAGCCCCTGGTCCTCCTAATGCTCCTAAAGCCCCAGCTGCTCCCCTGGCCGCTCCGCTCTCTCCGCGACAGACTGCACACAGCTCGCTTTATTAATAATTCACCTAATAATTCACCACCAGTTCGACGCTGCCGGCTGAAGCATCGGCCCCCACCGTCACTGTAAACAACTGCCCTAATTCCCCGTCTATTATTTGTGTGTGTGTGTAAACAGGGCGCACACGCTGGTGAGGTGAGCTGTTCGGTGGCTGATATTTTTTGGGGAGGGAAGCGTTATAGGCTATCTGTCGCTGCTGCCGCTGCCGGAGCGCACGGAGGAGCTTCCCTTTTTTTCTTTTTTTTTCTTTTACGCACCGAGGCGATCCGGAGCCCCCCGCTGAAAGAAGCCGCAGCCCCGACGAACTGACGACGTGTGCGCTGTGCAGGCATTCTGCTGTTATATCGGCGAGGCTGCAGCGATTTGAAGAGGCGAAAAAACGCCGAGCTGCTCTTTCATCTCGTCAGCTTTGAGGAGGAGGCGGCGAGGGACCCGGGGTGTCCCCCCGTTTTTGTGTGTAACTCCGCGTGTGTGTGTGTGCGTATGTGTGTGTGCGTGCGTGCGTGCGTGTTTGTGTGTGTTTGGAACAAGAGAGAGCAGAGAGAGAGAGAGAGAGATACGAGGGTAAAACAGATCGGACGCGCGGCGCAGGAGACAGCCGCTTTTGGACACGTTTTGGAGACAGAAGCTGCCCGACTGCAAAGGCTGCACACAGAAAAAAAAAAATATACATAAACAAAACTTACTTTGCATCACCCCTCCCGTCCATTAATTTTTATCGCGTTATTAATATTATTTCGGGGGAGTTTTTTTTTAAGCGTCTCCCAATCTGCTGGACAAGTTTGGCCGCTGAAAGGACGCACCTCGGGACTTTGACGCAGACCGTCTCCCTGACTTCTTGCCGCTGGACATGGGCGCATCTGAGGCCAAACAGCCGTAGACGGAGGGCTCGGAGCTGCTGTCCTCTTTTCCTCCTATCTCTTGCAGAGTGGACCCACTTTTGAAAGAGCGTGTTTTTTTTCTATCTGGGCCTAAGGCCGACTTGTTTAAAGGTCCTTTTTTTTTTTTGCTTCCGGCAACAGCGAAGAGACCAAGTCTTCCTCCCTCAGCCCTCACTCCCTCTCTCACTTTTTTGGAAGCTGAACTTTTAAAGGAAAATGGGGCATTGAGAGGGTTGGCAGATCTCCCCACGCTACAATGGTACGTGCTGTGTAACTCAATAGTTCCCCTCTGTTGGGTCTATAGGGTAAAGTCTATAGGACTGAAAATAAACCAAACACTGCATGTTGTTTAACCGCATCCCTGCAGTTATTAGTATTATCTTTAGCCTTTTAATTTCTTTTGTAAAAGATCAGAACTTTAATGGATTCAGGGGGAGGTAGATTTGGCTGAGGAGTGGGTGAGGCCACAGATGACGATACAACACACCTGTGTGTGTGTGTGTGTGTGTGTGTAGAGAGAGAGAGAGAGAGAGAGATGTGTGTGTGTTATGTGTAAAAGTATAAGCACCTTGCTTGCCAAATTTGATAATTATGAATAATATAAACTGATTAACCAAATTCTGAAAAACATTTAATATGCTGATTGCACCATGTTTCCTGCTCTTCAACAGTGTATTTTAACGCAGCTCTGCATTTTTTTTTAAGTCTAAAAAAGGCTTGTTTTCCTGTGAATTGCACTTTTCTTGCTCCCCCTTGCACGTGTAATATCCTTAAACCCTCCTCAAAGACACAATAAGGCTGTAATGATTATGTTTCTGGTGTAGTATGAACAAAAATCTGTCTCCTCATTTAAATCAATTTACCCTCTCTGATGGGTTAACAACGTGCAGGCTGAATTGTTTGCAGAGGCGTTTGAGTGGCCCTGTAGACACCGATTGACAAAGTGGAGGCAGATCTTCCTGCGCTGCTCAGATCAAACAGAATAAAACACACACGCGGCCACCGACTGAGGAGAGCTGACAGGCCGGTATATAGAGATAGCACGTGGGCGGTATTTATAATTGTCATCATTATCATGAGGATGATGATATTCTGCGAGCATCTTAGAGCCTGTGAGCTCGTGTTGCGCAGGGTTGCTGCACCGTCCTCCACCTTGCACCCGGTCTGTGTCTTTTCTGTCTGAGGCGGCTGCCGTGTTTTTTTTTTTTTTTTTTTTTTAAATCAATGGGCACTTCATTTGCGTAGTTGATGACACTTTATAGCGACTACAAGGGGGTGGGGAGGTGAGGTGACACACAGACCGTCTTTGTGCCCCCAGAACAAGTGCTGAGAGTGCTGCTTATAGCGCGCGCAGCATGAATAAGAGCGCCTCCGTAGCATTTAATGCTGAGCTGCAAATCAAAGGGAAAATCTGTGCTCGGATGATGATGAACTAATGATCTTCTTTTGAAATATATAATTCACTATAACCTTCCACTTAAAAATCGTTATCATTGTCGTTTTGCTCTTTTTATTGCTTTTTCTCAGTGCATCAGATGGCTATCTAGAACATGATTCTCTGACATTAAACAGTCTCTGTCATCCTGCACTTCAAAGCTTTTGAATTATAATGGCCTAAAATTAAAATTGCAATGGGCTAAAACTCTAATCTACATTATAACTGCTCTTTTATTATCAACACAAGAGATTACAGTAAAGCTACCATAATTTGGCTGTTTGTCTTGTGTTGAGGGTTGAGTTTTTTTAGCTTTTGGTTTTTAGTAAGACCTGATTATATATTCTAAGGTGATTTGTTGTAACACAGAAACACAACACAGTACAGGTGATCAGAAATTATTCAAAATTTTATTTGCAGGACAGTGTTCCTATTGCTCTTTAAATGCAGCTGACCAAACAGTTTCACTGTGAATAAAGATGCTGTCGCACAAATAAAAGCACTTCTACAGCCCTCTTGCAAGTCTCAGGTGAATACTCAATCTATTAAACATGTTGGACCCTAAAAATAAAATGGAATATTTCATATAGACTGAAGCACTATATCTGGATGTGATTTTGAAATGGCAGTGTGTGGAACTGGCATGTGGCAATGACATTGTCTTGCCAATAACAACAGTATACACTGCACAATAAAAAAGCAAACAGCAAAGCAGTAAAGCTAAATTTGTGCAATAGCTAATAAAACTTATGAAAGTGAAAACTCCTGTCATGAGGATATCTTAGACCTGTTTATTGAAACTATTGTATATATCACACAAGATATTTTCATTTGGTTTGCCAGATGTGTTCTACAGCATCATTCATATGGTTTTACTTCAGTTTCAGAGTGTCAGTAACAATAAGCAAATGGGGTTTTTTGTGTACAGCGGTATTATTCAGAGCATCAGTGACAAGTTTAATTCAGTCTGCCTGTACTCATTTATTGTCATCAACCAACTTTACAGGAGCAACTTGATTTCTGTCCCTCAGATGAATGACATATCGTCCCCATGCTCTGTCACAACAGCAGGATGCGGATGCATATTTTGGAGTAATTTATATATCTGTGTTACATAACTTTATTATAGAGTCACCTGCCAAAAAGCCTTAGCCGGCCCCAGCAGACGCGACATCCAGTCATACCTGTACAACAACACACACGGGCCTCTAGCAGTTCACTGCTGGTCAAATTTGTGATTAGTGATGTCAGCTCTTCAATTATCTGTCTATATTTCTTAAAGTAAACGCGCCATTAGACAATGCTTTGTAATTGGCAATGATATTACAATCCTCATTTTGTTTTGATTGTGGGCCTGTAATTTCACAGTTGGTTGTGCTGTGGTTGTTGCAGAGAAAACCTGCCAACCACAGAACCTGTCAGTCAAATAAAAGCCAAGACTGTTATTGGTGCCAAGCAGGGAGGTGGGCGTGAACTATACCATGTTATTAAATAAATTTTTAGAGTATCATTTCAGTTGAGTTGGAAGTGGGTGAGACTTTTGAAATGAGCTCAACACACTGCCTTCTTGAGTCATTCTGAGTGTGCGCATCTATGTGTGTATGTGCACGCGTGCGTGTGTGTGTTTTTTGTAATGTAACTCTATGCTTCCTGGTCTTTGTGGTAAACTCTGCTGTATTAGAACCATAACCACAAGAAAATCTCCCCATGGATCAGTCCTTGTGTGACACAAAGGGCTGATTGTACCAGCCCAAACCTCATTGTTAAATGCACTTAGCCAGTGCGGCTGGGCCTTAACTGAGTGTGGTTTTGCCATTAAAAAAAAAAAAAAAAGCTGGAGTACGGATCCAAGTTGGGAAAAGGGGTGCCAGTGGCATTGGGTAACCTAGCGTACGCTGGCTGCGTATGGCGCGAGCAGTGTGGCAGAGAAATGTTGCAGCCCGGGAAGTTCAGTGTTACAATTGGCATGGTATTATCTAAAGGCCACAGTCCATAGCCTAGCCTGTCGAGCAAGATCAGTAGTTGACAGGCGAGGTGCCAGGCTGAGAGAATCTTGGGGTGTGTCACAGTGTGTGCTCTGTTCAAACTTGTTTCACCGTAACAATTGTGGTGAAAAGATGTATTTTTTTGACGTGGGGTCAGGACAGCTATTGTTAGGCCTGACATAGTTTCACATGTATTACTCAGGCATTCAAATGTTTCGCCTCACACAGCTGATTTACATACTCTTAAAGCACCTTTGATTTGAACCACACACACGTATACACGATGGTTGAATTTCCGGGTAAAGTCGAATGTTTTTTGCTTAAGTCATCTGAAATTATTTTATACCCCTGCCTCCTGCAGTCAGGCCTCCTTAACAGAAACTGTTCACACCGTGTGCCTCATGCCTTATCCAGAATCCCAGCATTTACTATTGTGTTAAACACAACTGCACAATTAAGCCAAATGCAATCCTCAGCACTGCATCTTGGCTGTACTTCTGACCCAACAAAACCTTCAGGACCCGCAAGTGGAGTGAAATAATTAGCCCCACTCTGCTCAGCCATCCATCTATCCTTCTTTTTTTAATGCAGCCCCTCAGTTTCTCATCTTCTTTCTTATTCTCCCCCGTTTTCCCCCTCACCCCCCTGAGATGGCTGTGTGAAAAATCGTATTTTTCCAACATTTCTCCCCGAGGTAGCTTTGGCAGGGACTCACACGGCGGCCATTTCTGCCTTTCATACACCCCTCACACACCGTGGAACAGATCGCCGGTGCGGCCCGGCGTCTTTGAAGTGGTTGCCATCTCACGCAGGTTGGCTGGACTCTCTCTTTCTCTCTTACTCTCTGTTTCTCTCTCTCTCTCTCTCTCTCCCCATCCCCCCCCATTTTCATCCTGTGCCTTAAACTTGGCAACATTATTTTTCAGCCACCAAAATCGTGATGATAAAAAAAAAAGGTTTAAGACACAATGATGGTGATAATAATTATATATTTTTTAAAAAGATGGATTGACAGTGGTGATAGTGGCTGTGGTTGATGGTTGTGCAGGAGCCAGGAACCAAGGAGAGCACTGCACCAGGTGTGTGAGCAGTGTAAGTTTTTTGTGTGTTGAGTGTGTGTGCTTTTGTGTGACTGCTAATGTGAGATGCAGAGAGACAGAAAGATGGAGAGGAGGATCATTGATATGTTGCCATTCATGTGCTTTAAAATGGAGCCATCTGAGAACAAATTCCACCATCAGGGCCTTTCATACACAAAGCTCTGTGGAGGTGTGTGTGTGAGAGAGGGAAAATACACACGTATGTGTGTGTGTATGTGAGAGAGTGTCTGAGCAGGTTTTGGAGATCTCACCTCCAAAGAATTTGGCCATATGGTCGTCAACACATATACCCAGAGAGAGAGAGAGAGACAGATAGAGAGCCAGCCAAGGAAAGACTGGGTGAGATAGTGAGGAAGAAAGTGAAAGAGAAGTGTTTTCTTTTGTCAGTGGAGGCAGCAGGAAAGACAGTTTAAAACAGATCCTGTACCCCTACCTTAGATCAGATGGTACAGACAAAAAAAAAAAAAAAAAAAAAAAATCCTCCATCACATCCCCTACTCCACATATTTGTGGAGTGGGAAAATCTGTCTCAATTAACACATTTGCATTGGGCGATGATGGACTCCAAATAGGTCACTGACTCAATCTCCCGCCTCCGAATCTTCCCTCTAAAATGTTAATTAAGAAGGGCTTTGAGATTTTTTCGCTCAGGGCTGGCCATATGGGCTGGGCATATGTTCTATATATATAGTACAATATATAATTCATACACTGCTGCAGGAGAGAGCGTTTGGGGGGCCTGGAGTTTTTTTGGGGGGTTTACTACAAAGGGAGTCAGTATGTTCTGGCCTCCCCAGTGGCAGGTACAGAGCTTAGCCTATTCATTAGCTTCATGTTATTCACTGTAGCACAATGGGATTGCGGTTCATCAACACCTGTTTCTGTGGCTGACAACATAAAGAGGACATTTATATTCCTCTCTCTTGGCTGGTTAATATGAAATTAGAGCAAATTATCTATTGTTGGAGCGCAGTTGATTTTTTGTGGGGTTTTTTTGTGGTTTCAAAGAGCTCCGCGGGTCAAGTTAGAGAATGACTAGTACTGTATATGAAGGGCTACATATGCACAAAAGATATTCTCAAATAGTCAGTATGTTATCTCACACACTCTCTGTTGAACCAGTTGTCCCAGTGCCATCCACCCAGACACCCATTCACCAGCAGAATGAGGCAGTGGCAGCCAATGAAAACAGCTCTTTTCCCACCCGCAGCTTTTTGGGTCCGGCTCAACCAATCAGAGGAGGCTTGCTAGTGCACCTGACCCTGTTTCTGGCTGGGGAGAGCCAATCGCGGAGGCTCCAGCACACCTGATGCATTGTGGTCTGCTTGCTAGTAGTCGGCCGGCTTGCGCTGGTGCGGATCCCCCCCCCCCCCACACACACACACAGGTGCTGTGGATCCCGGCCATCATTCTGACCGCTAGCCAATCAGATGCATCGTCTCGTTATCAGACACATGCGGCCTGGCAGACTTTGAGTGTTTGCATTTTGTTTTTCTGTGTGTGTGTTTGTGTGTGCATCAGCACGTAAATGTGTGTGCGTGTGTGTGTGCATCTGAGGGACACTGCTAACCCATTCCCATAATGCTTTGCAGTCTTATCAGCAGCCCTCTCTCACTCCGTTCCTGGCTTCATCCTCTTCTTGAGACTCAACAATGGGCACTGTGTTGCCCCCATAAGGAGCCGAGGGCCTCGGTAATAAAGAGACTAAAAATAAAAAATAAAAAAACATGTTTATGGACTAATAAAGATGATTAGAAATCGCACAATTGCAGAAAAATGGAAGGTTTGCGAGTGCAGATTATCTGTAATAAAAAGCTGAGGGGAGAGACGGGGGAGAGAGGGAGAAAGAGAGTTAGCTGTACAGACCTCTCATTGCGAAGGATATGAATAGCCTTTGTTTTCACCACAACTCAGGGCTGTGTGGTCTGCCAATGTCTGGCTCTTATTATGGGGTTTGTGTCTGTGTGTCTGCGTAAGTGGCATGCACGTGTGCGCTGGTGTGCGCAAGTGCTTGTGTGTGTTGCCGTGTGTTTGTGTGCGAGGCGAGAGAGCACATGGGCGTGGAAAAAAAAAATGTATATACGTGCAGGTGATTATATTTTCAAGAGGGCGAGACTATATGTGTGAGTGTGCGCATTTAAACGTTTCCACACAACCAGAGACACTGTTTTCTCTCTGCTCCTGTTCAGCTAAATAAATGTGGCATGGGGTCTTGGGGCTGGCACAAGCGCATGTGCACGGTTTTTTATCCGTTAAAGTTGTGAAATGAAATAGGATTTCACAGAACGGCACAGTGGCTGTGGGATTTGGGCTCCCTTCGGCTAAGTAGAGTGGGATAGGTTGATCCAATCAACGGCAGAACTGCAAGGAGAGCCCATTTCACAGCTCTGGGCCCTGCCAGAACCCTGCCTGCCTGCCTGCTTGACTTAGAATACAAATGAAGCTCCCTGAATGCACACTAAGACACACACACACATGCATACGCATGCATGCATACACACTGGTACTTACAGACAGTCTGGCTTGGGATGTATAGTGCAAGGGTTGTTAGCAGGTGCTTTCTCTCTGTGGAGAAATGAAACAAGCAGGGGTTATAAGACTGTCTCACACCGCACAGGTACATTTTAGGGTTGTGTCACAAAGAGGAAGCAAGAAACTGCACATTTGATCAGGGTAATTTCAGGACTCACAAATGTCTGTCGAGATTTGAATACCTTTTCAGAGTCTTGTGAAATAGCAAATTTATTTGGTTTGTTTGTTTTTTTAACTGCATTATTTCTCATGGCTAGTATGGCTTAACATTTGTCAAAGAACAGCAAATGTCTGATACAGCATTGTCTTTGATAAATACTGACTGATTCAACGATTAAAATGTTTTAATATTCAATATTCTTTGCAAGTGTGTCCTTCTTACTGGAACCTCATACAAAGTAAGAGGTTCAAGCAGCCGCTAAAATAGCAAATGCTAGAATTTCTGGCAACTTATAGTGCCAAACACAGTTGAGATCTGCTTCCTAAAAGGAGTTGCTAATATTGTGGCAAAATCACTGTGCTACAAAGCTAAATAACCATCTCTCTGTTTTTTTAGGCTACTGACACCTACCTGGTAAACGACGATCCTGCTAGAGGCCCAGGGATGCCTGAATGTTTCCTTGTGTCCGATACATATAGGGTATATACAAACACACACACACACACACACACACACTGTCCTTGTGATTGTATTGATGTCCCAAGATTTGTTTCCTGGACACACAAACAAGCCTGCTCCATTAAAAATAATCTCCTCTTTTCCTCTGTAAAGATTTACCACAGTTGAGAGGAGGAGGGCATTCAGTGTGCAAAAGACTCTGCAGAACATGCTGCAGAAATCATTTTTACACGGTCACACTTCACCATGGGGATGTTAACCACTATACTATCTTAATTCTTCAGATCTTTGAATTGGAGGTTCTGGGGTTAATGTGTCCAGGAAACGCATCCACATTTTTTTGAGTGTTGACACTGTGCCTGTTAGCATGCTCTTATATCCATTTCCTGTTAAATCTCCCATATGTCATCGTGGACTCATCTGTCGACTGTGCTGATGTATGGCAAGAGTGCCCTGCAAAAACACTGCGTTTCCTCATAATGTCAACTTTTCTATGATCTTTTCTTTTCTTTTCTTTTTTTACAAGATATTATTTACGCTTGTCAGAAGTTTGAATTTGCTGACACTTTTTCTTTATGTGGAGGACAAAGCCAGCAGTCAGTTAAAACAGATTAAAATGCAAAGCATTTTATTTTTTGCAGGACACTTTCCGTGTGTGACGTGTACTGCTTGTGGTCATTTTCATATCTTTGTAAAAACATTGTCTTTCAGGTTGAGCTTATAGATAACTGTCGGAACAGCCTGTAAAATGGTTCCTTTGGCCCACTGTGCTGTAATATGACATGCCACATTTACTGCTTTAAATTAAGGAATGATGACATCACACTAGAAAAAATAAATCTATACGTTTTCGTCCCGCCAATGCAAACACGGTAGAAACGCAGTAATCCAAACCAGTCTGAGTCACAACGTATGAGCAGCCATTGCACACAGTAAACGCATAAAAAGCAGCAGGCGTAACACATTTCTCTGCACACACACTCAGATTGCAAACAGATCCATAGAGTCTCTGGGATCCACACTGTGTATGATATGCTTGTTAGCCATAACAGCCAGTCAGCCATTTCTCTCTGACTGCATGTGCCTGTATGCATTTGACTGGCGTGTTCCCTCCCGGGGCACACATAAACAGCTTACTCAAACAATATTTACACTGTACGGTGTAGTAAATGGTACAGTTACACACATTTTCCGCTCACATATTTCCAGCCTTTTTGAAAGGCAGCCTCAACCACCTGTCTCACACATTTAGCATGCTAATGGCAGTATCAGTATGCTACATCACTTTCAATATTTAATGGCCTAGCCACAGGCGATGGTAAACAGCAAGTATATGGGCAGTGCCGTGTGTCAATGGAAGACCACAACATGCTAACTTTAGACACACCATATGGTTTTCTCGTGCACTTTTTAATGGCAAACATAGGCTCAGAAACCACTAGAGCCCTGTGCACTCGAGGGGCTTTCATAGGTGATGGTCAGACTGGACTGTTTGATCATGGAGAGAGAGAGAGAGAGAGTTTGGAAAGAAAACCTGGGCGTCAGTGTTTTGTAACTCCTGCGGTTGCTATAGTTTGTTTGTTACAGCCAAGCGCCAGCGTTGAATACTGAGATGGACATCTCAGGCCAGACTGAAGCCAGAGACGAAGACAACAACCAGTTAAGACGAAAAGGGACGGTGTCTGTGATTAAGACGGCAGAGAAGAGAGGGGAAGAACAGCAAAAGATTTTAGGATAGAAAAGGAGAAAGAAGGTCACCAAAAAGAACCGCTGAGAAACAGAAAAAAGGGGTAGACAAAAAGAGAAAGAGGGAAAGCGAGGGAGCACACAAAGGCTTTGGGGTTTGGGCCTGTGCCGTGGTGGGGTGTGGTTTGGAAAGAGGAGAGACTTTGGGAAAGGAACAGACTACACCTCAATATGCTTCACTTTCTTTCACTTTTATTTAGTGTGTTCCCTCTTTTTCTCAATCTAATTCTTTTTCTAGTCACTCGTGCCAGGGTATCTTTGACCACAAGACATTTTGGGCTGTGTATGTATATGCGTGTGTGTGTGTGTGTGTGTGTGTGTGTGTGTGCACTGTATACTGCACATAATATGCATGTGTGTCTGTGGTGTGAGTGTCTAAGTATCCTACACAGGCTGAGGTCTCGTAGCCGCACAGCTTCATATCCCCCTGAAAAACTTGGCATTGGAGCACTGGGGTGACTTCAACCCCACGAAACCGCACCCTTACACACACACACGCACGCATCTGCGCACACACGTTTCGTAAGACCCAAACACACACTCTCAGACATATGCACTTACGGAATTGTACACACACTTCCAAGACACACACACACACACACACACACACACTTCCAAACCCTCTCACAAGGCTCTTGCACACACTCTCACACACATGCACAAGGCAGGGGCTTATGTATAATTGCAGGCACTCTGCCTGCATATATGAGTTTGATTAGGCTGAGGAGCAGGCAGCGGGCGAGGATAAAGCCAAGCCTGATTAGAAACAGAGTGTATCGCTTCCATACAATAGGACTCACAATGAGACTGGTTTAGACCACTTCGACCAAGTTCAGGTATCTTTTGTCTCCATATACACGTACAGTACGCTAGAATATGAATTTTACCTGGTTAAAAAGGAGAACAGGAATCAAAAGGTATCACAGCTGAATAAATTACAGTCTTACACAGTGAATTTACAACTTGCTGTAATAATCCTGGATTTGTTTAGTTCCCTTAAAGACATTCACGAGGTCCCTCAGAAATATGAGAAGGCTGGAATGCTCCTCTATTGTAAATATTTTATAAGGCCGGGTTATAATCTCAGATGAGGAGCCCGTCCCAAAATGAGCAGCAATGAGACGCCCTGAGCCAGCAAGTGGAGCTGCTGATAGAGTCGGGTCAAATCCAGCCGCGACATTGTAAACTGAGCCTCGAGATGTTTCTGGTCCATGCTCATGTGCGCACTATTGATTTACATTAACACATAGTCAAGTTAAGGATAGGAGCTTCTTCCACCAAAGACACTTTACTAGTTTACCTTTGTGTGTGAGTGTGTGTGAGGTGTGTGGAAAGTGTCACTCAGCTGATTCACTGACAAACACCACAGCAGTTGTAAATTTCAAACCTGTGTGTTTCTATTTGGTCACGCTTTGTCCGTTTCTGCATTTTGCTTCAGAGCAAAGGATATGAAAGTTGAAAAGATCATTTTTGCGAAATCTATCCCGTCAAGCGTTTGTGTTTTCTGTATTTACTGGCAAAGTTTTTAAAGACTAGTTTTCAAAAACAAAGTCAAAATATACTATATGGCTGCCTAGGAACGATTCGTAAAGCATCACAGTCTCTGGCATTTTAAATTGATAATACTGAAGATTTATAAATGCAATTGTAAAGTCATTGTTAACTCACCACTGAGGAACAACACAAAAGTTGAAATAAATCTGTTTAACTTGAACTTTGTTCTTCTTTTTTCTTGATTTGTTGCTCATAAACAAATTAGATAGATAGATAGATAGATAGATAGATAGATAGATAGAGTGGATAGATAGATAGATAGGTGAAAAAGCACTCAGCACCTCTATTTCCCGAGAAAAATAGGAACCTGTTAAGACCTTAAGCAAAATAAGTCTAAATGGAAATAATGGAATATTAATAGATGTGCATAGAAATTAAAATACTTTTTGTTTACGATGAGAATGAACCCCATCACTGAGTACCACTATAAGCCATATAAAACTGCGGGAATACTTCGTTTCTCTCAAGCGATTCCTCTTAGAGATTTTAGGAAGCGCTGATTCATAAAAAACTATAATGTAATACAAAATGATTTCAAATATAGTTAGAGTTCGGTTTGTGTCGATCTGAAAGAGAAGCAAAAGAAGAGAGAGAGAGAGAGGGAGAGGGAGAGAGAGAGTTAGGAGAAAGAGGGAGGAGGAGGGAGGGAGAGAGAATGCAAAAACTTTCTCTAAAGTTAGTGCGGAGCTTACTGTGAGTGAGGCGGGGTTACAGCCTGACTGAGCCACACAGCGGCTTTGCAATGCGGCACCGCAGCGAACCTCCATCCATCCTTTTATTATCAACAACTCCAATTTTCATCTCTAGACACAACCATGTACCTCCCTTACTGCTTGACACAGGTATGAAAAAATATCCGTTTCTATGCGCCCTCGTTGCTGTGTGTGTGTTTTTTTTTCCGTGGTGCGCCTGGTTCGTTTTCTACTGTATGTGGTTACAGTGTTGTCTGTCGTGCTGCTGCTTGTCATTTGTTGCGTTTTTATGACCCTTTTTCAGCTCGGCTCTCTCTCCCCTGATAGTGTTTTAACCTCCTCTCTCTCTCTCTCTCTCCCTCTCTCTCCCGCTCTCTCTCTCTCTCTCTCTCTCTCTCTCTCTCTCTCTCCTTCTTTTTAATGGCACCTCCAACGGGGCTTCTTTCTTGTGCGTCTCATTGCGCATGGTTTGAGAGAAAATGGCGCTCTCCCAAATCTATTTTATATAAAACGGAGAGGTTAGAGAAAGGGAAGAAGGTAGACAGTTGGCGTACCAATTCCAATCACCCTGAGGCAATAATCGGCTTTATCGGCAACATATTGAACCACGCGTCGAGTTGTAACGCGACTTCTTTGAGTTGTAGGATAGTTTGTGTCTCTGTGTGTGCGTTTTTTTGTTTTTTTTTTTTTGATATGAAGGAGGATTTCGACTTGCGGCTCTGCCGGTCTTCAGCCTGCGCGCTCGGTCCTGGTGGGGCTTCAGGGTCACCGTGACACGTTCGTATCTGTCCCTCGTTATAGTTTCCTGCTCCCGCAGCCTGTCTTGAAATTCAACGAAGCTTTTTCAGACCCTAAAGTACAGAGAGGAAGGTGGTGGCGTGTGTCCGTGCTGCGTGGTTGCAGTTTGGATTAATGACAAAATACAGTTGACCCTAAAAGTAGTAACAGGGCTACTTACGTTATTTATACCATTACGTTAACGACAGCAGTGGATGGAGCTAGTCGGTTAACAAACAATCTCGCTTTTATCCGGTGCGTAATTTCAAAGAGTTGGGGTAATGGTTCAGTTAGAGGTGAATAAATGTTAGTTTTGTTTTACCTGTTCAAATCAAGATGATAAATTATATTATATAATTTAAGTATCTACTCTGAATATTAAGCTCATGTTTTTGCAATTAAATGCAAAATTATAGACCAGTTTTGACCTTCGCCCTCAAACTCCCTTATACGCACCTCTGCCACTGTACAGGAAAAGTATAGAAATATCATTTTTATCAGCTCGACTGTGGTATTAACTAAGATATATATTTTGTTAAAAAATACCCATCGTGTGTTAATATTTAATTGATTAATGCCTGCACAGTGAAAATACTCGTGGCAAGTTTACCTTGTCGCTGACGAGAGTGAGACCCACCCTATAAGCCCGTTGTTCTTCCTGTTTATCTTTTTTTTTTTCACTTTTTTTTCCATCACAGTGCGAGTGTATATATTTTCAATATGCCTTGTTTGTGTCTGGCAGTTTTATGTAGATTAAACCAGACCACACAGTTTCACTGCAGCAAAGGTCAAACTATAAATGAATCTTTTTGGGGTTTTTTTCGCAGTCGCTCTTTGTTCAAAATACATATGCTAGATATATGTAAAGTTGCTGTATGGAAATGACTTCACAGATTTAGATTCCAAGTGCAGCCACTGCAGAGTTAACAGAGGAGAGCTGCAGCTTCAGCTTTAGGCCGCGTCCGCTTTTTTCCTCTCTGTCACGCGCCGGGCTCATAGCAGTGACACCGGGTTAAAAAAAGTTGTTTTTATGTTTTACCGTTAACTCCCACTTTTACATCAGGTTGAACATGATCCTTTACATCAGCGCTTGTTACCTGACAGTGTTTTTTTTTTTTTTTTTAAACTGAGGTCAAGAGTTTGAAGTAAATATTACAGTGCAAGAAATGCACATTGCCGCGTAATTTGAATGCATTAATTAACACTGTGAAATAATTTTATTATTAACTCCCAGCTGTTCAGCTTTAGACATGTAGTTTAACATTTTTAGAGGTCAAGGCCTGTCACTGCTTCCGAGGTATTAATTGCCTCAGCATTGCATAATAACCTATAATATCTCTATATTTTCAAAATGTATTTAAGATCATGAGATAAACACCACGGGTGATGCAGCAGAGAAATTGTAATCATTCCTTTCCTTAACAGAAACAGGTCTTTATTTTGATTTTAGCCTGGAAAACATGCAGATTCCTCCTCAGTGTTATTTCAGGCCTCTTGACCAGACTCAGTGTGTTTTCTCTGACTGTATTTAGTCAGTCAGAGACAGTAAAAGTCAATTTCATCTCATTTTTCTCCTTTTATTTATTACCACAGCAATAGCCAGAGGCCGGCTGCAAATGGCTGCATCAGAATCATTCACATCACTAAAAACACGATCTCTTTCATTTTTTCTCTCTTTTTATTTCTCTGACCTTTCTACGCAGTTTGAAACAGTGAGCTTAGACGCTTTCTAATCAATAGTCTATTTTGATTTGTTCAGAAAATAAGTCCAGCAGCCCCTCATCGCATATTTATGACACCTTTCCAAGCTCATGGTATGAGGTGAGGTCCTGATCGAGTTTCCTCTTTCTTTCCATTAATTAAATTAATTGGCAGCAGATCCTTCGCACGTAGGCCACGATGGACGCTGGGCATGCCCATAAGCGCGTGAGCATATTGATCTGCTTAGGCTGCTGATAGTTAGTGCTGCCTCCGTCTTTTACTTGATAGATATCAAGCTGATTGATTTTTGTTTGTATTCTCCCACATCTACCGAGAGCGCCGCCTGTATTTAGAGGATATTAAGATGACATCAGTCAAAACTAACTTGAAAAAGAAAGAAAAAAAACAACAACAACAAACAACAACAACGCGGCATGCATCCTGCTTTGGACGTTATGAGACCTTCACTTACACTTGTAATTAAAACTTGACTAACATCCGCCTTTAATTGGTTTAATCGCTGTTTTAATTATAAGCGGTTGGATGCTGCGAAGGCGGATTATGTGTTGTTTTTTATGTGTCCACACCCAGCGGCACACATGCCGGATAAATTGCATTGATCGCAGATAACGAGGTAAGCACTTGTACCCACAGTGCCATTGTCATCCTGTGACTCAATTAAGACTGTGCCTTCGATCTTAGTCATGTAAATAATTCACCAATCACAGAGAATACGAAAACTGGTGTAACAATTCATAATGTATTATTAATGCTGATAAAAGCTTTGCTGAATGGCCTGGTAGGTGACGGAACTGACCAGCCAAAGTGGCGCATATGTGCATTTGCCAAACAGCATCGCACCGGAGGTTTTTTTTTTGTTTCATGTTGACTCGCGGCATTACCACATCCCAGACGGAAATGCATTTTACAAAGTTTTCAGTGTTTGAAGGTCATGAGGCGCCAAGTAATTAAAACTTTATGCTGGCGCGTGAAATCAATTACTCTGTACCCACAAATCCTCGCTTATCCAAATGAGATGTGGGCTAATATACAGCTAGCCTCACAAACACTGCCAACTTTTTTGAGGCTTCTTTTGCTGCAAAACTCAGAGATGTTTAACACTATATGGAGATAGTTTTAACTGTTTCAAGACAGTTCACACTTCAAAAAGAAAGTTTTGTTTGCCTCATAAGCGCCTATGTCCGATATTTGCACTTCTAAAGGTTTTTTTTTTTTTTTTTTTTTAGATTTGAGATCAAATGAACTTGAACCACTCAACCGCAGATTGGCAAAGCATCGAGCATGGCAGTTATATACTGTAGCCGCCATAGCCATAGCAATAGAAAAAATGTGGAGATTTGTGTAGTCAGTATCTTGGTGATGGAGATAAGCATCTATCATCTCAACAAAACTCTGCTTTGTGCACATGGAGAAAACACAAAGTGTGTGGCTGTATGTGTGGAGCCCACACAGTCAGTTTGCCTTCAGTATACTGTCTTGAATATCTTCTAAATTAAACACATTCTTCCTTAGCCCAAAATGTGTTTTATTTTATCATTAAAAGTGAGACTTCAAGACCTAAGTCCGTGAATTGGCTGTCATAGCTGTCCATATGTGTGCATGCATACAGCATGTGCGGTGTGTTTCTTTACTCCTTCCCCTGCTTTGGGCCGAGTGGCTCTCCCGCGCCAGCGCCCCTCAGTTCTGGTTTCACTGACCGGACGGTGACGGCCACGGCGCGGGTGTAAGCCGAGGTGGGCCTGCATGATCTGGTAACATACCATGCCATACCGGTGTCACTTTGTACCACACACACACACACACACACACACACAAACACACGCACACTAATCCTGCTCACACTGAGTTAGTTGGTAGGCACAGGCTGCGTGAGAACCGGCTGATGATGAGTGAGGACGGTTGACTAAGGTTTCTAAAATGCTTAAATTAAGTTAATTTTAAGTTTAAATATTTGAAATCACACATGGTGAATCATGTTTGTCAAGAATTAAATGTGTTTATTAATAAAAAAATATTAGTTTTGTTTGTGGCCTTTAAAGATTTACTATGGAAGAGCCCAGAGGCCTTGAGCAAACCCAGAGGTAGCTTAAGTGGACCGCCTCCCCAGCATTTGTGTGTGAATCTGTCTTGGAGGTGGGTTAAATCCAGCACAGTGTTGTTTCGTTCATCTTTATCTGTGCAGTCTTCTGACCGCCCATAGAAAATGGATTTATCATGCTTAACTGAGGCAATTGCACAACAGGGTAATAGGTGGCTGTCCCCGATGGATGGGCCTGTGTACCACCATGTGTGTGTCCATGAATATGTGTAGCCTCCTCCCCAACCCCCTCTCTGTCCTCTTCTGCCTCCTAGTGATTAGTTTAGGCTGATCTTGCGTCAGTGGAAGCAGCAGGCAGCCCCTATAGCGTCCCATGTTGGTCTGCGATAGTTGTGTTTACTTCAAGCCATACGCGCCACACACACACAATATTAGCATGCATGCACACTCATCTGAAATCAGACTGAACATCACGGTATGTTGTCGGCAGATAGACAGGATAAAAGCAGAGGAGCAGCAGAGTCAAAATCACTTCAGTGTGCTGATACTGAACATCTCTCTCAGTTAGGCTCTCGCTACTTTTTATCATGGGAGTAGAAAGCAATTCCCAAATCAACTACACTCAATTATCCTGCAGAACTTTGTTGTTACATTGCTCACTACCTGATATGATTTTTATTTTGGCAGGAGTAATATGAACGCGTGATTGACTGATACCGCATATCACCTCGTGCAACACTGTTATTATTTTTTCTCAGGTTTGAGAATCAAAGGTGCAGCAACTCAGTTAAAGTCATTTAAATGAAAGGCTTAAGCTCATACCAAGTGATTAAACGACAAGACAGTGAAAAACACGAGAACCTTAGAAGGAATCGAGATGAAGGTACAAGCACAATGTGTTGCACTCTTCATGCAGCTGCCCTTCACCTTCATCCCGCCTCCTCTTCCTCCACCCCCATCCGTCACTTACTAATTAGCTCCCCTAACAGAGAAGTAACTAAGTAGAGAGATCTGCATTGTTCGAGGATGAATGTTGTTGTTGTTGTTACCATCTCCTCTCTTTCTCTGTCTCCCTTCCTCCTCTGTCGCCTGGTGTGTTTTCGCTCTTTTGATTTTTCAGAGGCTTTTTGTGGGGTAACTCGCTGAATGGGACAATGCAGCCTAGCGTGAAATTAAAAGTCGAAGTTAGTTTGGAGTTGCTCGGTAAGAGGATTTTTACACATGCATGCATTCACACATTCTCCCATACGCTATAGATATGGCCAATTAGAGGAAGTACACCCCGTCGAGCATCAAGAGCCCAATTAAAAGAGTAGGGGGAAACCTCAGCATGCAAGATCTAGACTCAAATCGGGTTCGGAATGCATTTCTCCGCCTTGTGTGTGTGAACAGTATGTCTGCCTCTAATCCAGGTGGGAGAATATGGAAAAGACTGATATGAGAAACGCGCAAGTTTCATTACTACGCACGTCACGCATCGGTGGCAAATCAAGAAAATGAAGTCAGATTGATCATCCTGAGGCGAGTCAGATTCAAACAGATTGGACCGCCTTTGCTGACTCTTCCTTCCAAGTCTCATTTTGGAAGTAGTCTCCAATGAAATGTCTGGTCATGCACATTAGAGTTTTTATAGGTTGTTCATGTCGTGCGCATTTATTTGTGCGATTTCACAGCACAACACTGGAGTCTGATGTGACTGTTTTGCTTTGTCAAGTAAGTTTGTATGCTCCCAGAACCATAAAGCATTTTAAAAAAAAAAAGTTAAGCATTGGCCTTTAAGAATAAAACAGTGTAAGTAAAACTAATTGCTGTTCTGCATGTAAAAGCCTTAACCTCAATATGTTTACTGTGGCTTTAAATTGCAGTTGATGGAAATATATAGGTCAGTCTGTATAGCCATGACACCCAATGTGTTGAATGACGACCTAAGCTCATTTATTTTTTGCCTGCACTCTGTGTGTGTGTGTGTGTGGCAAAGATAGACCAATGTAGAGCAGCAGCAGCAGTCCACATCGCCCGAGGGAGCGATAGCCGAAATATCCACCAGACCTAACAAATATATCTGATACTTGACGCAAATGCAGTAACAATCTTCCAATCACCATTCATGAACAATCATTACTCCCAGTGTGATTAAGTAGTTCACACACACACACACACACACACACACACACACACACACACACACACACAAACACACACTTCCACACGCTTTTGTTCAGCCCTATTTCCTCGGTGTAACTACTGGTCACAAAGGCCTGCAGTCCCAGCGAAGCAGCCAGTGAATCCAGTTAGTGAGTCAGACTTTGTGGAACAAAGTGTGCTGCTCTCTGATCCCCTCTCTCTCTCTCTCACCACCCTCTCACTCTCACCTCTCTCTCTCTCCCATGAGAGCGCTGGCAGCTCGCCAGGGTGGAAAATCTATGTTTCATTGCGTAATATACCATTTCACTACGAACCCTGCAAGATCCATAGTTGTGTGGAGCAATAACAAAACAGAGTGGGGAATGAGGTACATGCCTGTGTGTGTGTGTGAGAGAGAGAAAGAGACAGACAGACAGAGGAAAGAGATACACAGAGTGGCTTTTGTGCGCCTTCAGTGCAGTTCCTCATATATAGTATCACACCATTTTGATCAAATGCTGCTGACAAAATATTTTTCTAAGTAGACTGAGCATGGCGTTCTGATCACTTTGTGGAGCATTGTGCCAAGAGAAAAAGGCTGAGGCCATATAAATTTATCTGTTTTTCAGGCGGGTGATGTTAAACGGAATCAAATTAACTGCGGTTTTGCTTTTAATGACATATAAACTCCATGGCAACGCCACTGTACTGTTCTGTACAGTTATATTCGCTACTGGTTACTTTGCCTCCATGCATAACTTTTTAGAATAAAACAGGCGCAAGTGGCCCCGGCTTAGCGGCTTTCTAGGGTCTTTCATGTTCAGCACTCTTTCTTCTTATTCGCAGATTCAAGATTGGGTTTCAATGCATTTTAATGGTCAGCGCAAGCTACTGCCTCCTCCTCACGGGTCCATCTGCACCTGAAGCTTCGGGAGCCATGAAAGTGTTTGAGCTCCTGAGGAGGGAGTGATGTTTTATTGATGCCTTTTATAGCAAAGCTCTCATGCTGCTGACATTCAAACTTTTCTGTTGAGTGTTTTGATCTTGTAAGTTCAAGGGAGTCATGTCTGTTATGACTCTTATCTCATGCATAGGTACACACACACACACACACACACACACACACACACACACACACACACACACACACACACACACACATCGAGCAGCACTTTGCCCCACAAAAAAAGGCAGATAAAGGCAACAATAAGCTGCTGCTCACAAAGTGTGGCTCCCTCTTGGATAATTGAAATGAGATGAAATGCCAAACACTGTCTAATCAGTTCTCATCTTCAGTAATATGATCCACTCAGCCAGTGATATTGGCCATCCGAATATCACATGCGTGGACTGATTCGTTTTTGATGGTGGTGATTATTATTAAATGGTCTGTAATGACTACTGATAATCCCCATATGCAGCCGAGTACCCTGGATTCGCTGGGAGGCAGTTGTTTGTTAATGCACCACTGCAACCTAAAACACATACAGATGTGTGTGGGACAAAACCGCAAGCCCAACTGAGATCCAGGCCATTGTTTTAGTGCATGCTCGTGCTTAATTTTTACCGGCTTGCTTATGGAAATTTTTCAACAAACGTGTAACTTTTCAGCGCGGGGCGCCCATATTAAACTCATTTACTTTCCTCCCCTCCAGCTATACAGCAAAGGGTCAAACTGTGTTAGTGGCATGGCGGTTGGGCTGGGGTGTGTGGAGCTGTAAGGAGGGAGGTGGCCTCAGTAGATGGGGTTGGGAGGAATACAGCATCATTTTTCACCTCATGTACTGGATATGTATTTGTGTGTGTGTACTGTGCTAACGTGTGTGAGGCTGACTGCTGATATGTTTGTGTTTATTGACTCAAAGACGGGCTGTACAAGTGCATAATAGTGTTGTACGTGGTAGGGGTCCAGGCTTAGAAACGCAGTTTTAAAGTACGCTGCAGCCTAATTATGCTGATTTAAAGGCCCAAGTAACTCTCTCCGGCTTGTGTGAGTTAACTGGCACAGGGTGTCCAGCAGAGAGAGAGAAGGAGAGAGCAAGGCAATATTAAGGAGAGAAGGCAGAGATAGAAAGCGAGGTTTGATAAAGACGTTAATTAAAAAAAAAAGACCATAGTGAGACAGATCGAAGAGAAAGGGTGGCAGTAAGCTGCAACGTGAGTGAGGGTGACTACACAGAAAAAAAAAATGTTGTCCCAGACGCCAGGAACAGAGAAACATACACTGCCGCCAAACTTCCGCAGGTTTTTTCCTCCTCACTTTGGGTTTGGGCGAGGCGCCCGCCGTATTTATTTTTATATTCAGATGTTATGGATTGCCCGAAAAGCAACAGCCGCCTCCTTTCCCAGCAAGAGGAATTAATACTGTTTAATGTTCTCTGGGGTCTAAAAAGGAGTAATCTTCTTGGTAATGAGCTTAGGGAGGTTTATGAGTGAAAACCTGACCACTGCTAAATAAACAAACTGGGGATGCCGATTGTACCGACCCCGTTTGTTGACCTCTGCTGTTTGGCCTGTGTGGAGTGTGTGTGTGCACTCGTCTCCTGTCTTTTTATGCACATGCATATACCGGCTGTCGACAGCGTGTATTATATATGTAAATTAGACACATGAAAGGAGAAAATACCACCAGGGAGGCTTTACAGGTGAGTTCAACACAGGTGAAATGTGGTCAGAAATAATGGCAGCAACGATCTGACAGCCTAATATTTATGATACACACTTTTAGTGTACTTCCTATGCACTGTGTGTGTGTGTGTGTGTGTGTGTGTGGCGAGGGATTCCGCACCTTCATTGGCGACTTTGTTGCCTAAACAACATCCAAAACATTACATAAAAAGCCTGCGCAGGTTCTTTTTTCCATTTACAGAGCAGAGCAGACGATGACGCACTTGTGTGTATTCAAGCCGCCTTTCACTTGTGGGTGATAAAATCCTGTTGGAGAGGCAGGCAGGGTCATTAGTGTCTCTCGGTTCATTTGTTGCACCGTATGAGACAGGATCATCTGTGGCACCAAAGCTCATACAAGCAGTCATCTGAAAAGAATATGCTTTCCACGCTTCATTTCTATCATTTTTCTCTCTTTCCTTCTTTTTGCTTTGCTTATCTTTTTCCCTGCTTTTCCTATCATCCTCAGCTCCCCTGCTCTCTCCTCATTACATCTTTTACTTTGACTGTCTCTCTTCTCCATTTTACCTCATTCTTTCCAGCCCTCTGCTACTCCTCCTTCGCTCCCCAGGAAGAGCCACAGTCTCATCTGGGATATGTTGGACGGTGAGCTTGTCACTTTACTAACTCCCTGTCTGCCTCTGAACAGCGCTGGCTATCTTAAACAGTTTCACCATCTGGGCCAGGCTTTGTCCTCGCTGGAATGCTGCCTATCAGGCAACTTTTACTCCTGTCGCCTAATGCTAATCCTTTACCTGACTTCATCTTCTGGATTCCCACCCTCCTGCCCCCCCGACTCCCTCTCCCTCCTCTCTGCTTTTTTTCTGTTCTTCCAGACTAAAATGTTTGATATAATAATATATTGGGTTTCTTTGGTGATGTGAAGGAATGCTAATGTATCAACCATATTACAGTACTTAGAGGAGGCAATGGTGCTAGTGTTATCTGGAGAATCAAATTCCTGCACAAGAGCCTTCTCTTCCCCTTCAGATTGAAAAAACACTGTTCTATTTTGATTTTCTCCTCCTGAAATATATAGTTGAAAGCCCTAAATTGCTGGAAACAATGTATGCTTATTGTGTCTAATAATGCAATTTCTTCAGGATTTGAGAGCCAGCCTAAATAATAAAGATGAGCAACTTATTTTGCATCTGATTTTTTTATGGGCAGCCTAAGAGCTTGAATATTTCCCTCAACATTTCCCTTTATATGTAGCTCTCTGAACAGGATTCAGAGGATACTGTGTTGTCTGTTTGTGTGTGTGATGTTTGAATGTTTTGGATATAGTGCTGTTACAATTTGATTGTGAAATTTAATGTAGAGTATATATTTTTTATATTGTTCAAGTACTGTACAGAAACTAAATATTTATTTCAGTGTAATCAACAAGTGTAAACTGGTATAACCCCACAGGATGTGATCAGACCCAGGGCAGGCCTTCTCTCTGGCGGGTGGAAGGCAAACTGCAGTGAAGGATTTGCTGGTTTTTATTGGGGCCTGTGTGTGTTGTTGATGGAGCGGGCTCCCATCCATGTTGACTCACAGACAAACAGCGTGATGGCTACACTGGAGCAGGGGTGTCAGGTTTGGCTCATGATTCCAACTCTCAAACAGCGCCCGCCAAGGCAAGTTCTTTTCAGCGCGACACGTGTGTGCATGCGCAAGAGTCTGTGTTTGTGCATTTGCAGCGGATATGTGGATCTATGCATGTGCAGGCCATTCTGCATTTGCACAAAAAGTGTGTGTTTGTGTGTGTGTGTGTGCCATCGCCTTACACTGTGTGTATGAGCTAGGTTGTGTCTACCAGTCCTGATAGCTGCCAAGAAGCCTCAGCAGCATCTGACGTGGCAGCTCTTGCTGCTTCGTCCAGCTTTCCTTTCCTTCTGGCTCACTTTGTGTGATAATATCTTTTCATACAATCACATGTTTATAAATGGAGACTGACTGTATTTCACACCGGACCAGCTTCACAGAGAGTTGATAAACACTGCACTATTTGCTGCAAAATAACTTGGCTTAATAATTATTGCAGTTTTAAAAAATGTTGTTATTTATTTTATTTTTATTATTTTCAATGAGACAACAGTAAATCTAAGCAGGATACTGAGTAAAGGAGAAAAGTTTAAAAATAAAAAATTCATGATTCAGTCTGAGTTGCAGCGGCACATTTGGTTACACGTAGACACAGTATTTCACTGACATGTCATTCCATCTCAGCACAGTTGTGAGGCATTTCAAGGTAACTAACAGCTGATAGAAAATACTATTGATAAATATACCAGATGCAAGCTATTAAGTAGTTATCACTCATTACAATACAGTTGTTTTGTCGGAATAATTTTTGACAGTTTTTCAGTACCCACAAGTGTGTAAATGAGAGTGAGATGACTGCCTTCACGTATGTATTTCTTTACATTTTCTGAAAATATTTCATGAAATACATTCACATAATTGGTATAATTTTAACACTAACATAATTTGGAAGTTTGTATTAGTGATACAGCACATTTTTTGTTTGTTTTCTCTTTTCCTCTCTCTGCTCTGCTTCCAGAGGCCTTTTTATCGAGGTGGGTTTCCTCCATTTTATGTCCCTCTGAGGATATGTACTATGGTCTGCCTGTGGTACTGTGGTGCTCCTGAGGTCTGTAAAGTGAGGTAGTTTAGGCCGGGGAAGTCATGAGCGTGGTCACAGAGGAGATAACTGCACACACACACTCTCCCTGAGCGCCCGTCTGCACTGTGTGTCTGTCTGTCCTCCCGTGGCTTTGATGGAGGATTCTCTTTAAATAGGAAAGCGCTGGTTTGAGAGGATAAAAGCCTAAAAATGATTTAGTAGTTGTGTGAGCGCACGTGTCTCTGTGTGTTTATGTGTGTGCGCGTGTGGTTGTGAAGGCTCTTTGTTTCTCGCCTTTGCACGTTTGTGTGTCTCCTCTGTTTCTTCCCGGCCTGGCATGGTGTTTGGCCCCTACAGGAATGCCATCAAATGGGCAGAGTGACCTTAACCCTCACACTGCCAGCCCAGAGTCATGCAACTTGCTGCGGTAAGTCAAGGGCAATCATCTCCCTTAACCCAAACTCTGTCAAGTATGGCAGAGATTAAGACCCAGTTCTCAGGAAGCCATTTGAAGAGACATCTTTAACCCTAATGGGATCAGATGCTGTACAGGGTCACTTGGAGCAGCCACCCACTCTAACTCCCTAACACTCACTGACCAGCGCAGAGACAAGGCAGAGTGCATAGGCAAAAGCCCAGCTCGTATCATGCCACAGGGAGCGGGCACCATTTAACCTCGCAGCGCCAACCGAGCACAGGCAAACTCCAGCTCACATGATAAGCAGAACAACCCGCAAGCTTCACTGTTCCTGATAGGAGCCCACTGAGTAGAAATAGGATAGTAATGTAGCAGGGTTGGTTTCCATCTGCAAAGTAGCACGCTACAAACATTTGAAATGTTCTAATTGTAATGACAAATTGTGCTCACCAGAGCACAAGAGTTTGTTCTTCCTTTCGAGAACTGGCTTTTATTAGATTTTTGTAGGAAGCTACAGACAACAACTCAACACACATTAATTAAATGGATCATTCAGAAAAGCACATGAAGAAAGTTACCCTACATAAACTCCCTTTTTACCCAGTCGTCCCCACAAATGTCAACTTTCA
Organism: Lates japonicus; assembly: GCA_033238685.1. Taxonomy (NCBI): domain Eukaryota; kingdom Metazoa; phylum Chordata; class Actinopteri; family Centropomidae; genus Lates; species Lates japonicus. The sequence goes on from BRZM01000091.1 coordinate 577,570, forward strand.
GAACAAACAAAAAGACTGGTTTTATTTCAGCATAACAACTCAGTGAGTTATGTTGCGCTAGTGGGTATTAAAGGGTTTATAAACCAGATGTTGTTGAATCCTTTCATCTCACAGTTATTAATTCACCGGGTCACTAAGACCGAATCAGCAAAGCCACCCACTGATCATGAATATGGTGTTTTCGTTATGTTAATTAGGGAAACGTATTTACTGTACGCTTAAAATAAACTGGTTGACGTTAGCATGTAAACATGACCTGACACATGTTTAAACCTCTGCACTTCCAGTATTTTTTTCCTTATGAGAAGGAGAGTGTTTAGCGCCCGCTAACGCCCCTGTTCAACAATCAAGGAAGCACCAATCACACAAAAGAAGGGAATATACATTTAGGAAGGTATGAGAACGCTAACTGGTCTCTTGCAAATTATATATTTATTACCAGCTGAGAGATGATATAATGGCTATACAACTGCAGCAGATAAAGTGTAATTTATAAGGGAATCTTTCCTTTAAGGGACGCACCAGGGCATGGGTTGTGGCATGAGTGGCTGTGTATGAGTGAGAGAGAGTGAAAGAGATAGAAAAGAGGGAGAGAGGGTAAGGAGCTTGCACCCTGGCCTGTCTGGCACCGGGCTGAGGAATGAGTGGCCAAGTTTGAGAGTCTGGGTGAGCTGTGTGTGTGAGGGAGAGAGAGAGAGAGGCAGCAAGAAGAGGAGAGGGAGAGAGGGAGTTCCACAGTGAAAGGAGTGGGGAGTGAGTGAGAGATGCTCGAAGATGGATAGCAATTGAGATAGAAGGAGCACAGGCAATTGGCTTGAAGCGAAGGTGAAGCAGCAAAAAGCAGAGGAGGATGGCCAGCGTAACAATACCGAGTACAGGAAAGGAAAAAGTGTTGAGAGGAGAGAAGGACTCTAAGAGTAAGAGGTGAAAGAAAATAAATGAAGGAATGGAAGAGTAGGTGATGGGGGGCACAGAATGAATGTGTGAGTTGGGCTTGTGGTGAAGCATTTGACAAGGTGAGGGCACCTGCCCGGCTTTGGGGAGAGGTTGGTATCTCGCTTGCCGACTGGCAGAACGAGGACCAGGGAGAACAGAATGAGGGCTTAAAAGAGTGAGAGAGCGGGAGAGAAAAGTCTCTCAATAGTGCATCTCTTTGTGTGAGGAGAAGCAGGCCTGGCTGCTGTCGGAGGGGCATGGAAGGGAGGGGATATCGGTTTCATTATCTGCTTGATTCCTGCTGTATTTACAATCACGAGGTTCAAAGCCCCTGCTGCAGCTGTAGGCAGGACATCGTGGCCAGTGTGTGCCGCTGGCATGTGCCGACTGAACGCTGTATGTGCACGCGCTCGTTAGCGAGTGACAGAAAGTGTGAGACAGACGCCCTCTCCTTCCTGTATAGCTGAAGCAGAAGGCTGCCGTGACCTGCCATCACCACAGCACACACACACACACACACTAATACTCCATGTATCACACTGCCTACTTGACCTTATCAGGAATGGCCGCCCTGGTCGAGGGGAAATGCTGTACTCTCAGTTTTTATTGCAACGTCCTGTCGGAAAATGCCACACCAACTGTGTGTGTGTGTGTTTGTTTGAGTGTTTGAGTCTGTGTGTGTGTGTGTGTGTATGTGTGTACTAAGCATGTAACTCTACAGAAAGTTGTAATGTAACACACATATGTGCAGCGTCTATATGTATCCACTGGCTTTTATGCCTGCATGAAATCCCTAAACCGCCTCTATCTCGCTGCAGACACATGTTAAAATGGTTTTATTAAATCATTATCAGGCCATGCAGCGCCAGAATCTCTTTCTAATTTAGTTTGAAATCTATACCTGCCTAATGACGACACTCGACAACATCATCCCTAAGAGAAACATCGCCTAATTTACGTGCACTGTTTTATCAAGATTAACAGTCAGTTTTGTATTATGAGGAGTAAATGACACGTTTCACATGGCCTTTACAGTTCCCATAATACATTTTGTAGGTATACGCTTGGAATTTAACCACCAAATCTAAGCCAAAAACCCAAATATATTTAATAAATGATCATCATAAATGTAATTCCAATTAAATTTGGTTCCTCCAAATATTTTCAAAATAAGGAATTGGGGAATATAACTCACTTGTGGGGGTTCCAGTTATGTTTATAATTATGAATAAGGTGAATTTATGCAGATGGCCTGATTACAGAAACCGGCTTGGAGCAAAACCCCAGAAAATCCTGGCTGAATAAATTTTGGATACTTAAAGAAATCATCAAGAGCCCTTGATCTTATCTTGATGTGCTTACCATTTGAGGCTGAAACCGCCTGCCCACAAATCCATCGCACAAACGCGGAAAGCATTTCTGAGTATACATACCCAGGTCTGCACTCATGCCAGCCCCGGCTTGCTATCAGTCCTGTGTCTCTGGAGCTGTTTAGTTCGCCGCTTCTGTCTTTCCTCTTCAGCCCCGTTACAAATGGCTTCAGACTTTCACACATAGTAATGCTTCTGCGGTGTAAACAGGCGACTACAAACGCGCGCAGACACTTTTAACATCAACAATCTGTGCTGAAGGAGAAAGAGAGAAAAGAGGAAAGTTTTTTTTTTTTTTTTTTTTTTCCTCTTCCAGGGAGTAGAATGGCGAAAATGTTTTGAGCTGATGGAAATAGAAGGACTGGTAGTGATGAGGAGTTATGAGGAAATTTTAAAGAGGAATAATGTTGGTCTGTGTGTGAATGCATGTGTGTGGGCTTGATAAGTGAATAAGGAATGAAAGAAGGCATGACACTTATTTTTTTCTTTTTCATGAGAGTTTCCAAGGAAATAGTAGTTTATGTCAACTTGTCCGTAATTATTTTATATCCCTGAGGCTTGTGAGGTTACTAACCCATCACCTCTTAATGGCAGGGTGTTACTCACCACTAGTCAGGCCTGTTTCTGCAAGACCTTACCTTTCTATTTTTCCTGTGCCTCAAATTTTGAAAAGAAAACATGGAAACTTGCGCGCCCATAGAAACTTTTCTTCCTCTTCCCTTTTGTAACAGAGCGGACAGAAATATTATGCCTGTGCTGCATAAAATGCTCCAAGGTCCCTGTTTTATGTAAAGTTTAGAACAGTGTGGCACCCTTGAAAAAAGTTGATTTATAGTCGAACAAACGGCCAAGAAATTTTAACCCAAATTATTTCAGGACCTCTCCAGTGGTCAGAGCACACCAACCCACACAAACACACACACACACACACACACACATTATTGACACACCCAAAGGAAAATTGTTCAGATCTCTCACAGTCTTTCCTTTACATCACCACAGTACTTGTCAATATGTGATTTTACACAGCAGATGTCAAAGTTGAATTCCAATCATGACACGCCCTGACATGCGCTAACATTCATCAGCTTTCTCTCTCTCTGTGTGTGTGTATTTCCTACCCTCATCTTATGTATTATGCTGATCAGAAAACCTGAGAGACTAGCAAATGTAATTTCTTCCAGACAAAGCTGGCCTTCACTAACACAGCTGTAGCGTTTTAAATGAAAATTAAGTTGAGCTTCTGTCTTTATAATTCAAATTTAAGAATACTAAAATAGTAAAATAAAATGTTTAAAGAGCAAAAGGCTAATATATCCTCAGTTTCCTATTCTTCCAGCAACAGGCACAAATGTTATTATTATTATTATTATTATAAACTTAATATATGTGTAAATTAGATAGAATTTACATCAGATATCCAAAGTGATTCAAAATGATTATTATTAAGATGTTTAGAATTATAAATGAAACTGCAAATGAAAAGTTTTCATATTTATCCATCTGGTCGTAATTTTTATTTGATACTGAAATTTGTTTAAACGATTTCATAAATATGGAGTTTCAGGATTTTACTTTTCATTCATTTACTCTAGCAATTGTTAATATGTTTTTAAATGAGTTAAACTCTATGTATTGATTTTTGTTTGCAAAAGTTTGAATTTTAAACGAACTAGTCAAGCATTTTTAAGTATTTTTTATAATTTAGGTCATGGTGGTAGATATAACAAAAATAATATACTATAATATTAACAGAATATATCAAGGTATTTATTAATAGAATTTATGGAAGACCAGTTTTAAGGCTCACTGAGCTTTTGGTGAGGCTGGACCTAAATAGATATATATATATGTTTTAATTTTATTTGTTTTACTTCCATTGTTTTTTAAACACAATTTTGTTGGAATCAAAATTTAACAGTAAAAAATAAGAAAAGAAAACTTGTTAACTGTTTTAAATATAATGCCACATGCCCAACCTCTGCTGTTTGCAGCCCAGTGGTGAGAACAAATTTAATGCCTGTTGACTCATTAAACCAAGGCGTCCTCACCATGCAGGATGTGGGCATCAAACAAAATGTATGACCTGATCTTTCCTCCCACGTGTCCCCTATGCAGAAGTCAGCCCTTTGGCATGTATTTGAATAAGGAAGCTTAATACCACAAATTCATCTCAGGTACTGCTTATTATGTCTATTGATAGCACTGTGGGAAATAGGCCCGGTTACAGTTGTTAAAATTAATTGTATGTTAATATAAGCTACAGACAACAAGTATAGTCCTTTTGAAGTTTACAAAGGTGTTAATAGTCAATTGAAAAACGTCATGTGTTAAGTAGGCTACATGAATAAATATATGTACTATTTGGTGAGTGAAATTGCACAGGCGCTTTTGGCAAAAAGAAATGTAGTAGATTTTGTTTACTCTGGTGAATATGTTTGCCTCACTGAGGTCATGCTTTTACACTGCTTTTTGTTTATTAGCCTCACCTCTTCCACTTATCCACCTGCTTTTATTTCCACTTTGACTTTTTAGTTTGAACCTGACCCTTCTTAACGAGGGCCTCCGACAGACAGGCTCAGAGGAGCGCCAGCAGAGCCAAGTGGATGAGAAAAGGGGCCGTTTAAATTTGAGTACATCTGGTATTTAGAGAGGTTAACTATCAAGAATAAGACATTTTGATTATTTTAACGAACGAGCAACAAAGTCACACGGATTTAACGGAGGTTGTGACACAGTCCACAAGGTTGACAGGCACAGAAAGGTATTAGCCTGTATTAGCCAAAACTAACTGCGCGACGGAGATAATTTGCTGCTGAACACGGTGACTGAGGTGTAGGTGTCTTTTTTCCTAGGTGAGGATATTCATTTTATATTATTTTGTGTGTAGACACGCAGGTTGCAGGTCGCTTGAGCTGCAGGACAGCCACACAGAGGGGTTTTTGGTGTGTAATTTATTTCACGGTAACTCCTTTAGCCAAACCTTATAATTTATGTACTGCTGTTTAAATAGTAGTTCAGCAATCAGAATAGTTTATTTTGAAATGACAGAATTTGCTCCTGTGCGAAACACTAAGTTTTAGGTCAAATTTAGCTACTACATTGAGTTGTTAACAACAGGACGTGTAGGATATATTCCCCTGTCAGCCTTTGGTTTACATGGCAAAATGGTGTAATGGGTGTATTTGCACTAAGCCCTGTTTTTAGTGTCCATTTTGTTGTTTAACAATACCAAACTCTTGAGTATAGCAGTTTCAGTTTTTTATGGGCCTTTGTCTTGTATTTTTGCAGTTGCTGCTGCTCCAAGTTGGCCTGTTAATAAACCTGAGGTGGTTTTCATTTCCCCTGCTCGGAGTTGTACCCGTCAGGGCAGGAGGGAGATTGTCTTGCCCAGCCTGGCGAACAAAGGTCGTCGTTTTCTGGAAAGACAGAGCGCACGCAGAGATAAGATGAGCTCGCTCTCTCTCTCTCTCTCTCAAATTATTGCAGAGAAGATACCTACAGACAAGAGTCCAGTGCGGCACAAGGCCCTGAAAAGCTGCCTCCTTTCGTTCTGCCCCAAGAATCTCTGGGCAAACAGGAGAAACCTTAATGAGCTGAAGGAAATGTTGGCTTGAAATGTCAAAAAAGGAAAAAAAGAAAAAGAAAAAGGACATTAAATAGTAGGTGCCACAGACTCACTTCTAGGCCAAATCATAAAAAGATCTTGCCTTAACTGCAAATTGTGCACAGACCGGTGCCTGTGTTAAGGTTGTTGTGTATAATTTTGTATTTCATTCAGTTTATGATCATAGTAGGCCTGGAGTTTGAATACTATTTATTTATTTATTTTAGATTACATGTTTCACAAATAGTGTATTTGCTTGATAACAGATTAATTCTAGTCTCTACAATAGGTTTCGTCAGTTTTCCATCCCCTTTTGTTATATAAAGATTCTACATTACGAGTTATGTTACTGAAAGAATGCTGCTGGCTGAAACTAAGGTACAAATGTGTTGCTAGTTTGAATGGACAAAGGAGAGGTGTGGATTTCCTGACAGTAATTTTGGTTATTATCATTTGCCTGTCAGTAAAGGCATGATGATATTACAGGAAGTGACAGTAATACTTGGCACATAGTGTGCTTTTTTCTTGTTTGTGGCCCATTCATCAAAAAGTCTAGATCACTTCAGTCTTTTCAAATAAGTGACAAATGACCTCCGGCCATTATTCTTCGTAAAAACAAAAACAAACACACGCATCCTCTTTAATTCCACCTCCTCATGCTCCATCTTCACTCATTCCCACATTTTCACGCCTCAGCGTGGCTCTGTGAGGCGGGCGATGTTAGTATGAATAACCGGCAATCTGCCTGGCTCAGCCTGGTCCAGATGGGGTCTGCACCCAACTACACCCCACCCCACCCCCACCCCTAAAGCAGTAGTAGTGACAAGCCAGGCAGCCAGTTAGCCAGCTGCTACCCACCCGGTAGCCAACCAGTCATTCACCCATCCAGTCATGTAGCCTTTCAGCCAACTCCACAGCCAGCTTGCCAGCCAGTCAGTGGACCAGCCAGTCATCCAGGTTGTGGCCTCTGTTGTGGCACTGGACAGAGGAGCAGGCCAGGCTAAATCTGATGGTCCTGGGAGCCAACCAGAGACCCCTGGCCTTTGTAGGCTGCCCAATAGACAGCCTGTCCTGCTGTACAGCAGGGCTTCATCCCACAATCAAAATGGCTGGCCTCAACTTCACACATGACAGTTAGCTTTTTGTGGCTGCCCACTGCCGTAGGATTCCAGTTTTGACAATGTCTCTATAATTCCTGTGGAGCCTAAGTGGACTAATCATGTAAATTGGACAGCATAAATGAGCAAATGTGTTCTTTTGTAATTTGAAGAATGACATTTAAATACACTTCTACGAGTCGAGCGGTCCATACGTGTTTCATATCAAGCCATTACGGCGATATTATTTTCTGACAAATACATCAGATTATATTGAATTGATTCTGTGTGAGAGCCTTTTGTCTCTGTAAATATTTCTCCCCATGGTGCACTGGGTACAGCTTGTCCTCTGAGGTCATGGGCCAGCCACTGAGGATTTAGACAACGTGTTTGCCAGGGCAGCTATGCAGCCCTGTGCTCCTCACTTTCTGTTGCTGTTCGTCCCAATTATGTGTCATTGTGTCCTTTATAATGCGTAATTAGATGAAAATATGGGCAATTTACTGACTGTAGGAAACTGAAATTCTTTTCACTATTACAAAGACCGCGATGAGTCTGAAAGCATTAGGACTAAGCTTTGTGAATTGCTAGAAGCAGAATGGCCTGTTTTAGACAGCGTTTTGATATCCTAGTAAACAGCTTAATGCGGTATAGGCTACTTGCTAGGAAGCTGTCCACCACAGCATTTTCAGCCAGCTATTGTCCACTGAACTTGTCTCACTCACAATGGATTGTTTCTAATTTGGTAACAGAAACTTTTTAATGTGTTTCTGTCTGTGTTGGGGCTATTAAAGTGAGTTTAAAAAGAAAGTGTGAGAGTGAGAGAGGGAAAGAAGTGGCCAGTTTGGATGTGAGAGTGCATTTTGAAACAGGAGAGTATGTTTTTGGATGGTATTTTTTGTCGGGTGGGGGGTGAGTGTGTGTGGGGGGGGGGGCATTTTCTTCCCTCCTCTCTTTGTTTGTGTGGTAAATCCAGGAGCAGCTGCTGGTCTCAGGGTCTAGTGGGATTTTGGGCCTGTGTTTTCTCATGCCATCCCATGCCAAGGTGGTGTAACGCGAGCAGAGAGAGAGAGAGAGAGGGGTGTTTCTGGAGGGGAGGGCGGCGGGGGGGGATGCTGTTGGAGAGTGAGCTGGTTTGTTGGGAGCGCTGAGACCACGCTGGTGACGAAGGCGATGAAGGAGGGGGTGGTGGTGGGGTGGGGCTTTAGAAGGCGGGTGCTGTCTGGATTGGATGCATGTAAAATTAATATCCTCTGGACTTTGCCTTTGCACTAGATTGGAACTTGTCTATTTGGCTAATGACGTGCCTTCTGCCTGCACCACACACAATCCCCGTCTCCCCCCCTCTCTCTCTCTCTCTCTCTCCCCCTCTCTCTCTCCACTACCAGCCACCAACCATCCACCACCACCCCCGCCCCCACCTCTTTGCTTCTCCCTCTGCCATCTCTCTCTTCCCTCCCTTTTCAGCGCTGGGAGCGTGCGTATTGGCTGGGCTGTTTGAGACTCGGTGCCAAATAGGTGGGCCCTCTGCGTGTTGGCACAGACTCAGTCAATGGTTAGAGAAGGAAAGTGGAGAGGAAGAGAAAGAGAGAGACAGAGTTGGAGAGAAAGAGGGGGAAAAAAGAAGCTGCACTCGGGTTTGCCAGCGGTCGTGCACACTCTTCCAACATTGATTCGGTCCTCTTGTTTTTGTTTTTTTTTTTTTTCCTTCTTCTTCTCCTCTGTCCGCACCCCCCTTGTCCAGCTCTCTCTCCCTCTCCGTGAGTCTTATGCAGATCCTCCAGAATTGAACCAATAGCGCGCGCCGCTTTGCCAAGCATTTTTTTGTTGTTTTTTTCATCAAGATATTTTTTTTCTACATATTTTTGCAAACAGACAAAGAGGCTTGTTTAAGTTTTTGACAATTTTATCCTTTTTACTGCGATATCTGTTTTATTTTGTTCATTCACGGCCAGCTTGTTTTTGTTTTTTTTTAAATCCTTTTAGCCAGAGAGATTGCTGAACTTCTCTACACTCTCCTTCTGTTGTGCTCTTGAACAGCACCTCTCCTGCAGCTCCTGCTACAGTACCTCCTGTGTTCCTGTGCTGGTATTACACTGCGCCCCCTTGGCCTGTCTCCTCTTTCTCAGCTTTTTTCCCCCCTGCTGCTTTTGTTGGACAGTTTCTCAGCTTCTCTTTTTGCTTAATTTTTTCTCCTCAGTCTTTTGTTTTCCAATATACGCAGCATTACTTCAGCACCTTTTGACTCAACAATCCAGTTTCTAAACTGGTGGTGCATTTTAAGTTTCTTTGCAATCGGCGGGTGAATTTATGATGAGAGAGCAAAATGGTAACTACCATTTTATTCTTGTTTTATTCACATGTGTTTTGCGATAACGACTGTTGCAAAGTCATTTTGAGTGCAAATGCAGTTATGCTATTTATGGACAAATATTTTATATTGTATCATTTTATAATGATACTTTTTGCTTTCCTTTTAATAATTAGAATTTGTTATGTTGGTTCTCATATTATTTCAGTGTTGTATGCATTATGTATTTTAGTTAATGTAGTCAGTCTGCATTATGTTTTATAAATGCTACATTTTTACTTTTTTCCAGATGTAGATATAAAATATTTTTTTGAATTATTAGTTTCTCATAGAATTAATACTGTTTTATTTGTAGTTATTTAATGACTAGAGGCAAGCCTGGAAATATTTTTACTCATAACTAATACATTTAAAAAAATATTTATTTATTTAGGCAGGCACGTAAATTTTTACACTAATATTACTTGGAGAAAATCCTCACTGAAGAGACTTAATTTTTAATTTTTACTCATCTCACGTCTCAGTCTTTCAGTGTTGAGTTGGTCGGTGTTTTGAAAAATGTGTCCATCAATGTGAAGTGTCTGTGTGAGGTGTTGGGTAGAGAGCATCTCTCTCCTCTCTCTCTTTCTCACTCACTCACTCACTCTCTCTCTCTCTCTCTCTCTCTCTCTCTCTCTTCCGCTCACACAGAGCAGGCGCCGCTCCTCCATGCTGCGCGCCGGTGCTAACTGCCTCTCTTCTCTCTTCCCTTCCTCACCCCCACTCCCTCTCTCCCCATCCTTCTCTCCCCCATTCTCCCCCTCTCTCTCCACTGCCTCCTCCTGCTTCCCCCCCTCCTCCCTCTCCTCCGCCCTCCCCCCGTCCTCCTCCCTCATCCAGGATGAATTCCACCCCTTCATCGAGGCCCTGCTGCCCCATGTCCGCGCCTTTGCCTACACCTGGTTCAACCTGCAGGCCCGCAAGCGCAAGTACTTCAAGAAGCACGAGCAGCGCATGTCCAAGGAGGAAGAGCTGCAGTGAAGGATGAGCTGCTGGGGAGAAGCTAGAGATCACAGAAGTGGGCCTCGCTACCTGCTGGCTAAGTTCGCGACATCCGCCTGAGTCTGTGAGGACTGTAGCTCACCATCACGGGGGAAAGCCCTGCTGCGTACAACCAACCCCCGACCAGAAGGGCAAGATCCGTCGCATCGACTGCCTGCGCCAGGCCGACAAGGTGTGGCGGCTGGACCTGGTGATGGTCATCCTGTTCAAGGGCAGCCCCCTGGAGAGCACGGACGGGGAACGGCTGGTCAAGTCGCCACAGTGCACCAACCCTGGCCTGTGCGTCCAGCCGCACCACATCGGAGTGTCCGTCAAGGAGCTGGACCTCTACCTGGCCTACTTCGTCCACACGCCAGGTATGTGGCCAACTGGGTGCTAGACACTAATGGGGAGAGATGCCAACACATAAACAATCCATATATGTGCACACACATTTGCATAATCATACACATGTACACACGCACACAGAAACACACCTTAACACTTGCTTGTGTTGCATAAATAATTAAATTTTTAATTAAAAGGGGATGACAGAAATAAAAACACATAAAGACAAACATATGTGGATGAAGTCTCAGAAACACACTGAAGAGGTGTTTCAAATTTAGGAAAGAATTAAGATTATAACTAAGCTATCTGATGATAATATATGAAAATTATTAATTCAGGAAAGTGTTTAATATTCAGTTAAATTAATAAATAAAGCAAACATTTACCTCTGAGAAACAAAATGAAAATCCCTTCTTGCTTCTGTTGTGAATGAATGTTAATGAACTGCAAATAGTTAGGTTTTTGCCTTTTGCATATTTTTCATATTTATCCGTATTATCTTATGTTTCTTGGTGTTTGTTTACATAACAGCATAGTATCAACAGTAATAAAAAGAAAATGTGAGTGTCTGTCAAGGGCAATCGGCCAGCGTGCTCTGGCAAGTACATGTTCATTTTTCTGAGTGAGGCATTTGCGGCTTCATACGAGCATGTATTTTGTGTTTTTTTATAGGAAGGAATTTGCATGCCTGTGTGTGAGTGTTTTTATGAGATGATCACCACTGTCAAATTGTGTGTTTTTGTGCGATGAGTGAGAGTCACTGTTTATAAGATTGTACTCAGTCTGTCAAAGTGTATGTACCATGATAAGGCCATTGTAGCCAGGGATCGTCATTTGGCCACAGCCCAGGTTATTATGTGTGTGTGTGAGAGAGAGAGAGAGAGAGAGAGAGAGAGAGAGGGGCACAAGAGCCGCGAGTCTCCTGCTCTCAGGCCGCAGGCTGCTGCCGCCTTCACCGTCTGCCTGAACGCTAGCACCACGTTGGACCTGGCTGCCAAACACACACTCACACACAAAATGCCAGTGCTCACACAGACAGCCAGTACTATAGCAGCCACCTTCACACCCATACACACATATACAAACACAGCTAAATAAAGATACACACATTCGGTTAAAAAAAAAAAAGAAAAAAAAAGAAAAACAACTCTGTCATCTTTGTAGCGCACTTTCACACGTAGAGCCAAACACAGTTTTAGTCACGATTGCGTACACACACCCACACAGCACACACACTCAGCCAAAGACTATCATAGATACAGTTTGATACAGCCAAACATTGTTGTATCTCAGCCACCATCATGGATACACACACTCACACTCGGCCAAACATCGCTGTAGCCTCCAGTGCGCATACTCTACACACTCGGCCAAAACACTGGCTGTGTTGTAGATTTTTTTTCCCCACATTGCAAAAAAAAAAAAAAAAAAAAAAACCTGTCACAGCAACCACACACACACACACACACACACACACATGAAAGACATTTCACAGCCAAATCCTCCAAATACACACTACTTCACCATTTGCTGGCTACGTATACAAACACATGCTCATGACCTAATATTATCTCAGCTGGAATTTTCTGGAAATTTCAAACAGTGACTCAACCAGCTTCACACACACATGCACATAGTATATATACAGCATACCCCAGTCACTGCCCAAATACACACACTCACTCTGCCTAGGCAGAACTCTTATGGTAGCCGCTAACATGAGTGTAGCCAAATGCTATCACAGCCGCCCCTCAGTCTCTCTCTCTCTCTCTCTCTCCCTCTCCCGCTCTCTCTCTCTGACACATACACACTCACAAAATCTCGGTCCAGGCCAAACACCTCACACGGCCTGAGCCAAACCCTGGCAGCAGCTCCAGCTTCACTCTGTTGGTCTGTCTGTGGCAGTGATAAACCGAAGGTAGCGGGCAGTCCTGACGTTGACTGAGGAAATCTGTCTCACTCTTTTAGTAGTTTTTTTTTTTTTTCTGATAAATTGTTTCTCAAATATAATTGATTAAATTTTTTCACTGACTTATTTAACTGCTTGTAACACACAGTGCTGCAAAAAAGACAAATGACTTACTGAAGATTGTGGGTCAGTGAATTGAGTTTTGCAGTTTTGTAACATTTAGCACTAAACACATTATGTTTCCTCTAAAATATACTCTTAGACAGTACAAAATTATAGTATTATATGTGCTTAATCTTAGCTCAGGACATGTGTTCAGGAAAAAAAATGGGTGTGTAAATTAAATAATACTCCTAGGAAGACATTACACTACCTTGTAATTCTGGAAGAAATTCTGATAGTATTTGGTATTTTAATCTGTATAATTAGTATCGTGAGACCAACCAAATTTACAAAACATATTGAGAAGGCAAAATGGTTCTCCTGTTATGCTGGATCCAGGAACAAAACCCAGTCCACAGTAAAAATTTGTAAATTTGTTATACTACATATATACACATATAAGTGATTTAAGGGTTTTCAAAATGAGTGTGCGTGATTGTGGATACAGAGCTTCTTTGTATGTATGTTTGACAATTGCCTGCATCCAACTGAGGAAGGATTGCATTGTAAAAAGTGAAAAAATAGTGTATTTTCAGTTTTCATGTACACACTGATGCACATACAAACTATAAATGTATCATGACAAATTTTCTCTACCTCCTCTGACATTGTTAGCTGTCCAGTTTTTAATGTGTTGCTGTGCACTCGTCGCTACAGTACTTTGGTTTACAGCCATACAGTAAAACACATGGCTGCTTGGAAGGGCTGCCCAGTGCGCTTGTCCATTCATAATGTGGACTTACTGTTTGCACTCTCTTATCTTATCTGGCTAATACAGTGTGCCTATCTGCCTCCAAAGAGCCTGTGCTCAGTTTAAGTCCTGGTTAGAGAGACTCCTTGGGGTCTATAGAGAGAGAGGGATACAGGGAGAGACAAAGGGCAAACCACTGTCTGCAAACCTGTCATAAGGTCGCCACTGTTACCACGCTTGGCTCACATGTACTTTTAAGTTGTAAATGCAACTTAAATAAATAATTTTGTGAGCAAACAGACGCAAAGCCTTGAATTTATCTGTTACACTGATGTGTGGTTGTGTTTTTTTCGCCTCAGTCGCGCAGTGAATGACAAGATGTGCTCATTGTTTGTTTTTGTTTGGTTTGCGTTTTGTCAGTCTTTAGCATCTCTGTCTTCCTTGTTCCTCTTTGATCCCGTGCACACTTTTGTTTTGTCTCCTTAAACATTGCCCTCATTGTTGCTCTCACAGAGGTAAAGCCTCTGCTGATCTCTTTTGTTTATATTGTAGGAGACACAGAGAGTGAGAGAGAGAGAGGGAAAAAGAAAGAGAGAGAGAGAGAGAGAGAGAGCGTTGGAAAGGAGAAGAGGCTGCGATAGTGATTGTTCTGTTTGGCAGCGCCCAAGCCCGTTGGTGTGGGAAGAAGAGAAAGACGTCTTGTGTTTTGTTTATGACAGAGTGGCAAAAGCTGCCACGGGGAATCTCTGGGCTTGCCGTCAGGCTTTCTCAGGCTGTTCTGCAGCCAGCCAGCCTTTGAGATCCTCTCTGTTACGGAGCATAACACACCGCGGCCGTAACAGAACAAACCATGCTGCCACAATACACAACCTTCTCCCCCCTGTTTTCAGGCACCTCAGATAAAGAGCAACAAACCAGACAGAGAAACATGTCTTTGAACCCAGTAACTGGAATACTGGCAGAGGATAGAGCAGAGGGGAAGAGTGGTTGTGGCACAGCACACAGAGCAATGCATTATTTTTAGTGTTTTATTAAGAGTGAATGACTGGTATTATAATGGAGATAGTGATCTCTTGGCCCGGAAGTGCCAAAGGTCTGCCAGAGCACCACAAACTGGCAAAGTCTCTTTGATAACCCATGAATGGAGTGAGTTGGATAGGTCTAGTTCACAGTACTAGTTTAGATATACGGTAATTCTCACTTCTGTTAGTCAGACTACTGCATAGGTGGGTCTGCTTGTACGCCATCTGAGTAGAAATCATTTAGTTGCTTCTCATATTGTTCAGTGGACTATTTGATTTATAATCTTTGTGCTGTTTTAGCTTAAGCTCAGCACATTTCTGATTTATTCAAGGTTGGAAAAATAGAAGATAAAAAAAAAAAAACATTTGTCAGGTCCAAAGTTAGCTCAGTGCACTTAGTCATACTTTGGACCTCATTCTTGCTTCTTTTTTCTTTTTTTTCTTTCCTTTCTTTTCTACGCTGTAAGTGTGATCATGAAAAGATGTTTCAAATGTGTTTCCAATCAAAAGTGCAGTACAGGAAATTTGCAGTCACTCCGAGGGAGGTGTGAAATGTGCTCGCCGTGCCATTTCTGCCATGACCGCTCCACACTCCACGCTCTACGGTGCCAGATCCCGCCTCCCTCTCGCTATAGCAGTAGTCATGCCTTGGACAACGCTGTGAGAAAGCCCAGAGAAACCCTAGTGCTGCGGCCAGCCCCCCCCCCCCCCCCCATCCCCTCCCTCCCTGACGGCCAACTCACTGACCACAGGAAGGATTCACAAATAAAAACCCCACTTGTGTTCGTCACTGAGGAAAACTCTCTGAGTATCCTGGATTTATTTTGGGGGTGAAGAGAGAAAGAAAGGGGGGAAAGTAGGACTAGGAGAGGGAAAGAGAATCAGAGAAAAAGAGAAGCATCCTAACAGTCATGGCTGACATGATGAATGGCTCGCGATGTGTTAAAAGTTGACAGGGTACTCTGATGGATTCCACAGGTTCCCACTGTTCCGCGGCTCAGTTTTTTTTTTCTTGTGAAAATAATCTGTTGTTAATTACTTCCTGGATCTCTTCTCCGGCTCCCATGACATCACAAGGGCTGGGTGGACTGTCCTTGTGTGTAAGTGTTTTTGTTTGTGTCTGTGTGTGTGTGTGTGTGTGCGCAGCTTAGGATGACCCTCAGCAGTGAAGTGAGCATTGAGTTTTGATTAAATGAAATCTCGACACTGAGGGAGTCGGTCAGGTCTGAGGCTTTTGTATTGTGTGTGGTGGGAACGGGGCCCACGACGGCTAAGAAAAGCTCTCCACATGCAGAGAGCGGCTTTGGCATCAGTAAATGTTTCGCTGATGGCTCTCGTTTAGCCGGGTCCGCATCTTCTCCTGCGTGCCTCCGTCTTTCTGTCTGGCGTCAGGGGCACGTTGAGGTGGCTGCATATCAAATCTGAAGGGTTAAGATAGAGGGAAAGCCCCGTCACATTAGAGAGACAGAGTGAGAGGGAGTCTTCTCACACTATTCTTGGCTTCGGAAAAAAGTCTGTGTATTTGGATAGCTAATGGTATCGGGCTAGCCAAAGCCCTGTTGTGTGCTCATTCGCTCCAAAACATGCACACACACACTCACACACACACACACACACAAAGACGCAAGCCTGACGTTGGGGTGTCACAGACGTACATAGATTGATCCAAAACCGCAGGGTCTGCATTTATCTCATGAGACCATGATGACACAAGCAGACTCCAGGGAAAAAAAAACATGAGAAAGGCAAGTCAAAGACAATGTTGTTATGTTTGGTCTCCCATTAAATTGACCAGTGAAAACTGGCATGCTCCGTGATACGGTGCCTTTGTCCTAGAAACAGCTCCCTGCTTTTTTTTTTTTTTTTTGGTTTTTACATAGCGATCATAAGCCTCAGTTTCCTTGGCTGTGCCTGACTCGGGAGAAAGTAAAACCCCTGAACATTTCTGGTCTTCCCGCATCTGTTCCCTTTTGTGTGAGGAGTTTCAGCGCAGGGAGATATGCAGTAAATAGATTATTCCAGTGAAATCGGGAGACCATCATCGCGGTGGAACAGACAAATGAGGCAGTTTGTGCAGTTTGGCTCTTTTATCAGTTTTTCCTTGATTCCCTCTGTCTCTTTGAGTGAACTCAGCTGTCAGATTTTCTCCTAAATCTCCTCAGGTGAAGCTCTCCATTGTAAAGGCAGCACAGGTAGAAAGGCAGAAGAATTTATACAGATATTTTTGAGCTTTCTGTTCTGCATTTTTATTTTTTATTTTTACGATGGATGACAGAAATTCTGAGTGTCAAATTAACTGTTGCACTTTTTCTTCAAACTAATGGTGCATACCTTTTTTCCTTTCCGGTCTTCCACTTTGATACAACATTTATCATTTTGAATTATAGCTACCTTGTTTGTGTAGTAATTTATATCTCCACAAAATGATATTTATATTAATCACTGTCAGATTTAAAGTTCCCAAATGCTTTTTTCATCTATACGTAGGTCCAGATATGATGATATTAAAATTTTTTCATAGAAATATGTTATGGAAATCAAAAAACTTTTTGAAATTATTATTTAAAAAAATGTAATAAAAGATGACTATTTTTATCTTATAATATTGAGCTCTACGAAATGGTATTTATATAAATACTTAGCAATTTTTCATTTTGTCCAAAGGAAAAAAGGGTGTTTTCACACACTGCTGAACTCAGTATAATACCTACTGTTGAGATTTAATTACACATTAAAACACATTAACGATTGTCATATAAAAATGGGTGTAGGCTAAGCTAAGCACGCAGTGATAAAAACTGCATTCTTTACTTGAGCTGAGTGGGCTTTTTTTAAAATTTTTTATTTGGAAAAAAAAAAAACCTTGAGAGAACAAGAAAAGGGGAGAAAGAAGGGGAGAGAAAGGAGGAGAAGAAAAGAAAAGAAAGAGGTTATTGAGAAAAGAGAGAGTCAGAAGCAGCGAGGGGGTGGTATTGTCTGTATTAATACTGTGTCTTCCCAGTGCCGGGTCTCTTTTCAGGCTTTTGTAGCGGCGCCAACCATGAAATGTGTCTGTCCCCAAAAACCATATACCCACTCAGGAGGGTTTCCCGACCTCAGAGAGACAGCGAGGAGGAGGAGGAGGAGGAGGAGGAGGAGGAGGAGAAGGAGCAGGAGCAAGAGAAAGAGTGCAGTGGCCAATGCTCACTATCAGGCAGGCCAGCCAGAAAGGAGGGAGAGCCAGGGAACATGGCTTATTCACCGGGCTGCACTCACAGCGAGGCCCTGGCATCGGCTGCTTAGTCTGGCTAACAACGCTATTCAGCACCACACAGCCGTAGTCATGCTAGAATGAGAGTCACAATACTACGTTTTAATTCCAAAGCGTCCTTGCTTTTCTTTTTGTTTGTTTTTATTCAGTTTTTCCCTTAGAGTTCTTTTTCCAATAAGAAGTGGATTTACAGAGTTTTTGTAGCCGACTAAAAAAGTTAGGTCAATTCTGATTTAGAAATAAATAAATAAAAATAACCCCCGTTTCATTTTATTTTGCACATGTGGGTTGAAGAATAAAGAAATTATTATGTGGGCGAGTTTAACCCAGCAAAGGAGTTTGATGTTCAGAAAGTGAGGGGAGTTGTGAGAGGAGTTTGTGTCGGCGGCCGTTTTTGGCACGATGCTATCTCTCTGTATGGAAGACGCCAAATTTTCATACACAGTCCCTGCCAACCTCCTCCCTCTGATCCTCGCTTTCTTCTCTTTTCTTTTCTTTCTTTCACTTGTTCCCCTTTTCTTTTATTCCTCTTTAGGGTTCAAATGAATGCCCTCCCATAGCCTCATTAGCACCCCGGACTCCTGTTTGCAGCTACAGAAAAATGTATAATAACTTGTAAGCACAAACATTTTAGCACTCAATAGGACCATTATCCTTGTTTTTCATGAAAGAAGGCCATCATGGGCTGTGAGCCTTGACTGTGAGTTTTTTTTTCTTTAATTCTCTGATGTTTTCTTTCATGTAGAATGCAAAGATGTTTTGCCACCAGGCATTCAGTTGATATATCTTCACAAAGACTGGCATTCTGCCTTTTTAACAGTATCTTTACATTTCATAATTGATCACTGAGTGTGTTTTAATTTTTTGAGATAAAATATTTTCAATAGAAGCATTTTATATCAGCTGTAAGGCTTGATAGGAGTTTATTTTCTTTTTAGTTTTTTGTAAATGTAATGCTTTCATTTTTATGAGATTTTCAGAGCTTTTCTTTCTACCACTGATTGAGTTCGGTCACTTATTTTCCTTGGTTAAAATATTTCACATCATACATGGTGGATTTTTCTTTCTACCAGATTGTGCCTGCCTGTTTTTCAGTTAAAAATGTCTTAGCGGTTTCACAGCGGGCCACCCGTCCTCCTTGAGATACAACCTTCATGAGGGCATCGTTTGGTGTTCGTTACACCATGAGAAGAGGAGCAGTTGAGAGAATACAGAAAGTGGGGTGGGGATGGGGGGGGGGAACGAACGAGTGAGCTAGCTGAGAAGCACAACAGAATGCAGAGAATCAAATTTGGCATGCGTCTGTGTAAGCGAGTAAGCTTCAAATCAGTTTGGACACAGATCTAGGACACTAGACGGAGAGAAGAAAGCAGGATGAAACGGGATAGGGAACGACATGGGATTGAGAGGGGGGATAGTGTGTATATGTGCCTGTGTGTTGGGGGGGTGGGAGGGGTGTAGTTAAGTAGAGGATGAGATGGAGGGGGTAGGTGGGTGAAGTTGAGGGGGTGAGGAGGATGGGGGGTGGGGGGGTGGGGGGTAGAGTGTCCCTCAATGACGACTTGAAAAACAGGCCGGTAAATAAATGGAGTGGCAGTAAACAAGGCTCGGCGCTTCATCAAAAGACTCCATTCATCTGTGAACAGGAGAGTCTCTCTTTTCTCTGAGGAGACAGAGAAAGGAACCCACTGACGCTGACGAGAGGACGGCGCTTGTTTAGATAACAGGATGAGTTTGGAGTGGAATGGCGTTAGTGTGTGTGTGTGTTCGTTCATGTTCGTGTGAATTTTGAGGGGGGGTGCAGAGCAGGTGGGAGGTGGACACAGTCTTAACGAGTGGGGTAAGGTGGGGGTAGAGATAGTGTGTTTGTTTGTTCTTTATCACCATCGTGGATTCAGGGAAGGATTGTGTTTTCGGGGTTAGAACTGTGGGATAGGCCGATGACAGCGTGCGTTTGTGTGTCTCGTACAAAGCGGTGTAGGGGGTGGTGTGCTTTTGGCAAGGCTTATGTGCCTGTTCACACAGGCGTGCACGCGTGTGAGAGTGCATATGTGCATATGTCTCTGTTTGCTCATTATACATGGTTATTTTTTCCAGACTGAGTGCTGCGCTCTATTTTGCATGATTTACAGTCCTATGAGCCAAGCAGCAGGTCTTTTTTTTTTAATGCGACTGAGAGTTTGGAAGGAGCAGAGTCTTAGGGTCTCAGGGACACTGCGGTAAACTGGCCACAGCAAGGTGGTGTGCATTGCTCTCTGCTTCAGCTGTTCATAATTCATGCTCGTCAGCCTGTTGGCCAAGGGAGCCAAGTGTAAACTAAGTGCTAAAAAGTACTTTTGTGCATTTCTGTCATGCAAACTTTTTAATTAAGAGGAGATTAATTAATGAATATAGAGATCAGGGTTAAGTCACCTCCAACCACTTAGTGAATTATGACTGACAGAGAAGCCAAGTGCCACATTTCAAAAGCGTTAATGTAGCTTATATTTAACTGTGCCACACTTCAGTGTGAATGTTAACAATTCTTACTGCTTTTTAACTTGCCTCTAATCATTTGAGAGCACACCTTGTTCACAGAAGTGGCCTTGAAGAGTAAGATATGAGATGTGCATCTGTCACTTTAACTCATCTAATCAGACAGCTGAGCTTTATGCTTTGCAGTTCCAACTTCAGAGCAGTAGAAGACATATAATGCATTCATCTTTTCATTCATATTGCCAAGAGTCTCTTTCAAAAGCCCTTTGTCTAGGTTATCAGCAGCATCCAGAACGCATGCACTCAGTTTCTCTCTAACTGCCTGTCTTTTACAGTATAGGTTATCAGTGATGTTATTTTAATATTCCTCTATTAATGCATTAATATATCTTTATCTAAACAGGCCTTTTTTGACTCCTTTTGAACCACAGGATTGATTTTAAGGTTGCCATAGCACTCGGGAACCCCCCTTTCCTTCTCTCTAGCCTCTGTCTTGCCACCCCAAAGTCCCCCTCCCCAGCCCCACCGCCTGTTCGCCTCACGTTTATTGGACCCAAATTCGGCTGGCACCATGGCAACCAAGGCTCCCAGGGAACCTTGCCTGGGCAGAATCCAAGGTGCCTCCAGGGTGGCACTGGCTGGCGTTGTCAGCGTCTACGGGCTGTCGCTGCGGCAGGTTGCTACGACAAGGCCAGCCTGGCTCTGGCGCACCACAGCCGCGGTGGGAGTGCTAGCCTGCTAACCTCCGTTAACTAACTACCAGCTAACATGACCTGCCATATCCGGTGACATTAGCCACCGCTTCCACTGCTGCAGGCCTCGGCGACTGCAGCACGGGGGAAGCAGGGGAAGCGTTTCACCAGTACGCATATTGATGTGGCATGGCTGGGTGCCCAGTGCTGCCTCCCACATGAGAGAAAGCAGGAGAGAGAGAGAGATGAGAGAATGAGAGGGAGAAAGACAGACAGCATAGAGATGGATTTTCAATGTATAATATATGAGCATATACGTTTTTTGCACAATGCCTTTTTCTTGTGGTGTATAAATATTCAGCTGCACATAGTTGGCTTTGTGTGTCTTGCCGAAACGTGTACATATTTAAATGCATGATTATGATGTGCACAGCACTGTGCATCTGTTGAGGCAATATGGTTTGATGACTGACGCTGAAAACTGTCAGTAGACCAACAATGTGAACAAGAGAAATTCATTCATAAGGGGTTATTGTTTTACTGTATTTTTCCTGCAGATTGGTTTTTTTCCCCTCTGCTAAGTGTGTGAGTGCATGGCTTCCTGTGTGGAAGTGAAGGTATGGTGATCTGCTTCACTCTGTTTAATTGGAATCAAAACAAGCAGGTGACACACAGACTCCTCATACTTAATGTGATGATTATGTTAGTGTGATCCAGATTGTATGCTAAATAGAAAAGACACTTGAGCGTGTTTGTATTTATTTGCACTTCCTCCGGATACTGTAGAAAATCCTGCAACATTTTGGGTGGGTTATCTCATTGCTTGGATTGGCACTTGGTACTTTCATTCACCCTTCCACACACACACACACACACACATACACACACATTCAAAGCTGAAACCTGGGTAGCTATTGGCTGGTACAGTAGGTATCCAGAATGAGAATCCAGCTGGGCTTTCCTGCTGTGGCACAGTGAGCGTAGGAGACTGGAGCTGCAGGGTCCTGCTGACTTAGAGCATCTTCACACTATGTCTTTTCAATTTCCCCTGCCCTGGCGATTGACAGTTTGCCAACAATATCAGCACTAAGGAGAAAGCCGTACCTAGTGTCTATATTTAGCCAGAGCAGACTGCTTTTGATACTATTTAGTGCACATATTCTGGGGCCCAGCTGTTTTGCCTGAGACACCAATGGAGAGTTGGTGTTTAAATACAGCAAGTTATCAGATCCTAAAAGTGGTGCTTGGCATTGGGAGCTAAGTTTTAAAAAAAAATACATGTGACTCAGTTTTTTATATTATCGGTGTAAAATGCAGTTTAGGCAGCACTTTTTCTCCAGACGACAGAGACTCCTACTCTGTTGTGGAGCCTGACTGAAAGTCTGCTGCTCTCTGTACAGTACATTCCAGATCTTAACTGCACAGAGGGTGGGTAGGGCAACACATTGACTCTGCAGGGAAGGAATGGATATCTCATCACCCTGCTTTCTTAAACTATGAGTCAGTATCCGTAATTGGTCACGGGCCAGTCACTGCTACAGTAGGTTTCCACTTGATTAAAGTAGCAGTAGTATACAGTTTGCCTGAGCTGGGTTTTGTAAAGGGATTTATGGACAGTTTAGTCAGAACTTGGTATTGTGAGTCTCTCCCTGATAGTTCTGTCTCATCGATTTTTAACCACTCCTTTGCCTCTGCCCCCCCTCTTCGCGAGGACAAAGTCAGTGCTTCTTCCTCACTCCTAAGTGAGTTCAGCCTGTGGCAGGGAAACAGTGGATTCGTCATGCGAGGTGTGTAAGGAGATATGGTGTGTGATCCATGACGGTGCTGGCGGCAGTGTGCATGCTCAGCGCTGCCAGCTAGTGTAAAGAGGCCAGAGGTAGAAAGTTGAACAGAGGGAGAAAAGTTTGAGACTACATCGTTTGAGACTGCGTAAACAGGAGATGGAGTATTATTAAGTTGCTCCATCCTTGTTTGTTTCTCTTTTTTTTCTCTGGTCTCCCTCTGTGTTCCTCCTGACCTGAAATTGGGGGTTAGATTGAGGATAGTGACGGACTAATGAGCCCCTTTTCCTGCAATTACCCTCCTCTCTCCCATTCCCTCTGTCTCTCTCTGTTTCCCTCTCCCTCTCAAATTCTCTGTTCATCTTGTTCACTTTCTCTTTCAGCCTAATCATCCTGTTTCCCTCTCTCCCTCTGATTTTTGTTTCTCCTTTTTTTTGCTGTCACCTTCTTAGAGAGTAGTGGTAAATCAAGGTGACACTTCATCTTTAAAAGCAACATGATGGTCAATTAAAGAAATCTGGTCCTAATTTGTGGTAGATTGCTATCTGAGATGTTGGATGGAAACGCTGCTTGTTAATAAAGAAAAAATGCAGAGTTGTGCTCCCTTTCTCTTTGTTCCCTCCTTTGTTTTCCTTTGATTGGGGTTTTTCTTTTGGCTTTCTCTGTACTTTGGTTTAAAATAGTTTTCTTTTTTTCCTTAGTTTCTTCTCTTTTGAATGCTATCTGAATCATGGTTTCTCAGAATCAAGAGTACAGTTTTTATTATATGTAATGAGGTTTGGAAAGTGTATTTTACTTTATACTGTACATGTATGAGTCTTAGTTATTGGCTTATTGGCAGTGGATCCTGGTACACAGGCTAATTCTTTCTTTCCACTTACTCACTTTGTGGTCTAAACTGCCTCCTTGAACACAGGAGGACTTTTGTGTATGTGTATTAGTGTTTTTAACTGGAGGTGTGCATGAAAAAGAACATGATTTCTTTTCCTTTCATGGTGTCTGGCTGCTGTTTGTGTTTAGTTTGGTTGTTAGCCTGCTGTGTCTTCCTCCCCACTGCGTGTTGGACACGAAATGGAGCAGAATTGTCAAGGGTTTGGTTGCCCTTGATGCTTTTTTATTTCTTTGGCGCAACGTGTCCGTATGGACTCAATACTCCCGCCCTTCACTGTTACAGCCTCCGCAGGACAGCAGGAGGATATAGACAGCTCTTGAAGTGCAATGGGTGTAAAGCTTTCTGCGTGCTGCCGTTTTCAGCCGTATTTGTTAACTTATTCTTTTAAGCATTTTTTTTTTCTGTGTTTAACATCGTAGTAAAGTGTTAGATTTGTGTTAATCAACATTCACTGTCAAGGCTTGTTCCCAGCTTTTAGCTACATTGGCACCAGGGGTTTGAATAACAGCAGGGTGGCTTAGTGAGTCAGGTTAAAGCTCTGGTGGTGGGCAAGTTCCCAACCTGTTAAAGTGACCTTCAATAAGACACCGAATCCCCTACCAGCTCCAAGGGTGCTACTCTATAACCAGCCCTGACTTCTGACCCCCTCCGAGCATGGCAACTAGAGTAAAAGAATTTTTACAGGGGATCAATGAGGTATCACATTATTAGTAACTCCTACTATAGCGCCATGCTCTTTGGATGGTAAATGCCTTGCAGAGGTGCTAATGGGATGCTACCTCCTAGCCTAGCGCCAACTGCTTTACATCCTATCTCCTTGTCTTGTGCCAACTAAAAGTCTCTCTGAATGCTAAATCCTTGCCTAGTGCACAGTGCTAACAAGTCCCAATCTAGGCTGATCCTCATTAATACAGTGGGTCATGATCAGCCCTAAAAACCCTAGCATACAGCTGCCCTCCATGTGGCCTGGTGTTATTGTGGGGTCAGCCCAATGACAGCCTGGGAGAGAGCAGGATGAGGAAGAAGATGAATGAGTTGCTGAGTTCTGACTGCATGCGACACATGTGTGGCTGTTGTTGATTAAAAGTTGTTGTTGTAATTGCGGGGCTTAAAATGCCAGGTGGCGGATGTGTCCCGCTAATCCCCTATCTAATTTCGAGGTCCAGGGGTGAAGCTCTTAATCCGAAACACACACACATACGCTCACTCATAGTCTTGCAAACACACATACACATATGCACTTAACACACATCCCACCGCAAACACACATATGCTTGCACACATGCTCTCTGTGTTAATCATATGCTCCCAAAGTTTGGAGATTCTCAGAGAACTGTGCACTTCTTTGCAAATGCTTCAAACAATGTATTTCACATAATACAGTGCATAAAAGTATGGCAACACGCGTTCACTACACAGTCCTATATAAACATATGTAACTTGACCTTACCCCACAGATGCACTTTTATCTGTTTGTTTTTCTAAATGGACTAAGCATCTGTGTGCGGCCTTATGGCTGTGTTTATGTAGGATAGCCTTAATTGATGTTGCATGCTGTCCTCGTGACTTATACCTCTACGGACACACAAACAACCACATCCCACATCTTTTTATGTAAGTCCATATCATTCTTTCTTTCTCTTTTGCTTTGTCTTTCTCTCTCTCCTGTGTTTATTTTTATGACCTCAGCAGTTTACAGGGTCTGTTGCTGCACTCTCGGGCCATATAAAGGTACACTTGAGATAGAGGAAAGTGTCACAGTGACAGGGAGATAAAAGGGTTGACTGGCTGCTCCACCCTTTACCTCAGTTCACCCCTGCTCCGCTCCGCTCTACTGTATGTGGGTCAACCACACACTGCACACACTGCACACAGTAGATAGCTACAGTATGACATGGGGAGGCCTCATTTGGGAGGGGGGGGGGGGGTTTGTTACTGTCTACAATTGTTATCTTTATTTTCTGCTTCTCTTGGATTTTAGCACACTCTCTCTGAAGTATCTTCCCTACACAGAATATTCCCACTAATTCCCACTAACAGAGTTTTAATCTGACTATTTCAGTTTCACTTTATAATAGCTTTCATGTTTTACTCAGGATATAGTCAGAGTGTCTGTTAGTCTCTTACTGGCTGAAGTTATGTAAATTTACAGGCTTACAGAGAATTTGATCGTCATTCTTTTCACCATGCAGAGACAGGTTTGTCTGGGCTTCCAAAATCTTTCGATAACTTTCTCTTTCTTGCTTCATTTAGTATAAATAAGCATGTAGTATAAATATAACCTAAACTTTGCCAGCTCTTCTCCGCTGCTCTCCCTCTTTCTCTTTCTTTGTCTTTCTCACAGCCGTCGGTGCCTCTCGGTGGCAGGTGTGGCGGCCATGTGTTTTAAGTATGTGCGTAGTAGTTTACAGCCCAAGCTAAGAGGGGGGAGGAAAGAGGGAGGCAAGCAGGGAGGGAGGAAGGGAGGAGGAACCGCCTTGCCCCGGGCGTAGGGTCATCTCAGGTGAAATGTCTCTCTGGGCATGTGGGCATGGCCTTGATGAGAAGAGGGAGGGGTCAGAGGAGGAGTCTGCTGCCACATAACAAGATAGATAGAAAGTTTGTTATAGGAGACCAGAAAACCAGTCGATAACCAATATTCATGCATTCTTAGTACAAAGTCTCATCAAATGTAGTACATTTAAAGTACAATTAAATACTTAAACATATGCAGTTATATTCTTTATCTTATGTGTGTGAGGATTCCAGTGGCAGGAATGAAAGTCTTGAGAAGGAAAGAGGCTGGGAAACAGGGGAATTGCTCCTTCTGGCCTCTGGCTGTACTGTGGATACAGAGGGAGCTCCTAATAAAGGAAAAATATGCATCCGAGTGATGCATTGAGTGACCGGGACAGCGTGAAGTGTTGTGAATTCTCAGTGACAGCAGCGAGATGTGTGTTTCAAACTTGGAGCACTGAGAAAGGTGCCTCGTCAGGGGACCTCTGTCAGAAAAAGAGGGGAGCGTTGAGGAGAAACTTTTTCGAGAGAAGGAAGCAGGGAAAATAAACGGAGGGTAAAGGGGGGGTGGATGACAGATGATTTCCCAAGTTCAAATATGAAAAGAGGGCGGAGTGAAAGATAGAGAGGAAGGGAGGGAAAGAGAGAAACAGAGTAAAGTGGGGAGGTGGCAAGAGAGAGAGAGGGAGAAAGAGAGTCTGAAGAGAGAGGAGGAACGTAAGAGAAAGAGAGAGAGAGAGAGAGAGAGAGAGCTTCTCTGCAGGGCGGGTTTCCTGAGGTCACAGTACTGAATATCACAGAGGAATGTGGAATGCTGAATTGCTGCCAAGGCAAACACACCGGCCGCACCACCGCCGCCCCCAGTGGCTGTCAAGGGCTGCTTTATATACACACAACGACACACAAGCATGCAGTCATATATGTGCATGAGCGTATATACAGTGCAGTCACACAGACTGCCCAATGCACACTAAGGTGGGATACACTGCCCAGCCCACAGATGCATGCACTTGTAGAAACAGCCATGCTGTCAGCACCTGTAGAAGATATAATTTTTTGTAACTGTAGCTGACGGCACAGAACTGTGGTGATCAGAGACCAAGTTCAGGTATCATTTAACTGAAGTTCTCTGATTACTCAACTGGGATATTCTTGTTCTCAAATGAGTGTTATTCAGAAATGTTTTCATTAGTTTGTGTGTATATGTGTGTGTGTCTGTCTGCGTGTAGAAGGAACATTATAATGGACCGTGACAGCATAGCTGAAATGCAGGGAGCTGTAAGTTATTACAGCTGTGACGCACACACAGAGAGAAAATACACACACGTATAGACACGCGCATGTACATTTACACACAGAGTGAATGAGTCATTCACTGCAGGTTGGACAAACATGTTAAAACACACTCACACATATACTGATCCAGTGACTCATACGCCATGCACACACATGCTAAACCGGCTTTTGATGTTTTGTCAAGGACTCAGGTTATATCCGCCGTCGGCTAAAAATAAATGTAGCAAAGATGTAGAGGAGAGATCACCTTTGAAGAATTCACTTCGTACAAATGATGAAAAGAGAGACAGATAAAGTGCTCATCCAAGGGCCAAGAAACTCTTCCATTTGTCCTCAATTTTCATACCAAAGTCAAATGAGAATCATGAACATTTGCAATTGATTGAGCCAAGGAGACGCTGCAACACAGGCGTTCAGACTCAGACAGGTTCAACAGGATGGAGGATGGGCTGTGCCGCAGAAGAAGACACACAGAGAGCAGAGAGAGGATACAGGAATGTCTGTGTGACCGTTTTAGTGTGTGCGCGTATACGTGTCCTAATGATTTACTTGTGTGTGCCTGCTCACAGGTCCCTATAAAAGTTAACAAGACAAATTGCTACATCTCTATCCATGCTTGTTTTTCTAGCTGTTGTAAATTTAGAGGCTGTAGCGTGTATCCCACCCTTTTCCTTGTGTGTGGGTGTGTGTATGGGTATGTTTGACTGTGTCTTTTTCTCCTCCTCCGCCACCCTCCCTCTGTCTCGGAGCATGCCAGGGTCAGAGGTCATAACAACTGAGCCACTCTGACGTTCTTTGATGTGGTCCACCACACAGATGCGTGCGCACGCAACCACACGCACGCACGCATGCACGCGCACCCACCAAGGTCAAGTCAAGACAAACAGCACTCACACTTAGGGCCTTGTGCCTCCGTTTGCTCTCTCTCAAGGCGCTGACAGCCAAGGAGAAAAAACAAGGCCAGTGCTGGTCTCTGCACTTTGAAGTGGTCTCATGTTTGCCACATGCACATGAGCAGGTTTTGACAACAGCCTCTTAGGCGCAGGAAGAGGTACATCTGTGGTACATGGATCCACACTGTGTGTGCATGAAGAACTGGGGTTTTGCATGTTAAGACAGACGAAACATATAGTCAGATGAGAAACACACAGAAGGGTCTCAGATTTATGGAAAACCCCATGCCTTGATACTCTACCAGTAAGACCAGGTCCTGTAGTCATCTCTTTACATCATAGGTTGGAGGCATAGTTTTGCACAAAACTGGGAAGACTAATTTAGCAAAAAGGGACCTGTTGCTAGATGTCTGCAACCAGACTACTGTAAAAATGTTGTCACATTCATCATTAAAAAAAACATTAAATGGCGAAGAGCCAATTTGTAACATTTTGTCCTTTCCAATCATCATCAGTCATTTTCTAAAAGTAGGCAGGTTCTTTGTGGATCTGTGTGCTTTTGTTCACACCACAGGAGTTTAAGTGAGCTCATTTAATTTGCGCAAGTGTTTGTATGCACACATATGTATTTGTTTATGCGGTTGCTCACACATGTACAGCCAGCATGCATGTGTGTGTTTTTCATTCTGTCCACACCCTGTCATCTCCCTCCTCCTCTCCCTCTGTCCCTCTGTTCTTTCCCTCCCTTGCTCTTAGCTGTGCAGTTGGGAGAGGCAGGCCCGGAGTCAAAAGTGCAAGTGTGCCGCTTGGCTGATGAGTCACAGAAAGGCAGCTTTCCCCCCACTGTTTGTAAATATGTGGTTACCCTAATTGAACGCAGCTCCGGTTCCCAACAACTTTCATTTCTCCTTTTTGTGTGTGTGTGTGTGTGTGTGTGTGTGTGTATGTATATGTGTAATCTTGTGTATGTGAGCATAGCCACAGCTGGAGCAGCGGGAGACACATGGCACTGATATACACCGCTGTACAAAAAAAATAAAATAAATCATCACACATACTCACAGTTACGCATGACAATGGTACAGGGCACACACACACACACACACATACCTAGGATTCAATTGTGATCGTGAGGAGAAGGACGAAGTCTATCTCCCTGCCTCTCCGTTTCTCAGTCTTTCTCTTACACGCGCACGCACACACTGAGCGACTTTAACATCTCTCCATAATTACAGGCTGTGAGATCCCAGTCTAGAGGCTGTGGTTTGGCTGGCCCTCCTCTCCCTCCATTAAGACACTAAGCAGCGTGTGTCACTCAGCACTTGGACGGCTCCTCCCCAGAGGTGGCAGCAGGGGGCCAATAAATGTACACTCTCACTCTCTCTCACACACGCGCACACACACGCACACACACATTCACACAAACACACGTTCCTTCTCTCTCTCACTCACTCACTAACACACACATACTAAGACACGCAGAGGTGTTACTGAGGGGCCAGTAAATGTTTTCCCTGAGGGCCCCGTCTGGGTGGCACTGGCATCGCTACTGCCAACAACCACAGCTCATCTCTGTCCATTTCATCTCATCTTTGATACTTTTAATACATATAAATGTCACTTGCATTCAGGAAGTGTCTAAATTAAATTAATCTAATGCAGATTTAAGCAAACTAACCCTTAGTTTAAATAAAATAATCTGGCAGCTGCCCAAAGATATTGATTCCTCATTCTAATTCCATTTCCTTATCAAAAATAGAAATTCATGTAGTTCCTTCATCGTCTGCCTGACTCCAAACTTGAAACAAAACTTCTAAAACTTCTGAAGACATATAAATGTGACTTTGTTAAGCTGAATTTAGCTGATAAACAGAACCAAGTGCAGTGCTGCTATTTTGACCTTTTGACCCAAAACATGGCCTTAACTAATCTGCCTATGTTATCACTGCAGACCCAGAAGTACCCCTCACTAAATTCATCACAGATTTTTCTTTCCTCGCCATCTTAACACAGACTTAGTAATTTCACATTTAGGTCCTTAAATAGTTTTAATAGAACTAATTAGATTATGCCCGCCTTCACAAGCCCAGAAGCACCGTGTACAGAATTAGACTTTATTTTAACCTATTTTTACTTCTCTACCTGTTTTTCTTTTTTTCTGCAGTCCCGTCTTGACTTTACTTAATGATCCATGAGCCTTTCAGTCAACAAACAGGAGAAGATTTTCCCCAGATTTAAGCTCTTTGACGTCATCCCGTGCAAATCTAGAAGGTGGTCTGTGGTGGCATATCCTATATAATTTCTCTCACATTAACCTCGATCTTTAAACTTTGGCGTCTGTGGCAGCCATGTGCTCATGGAAACATAGTAGCTTTACCTTTTCCTGAGTGAACTGTGAAATCATCACCTTAGTTGTGCTCTCCCTATTACCCACATTATTAAGTAGGATACTCAAAGTTGTCTTTCAGATCAGCAACATTTAATCTACAAGTGCCTTAATCAGGTTATAAGGGATCAATTATCCACACACTGTACAGGTGTAAGCTCTTTTGGATGTGATGTTCTGACTTCCTCACCCCTTATGCCTCCAGTACATTGGCCTCAAGTGTTTAGACTGTCTCCTCCAGCTCCATCTGTACCCATCATTAAACTCCAATGCCTTTGTACCTAATTCGAATTTGATTTGATTGACCTAAGTTGACTCTTGCCTCAACCAAACATTTAGGGTATTGGCACATTCAGCTCTAGCAGTGGTCTGATCTCCCTTTGACCCTGCACACCCTGACTTACCAGCGTTTATGTGGCAGAGCCATATTAGCATTAGACTCTCTGGCCCGGGCTGGTGTTGGTAATGGCCGATTAATCGACTGGTGACAGTATCAGAGCTCCCCTCAGTCCCAAAGCAGCTTAGCCTCTCCGAGGCACAGCCAGAACACCCTGTGATTGTGTGTGTGTTGCACATGTGTGGATGTGTTTGTGTAGCACTGCACTGTTATAGTAGATTTCCCCATCCCAAAGTACAACAAAGAAATAATTGTACCTACTGTATGTCACTCATAATTACATTTATAAGTAAAGCACTGTGGCTTTAGTCTGCAACTCTGATTAGTGGCATATGATCGAAAAACAGTATGGACTAAAGAGTTAGTGACTGAGGGAAACATGCAGCTGTGCAGACACTCAAATAAGCACGCACACACAAATGGCCGTGACAGTAAACACAGTTTAAATCCACTCAGGGATTACAAATCCACTTATAGTGGGTCAACTTGACTATGTCAGCTGCAGATCCCACACTGATCCTGCTGCCCTTCTACTCTGCTTCATGTTGCATATTTGAAAGAACTAATATGGACATGATGAATTCCCAGGAGATTAGCTGCAATGCATGAAGCATGTATATATGGGAGTAACATGCACATACAGTATTGAGCATTGTGCGCCTTCCTGTTTTCTGTTCATGTCGCAGATGTTGAGACCTTCCAGTCTGTTGAGCCTCAGAGCTGTTTAAAACGTTTCAGTTTAATATCCTGAGGGTTAGACTGAACATAAATGGCAGTAAGAGAAGACCAAATGAAAGGGTAGCAACAAAGAGCAAAGAGCAGAGCTCTTGTGTCTGCCGGCTTTTGTATAAGTTTGGAAGAGTGAAGGAGTACATCGTCTGAATGAGTAATGACACATACGATATTGACTTTAATCACATCTGTTTATGTGATTTCATCTCCCTCCATTCCCATTGGACCTCCCCTAGTTCTTGGAATGGGCTGCGGCCTGGTCTGCCAAAAATAATCGCTTGTTTGCTGCTATTTACTTAAATCTGTCAAAGAGGCACTGTTGGAACCCATGCTGTTATGGTTCTCTCTTTTGCTCTGTGTATGTGTATGTGTGTGTGCGTGTGTTTGTGCGTCTGCAAAGTACACAAGGACATGCCAATGTGTGTAACGTTCTATACTGTTCTCTCAGTTGTGTGTGAGAGTCAGACATATCCAGTCATCCCTAGCCAGTGGATACACTCTCCCTCTGTCTCTCTCCCTCTCGCTTTCTCTCTCTCTCACACACACACACACACACACACAGACATACACAACCAAAGCCAGCCAGCTACAGAGTATGAGACGCCTCAATATCTCTCAGTGAGTAGAAACCTGGCAGAGGCACTGGGTTCATCTCAACGTCTCTCTGTGTGAGACCAGAGGCCTGTGAAAAAAATACACCCTCAGAATATAACACACACACACGCACATGCACGCACACACATATACACAGCGCCTCGGAGAAGTGAAGAAGTGTCAGACAGGGGTGTCGGGGGGGATTTGTGTGGTTTGGATGTTTGCCTTTGTCAGATGAGCGATGTCATTTTTCCTCCTACTTTATGAAAGACGAGGGAGGGGGAGAGTGAATGGTCAAAGAGCATGCAAGGTGAAAGGATGCCAGGCAGATGTCAGCTCGCACCTTCCCTCCCTTTTTCTTCATCTCGTTGTGCTTTCCTCAGACTGTCCCTCTTCATCATTTCTCCTAACCTCTCACTCTCTCATCTTTTCTCTTTCACTTTGGGGTCTGGAGGCATCACAGACCGCTCCCAGCTGGAACAGGGTCTGAAAGCATCCAGGGATATATCAGTTATTATTAAACCTGCTCTCCGATTGCCAAATACCTCATCACTCATGTGCGTGCACACAGACACACATATGCACACATACACACACCACCTGGCAGAGTGAAGCAACCACTTTTCTCACAGAAGATAGACATTAAAAACGAAGAAGAACAAAAAATACCCTCCTGATTAGAAGTTTAGGAGATTGTCGTAAATCTTCCCCTGTGTGATGGCAAAATGGTAAACACATGTCAAAGCTGTCTTCTCAGAGTGCAAAGCTTGCAGAGCGTCTTTTTGGAAGTCTACAATAATGATTCCACCACACCCAGCGGTCTGCTATCCTTGTCTTTATCCAAACTAGACATTTACAATCAATCACAGTCATTAAATGTCAATACTGACTACTCTTTGATGAAGACATTACTGGATAGAGTGTGACATGAGCGTGACTTTTTGTACTAGTTTAGTCAAAAGTAGCATCTCAGTTCATGAAAGTGCATAATGAGCTCTTGATTTATAATAACCTACCAATCCATTTTTCATTCAGTTTCATGCTGTTCATGTGACTGACAAGATTAATAAAACATCCCACAGATGTTCATATGTGAAACCATAACTCAGATTCATTGTTTTGAAATATTTTAATTACGTCCAGATCGGTCTGTCGCAGCTCTTTTCGTTATAGACTGCATTGCTTCCACCTCATCCCTCCACCGTTCGTGGTTTTGTCTGCACACACTCAGTGTGAAGTTGGAGATAGATAGAGATAGCTTGTTTTCCTCCCCTGAAAAGAAGTCATTTGCTACCGTCCCTTTCTTGATCAGGATGAAAAACAACTTCCACAGAACAAGATATTATATCTATCATGGCAGACATGAAGCCAAAGTGTCTGTTTTTCTTGAGCATTATCAGTGCACCATTATGTCGTCATGTTCTCCTGTGTATCCCTTGACACCCACCGGAAGCATGTTGTCACATTTAGTGTTTTCTCAGTTAATTAGGCTATCTTTGTTAGTCAGGCTAATTCATTTTAAGGTAGGTTTGTATTTTAACCAAAACAAAGCAAGAAGTAAATGTTTAAAATCTAACTCTGTGACCCCAAAGCTTGCATCACATGTGGGGCTATCTAACAACAGTAGCCTAATATTCTGGAGGCAACAAGACATACAAGAGTTCAGAGTGACAATACATTTTATGAACGCCTCCCACTCGAGTACAAGGCACAGATTGCTGTGCTTGCAGACTGTGAATTTACATTGATTTTTTACAACAAAATGTGGTTTAAGCCAAAAAAAAAAAAAATAGCAGGTGGATTTTTACGTTTATTTGTCACAAATTCTGTGAATTTTGAATTTGAACAGATCATTACATATCAAAAATGTACTTTTTTCCAACGTTCAAACAGTAGTACAAGTTTTTAATAAAAACGACTGCCCTAAAAAGTACTTCAGTATTTCTAAACATTTTTAAACTGTATATGTATTTAAGACTTGGTGGGCACTGGATCGGAAAATGCTACATCCCCCAAGATAATGATTTCAACAAAAAGTTCAAGTTCAGGTTTTGAGAATGAACTTGAACTTGAACTTGATCCTGATCCTGAACCAGACCTTGGATGGGTCAGAGCCAGTTTGCAATTACCCCATTACTTGTATCTCTCTCTCCATCTATCTATCTCTCTCTCTCTCTCTCTCCCTCCCACCCTGTCCCCCTCCCTCAGTGTTGGGATTAAGGTGTGGTGGCAGCATCAAAGGCCTGTCACCACTGAAGTTAATGGAGCATCACACATGTGCATTCACACACACATACACAGGCATGAGAGACAGGTCCTGCAACTTGAGATGGGGGCATTTGGAGATTTGGGATGGGGGTATTAACAGCACAGAAAGGCAAGAGAGAATGTTACAGAAAGGGTTATAGGGCAGGGTAAGGAAAGCATGTGTGAAAATGAAATGTTACAGTGCGGTTCTAAATAAGTCCATGTGTGTGAGTGAAAAAGCTGGAGCAAAGAGAGGTCATGTTTTAGAGGTCAAATCCTTTAAGAGGATGTGGTGGAAGTTTGTACTCATAAGGAGCAGTGAAGAGAGGCACTTGTTCAACATAAAGCCTAATGTCATGCTTGCTTACACTTCAAAGAGAAAGCCCACATACTCACTGGAGAGAAATGTATACTGTTATCAGGCGCACACACGTGCTGCAGGCAGCCATACATTATATACATAACCACACACAATGACGTGCGTACACCTTCTTGAAATATACACTTGCACACACAAACACACACATACCGACAGAGCTGGGTTAACAGGGTACAGTTCCTGTTGCTTCCCTGATCAAACAATGGCAGCTCTATTACAGGCCTGACAAGCCAGACTGTGCCAAGGGAGAGAGAGAGGGAGACGAAAAAAGAGAGGGAGAAGGAAAGGGAGCAGACAGAGAGGTAGAAGGAGCAGCAGGCTGAAGAAAAGCAGTCAACAAAACAGGCTTGGCAGAAAAAAAAAGAGGCTGAGAAGGAGAAAGAAAGAGATCCTCTTACATACAGGACAAACTGTAGAGTCCTCCAGGGTTTTGTCTCCATAGAAGTTGCAAAACAGAAACTGTATTTCATTACCTGAATCCAAACTGCCACCTGCAAGAAAAATCTAAGATGTGCGTGTAATTGCATGTCTGCATTTGCATGTGGGGTGTGCATGAATACGAGCACATGTGGGTTTGTGCTTCCACGCGTGTGTGTATTTGTGTTTCCATAGTGTGTGTGTGTGTATTCCTCTCCAGTGTGTTGTACATCAGGAAGTGGCCAGCCAGTGTTTTGTCCCCCTCTGTTTGACACTAGCGTGTACAGAGCCCCCGTAAGGACACAACCTCTGCTTGGAACAAGCCACCCCTGTGTTTCCCCTCCTCCTTCTCCTCCTCCTTCTCCTTCTGCATATCCTGCCTGCCCCGTCTCTCCAGGAAACGCTCCTCCTCCCTTCCTTCCTCCCTCCCTCCCTTCTCACCCCCCCTTCAGTGCTGTCTGGGCCTTTATCACTCCTCTGCCTCCTTCCTCTTTCTATCTATCTGTGAGGATGAAAGAGTCGGTGAGGGAGTATGTGTGAGGGAGCATTCCCTATGTGTATAATTTTCTGTGTGTGTGTCTGTGTGCGTGCACATATCTATCTTTGTGTGTACATGTGTCTTTGTCCGTGCAAGTGTGTCTTTGTATATGTGATTAAAATTCTGTTGACTCTAGCGAGCTAGCTGTGTGAGGGCTTCTATTGAGTCAGAGCAGGTGGGCTCCTGCTACTACAGTCCTGCTAATCACTCCTTCCTCTGGGTGACTGACTGGGTCAGGCAAAGGGCAGCTGACATACAGACACCCCACTGTTAATGCCAGATAAAGTAAGGGGACGTCAGTGGCTGATGAGACACCTTGTGTACTTGTTAGATTTTAGTGAATAGTAAGTGGTGCTGGTGTTTCAGTATAGCCCTCTGTTCCTTTTACATTTTTTGTACCTTTAACCCTAAAGCAAAGCAAACGACTTTACTATACCCCATATACAATACACTTATGATGCGTACAATGTTGACAATATTATAAGTCACACTCACCCACGCATACACATATTGATAGACCAATTGCAACAGAGCTGCCAAGAGAAAGTTAGTAATAGTTTTGCTCAGCATGAAGCCCAGTAAGGTAGGAGGATGTAGTCTGCATTACTCACAACAACCAAGAAACTGCAGGAGTCTTATTCTTTCCAGCACTGAATTTATCCTGAGTGACACTGAAGTAATGGGTGTCGCAGCTAAAATTACAAAACAGTTTAAATTGCTGTGTTAAAGTGATGATCACAGCCTCAGTCGCCAAGCACAGCAGATAGACATAAAACTGTCTCATACAGCTCTGGTAGTTTGTCAGTTTGCCAGTGTATCTGTTTTTCAGTTTTCAGACTTAATCAAAACTCAAGACCAGGCCTTGTGGTAGCAGAGGTCTTGATAAAGTCAGAAATTTCCAAGATGGGATTTCTGTGAACAATATGACTACTGTCCTGGCCGAGGGTCAGATAAGCTTCTGTCATGTAGTGATAGCCAGACAGTCAGACAGCTCATTAACCCTGCTAGTGGACAGACTGACTACATCAGATAGCTAGTCACTCAGTCAGGAGGGCTTTTTTTTTTTCTTTTTTTTTTTTTTTGAACTGTGGATTTCTCAGGTATCAGGATGGTGTTTTAGCCTTCTGTGTTTTATTAAGGCTCCGTCACAGTCAGGTAGCTGTGGTTTATGTCTCATTAGCTGGCCACAAAGAAGAAGGAGTGGTATTCTGTATTTTTATGTGTATCTACGTAACCACTTTTTTTTTTTTTTTTTTTTTTTTTTGAGTTTCTCCTACTGGTGTGTCCTTGTACCCAAATTAATAAATTTAAAATCTGAATACAGCTGAAACTGACACTGATACCAAAAAAGTCTTTCACACACATTTGCACCATAAGAAAAAAACAGTTGCCTCTCTTACCACTGAACCTGCTGTCTGGTAGCACTGTACGTCCAGATGCTCTGCGGGGGGAAAAAAAAATGGCAGAAGTCGGCAAAATGTGATTTTGGACTGGAAAAAAGTGTAGCAACCAGGTTAATGAAAACCTGTTTTTTGATTTCCTGCCTTAACCTGACTTTTCTCAGCAACCCTGCGTGCGTGTAAATGCAGTGAATGAGACAGATGCAGAGAGCAGAGAGATGAGTTCACCAGACATGACATCGAGGGCCATCCAACACAGCTGCAGAGAGAGAGACGGAGATGCACCGATGGGCCCACCGGCTCTTGATAGAAGAGGGGGAGAATGAGCGAGAATGAGAGAGAAACTGCATTTACTTTTGTCCTTGATCAGTCGAAGGTCTGAGCAAGTGAGTGAGAGCTCTGAACCAAGGCTGCTGAATAAAGTGTGTGGTTGTTTGAAAATTGTTTTGGGGGGGGGGGGTCTTTGTGGACCAACCTCGTAGAAAGTGGAAATTTGTCTCATGACATCGGCTTAAGAAAATGTTTGAAACAATGCTCAATTCTTTTGATATGAAGTTAAAAAAATAATAATAATAATGTGTGATTTATAATGGAACATTGGTCAAGTGGAGTCACAAGTCAGATGTATGTGTATCTATGTCTGAAGTGTCAAGCTATATATTTTCAACCTGGACTGTTGCCCAGTGCTGCCCATGGTTCCTTTCTTGGCTTGCATCCAGTCTAAACTACAGATACACCAATCAGACTGGCTGGAGCATTAACAGTGAAAGGAGATCACCTCTAATCTCTGATTTTTAAAAAAGTTACATAAAGTATTGTGAGCTGTGGAGTATTATTTCAGATACTTTGGCTAGCAACCAAGACGTTCTTAAATCTGGCAGGGATTGTAGTGTTTTTTTTTTGTGTGTGTGTGTTTTTTTTTTGGGGGGGGGGGGTGCGTGTCCCCCTGGTGTAGAAAGTACAGAGGGTTCATTGTGTTTTTTTTTCTGTCTGGGTTTGGGGGGGGGGAGCATTTGCGTGTGCACAAACCAGAAAGCGTGTACCTTCCCCAAAAAACCCTGCCTAAGTATGTTGTAAAGCGAAGATGAAAGTCAGTGTGTTAAATAGAAATCCACCTCCTGTTTCTTCCCTCCTTCCCCTCCCTCTCTCCCTACTTTCCTCCATCCATCTCCTCCTCTTCTCCAGCATTGGTTTTTTTTTTTTTTTTTCCTGTTCCCTTTCTCCCCGTCAGGCTTAATGCCTGCTTACAGCTCCATTTAGTCTGCATGCGTGGAAATTGGGTAGGGGATCTTGTGGGTTTTGTGTCCTTGGAGATAACCAGTGTGTGGGAGGTGACAAAGGTAGCGTAAGCCCTTTGAGAGTGTGTGCGTGTGTAAGTATGTGCATGGGGGTGTGTGTGTGTTAGAGAGAGAGTCTGCTTTAAGTGCAGGAATAGATCTCTGACAAACGGGAGTGCGGAGGGGTATGCATCTGTCAGTGTTTGAAAAGCCAGAGGAGAGTTAATCTGAGCAAGTCACTCCACCTTGTGTTTGATCAGCTCGGCGTCTCAGCTCGGCCTGCGTCGCACTGCTGCGTTCAGTCAGCCCTCTCTTTCACTGAGCATATGAGCTCTTTGGCCTTCAGTTGTGTGCACTCAATAATGTCCACCGGTAAAATACAATCAAAGTAGGAAGTAGGAGTGAGACAAATAATCCTTGTTGCAATAACTTGTAATACAGTCGTGCGTTTTCTTCCTATAACACATACTCACGAATCATCTTAACGCAGTAAGTAAAAACGATGTGTGACTTTTCATGGGTGTATGTTGTTCAGATGTGATTTTCATAGATGCAGGGCTCTGTATTACCAAAATGATACTTTCTGATAACTTCACATTGAGGATTACAAAAGTGTTTTTTCTTTTCTGTTTAACAAAATGAACCAAACTCAAGTGCATCAGTGATTTAATATAATTCTTCACCTGAAGAATTAATGGTGTAAAATGAGCAAAATCACAATTTAAATCAGGAAGTATCCAATGAAAGAACTAACAAAAGACAAAGAACCTGGCATTTGACCAACTTTGATACCCAGTGCTATGGACACATTTTGATCAATACCCAAAAAGTACGAAAGTTAAATATCCAAGCCAATCAAATATTGCAGAATTTCTTGTATTACCATTCTTATCATTGTTCACAACATTATATTGTGGATTACCTTGTGATCCCCAGCCCTAATAGAAGAAGACCAAATGCATTACACCTTACATCTCCTCCTTTCCTGTCACCCTCCCACTCCACATTTCTCTCTGTCTCCATCCTGAAGTGTAAATCTCTTGTCTCTCTCCCGTTTCTATCCCAGCGATGATCAGCTTGGCTCCCATCATCAGCATCTCCACTGCTGTCGTCATGGTCCCTTATATCCCTGCTAGTTCAGTCAGTAATCCTCTCTAAACAATCCCTCATAGCCCTGATTCACCATTAGCTTGTCAATAAGCCCAAATAATCACTATGAACTATTAAGGAGCCAAAGCAGGAGGATCTGCGGCTGTTAACCCAACCCAAGAGCTAATAATAAGGCCTTACTGGGCCTTACACTGCAGGCTGAGCTGAATGATTTCTGGCTGAGCATTGACCACCAGCCAGCCTGAGCTAAAACAGTCTGACACAGGCTTATTGATCACGCACATTGATTAGAACAAGTATGGGAGTGAGTGCGAATACTGCATGCATGAACCCGATGTCAGCGTGAACTCTGACATTGGTACTCTAGACATTTTATTTCGCATTAAGCATACCTCCTTCGTCCTTCCTCCTCTTCCTGTCTCCTTTTCTGCCCGCTGTCTCCCATGAGAGCGACAATCAGTGAGGGCGTCAGTAGTTTCGCCACAAAGCCCCCGAGTGGATTACATCACCACCTCTGTTAACGACGCTGTCTGTCACAAGCCATCAGTGTGTTGTTGACTTCATACAGTCCTCCACTCAACTTTATTGTAATATTGGAACCAGTTGTAACCAGTCTTTGGAAGCCACAGGCGTGACCTGTTATATCAAGACCTCCTTCTCATTGAGATACATTAGATTTTGATTATTTGCAGTGGTTTTGGAAAATCACTTAAGTCTTTCTTTCTTTCTTTCTTTCTTTCTTTCTTTCTTTCTTTCTTTCTTTCTTTCTTCTTTCTTTCTTTTGTTCTATCTTATGAAAAAATGAGAAGTTATTCTGGATGTAAACACTCCCATACAGCACACATCTGCAGGATTGTGTAACAGGATGTGGAATTTAGTAACCTATCTCTATAAACCATGGGACACACATACTGTATTCTCATTCCTTCAGTCTGCCACAGTTTCCCCCTGTGGGCTGGAGGAGAAAGGGGTGAGCAGTTTTATATATACAAAGAAGAAAGAGTGAGCATTGATATCACAAATTAGGTGTAATCATAAGTGTTTTTCATTTAGTGGGAAGAAGGAGTGGAAAGTCATACGCCTGAATGTGTTGGAGATAGGGAGAGGTGAAAGAGAAATAAACAGAGAAATTGAGTGAGAGGAAAAGAGGAGTAGACAAAGCTGAGCGGTGATTGAGAAGGAAAGAGAAGAACTAAAAGAGAGCGAGAGAATGATGGAGAGGGGGGAGGAGGATAATTGCAGGAAAGGGGGATTATTAGTTCGTCACTATCCCCAGTCTAGAGACTCTCAGACCAAGGCCGTGGATAAGTGAAATCATATGGCTGTCTCATCACAGAATACAGAGAGAGAGAGTGTTGATGAGTGCAGACGGTTTCAATGTAGCAGTAAACATTCATTCAACAGTGCTCATTAAAACAGCCAACTCATTTATGCTATGCCCCATATGGCTCTGTGAATGAGTGAGTGTCTGTGAGTGTGTATGTGCATCTTTACTTCCCTCTGATGCATATTCTTTATGTTTTCCACACTTTTGTCATTTGTTCTTTTTTTATTGAAATCAAGTGCAATCGAGTGGATGTGTTGTGGTGTGTGGAGTAGTCGCACCATTCACTAACGTGTCCATGAAATAATTGGTATAAATAATTGGTCGCTTGGTGGCACAGTGCCAGGAAAAAAAGCAACATTGGTACAGTAGATTTCAGCTGAGCCTGAGCTTGAAATCATAATAAAAAAGTATCACTGTTTTACACCCCAACACCTGTCGTATGTCCTCCTGCTGTGGTGAACTTTGAGACGCGCAAAAATACAAACCAACAACGTAGCACAGTGACATTTTTGGTCAAGGTTTGGGCGTGGAAAAATGGAAGTGGTACAAGTGAGAGAAAGCTAAAAGGATATTTATTCCTTCATGGAAGGATGAGATATATTACCGTAAATGTACCTGATTTTGTGATTAACTATTGCACTAAAAAAAGCTACAGCATAAGAACCAACAATATACAAAAAATGTAATCACTTTTTCG
Organism: Lates japonicus; assembly: GCA_033238685.1. Taxonomy (NCBI): domain Eukaryota; kingdom Metazoa; phylum Chordata; class Actinopteri; family Centropomidae; genus Lates; species Lates japonicus. The sequence goes on from BRZM01000091.1 coordinate 619,322, forward strand.
GGTTCCTTAGTTTTTTGATTTAAAAATCTATACCAAACCCAACCAACTCTCAACTGGGTGTAGCAAATGTGATGTGCATGATATAGAAAGAGGTCTATACTAACTTGGTCCAAAGTTTCATCCTTGTCTGGTATAGGAAGAACATGCAGTCAAGATTAAATTAAATAATGGAGTAAAACAGGAAAAAAAAAACTACAAAAGAATGAATAGATCAACCTTGTCTGGGAAAGGTCTCATCTTGGTCTTGACAAATGAATGTAAAATATAGAAAATGTTAGATACTGTTTGCTCAGTCTCTAACCTCCAGCTGTGGGCTCTTGTGAAGTCTTTTCTTTATCACCATCTGCAATCGTCTCCTCTTTACTCACTGTGAAGGTCCTTGGCTATAAATCGCCAGGAGAGCTGCACAACCAAAGATAACACTAATGCACTTGTAAGCTCAAACCAGTCACTTAGCTGGGATATTTACAGTTTTCTAGAGAAAGCCTCGCCTGAGGGAGACACTTCAAAAACAGAAAGAGCTGAATGGGGAAGAGTAATGATGTGTTTGTTAGAGATAGCATGAGCAGCCCCGGCCTTTGAGGTGATGCACAATGCTGTATCTATGTGGTTTTCTCTAACTCTTATTCAGCCAGGCAGGTTGACTGATTATGTGTTTTCATTTAAAGCAGTGGCCTGGAGGAGTGTGTACAAGTGGAGGGAGCATTTAACACACCTGAGAGCTCTCTCTGTACAACCACTGCCTTGTACTGTTGATTGATGTGTGGAGCAGTGTTGCGATTGAGTGCCATATGCTTATAGGATAAAGCTGGTGACAGATTCCATTAAAAGATCAAAACCATCCAACAATTAATTGATCCCACTAAAAAGTGTTGTCTGTGTAGCCAAAGCCTGACATAGTTGCATCATACTGTATTACTAAATGATTGTGCATAAGTTCTAAAAAACATATCGGTGCACCACTCTTTTACACTCACTCATGAGTATTTTTGACTCATTCTCATAAACCAACCTGCTGCCGCCCAGCTATTTCAAGAAATTACTCAGACTCCACAAATTTGTGATTATTTGTGATTTACATCTTCACTAGGAATGAATGGGCTTGTGAATGAGTGCCACAGACAGGATAAGGAAGTCGAAAAGTAGAGGCAGACTGTTGGCTTTGGTCTTTTCATTGGGTTTGTTGATAATGACGCCTTATCTTTCCAGTGGTGGTTTCCTGTTAATCACTCCTGAGTTGCACCAAAAGTATTACCTAGAAGACACAGTAGAAAACAGAAAACTACATCTAGAAATAAAAAATGTCTTTTTTTTTTAAATTTTGCACCTGAAAAGAGACAAAATAGAGAAATATGCATCAAGGCGTTGATTTACCATAATTTCCATCTCAATTGGTGGATGAAGAACGTGATTAAGTATTATTTCCCAAATTAACTGCTGGTAAAAGTTTTATACCAGCCCACCCTGTGTAAAACCACAGTAAAACCTCAACACTTCAAGTGGACAAAAAAATAGCTGGACCTGGCATCAATCTGGTAACTTTTCCACATTAATTTTAGTCACAAGACTTTCAAGGCCTCTGGTCATCTCACACCTCCCCCACAACCATCTCTCTGTCTTTCTCTATGTCTGTCTGTCTAGTTCTCTCTCTCTCTCTCTCTCTCTCTCTCTCTCTCTCTCTTCCTCTCTCTCTCCCTCTCTCTTTGGTATGTCCTCAGCCAACCCTGAACAGCTTTATGCGAGTGGTTTGGTGGTTTTGGGAGCTGCTTTGCTCAACATCAATCCAGGCCGGACAAGTGAAATGCCTTAAAATGACTGAAATCCCCCCCAAAGCTGATAGTACAGGGATAGTACAGGCTTATGTGTTCCAGTGGGATCTAGAGGGAGTTAGATGGAGAGTTGGGGGGGGGGGGGGGGGGGAGTTGTTCCATTGAATTCAATGGAAATTAACGTACAAAAATTAATGTGTTTTAGTGCATGTGTACTACATGACTTGTATCATTGACACATATGATTAAACAGAGTAGAATCATACTGTTGTGCATGAAAGCAGGAGAGACAGAAGGAGAATGAAGGACAAGAAAGAGTAATATCGAGCGAGAGACTGCGAGAGGGTGGTGGTGAGGTATCAAGAAATGAAAAGCACATTTTCATTATTTCATTCCGTCACACTGACGCACAGTTCTTTCTCTCTCTCTCTTTCACGTTCCCTCCATCTATCTCCATGCTCTAACTCCCCTGTATGTTTATTTTCTTCCCTTCCAACTTCCCTCACTCGTCCATCCATCTCTCCTTCCTCTCCTCCCTCCCTCTCTCTGTCAATTAGCTCATGTAAACTTTGCTTTCCCTCATTGTTTTTCCAGGGGAAAGTGCCTCTGCTTTTGATTAAGCCCAGGGCCCCCGCTTTAATACCATGACCCCCCCACCCCCACCCTTCCACCCCCTCAGCAGCAGAGTGTTTTGGCTTTTGTAACCAGATACTGATTGACTGCCTATATGTCTCTCTCTCAGAAGAAGAAGCCACCTTAGATGTGTTGTGACATCTTGGTTTGCGCCTGTCCACACTGTATTTACACACTGTGGGAGATGAAGGAATACCCAGTTATCAGTGTACAAGTACACATCTACATACAAACATGGAGAGAGCGGCACACACACACACACACACACACCGATGCTGGTTTTAGAGGTGGACAGCGAGCAGCACCTGTCAGCCAGCTGTTTGTTGTCCCTTGGGGGGGTTTCAGCCGTCTGACTGACAGGTGAGGAGGCCCGGGGCTGAGAGCCACAACACAGCTGGCCTAGCCCAGATGCCGAGGAGGGACAAAAATCCACTGTATGTGTGTGTGCTTTTCTTTTTTTTCCTTTTTTTTTGTGGTTGCCTCATTACTCCCCCCGTCCCCACGTTTTTGAGTTTTGAATAAGTAGGGGCTGTTGTTGTGGGGAAGAATAGGGCTTGTGAACAGGTGAAACTGACAGACAAAAGCATGGCCCTCGTTTCCTCTCTGCTTTGTTTCTGTCCTTTTTTTTCTCGTTTTCATTTTTGTCATTTTCTAAATAAATCATAAACCACTGCACTTTGTCATTCATCTTCTTCCTCTTACTCAGACTCCACTCTCCGTATGTCACTCCTTTCTTCTTCCCACTTTCTCCCTTCTTCTTCCTCTCTGTCCTTCTCCCTGCCTCCCTCCTTCCTCTCACTCCTGCTCTCCTTCCTTCCCTTGTTGCCTCTCTTTCTCCGGTTCCCTCCATCTCCCCTTTTCCACATAAAGCTGTTTTTCATAGAAGCCCATGCAGCCTGGAATAGCATTCCCCCGGGCGCTGCAGGGTGAAACACTAGACTTTTCTGAGCCCCAGCCAAACAGATGCTGGCTCTTGGAGTCCCACCAGAAACAAGCCATCATGCTTCTCTCTTTTTCTCTCTCTCCCTCTTTCTATTCTACCCTCTCTCTGACTTGTTTCTCCCTCTCTGTCTCTCTCTCTCTCACTTTCATGCTTTTTGTCTCTTCCTTTTCTGTCCCTGGTTCCCCGTCTTTCTTCCTGGTCTCTCATTCTGCTGACACTTTCTCACACACTCTTCTCTGTCTGACTCTTTCCCCTCCTCCCTGTCAAGGGCAACATCTTAGTGTCCTAATCTCTTTGCAGAGTGTCATCCAAACAGCCCGGTGTCTGGCCTTGAAAGTCTGTTCAGCCTCTGCTTCGTCAAACTTCCTCCATCAACATCCCTTTTGTCAGGTGCCTGTTGCTTTGTGCTGCCACTTTTTAGCAAGGAAACTGTGCTTGGAAACAAGGGAAGCAGTGGAAAAGGGGGGTGGGGGGTGGGGGTTCTTTCTTTTTTCTCTTTTCTCCTTTATCCACCCTGAAGTCTATACTCCTACATTTTCCTTCCTGCCTCTTTGCTGTCTTTACTTACAATTCTTGACCCACCTCATCCCTACTTTTTTTTCCTTTTTTTTTTTTTGGCAGAACTCACTAGCCTGGCCCCCTCTTTCACCCTCCCCGTATAGCTCCTTCCTCTACTTCTTTCTCTCTCTTGCTCAGTCTTTAAATTTGCCTGAACCCAGGGACCCCATCTGTTACGTAAATGGGTTAAACACAGACACACATGTGCTCACATACTGTATGTACACACTCATGCCTGCACATACAAACCCTCTTTTCACCACACATGCACGCATATACATGCACACACGCACAGAGTGCTATAGGGCCAAACTTGGCTTTGCAGCTTTTGGCAGGCGACCAACTCTCTCCCGGTCTCCACTATCGCTCACTAGCTGATGCAGTGTTTACATGAGCTGCCAGTCACAACCAAATCAAAAGCTTTTCCCTCTGAGCTAAGAACAGTTGGGGGCCGAGGAGGTATGCTGTGAGTGGGTATGCTAATACTGATTTGACTATAGCCATTTTTGGGGGGGGGGGGGGGGGGGGGTGCTGAATGTAGCCATTTGTGTAAGTGCTGCTGCTCTGCATCTACTCGACCTTAGTTAAGCTAGGTCTTTAAAACAGGTCCTCTTCAGAGTGGAGCTGCGTGATGACTCTTGACACTTTTTGAAAATACTCTGGGCTGATTGCGTGTACTTGATTTTTACACAACCAAAATGTTCAACAGTGCACAGTGGGAGTTCTTCAGTGGCTTCGGCAACGGGAAAAATGACCAGTGTCTTGTTGATTTGAGTAGCTTATTATCGATTATTGAATTATTTTATGTCTTGATCATAACGCATCTGCTCATGACAAAACAGCCATTCATACTCCGAATGAACCCTGTGAACCCTAGGGTATGTAAGCCTGTTATAAGGTTATGTAACATATTATGGTGGCTGCACCAGGCATTACATCACTGGTTAGATTACTGGGGGATCAGGTCTGCTCACACACAATGTCTGCCCCAGCATACACACACATTGCCCCCCCCCCCTTTTTTTTCTTCTCCATATAGTGTGGATAAAATCTCATATGTCTGTTTAATGAATTCTGCTCATTTGGTGAGGAGAATAATAAACAGTGGTATTAATGTTTTGTTTTTGTTTATGTTCTTCCAAAATGAGTTTCAGGTGTGTTTGTGGGAAAGCATTACCTGTATGTTTTGGCAGGGTTCTGATATGAGGTTACACTTAGGTCATAGGCTGAAGCTAAGCAAAGCACTATTAATATGGATTAACTATACAGCACAGTCAAATACCGCCGTCCAGTTGCCATGTGGTCAATCAGATATCGAGTGTGTGTGTGTCTGTGTATGTAGCTTAGCTGGGGCCGAGTACAGGGATGATGTGTGGGGTGATTGTGGTAAGGAGGTGAATTAGATTTAGAATTAGAATTAGTGAGGAGACGTTAAGCGGGATGGGCTTACAGGCTAAGCACTGCGAGGTGGTGGGGGGATGTGATCCTTACATAAACACACGAGCACACATACACACAGCAAGATCAATCAATGGATGAATGCCTATCTGGTCTGATTGAGGTGAAGTTAGACAACTGGAGAAAAAGGAAGAGGGGAAAAAAGAAAGAAATGGTTGAAGAGAGCAGACAAAGAAGGACAGAAACACAAACACACACATATACAAATGTTCAGTGTGTGGTGTTTTAGTGTCTTGTGCTCTGTGGGTACACACATGCTTTGTCTGAGATCCAAACTCTAAAAAAGACTGTAGGCCTCTGTTGTCTGGCAAAAGCCTTGGAGTCGCCTGCTGTCTTCTGCCCAGGCTGAGTGCTCTTTTCTGGAGACAGAGAGGGAAGATGGCAAAAGGTTACGAGAAGAAAATATGTGTGTGTGTACATATACCAGTTACAAACACAAATTCAGGTGTGTTTCATCTCCTTCTCACACACACACACACAAATTGACCCTGTGTGTCGGCGATGCGACTCCCCAGTGAGTCCCTATACTGCCAGACAGATGGTGGTCCACTTTACCGTACAGCTACATCCTGATTGATTTATCTGCTTGTCTTTGTTGGTGCCATCACTTGTTTGTTCGGACTCCAAGCTGTTCGGAGCTCTACTAGCTGCGAGGGTCACCACCATCAACATTTGTTGGATTAGCTTGTTGACATAGTTTGCGCATTGTTTTTCTTTCTGTGTCTTTCCCATAGAGTTACACTAGCTAAGTGATTTTTATGTATGCTCACTTGTTTGGTAAACTATTTGGGCTTCAATTAGTAATCCTCTCTTTCATTTTATTACTACTGATAAACAGTAGCATGTGCAGCTATTTTTCTGTGTTGAACATTTCTGTACATGTGTGTAGAGTTTTACCTACCCATCGCCCATCTCTTTGAATTATTTTTTAGTTTCTAAATATATCGTCCTTTTAACCTGTTTTTAACGGCATTTGTGGGGACACCTGTGTTTGGGTGATGCAGTCAGGAGGAATTTCCTGCTTGAATGTTTTGCGGAGAATGCCTCAGCCAGCTGTTCATTCACAGACCTGTTTCATTCAGTTGTTTTCTACGACCATGCACACATGGAAATTCACCCATTTTACCCACGCTTGTGGCCCTCCGCTGTGAGATCACATCCAAAGACACACAAGCACATCCCCGCAGGGTCACCCATTGGTGATGCTGACTACTGGGGTTGACTTCAAGGCTGGCCATCGCGCCTGGCTCCAGCTCCCTCACATGACCTCACCCTTCGCCCCTCAGCACTCTCTCCATCTGCCCTCGCCAGGCCACACAATGGACAAAGAGTGCCTCAAGAGTGTGTGTGTGCAAATGTGCATGTGGATGTGCTTATGTGAAAGTGTGTGAACATTACCAAGCTACATGTCACAAGCACTCTTTCATCTCTTGCATATATTGTGTTGGTTTACCAGACTTGGTAAGATGACAGTTCAGCCCCGGAGACCTGGCACTCAAGGGCACAAGTTTACAGTCTGTCTCCTCTACCATTTCCCTGCCAACCCCTCTTCTCTCCTCTCCTCCCCTCCCCTCCTGCGTTCTTCCTACGTGGTGTTTAATCCTCAGTCTGCATAGCGACACTTAGACGCACTGTTACAATTGCGCACAAATGCCAACATGAAAGCATACTGACATGGCACAAAATGAGCGAACATCAGCCCTTGTCAACCACGTCAAACTTTGCTTTCATTTGCTCATGCGATCTGACTTGCGGCTATGATTGGCCAATGCCTGTCCACACCCCTGTGTACACACAAATACACATACGCACACGGAGGCATAAGGACGTTCAAACACGCTGTTTGCTCTACTTCCTGCGTTGAGCTGTCTGGCTGGCATCATTGCCAGCTACAGTGCCAACGGGTCAAAGGTGAGCACCGCTTGGCAGCAGTAGCTCCATGTCCTTCCGCTCTTCTGTGGGTATGTGTCTGTGAGTGTGTATGTGTGTGGGTGCGTTGTCAACGTGACAGCATGACCTCTTTGATCAAGTTTGCTCTCCTGGAGTTTTCCTCCATGTATATATATATATAGTATAATATACACAGCCTTTATATCCCGTGCTCTTCCTCATCTACTTGCCAACAGCTCCTTTCCTCCTCTCCTGCTAGCATCCCTGCTCTTCCTTTTCTTCTGATTCCCTCCCACCCACCTCCCACAGCCCTCTTACTTTCTGCCTCCCACCCTCCCTCTGTCCTCTTGGCACGGATTGACAGGATTGAGTCACTTGGATTGTCCGCACTTCCCAGTGAGACACATATTGTGTCAGTGTCCAGCCCACTGTGCAGCACTGTATGTGTACAACCCAGCGGAGAGCAACACTGCTCAATACCTACTATATATACCTGCCCATATCACTGTGGAACTCAAGTAGCCCAAAAGCTACAAATTTAAACATCATGTTTATATGTTTACACTTTATTGGAATTACACTGTTCCAAGTTTTTTTTTGAAATATGACTTAATTTGTATTATGCTGAGAAGTTTATTCCAACAGAAAATAATTTTGAATATGGCTTTTTATGCATTCCCAGCAGAACAATCATTATTTTCAAATGCATTCAAATGGATGGATTCTCTCTGTACTTTCATCACTGCATTTCTCTGGAGCAAAGAACCTAAGAGTTCCTCTGTAATTGGGTCTCCTGCTTTCTAGTGCAGCACATTCACCCAACTGACTTATTGACGTATTGTTATGTTCATAAAGTGGCACATTTGCTCTGAATTTTCATTGAAGTGTTCCTCGGGAGAAAAAGACTTGGCTGCAGGAAGAATGTTTGTTATCACTGTTATCTCAGTGGTGCTTTTGGAGGAGTTGGCAACCTTGCGCAGTATCACTTTGTGGGTGTGTGTGTGTGTGTCGGTGTTGAGGATGTTTTCTCACTCTTATCGACTTGTCCTTGGCTGTGCAAGTGCACTAGCCTTTTATTAGTAATTCACTTTCTTTTATGTATCTTGTAAAGAAATGCAAAGAGCTTGGGAGATAAAAGTGAGCAAAAGAGTACTAGTGTAAGAGGCCAGTAACAAAATAACACTCCAAATAAATATAATGTTTAATAGGGAAGGAGAAAGCGAATGAATGACGTGTTGGAACTAGACAGATGGATACAGATAAAGAGAAAATATGGAGTGTAACACAGGAAAAGAGAGGAATAGAGAGAATGACAGTTCCAGCTCTAGAACATGGGAGAGGCTTACCTTAAAGCACCCCTCTGCTGGCCAGACAGGAAGTGTATGTAACAGCCTCAGCACAAAGACCCACAGTGTGTATCTGGGGCCAGCAGGAAGAGGGACCGAGGGAGGAGAAATCCAAGTCTCAACACAGGCCTTCCCTCGCTCTCCAGCTCTATACTCAGCTCTGTACTGTACTTTCTCTGCAACGTTTTCAGCTTTCTTTTTTTACAGCGCTGCACTCAATTGTTATGTCCTATGCAACTGGATTACTTTAGTCTAAATCTCTCAAGCACTTTTCTGTCTTTAACGTCTAAAGTTAAGAGTTAACCAATAATAGATTGTGCTTTATGCTGCAAATCTTAACCTGAAACAATGCTGTAGTGTTACACAAATGTACAGTTTTGTCATGGCTTATTCTTATACTCTGCTGTCCCCGTGCATTGTCCCAGACTCCCCTTGTAGTTTATTTTCTCCTTGCTTTCTTTTTGCAAAGTTTTCTCATTCTTTTATTGCCTTTTCCTTCTACCGCAAATGCGCATTCTGTCACACTGCTATGTATTTTTTTTCATTTTCTGACCGTGTTCTGTTCTCTTGCAAATCCACATTCCCTCGGCTCACATATCTCTGTGTCTCTGCACTTTCTCGTAGGCTTGCCCCTCTCTAACTGCCTCTTTGTCTAACAGCTCTCAGCTCCTGATGTTGCAGAGTGTAAGGCATTTTGATTTGAAACACTTTCTTTGAACCGTGAGAGTGTGCACATTATGTGTCAGATCTTGGTATCTAAGGGCAAAATGCAGAAGTGATAAGCTCCTACTCACATCTCAATAATATTCACGGCTCCATATTTCACTTTGATTTCATTCACATCACATCTCTCTCTCTTTTCATCTCTTTGTCTGCCTTTCTCTCCGCTCCTGGCCTGCTTCTCTCTACAGTCTAGAGAGTGAAGTCTGAGCTAGCTGAGACGCCTGGCCCAAGGCCTTGTTGCTTTATTTGCATTTCACCATGCTCCCCATGTGCCAGGAAAATGCCACCTGGTGGTGATAACCCCCCACTGCAGCCACCCCTTCAGAATGTGTGTGTGTCTCTCTGATGTTTGTGTCTTGTGAAAGCTGCGTAGGTAGCAGCAAGAGTAAGTGTACCCTCCTCATTACCTCCCCCACCCCCCTCCCCTCTTCCTCCTTCCTCCTCCCTCCCCTGTGTTCCCCTTCTCCTTCCCTTTCCGGCCTTTGTGCAGCTGTATTTATTTGGGCTGGTGGAGCAGGGCTATGCACAGACACTGGTCCTTAACACGCTCGGGCCCCCGCCCCTAGTTGACTCCTTTAAGCTGAGTAGAGATGGAGGTTGACAGGGTAATAATGCTGGTGTCAACACCACTTACAGGACAGTTATATCAGTATCAGCTCGGCAGGGGGACGTTCACACTCTGTTAGGCTGGGTCGTGAACCGTGCTGGGGGCCCCCAGCCTCACCCACACACACACACACACACACACACACACACACACAGTACACTCGAGTCTCTGCTAATGAAGCAGCTTAAGACATACATGAATGCAATATGTTCATACTTATATACAGTTGAAACAAATTTAGCTAAACACATTAATTTAGTGTAGGTACACTTCTTCCTAATATGTTCTTTTTAATTACATCATTACGTTTAAGTGTGACTTTTTAACATAATTCTTCTGCTCATAATTAAAGAGTTTGGAGCGTTCAAATTTAATCAGCTAAGTCAGTGACACTTCATATCAGAGCTTTGTATGCTTTCTCCCCCCGCCATGTGTAAACTGGAAGAGTACATTTGTAGAAGTGTGTGTTTTCCATGTTTGTCTGTGTGTCAGGCTGCATGTGCGAATCTGTGTGTCTTCTTGTGTCTGATTAAGCAGGATTCTCGCTCCTTGAGCCCTAGCGGTCCTTCAGGACTTTGAGCGGCTGTCCAAAAGCAAGTCTTGTCAGCATGACTCCAAAGCGCAGAATCCCATTTACACTCAACTATCCATATTAATTATGAATCAGAGTTCTGTTGGAGGGCTCTGTGACTGCATTGCTTAGCAATGATCACAGTAACCAAATGGGTCACTTAACGGGGTTTGTTGTCTCAAAAAAACGTATTATTTCCTCACTAAGTGTTTTTGGCTACCTAAAGAAAATTACAACATATATTACACACTGTAGGCTCTTGTTTTGTTTTGTATAGGACTCCAGGTCCAATTCCAGGTTTGCTTATATTTGGCTCTCTATCTTGGATACACTTAAGTTCTTACAACCTTCCTACATTAACTGCACCTGACATATATTACCGCCAAGCAGGGAAAACCCAGAACATGCATTAATTCAGGCTATAATAAAAGTCCTGTTATCTATTTTATAACATATTTGCTGTGTCAACATTCAGCACGTTACTCAGTTATCTTGTCACTCTTGGCAATAACATAGTTAATCCATACCTCAGATTTTCCCCTCTGCCAGGACAAAAATAATTATCCTGATATTGTTTTATTCTTCATTTCATCTGCATTCTTTTTTCTGTCAATATATGTAACCTAGAACAAGCTGACAAGCTCCCAATGTTAACACAATGGATTGTTTCATTTGCTCTGATTTAAGGAAACAAGCCATGACACGTGTGTGGATACTAAGTCCATGACTCATTTTCAGCTCAATATAGTAAAGAGGTTGATGGAGGGTTATGTTGGAAAAAACATATTTTAAGCCTTGATAAATTGGCTTTTTGGGGTGCCTTATGGTGGGAGTGTAGTATCAAACCTTTACTTTAGACTTCACTTCATATCTTAAAAATGTTGACGTCATGGGGATAGACAGCCTGAGGCAGAGGAACCCAACATATCGCAACAACAGAGAGTTTTATACCTTCAAACCAGGCCTTATTCATACACACAGAGAACAGTGGATTTACACATCCTGTACTCAAGTTCATGACTCTCATGGGAGGTTGTTTTACACCCCTCTGAGTAAGCATTTGGCTTACTTGAAATGCCACAAGTGAATGAGTTCAACATTGATATGCAGAATACATCCATTCACTTTGAAGCCTTTTAACAAAAAATCTAAATTGATTTTATTTGCCATTTTTACTGCATATAGTAATGGAGGACTTAAAATTGGTGTAATTGGTAAACCTTGGGTTTTCATGCCCTCACTCTTTGAATTTCCCAAAATTGATTTTTATACGCCATGGGGTAGTCTAATTTAATATAATCTGCCCCGTTTTGGGGATACTACCTCTGAGCCTACAGCCTAATATATTCGCTTATATTGTAGCAGCTTGGGAATACCCTGGTGACTTTAAAAAGCCTTTGGATGAAACGTGTCTCAAGAAAGAGTCAGAGTTTTTAGAAGGCACACACAATGGATATGTACATATATTGTTGGGTCCCAACCCAGAGATGGAGAAACTGTGTAGCTGTGTCACACAGTAATATGCACTGATGGAGCCGAGAGGTGATGGTGGGGTGAGGATAAGAGGATGAATGGAGAGAGGGAGGGACAACGGGAAGGAGTGAAGGGGATAAAGAAGGGGGGGCAGGGGGGTATGTATGGGCATCCAGCCAGTCACATACCCCCCAAACCTCCACTCAGCACCCCACCCACTCGCTATCACCCACTCCACCCATTCCCTGCGAGTTCATGCATACCCTCTAGACCCGTAAGACCCCCCCCACCCCCCCCACCCCACTTTCTATTGCTTCTTTTCCTACCCTCCATGCTCCCAGCCTTGTAATCCCCGTCTCCCTCCTCTCTCCGCTCCTCCCTCCATCCTTCCCCCTTGCTCCTCTCTTCTCCTCCTCCCTTCCATCTCTCTCTCTCTCTTTCTTTCCATCCCTCCCCTCGTCTCTCAGCATCCCTCTCTCTTGGGTCTTCTTGCCGTGGTGTGGTGCTGTTGGCAGAGCGTGGGCGCAGGCGGCACACAGACGGGAGCACAGATGGGCAGCAAGCTGCGCAGGGCGGCCAGGCACACCTGCTCCACACACACTTACACACACACATGCACACACTCACAAACGCACTTGCACAAACACACTGATACAGAGCCCTACTCTGCCACCTCGCCACACAGCCTGCCTGCCTGGCACAGTGATACAGGGACACAAACACAAATACACACTGACACACATGCATACATACATACATACATACATTGATTTGTACATCCATCCATACATACAAACATTTGTGCGTACGCAGATTTGTACATACATACATGCAAACAGTGTTTTTGATACTCACATAATTTTATCATAGAAGTTTTATTCTCTTGTGACTCTTAAAGATTTTAAATTGCACTTCTAAGTAACCTCTAATTTTTGCCTCTACACATTTGAAAAGTTCACATTCACACTTCTTGGTTGACTACATGGAGATCTGGTACACATACACACACACACACATACACTTAACAGTAGCAAAGATAAAGACTTCTTAACACTAAAACATAAATATATCCTCGTATGACACAGACTTAAATAATTAAAAAAATAAAAACAGAAAAAATATACATAAATAAAAAAGAAAAAAAATAATAAAATAACGTCCAATAAAAGAGCTGAGTGAACATCTGTGTGGGATAGCCGGGGGGATTAGGAGGGTTTGGAACATTTTAAGCGCATTAAGGATTAAAAAAAGGTCAGAATGTTTAGCAACATACCGATAAACCTCTTAAGCGAAACCCAATTGGGAGGCTGTACCGCGTTATCCTGTGTTTTGGGGAGGAGAGGGGGGGTGGGGGGGTGGGGGGAGATAGAGTTGACATTTGTTCCAACAAGGAAGGGAATCTGTGTGAACCAACCGTCTGTGCACATACATGTATTTACACACATGCGTGCACGCCCATATGGATGCACACTGGTTTGATGTGGCTACAGAGTACATTAGCTCACTTGTTGGTTTGTATGTTGATGTTAGGGGGTGTGCATGCCTGTGCACTGCACAGACTCATAAATGACCAGCACTGTTTATGAATCTGTCAAACAGTGGTGTGCCACTGCAGAGCCCACTTGTCACTTCTTTCAGTTTTGACCTTGACTTTCTACTTTGGTTTCATCCCGTGTTTACAATCTTTGGCTCGTACGTTTCCTCACTTAGAGAAATGTCATTTGTACATTTTTGGTTTTATCTGTAACTGCAGAGTGCACAGTGCTTTTAGGTCTTGTTTGAATGTGTTTTAATCTGGGCTTTTCTCAGCAGAGCTTTAGTTCCCTGCTTTACTCTGCTCCGCTGGCTGTTTGCTGGCCACGAAGAGTGACTGACTGGCAGCCCTGTCTGACCCCTGTCACCAGTCGGTCAACGGCACAATCCAAAAGGTCACTGAGTCAAAGTCTAATCCACAACTGATGGATGGTGGGTTGGTGGGTTGTGTTGAAAGACAAGACCAGTTTGTCTTTTCTGACCCTGGAGATCAACAGTGCAGCGGGGAGTCACGGATTGAATGGAAGAAGATGAGGTGGAGCTGTGTAGGTTGAGAACAGACATGGAGGTGCTTATAGAAGACCAGATGAGAGCTCCACATAAGACAAAAAATGATGATGAGGAGAATGCAGTATAGATGGAATTGATGCAGAGGAAAGCCACAGAAATATGTGCTGGATGTCAGAGAGATGGTAGGAGTTAAGCCACACAGTGATAGATGGAGGGCTTGTGAGAGAAAGAGAGCAGCCACAGTGGAAATTGTACTGTATGTCAGGCCGTGTTGTTGTGGTTGTGGTTGGAGTCTGGTTGCCCCGGAGCCTGCAGGGAAATTCTGCAATCAGCAACCAACGATGGCAGCCGTCATTACGCTACAGCCACAGAGAGCTACAGCAGTAAGAAAGCAGACTCTCAGCACAAACTTACCACAAAAAGCTGTGTTTAACATCAGAAGTGCTAAAGCACTAATATGTTAACAAACAGTTAGCTGTCTTTGTTGCTACATGTCAAATGTAGGTCCAATATTAGCACAGGTTTGGTCTGCCAACTCACACAAAAATGATCCCTATCTTTCATTGTACTGAGACTTGATCTTAGTTTCTTCACCATTACTCCATTTACTTTGGCTTTGCAGCCACAGGAGCTGGACTTAGTTGTGCAGCTTGGGAATTTTCGAACTTTTTTCTTGATCATTTATTTGAAAACTTGCCTCTTAATTTATACTTTCTTTTGACCTCTTTGATATTGGTAGAATCAACTGGGGGTAAATACAAAAGCAATATTGTTTGTTATATTTAAAATTTTAAATCTGACTTGAATAAGGTTGACAGGGAAAGTTGGAAGAGAACTGATTTCTGCTCATACTTGGCTTTGCTTGTCCCAGCTGTTAAATCAATTGACTCATTCCTTAGAACCATGTAGGAGTCAGTCTTATATTATCTTATATGTGATGGTTACAATAGTTTATAGTTTCTTGCAATGATTATCAAACATATTCCTTTATTTTTACGTGTACATCATCAGGCCACACTGTTACTGTTTTATCTGTGTGTAGTGTTTTTAATTCACTGGTTTGGCGAGGGGCTGCAGGGTAGGCTGAAAGGTTTGAGGTTAGAGACGAGGTTGCTGGTGGTGGAGGTGGAGGGGCATGGGCACAGGGGCTGCAGGACTATGATTGGGTTGCTGAAGGAGGGCTTTAGGGGCTGCGGTGGGAAGATAAGGGGCTGGATGCGTGGTTAGGAGGCTGGGGAGGGACTGCTGTTGTAGGCTGCAGCTGGCAGAGTGGCGATAATCAACAGCAGGCCTCTGTCTTACCTCCTCTCCCCTGTGTTTCTCACTTCTCTACCAAGCTATACGATGCAGTGTTGACCTCCCAGCAGTGACAGTGATTTCCAGTGAGTGATGTAGTGCTGTGTTGTAAGCACGGTGTTTGTTATTCAAGGAACCCAAGCTCGCCGACTAGAGCCAGAACCACTGAAAGCAGTGTCTAGCCAGGTCATCTCATTGTACAGTCTCCATGGCAGCTCTTCAAAGAGCTAAATAAACTTTTTCTCTGTAGACAGCACAGAACATATGATCCAGCACTTCTCTTTAGAATTAAAAGGAATCTAAAACAAAAAATAGGTCATGATATCTGCCATTAACTAACAACATGCATCCCTCTGTATATGATCTGAGAGCTGATGTGGTTTGGCCACTAGACATCAGGGTGATGTTGAGACAGCTATCAGTGTGCTGCATATATCTGCCTGACAGTCTCTTATCTACCACAAGCCTCAGTTTTCACTCTTGGTTTTCACACTCTGCCTTAGCCAGAACATGTTGGGGTCATGACGGGTAACAATAAGCAATATAAGAGACAGCAGGGGCAGGGTTTTCAAGTGCAGGTTTTTTCAAAATGTGATATGTCACATTGAAAACAACTGTTCTCTGTTACTCAGTAATATACAGTGCAAGATTCAAGGTAGGGGATATTATGGTGACATGAAAGATCTCCAAATAAGATATCAGTGAGATAGGAGCTCCATGGCATCAATTACACACACTGCTCCATTGTGTCAATTGGGTATTATGAAGGCCTGAACCTGTTATTTTAGTAACACAGTACATGCATCATTGTTTGTGTTCATTAAGCTCCATATAAATAGATATGGTAAAATTAATAATAATCTACTACTACATCAATAGAAATATAGCAAAGTAGGAAGCAGACTTTTCTAAAGTCAATGTGAAACTTCTATTTGCACTTTGAACTTCCATCTGTGATAATGTCTTGAAGTCTTGTGAAGCTTTGTGGCAACCGTCGCACTCCTGTACACATTGCACTGAGCTATCTCTCAAGCATACTGCACATACAGTAGGTGGCTGTGTATCAACCAGTGCATGTATGGTGTGAGAAATGGAAGTGTTTACAATATGGTAGAGCCCTGGTGAAATACTACGACGGTAAAGAATCCATTGAAGTCAGGTTGTTTTCTCAACAGCTTTCATTAGCCATCATATGTTTACTCCCGAGTGTGTGCCTCAGTGTTTGTCCACGTATAGTGTGTGTGTTTGAATGTGTCTTAGATGCGTCTTGGCGAGGCGCAGCCTGGTATGTTTGGAGTGAGAGTGCAGTCAGTTAGCTGGAATGTGGCGCTCGCCAATGTAGATAGCTGCCAAGCTCTAAGATAGCTGCCAGGATTACACCCAGCCAGTGAGAGACAGAGAGGAGTGCAAGAGATTCTGCATGTGAAGAGAGGGGAAAAAGAAGCTCTCTTTCATTTCTGGTCTCTTTTCTTTCTTTCATTCTCACTCTCTGTCTAGCCCTCTCTCTGTGGATAAACCTGATGCTTCACGTAGGCAGCGAGACAGGTCTGTTATTGTTTCTGCTCAGTAATCTGTGGCTTAGTGTGGCTGCAAGGCAAGTGCTGCTGGCAGGGTCTGTGTGCTCTGTTATCACCTACAGCCTGCAGATAAACACCAACTGGCAGCTTGCTAGCTAGCTGTAACCTAGCTAGGCCTGAAAGGATGTTGATATTTTAGCCCCACCACGGTCCTGGAAATGGGCTCAGTCTCAATCACCAACTGTTAAGTAGTGCAAAAGATCGAAAAGCGCCTGCCGTAGCTGGCAAGCATGTTATGTATTCATAAACATATATGCATAGACACATCTGACATATTTTTCATAGCCTGGACAGGAATGCACCCTCTTTTGAGCAACTCTTCCCAGGACTCATATTTTAAAACCTCATCTTGCAACTCCTCTTTCTGCCTTAGCTCCTCCAAGGTCTAATTGTGGCTCTTCTTGCCAAGACTTAGCATGTTTGTTTCTCTTGAGCAAAGCCCCACTGCTTTGTGGAGCAGTCATAACAGGTGTGTGTTTGAGCAAATGTGTACCTGTGCAGCCTTGTTTGTGTTGCTCTGCTGATCATTTGATCCCAAGAGGAAAAGTTTTGCCTCAACTTTAAGATGCTCTCAGACCCTTGAGCCAGCCAGACGCTAAGCGTGGTCAGCCTTTTCACCCACAGGGTCAGTGTGTGTGTTTATACATTGTGTGTGTGTGTGTGTGTGTGTGTCCAAGCAGGGATTACAACATGTATTAAAGTATGAAACAAAAATTAGAGAAAGAAACAGATTGAGAGAGAGGGTTTCATGGTTGTGTGGGTGTGTGTTCATATTTGTGTATGTGTGTGTATGTGTAAGGTGCTCTGTTTACGCAGACTAAATCCCTACCAGCAAGAAGGTATTAAATAGGATTAGGGCGAGGGATATGATTGCGTGGTTAGATACTAAATGGCATAGCAGCACACTGTAAGTCATTGCACCTTAAGTCAGGAGGGACAGAGGGAGATGGGAGAGAACATTCTTAGATACAAGACTGTCACATAAAAATGTGTGAATTCGCACACATACACTCACAAGATGTATACCATACCCCAGCACATACTGCAAGTCCCTCTTATTCCCTCTCACACCTCAAATATCACAGTCTTGGCAGCATGGATACATAGCTATGATTCATCGAGGCATTATTACACTAACAGTATGTTTCCATTACTTTTTTAAGCGTGCAAAGCAGATCCTAACCATTGTCTTTCTCTCCTTCCTCCTCCCTGTCTGTTTCTGTGCAGAATCTATGGACAATCAGACAGCTGTAACAGAGAGACACAGACATTAAACCACCGCCCAATGGTATGTACACACATTCACATCCATGTCCAAACACTGTCAAATCAGCATACTAGAATTGATTCCATCACATGCTTATCAGTCTTAGCATATTCAATTATGGATCCAATTAGCAAACACACTCACACAGATGTTGATCCACAAACATAGTTGAGATAGTGCGCCCTCTCAAAGGGATGCAATTTTTCAGGGTTCTTCAATTTTTTTTATTTTTATTATTTTGTTTGTTTCCAACACAATTCCATGAATTTCTAATGTTGTGTGTTTTTCCTCTAATCTTTTGTGTATCTATGTAAGTCCTGATCACATTCCTCTGTACAGGGCACCTGAGTTTCCAGGACTGCTTTGTCACCTCAGGGGTGTGGAGATATGTGAGCTAGTCAGGTGTCACAGGTAAGTAGTAAAAATGTATACACACACAAAAACACAAACAAAAAACACTGGAGCAAGAAATACAATTTTGACAATTTGATTTATGCCTTGATGTACATCTGTTTCCTGGTTTGGCCAAAATTGCATGTCCATATGGATTGTTATTTTTCCTCCATTGAAATCTGGATTGTACATATCATCTGCCCCCCCTTTTTTTATTTTTCTTCCCGTTAGCTCCACCAACAGCCACAGCGTCAGGTCCCAACTTCTCACTGGCTGACCTGGACCTTGGTCAGCTACTACAACATCAGCAGGTGGCTCTGGGGCGGCCAGCTCCCTCACCTCCCCTCCTTCCACCAGGTACATGGTCAGGCTATAATCTCCACACAGACAACAGTAGTAAACAGGAGTACAGAGGTGTATATTGCTCAGCCTTAATAGCCATCATGAGTCCAGCTGTTTGCCATTGGCAGAGTCTCTTGTGGGTGAAGCCACCATGTGGCTTTAGTACACATGGCATGTGATTCACTGTAGTACCAGAGGTAGCCTGGGCGAGAATGTGTGAAGTCACAGTAATATCACCAACCAGTATATCACTTCTTATCACAAAGATGACTTTACTGGCAAGTAAAATTAAGCCATTTCATTGAGGGTTTCTTGCTGTGAATGACATTAGTACCACAACCATTCCCTCTTGGAATCTGTCCTGAACCTCTTTGCTGTATATATATGTGTGTGTCTCTCTGTTAGCTGTTCTCCTCTTTATGTGATGTGTGATGGCTCTTTCTTTTCCTCTTTTATTGTCTCTCTTAACTTGTCTCTCTCTCCTCTTACCTCTGTCTGCTGTCCTTTAGGTCTGGGGTGGGGTTGTCACCATAAACCTTCCACGGAGGTAGTTATAAACACCTAAAGACACAAACTTGATGAGACACTTGCACAGAAAACACACACAGACACGCACACACTTGAGAGAGAGGAAGTCTTGCAATGCGGCTGTCTGCTGTCTAACTTTTCTTTCTGTTTTCCTCCTTTTCATTCCTAGTTTGACATTTCTTGTGGTTTTTATGCTGTTCCGCTCCAAGACTTTGTGATAATATCATTGTTTCCACTAAGATGCAAAACTTGAGCCTCTTTAAATGTTTAAGTGCTTGTTTATGGTTCCTTTTAAGTTATGAGCTTTGCGGTGTTGTATCCTTGATCCGCGCCATATCCTGGATTTTTTATATATTTAAAAAAAAATCATGCTTCCTCTTCCCTCTCTTTCTGCATCCCACCTCTCCTCCACCCTCCAAAACATCCTCCCCGTGCCTCAGCTCCACCAAGAGGAAGTCATTGAGCGACAGCGAGCTAGAGCCCAGATGTTTTCTACCCTGGGCATTTCGCCTGCACGCCCAGCTCCTCCCAGTCAGCCCAGCGTGGCCCAATGACATGGATGCAGGTACCCCACCCTCCCCAACCCCACCCCACACCTGTCACCCACTAAGCAAAGTCATAAGAAACTTTTCCTCCTCCTGCTATTTACCACCTCTACCACCACCACAAAGTCAGGCTAGTGCCTCCATCTGATTATGTCCCTTCATCCTACCTCCAATCACTTACCCTCACTCTGGTGATGTACACAGCCCTAGGCCTCCCTCAGAACCTCCCTCTTACCAGCTGATCGGGACTATTTGACAACTTAGAGAAACAGCAGCACCTCATACTAACAAACTGATAATTTGTCCAGGGTGTAGTTATCCTAATATTAAAGCTATGATCACGATGGGCAGGATTTGTTGATCCTTAATACCCTGCCATATATATTGGGAAAGGTAAACATGCTGTGTGTAGACTTAAGAATACAAGATCAAGCTTGCTATAGATTTGTCTCTTGTCTGTGACAAAGACATAAGGATACCTGCCAAAATAAAAGGAACTTAAGTAAATGAATGAAAGGTCAGGTTTAGGTCTAGTCATTAAAAAATATAATGCAGTAACATTACACAGTCATCACTCTCACCTTACTTTGAGGCTATTTTACACTAATTGGAATAGTCTCTTTCTTTATTGTTCGGTAAATGGGTTTAAAAAGCATCAGCATGTTTTAAATTACAGTCTGTGCCATTTTGGGTGAATATTTTCCTTTTCATCACTACCTTTAGAAAATTAGTTATCATGGATAAATAATTGCTAAATGCTATCCACCAAATAGCTCAGACATTGGGAATATAAATGCCAAGATGCATCAAGGTGAAATAACAGCTTAGAGCAGCAGCCTGTGGGCTTTATGTTGGTGTTTCCGTGTTTTGGCAGCAACCCTGCCTCTGTGATTCAGCTTTGGACATTACCCTCTTTATTCTACCTCACCCCTCCAAGAACCCAATAACTCTAAAAAAAAAAAACTAAAAAAAAAACCCTCTCTTGTTCACTTCACTTGAGCCATCACTCCTAAATATCAGGCTACATATTTCCTCATCCTACTTGTAGCCATAATAATCACCGTACATTTACCAGATTTTGTATCAGCCATTCACTACCTCCCTTCATACGAATGTTCCTCTTACCTCTCTCTCTCTTTCCGTCTCATTCTCTCACTCTCTCTCTCTCTCTCTCTTTCTCTTTCTCTCTCTTTCTCTCTCTCTGTCTGTCTCTCTGTCTTTTCACTTCCCTATCTCATTGTTAACAATACCCTTCTCCACTTTCAGTGCAGCACCATTTGGCGAGTGTGCAGGAGAGGAAGATAAACATAAGCTTGATGGCTGCAGTTTCCTTACCATGGTTAGAACAACATTTGATTACACTCATATATATTTTCTGTTACCAGCCTTTATGTAGCTCAGTCATTCCCTTTGTGTGTGTGTATGTATAGTGTATGTATAGATATGTATAATATACCATACATATATATATATATCTATATATATATTATATACTGTATATTAATGTGTGTTTGTATGTGGTGTATGAATATCTGTGGTAAGGACAAAGATAATATACAGAAAAAATGGGACTATAATAATGTTTTGAACATTATCAGATTGATGTCTTTGCTGATCAAAAGTTTCATTTATTGACATCACTTTTCCTGTGATGCGTTAGCAGGATTGTCAAGGATTACTCATTTCGGGCTTAACTTTCATGTATGAAACATAGGCTACAAGTAGCTAAGATCCTAGCTTTATCTCTCTGATGTCAGTCTTCCCAAGCGGCACTTTAACAGACAGATGTCACACATGTACATATCTGTGCATATACACGAACATGCACACACACACACACACCAGTGATCACACACTCCCAGCCCCTCATACGCATGAGCGTTCCACATTAAACACACATGCTTATCATGCTCCCCACCCTGCAGGTGTTCAGGTGCCACCTTGCCTCCATCCCTCTGTCGCTCCATCCCCTCCCTTGCTTCAAATCCCTCATTAAGACGCTTACCGTCGTGTGTGGATCAGAGGTGTAAAACCCTTCCTCCTGCTCCCTTCAACCCTCCATCCCTGTCTCCCTTCTGTCTAATTGAAAACATGTGCAGCAGGAAGGACCCTCGGGAGGGAGAAAACATGTCAGAGAGGAGAGAGGGAGAGAGAGAGGTGAAAGCAGGCAAGTGGATGGGAGGCCCGAGAGAGGGAAGAGGAGAGACTTAAATGGTGGTTAATGAGAGAGAAGGGTTGTCAGGATGTGAACTAAAGGAGCCAAGAACCCTGGTTAGGTTTTGCCCCAGTCTACTCTCACTCGAGCCTCAGCGGCTGCTCTCCTGCTCCTGCTCCACTTAGCTGTAAATGTAATTAAGAGGCTGCTCTCAGAGCCACAACAGAGGCTGCTGCACGCCTTAGAGCACCAGAGCCTCACCTCCCATCTTTTTCCACTCCTCTCTCTCTGTCTTCCTCTCTGTGTATGTGTACCACCCCCTTACTCTCCAAAGTGCAGCACATAGCCTTGTACACCTCCTAATGAGTTTGGCAAATAGAGGTGTAGAATAGCATGCAAATCTGGACCCTTTAGCAATTAATTTACAGAATCCAAGTGAAAAATTAGGAAGCCAAAACGTTTTGTAATTATCAGCCTTTTTTTTTTAATTTTGTGTGGGTTTAGAAATAGTTTAAAACAGTAGCTAGTACAGAACATATCTCACACTTGAGAAACCAAGGGGAAAAAAGGAGACTGATTGGTTTGTGAGAGCACGGATGGAGCAAGTAGAGAATATGCGATTTTGGTACGGTGTGTATCCGATTTTCCAAAGGATCCCACCTGCCACAGGCAAAGCTCATCTGGGAATTCCTGTCCAGGTTGGGGGTATGTAAACAAGCAAACACACACATTACGAATAAACCAGGGGGTTTCTAAAAAAAACAAAACAAACAGAAAACATACACACACAGGTGTGCCTCACCGTCTGTCCCCAGCACCATCTACTCCCCCTGATTTCCTCTATAACCAACAGAACGAGCACACCCAGCGACACACACACAAACACATGTATGAAGATGCATACATACATATGAATCGCACAAACACTGTTACATTCAGATACACACATGGTAGATTTCTGCACACATATCACACAGCTCACACAGACACACACACCACGTGCACAGCTGAAGCATGGTCCCAGATGGTGTTTCCGTGTGTATGTAGCCTTGGGATCCATGAGGATGCTGGAGACATCTGCTCCACAGGGGCTAGAAGAGGGGTGGGGGAGGTTAGTGGAGGCGAATGAAACAAACGTGATTTCATATTAGTTCCAAATGATTGTGAAATTTTCCTGAGACACCAGAGACTTGTGTTGGTGGTGGGGGCCTTGGTGCTTTGAGTTAAATGTTACAGGCCCTTAGAGTCTGACTGGACTTCCATATGTGCTTTAAATCACTGGAGAGAGGAGAATTCCCTGACTTTTCTTCACTTGTTTAAACCACTATCTCCTGTCTTTTCCAACTGTGTGTGCGTGTGTGAGTGTGTGTGAAACGTGTGTGTGTCTGTGTGTCAATGTCTGTGTGTGCTTCAGAGGCGCATCTGGTGGCAGGCCTGTTAGTGCAAAGAGACAGAAGGGTCATCATGGGAGCGCTTGATTGGTTGCCAGTGAAATACTAAAGCTTGCCAGGAGAGGAAACAGTGCAGTTGTGGCACATACACACACACACACACACCCACACAAGCCAGATCAGACCATTGCACAGCCTCTGAAATACTGAAATATTGTCTTTCATATTACCTTGATGATAGTGACTGTGCTAGAACTTCCCGTGTATACAGATGTCAGTCCTCATCTGATCTTCTCTGTGTTTCCTGGCTCCAATTTTTATACTTGAGTTTTATATTATACTTCCAAAATAAAAAGCATAACTACCTCTCTGAAACATAACTGTTTAATCTATAAGGTTCTGGTTTCACACTTTCTTCAAATGTGATCTTTCCCAACTCTCCCTCAGGTGTCTTTCATGGCTTTTATGTCTCTGCAGACTGCTCTTATTTCAGTTTGCTCCCACAGTGTGGCCAGTGTCACCGATCCTGCTAACTGTGGTGTCAGAGTGGGATCGAGTTGTCTTCATGCTTGGAATTTGTCTGACAGTCCTGTCGCCCCAGACTCCCTTTATGGAGAAAAAATATGATTCCTGTGGGAGGTTTCTTCCATCAGACAAAATGAACCTGGTGATCAGTTGAGCATGTCATCCTCAGTTAAAATGTGGATATATATTTTGATATTATTAGTTTTGGTTTTATCTATAATATATATATATATATATATATCCTCTATATACTCATATATCAGGTCTGTCCTCTTTAGCACTCAACAGCTGCCGTGTCCATGCAGCACAGTGTGCTGTTTCTGAATGAAACCTTCTTCTCGTGCAGCCAGCCTGCGCGAAACTGCACGAGAAGCAGACCACAACTCAGCTGGCTGTGTGTGGCAACTCTTTGGTGGCCATCACTCATACACAGAGAAAGCCTGGGTTGGCACCTGAAGAGAGAGAAACAGAGAGGCAGATGAGACAGAAAAACATACAGTGGCACAGAAGAGTTTATTATAGCTACAGTTATTGCTTTGTGGCTCTGAAACGAAGACCAGATTCAGATTGGCTAAGGTTTTTCCGTTTACTTTGAACATGTAGGCTGAAATATTGCTCAGCCCATATTGCATGACTATAAAGCTTGGAATTGAGAATCTTACAGTATATTTCTGAATGATTATTACAGCCTAAGACAGAAAACCCCCATCATTAACAGTCAAGATTTCTTGGGTCTTTTAACATCTTTATTCTTTCTTACTGCATCATTTACAGAGTCTTCTGATTGACTCATTGGAAACTGTCGGGGAGTGAATGACCAACAGCCAAAGGATAGGGAGCAATGCACTGCCATCAACCAGTGGAAAGAAATTAAACAATCTAATCAGAAAATCATGATTATTCAAGTCCCCTTCAATAAGAATCGAACATATTTTTTTTTAGTGTATGTGTTAAATAGCAACATTTTGCTGAATTAAAACCACCTCTCTCTTTTCTCCCTCTTCCCCCCACTTTTTTGTTGATTCCATTTTTTTTAGCCAGGACTGTCCTCGCCTGGTTCACTTAAAGCAGGGGAAGTTTGATTTCAACGCCCTGACTTCCCAGGCGAGGTCCCCCCCATGGCGTTCACACCACTCCCGCTGCCTGTGCTGGCAGAGGTGAGACCAGGTAGGAAGCCTGCCATGAACCCCAACAACCCCAACTAACCCCGCCTCCACTTTTATAATCTGAAAAGAGAAAGGAAGGAGTGTTAACGATCCCAGATGCCATATTTATTTAAAAACTCCCTGAAATAAACAAAGTAAATTCTTGATACGTGTGCCTGAAAATGAAAATGCAGCCGTGCTTGCAGAAAGCAAAACAAACTTTCCAGTCTACAGTTTCAACTACTGAGGAAGCAATATGCCCATGAGTTTCACCTGTTCAGTGTTACTGCTATCATCATGGCTTGGCATAAATTTCTCTCTCTCTCTCTTTTCAGCATCTCTTCATCCATCATTTTTTTTTTACCATCATCTTTTTGCCTGTTTGTTTTAATATTGTGTTCATGGTACCATTACTGCATCCATGCCTTGTGACCCTGATTGCCTCACATCTTACTGCTTGTGCAGTCGTTGTGATATTTATAGAAGTCTGTTCTTGCATTTAAACTGACAAAACTGTTTATTCTGATAATGCCAAGACTTGGCTGGGTGTATTGCTTACCAGATGGAGCTATCAACTTTGCTTTATGTTATAATAGGACCAAACACTTTTAAGCTCTACATGTAAATGCATTCAAACCAGCTGTATGCCAAGAAGGACAAAATCTCCATGACACATTGTCTGAACTGAAAAGAACAAGACAACAAAGGACCAATAGTATCAACACTAGGTTTCACTGGGTTTGTTGCTTTGCTGTGCCAAACAGTGTTTCTTTATATGTCTTTCTTTTTGTTGTTCAGACACACCATCTTAGTTGTATTTTCGTTCATTAAAGAGCGTGTCTTAAGGGTTTTCCTTGTTTAGTTTTCTTGAGAATGTACTAGAGCAGACTACAGGTATGAAAAGGGAGAAGGAAGAAGCAGGAGGATATCTGAATCCATGCAGTTGCACAGATTTACAATGTAAGCGCATAAAATTCTCCAGTGTTTCCAAGTTCTTGTTTGAACAGAGATACTAAAGTCGTTGTCCTCACAAGAGCTTTTTAGACTGCAGGATCTCAAGTTGCCAACAAGTCCCTGTAAATTGATCTCACTTTTCAAAGGAATAAATATGTCCTCCTCTCTATCTCTCCCTCTCATTCCATGCTCTCTCAAAGGGATGGTTTGGTCCTAGCCAAACCAGACCTGCAATGTAAGGTCATTTTAGATCGTTGCCCTCCGTGTTGAAGCATTGAATTTACTTGCGGGCTCCCACAGTATATTTAGAAAATGGTCAGGCGGATCTCGCACCGATGCGCCCGTGTTGTTTATCTGCACAGAGCAGTCCTATACCCCTCGAGAATCCAAAACACCGATTGAATTTTGCGTTTGAGTTGATTCCTAAAATTTGCCCTTCTGTTTTGTGCGTGAGTTGAAGAGGTGTTAGGGACTACTCAGGTTCTTTGTTCCCCGACTAACTTCTCACACTCTCAAACAGTGTGTGTGGACTGTCATTGGGGATTTTCATATTAGAGAGGCTGTAATGAGACAGTGTTTTAGAGATTGTGTATGGGTGCATTTTGTGCACGTACACAGATACCACACACACACACACATCGTGCATGTGTAAATTTACTCTTGTGGGACTCTCTGTGCTAAAATGGCTGCCATCCAAATGAATGTCCCTCGGAGCCTTGGTTCTATAAAGAGACTGGAGGATGATGGGAGGGAGGAAGGAGAGGGATGAAAAGAAATGGGGAGTGAACACAGAGGGGAAGATACGTTAGCAATCACGGTTTTGCTTTGGATGGACAGACTGTAGCTCTTGTATAGGTCTAGTGAGTGTGGTGTTCATGGTGGAGACTGGATGGTTTTATGTGTCCTGTTTTTGGCTCGGACTGATGTGACTGCCAGGTTGACTGTTGTCTGATTATACTAGTCTGGAGAGTCCACCATTGTGGCAGTGATTATACACACACACACACACACACACACACACACACCAATATACGTACAAAGACAGCAGCAACAGACATAGCAATACATTCATACAGACAGGGGTCGTAAATACATACAAACTGAAAGACGCACAAAATTCACGTGCTCTCAAAACCACAGACACAAAAAGACGAGAACACCCGATACAGAAAAACACAAAAGTTTGAGCGAACTTGCACTTACACACATTGTGAGTATAGTATACACAAGAGATAGTAGGTGACAGACATAATCACAGATGCTTGTTCGCCAGGCTCCCCTCACCTAGCAGCTTGCCTCTTTAGTTTGGTGTGCCAAATTGCCAAGTCTCATAGAATCTCAGCAGACAAGACAGACAGTGGAGCCCTGTGTGTGTGTGTGTGTGTGTGTGTGTGTGTGTGTGGTTGGCTGGCTGGCTGACTAATGTCTCCGGGAGGCGTTTTGTGGTCGGCTGGGAGCGGAGGGGAGATTCTCTCTCAGGCTTCAAACTACTGGGCAGAACCGCACAGCAAGGATATGCTGCTGATTGATTACACATCACCGACAAGCAATAAAACAAAAGTGGAAAAATCCAGTGTGTGTGTGGCTCTGTCAGACCCCAGTGGTCTGTATATGTGTATGTGTATGTGTGTGAGAGAGAGAGAGGGAGAGAGAGAAATGGATAAGGAGCAGAAGGCAGAAAATACTATAACACACTCTAGCTTGTATGGGACAATGACAGTGTGCGTGCATATGCAGCGATGCCAGGCCAGAGGTACAGGGAAATCTAGTGGGCTGATTTATAAAATGAATGGGACCAGATGTTGCCCACTGGCGGGAGAATGCCAGTCATTGTAAGCGAAAACAGCTTTACTCAGTCAACCACAGAAATGTCACAGCTATTTTCTGTGTTATGACAATAATAGGCCTATAAGTGGTAACCTGGTCTTTGGTTGCCAGCTGTGTTGGTGCTTAGTTAAAACATGCATATGGTATATACTGTCACCAGGTGTGCATGTTAATGTACTGAATATCACAGTGAGTAGAAGTTGTGTATCCTTAATATGTGTGCTGTCTTTGGGTAGAAATAGAATAGAGATGATCTGAGCCTCGTTGTATTTTCACACTTTTGGTCTCTCGTATCTTCTCCTTAATTTCCTGCTTCCTCTTCTCCTTCCCTCTCTGTTCCTGTTTCCCTTTCCCTTTACCTTTTCTCCCAGGGGTCCCGTGCCTCAGCCTCAGCCCTGCCTTCCCCTCCTCCTCTATCATCCAGCAGTCCAGCCGTACTTCACCCACCCCACCATCGCTACCATCACCACCGGACCCATAAAATTTGTGCAGTTTGTGTGCACTGACTGGGACAATAGCGCACAGGTAAGTGATCTGTGGGTTCAGCAAAGAAAGGTGGCGAGTGGACACTTTCTGTTTGAAGGTCAGTTTATTTTGTGGAATTTGCAGAGATGATGCACAATGAAAGAAAGCAGACTACAAGAAAAACAAAACAGCATCATATTTATGTGAGAATTACTTCAACATCATTTCATATCACTTATTTGTCAGATAAGCAAGTGCCAAAGGTCGAGGTGAGCCTAGACCAGGGATTAGAGCAATCTTTATGAGGTGAAGGAACTTCAACAGGAAGAGAGGAAAATGTCTTTAGGGCAAATGCATCAACACGAGGAGGCGGCCAGATGTGCTTAGACAGAAGAAAAAAAAACCCAGCTGGAAAACTGGGGAAAAGGCCAAACCACATTTGACTCATCATAGGTTCAACATATAATGTAATGCCTTCTCCCAGAGTAAGGTAGGGGATCTTGCCCATCGGTTGTGTTTAGGAAAATATCAAAAAGCCCTTTAAGCAGACAGGCCATGGGGTAGGTTTGGCAACTGGTGGAGGATTTCCTATAGGTAAGCAAGGCTGGAAACATGGAAGAGGCCAGTAGAGTTTGTAGTCAGATCGAGATTAGCAGTGTTTGGAGAGTTGAAAATACATTCATGGAGGAACCTGGCTTGAATATTTAAGACTGCTGATGCAATAGTTGTTTAACGAACCCTCATTGAGCAGCTGCCATTTTAGTAGCGTCCCTATACTCACACTGGGCACATCCTGCAGTCTCTGATCTAATTTATAATCAAAATATCATACAAGTTATATAGAAAGTAACACACTATGACGGTGTTATTAATTAACACACCATGTATGTCAGATGAAGCTGCAGAAGCTAGTGAGTGGTTGTGAATGAGGAGAAACTAACAGCGTGAGCTAATGAGGCTCAGAGGAGAATTTCTGGGACACAGTTGAGCTTCCCAGTGTCGTGGAGGGCCTAATTCGGTGAAAGCGTCAGTGCGAGGAGGTGCCCTTTGATAACATAATAGCATGCCACCTCCATCCTGAAAACTAGTTTCCAAATATCAACACATTGGCACATTACAATGACTGTCAACTGGCTTCGTTCAGAACTATCGACACCGTTTTCCTAAGGTGCGGTGCTGGTACTGTAAACCTACTGTAAACAGCCTTCTGAGCAACTTTAAAAGCACTTATCCAACCCTTTTTGTGTCTCTTATTATCCTTTGTTCTCATTGTACCCACTAAAGACACAATAAAAAAGAATGTAAAATTGCATACACACAGGCCACTGAACTTTGAACTTACACCTTTACACACATTGCTGATTTTTCCTCCTTTTAAAATTCTTACATTGCACTATAACAACTTCCCTTGTAGCTCATTTTCTTTTCCTTGTGTGTGACAATGTTCAACATTTTTCCACTTCTTATTTACCTCACTACTTTTGGCCAGACTGTCTGATATTTATGTGTGTTTTATTTCAAAATTGTGTGAGTTTGGTGATTTCTAACGTATTGTGCAAGTGTGTGTGTGTGTTTTAGCTAGAGTGCTTAAGACTACTTGTGTGGATGTTGATGTCTGTCTATATATAGTGTCTTACCCTTACACTTGGGACTCTGTGTTTGACTGTATTTTTGTGTGTGTGTCTGGGTCCCTGTGTGCACTGTATATTCTGGGGTGTGTCCTGCTCACCCTGTGTCATGGTCGTCTGCAGCAGCCTATGGGTGGCCAGGCAAAATGCCGGGCTCCTTCCTGCTGCCCCGCCTTGATTAGCGCCCTATGCCCCTCCCATGCCCGACTCTAAAAGCATCTTCGCCCACTGACGGATCAGCTCACCCGCATCTCCGTGTAAGTCACCCCCACTCCCTCCCCTCCACAAGCCCCATTACTGCCCCAGTCTCCCCAGACTTCTCTGAGGCCAGTCCAAACCAGTTTAGGCCCCCATAGGTTGATTAGCTCTTAGCTGGCAGCTAATTTGTCCTCTGTTCAAGCAATACTACATCAAGTCTGTTGTGCTAGAACAGATGTAGTCATCATGGGGTCCTGTGTTTATGTGCAGTGCAGCTGCACTGGGTTTCTGTAAACTTGGCTACTACTAAAAAAAGCACAGATCTGGACTTCTGGCCAATACTACTGTATTTTATAGTACACAATGACTGTCTTACTTTGGTAAGTTTAGTCTGCTCAGTCAAACCTCCTTGGCCCAGACTTCCTCTATGTCATCATCACCTTATGGACTATGCGCCACAGTTACTCTACTGCTGTACCAGCAAGATCCAATTCTGAGGCAAGCCGCCTTTAACAAACCAGAGATCCTCTTTCAGCTCTTATCTCTTGTCTCAACTTCCTCTAGGTTGTAGTCTTAGATTTCTCTCTTCATGTCTTTACCAAGCTTCCTCAGCCTCTTTCCTCAAAATCTTTTATTCTCTCTTTTCTCTCTCTCTCTCTCTCTCTGGTGTTGGGTTTCCTGCTAGCACCACAAGAGGCAGTGTGTCTCTCCCTTCTTTTGATGTGTTTTGTAGTTTGGAGGCTGAGCAAACTGAGACCCTGTGCGTTGCCTCTGTAGCATAACCTTCGATCCCAGCGCCAGACTTTGCATGTCTGTGACAGCGGCAATACAATCCCCTTCTCTCATTTCTTTTTTGCTTTGTTTCTTTTCTTTGTTGATATATTCTCATATCCTCCTTTCTTTGTTTCTTTTCCTTTATTTCTCTCTTTTTTCTTTAAGGGAACAGAAATTAGACAATTAGCGTGAACTCAAAACATCGCCCCACTTTACCACCAATCCCTCGCCACTTTCACACAAATCTCTGTAATTAAAAATTAGGGTAACAAAAACATAAATCACAGTGTAACAAGAAACAACCCAGTCTCTCTAAACATAGATAAAAATCTAATCAAGCCTGTCTAATTAATTGCTATACTGGGGAAGCGGGAGAGGAGTGTCGCTCAGGGAGGCGTGAGGCTTTAGTTAGTTCCACCCAGACAGGTGCAATCTGAAGTCGAGCCCACAGGAGAGGCACACACCAGAGGGGCACTGGGCAGACAGCAGGGCACCTTCTCCTCCTTTGTTTATTTTCTCCTCTTCCTGTCCCTCATCAACCTTTCCTCCCTCACCCCTCCAACTCTCTCAGATTAACGTGTCTAACTTTATTATTTATTTATATAAGACATCTATATAAATAAATATAAATAATCAATCTCTTTTCTCATTCCGGTGACTATTTATCACTGTTTTTTTTCTTCCCCTCTCTAATTTTTGTCTCTGATTCTCCAAGATATCGTAATTACAGTCATGACACATACACACACATACAGCACACACATACACACACACACACACATGCATGAAGTACACTCTCACCCTCACTCATGCATCAGTTCCAGCTTCCCTTTCACTGTCTTACATCCCCATCCCTCAACCTCCTCGTCATACAGCAAAAAGTTCTACTCAGCCACCATGTTGGAGTCCAGTGAGCACAACTGCCTAAATTTGATCCTGTGCATCACTGAATGGGTGTCACTTTGTGACAAGATGCTCCTCTGTGTTCATTAAATGGAGCATTGGTTACCGCAGTGAATGATTCTTCCATCGGTCACTTGCCTTTTATTAAGTCCACAGTGGGTCCTCAGTGGTTTATGATTCTGGTGGTTGTGCAGGGCCAGGGGCTGCTTGAGGCAAAGCGTCTGTGAGTAACAGTGCAGCCATATTTGCGGAAATAGCCTTCATGTGCTTTTAATCATTACAGACTGTATCCCCTTGTTAAAAGCAGATTAAATGGTTAAGTGAAGGGGAAAATTACAAAGAACCTGCCGCAACATGAACAAATCACCCATATGACTAATAGGGCATCAATATACAGCCCTGACTGTCTTTCCAGTAATTCATTTGTGATGATCGTAGTCCTGTAGTGAGTTAATATTATAGTAAAATATACAGACAATGATGGAAGCATCAGACTCTACTATAAGCTCCAGTGTGTATGTGTGTGTGTAAAGCATCTACCTTGTCTCTCTCTTTATAGCATACTCACGCCCAGGCTCCACAGCTCCCAACCCGGTTTTGTCGGCATGAACAGGACAACTTTCTGAATATCCCCAGCAGCAGACTCGTTGCCCGCCCAGCCTCCCTCATTTAATTGACATCCACCATCCACCTCCTCTTCCTCCTCTGTTTTTATGTCTTCTCTTCCTTTTTCCCTCATTAGCTCGCTGCAAGCATGGCTGCTCAGCGACACACATAGATGCCACATCCCATACACTTACTGCAGGCATCTTTGGGTTTAAAGGACAAGCATGTCATTCAGAAGCGAAGAGCCACCGTGATACAGAGGCAATACTCCAGACAATGGCTCTGCATTGGCAATGTGCTACAATCAGTGAATTCAGCCCATGGCACCAAAGTGGCGATCAACTGTATGATATTTTCTACTCTGAAAGTTGAGATGTACGTGTAGCCATCATAACTATTACCTGCATCGGTTTGCTAAATCAGACTTAAGTATTTTGACAACACAATCCCAATTCAGGCTTGGCGTGCTAGGTTATTCCAGATTTT
The DNA here is from genome assembly GCA_033238685.1 of Lates japonicus. Classification (NCBI taxonomy): domain Eukaryota; kingdom Metazoa; phylum Chordata; class Actinopteri; family Centropomidae; genus Lates; species Lates japonicus. Next base: position 652,341 of record BRZM01000091.1, read on the forward strand.
GTCATCATATAGCATGGTCAAATCATCATCAGATGAAATCTGCTCCAAGACAGAGATCTGTGGATATTCAAGCTCAGCAGCTGTTGGTGCAGATACCATGAGTGCGAGAGCTCACATGTTAACATATCCATCTCTATGAAAACTGAGAAAATTTCGTCACTGATAAAAGGCCGCCGCGATGCAACTAAAGCTTTGAAAAATGCAAGTAAGTAGACTTTGAGTTGGAATTGTTTTGCCGACTACTATTTAAAGACAGTTTATAACCTGATACCAGTTTTAAAACCTTTTCCTGGAAGCTAGAAACGCCGAAAATGTGGTGTTTGTTTGAGTTGACATTGTACTTGTCCACATGTTACATTGCCTTCTAAGAAAGCGCTTGCAGTGGGATATTATCAGGGTGAAAGTATATGTATATAAATATTGTTGATCATTTGTTTGCAAACTTGCCCCACCATTGACGCAAGTGTTGCTTATGTATCAAGGCCTTTAGTTTCAGTATTGGTTTACGGTTCACTGTACCACAGTGGTTTCCCTACAGTGAATGTAGTGCCAGTGGTTTCAGCCAGCAGTGTTGATTTTATCTCTGCTAGGCCCCTGGTGTGTGTGTGGTACAGCGTGTGAGGCCAGTAGTGCACCTACATTGTGGTTTCAGCTTTGGCTGGCTCTGCCACTAGGCTGCAGTGTCTTGGGCCTCCTCCATCACCAACACAACTTTTCTCATTAGGGGCTAACCCGCACCTGCCTGCATGCTCGGCTCTACTCACTCCCCACATGGGAAACAATCTACATTTTCTCGCTGGCTCTGCTTGGCTAGCCCCCCACCCCTCGCTCACCACCGCCTGCCTGCCCGCCTGCCTCCCTCATGCATCAGCAGCCCACCCTCTCCCTTTCTCTCCCTCTCTCCTGCTGCTCCCTCTAGTATTTTCAAGCTCCACCTGCCACTCTCCCACAGATGTAGCCTAGCACTGAGGACATCACCTCCGTCCAAATGTGTGTGGCGTGTGCACACACGCATACATCAACTCTGTGCCAAAACTCTTGCCCCTCATTTTCTCTCCTAAAAAACAACAGGGCTTTACAGCAGCTTGTCTATTCTAGCTTATTATCTCCTACTGTGTATCAAACATTATTGAAAAATGTCCACTTTGAACATTTCTCTTGGGGTTTCACGGCTTTTGGTGAACCTGGGCACTGGTATCAACTGCTCCCAGTTAGCGCTGAGCCTAGTAGGTCAGTAACAGACTCAGCCAGAGTGGTAACGGGGTCTCTGCCTATCCTGCTGTTCTCTGGCATATGGAGAGAGTTCAGACGATGGCCACTGCCAGCCCATGCGCCGCCTGCTGGCCAACTAGCCAAGACAGAGGGAGGGAGTCTTCCCTGCTGTCAGCGCAAGAGCGAGAGAAAAGCTGGTCTGAGGCTCTCAGTGAGTGAGACCTCAGCTATGCAGGAGCGAGGAGATGAGCGCATGTATGAAAAAAAGTAGAGGGACTATGAGAAAGGAGGGAAAAAGAAGAGAGGGGATGATTAGCTCACTGCACTCCACAGTCCCGTCCCGGCTGTCTGGTTGCCCGCCCAACAACCAGACATGATGTCATAAACAGTTGAACTTGGACTTGAAGGGGTTAGAGAGGGTGAGGTGAAGTCACTTTCTCACTGCCAAGAGGATTACATTGGGAGGCGGAGTGAGAGGAGAGGAAAGAGAAGGGGTTAAGGGAAGTTGGAGCCAGGAGGAGGTTATCTAAAGCACAGGAGCTTATGGGTAGGAAGGAGGGAGGCAGAGTGGTGGAGAGGATGAGCGGAGGTTGGGGGGGGGTTTGAAGCTCTCTATAAGTTTGCTAGAATGAGGGACAGAGATTTTGCTGTTAAAGATGGGGTGATCTGCTGTACTCCCGGGCGAGGCCTGTGTGGAATGTCAGGGCAGCCAGAACAGCTCAGCTGCCAGCCTCCTCTCTGCCCTCTTATCAACTGAAACGCTGGATCCCTGGGTAGCTGCCCTCAATAGCTTTACAGTGTAGCCTGGGACCACTCAGGCCCACAGAGCAGAGACATATTGGGAGGATGCATACATGTAAACTGGTAGCGCATGACAGAGCAGTTATAGTCTTGTGTTTGCTCACTGGAAAGCCATTCAGATGCATACAGAAACTGCTGCCTAATGCTATTTGTAGCTCTGAAATAACAAGTGTTTTTAATGAGTAAAACGCCAGAGTCAGCCCTCTTAAAAGCAGCAAGTGGTGAAGTTGAGGTGGTAACTTTTCGATATACTGTACAGGACAGCGGGCTCAGCAAGAGTACATAAGTGAGGGAGAAAAGAAAGGAGTAGTAGGTGGCCACCCTAGTGGATGAAGGAATTATTTATTCAAGCAGTTCTTCACTGGTTTTCCTGTGATCACTTGAAACAAATCAATGTCCGCTCGCGACTGCTTTTTACTGCTTGCAGTATGCTCCTAGTTGTGAAACAATTCAACAGAGTCATTTTTCTTTTCATTTCATTCAAGAGGCATCAGGAAGTGACATTCCAAAATTAGAAATTCAGTATAAGAAAAAGCAAAGATTAGAGGAATGTCTAAAAAAAAACAGTTTGTGTAGCAGGTTTTTCTGGTTTCTATTAGTCATCCAACCTCAGATTTATCACTGTTAGGGTCAACAATATACACATGTATCTAAGTTAACTGTATAAAGATGCTGTTCTGTGTTTATCGTCCACACCTTTTCATTCTCTGTACTTCTGCGTCCTTCATTCATTACAAGTGTGTGCGTGCGTGTGTTTTCTTTTCTGTATTTTTCACCCCATTTTTATTTTATTTTATTTTGCATTGCGCGCGGCAGTTCATGACTGATGAGAATCAAGCTGAGTCTACATGAAAATCCGCTAATGTTGTTTAAGGTAATTTTCTTTTTCTTTTTCCACAGTCCTGGTTCCTCTGACAGGCCTCTCTGAATCAACAGCTAAAATTGTCATGAAAATTGGAAATTTGAAAACAAACACATCACTGCTGATTAAGAACAGACTGCTGACACTAAAAGGTCTTTCTCTCTAATAACACTATTCAAAGAGTCCTACTACAGAACCGAAAAAACCCTCCCACATCCCTCCCCACGCCCCCAAAGGACTCTCAATCACCACAATTTGAACAAGGAGCATTCATCCCCTTTATCAGGAGGCTTCAATGAGATTGAGTGGTTAGACTCAGAATGCAAGGAGGAAGGAAGATGAGGAACTGTCTCACACACACACACACAAACACACACACACACACACCACGAGAAATGTCAGAAAAGGAAGCGCCAATATGGTAACCTGACCGATGACCAATTATACATTTGTTGTTTCTTTTTTATGTTTTTTCTTTTCATTTTGTTGTCTCACAATGAAACTCCATGCATTGGCTGGGAGATCAAAAAGTAATGATAAATGATGAAGTCGGATGCAAGTTGAAAAGATTTCCTCCATATTGCACGCCTCCATATCTACATATTTCTCCACTGCCTCTTCTTCAGGTCCATGGTCCCCCAAACCCCCACCCCCACCCCACCCCATCCTCATCACCTGGGCTAGCGCTGCTCAGGTTCCAGAGCAAAAACAACTGCAGCCATGCCTGCGTGTAAATCGCCACACTCTGCCCGCTTCATTCGCTCAGCCCTGAGCCTCTTTCATTTCTGATTGGCCAATCACGGTGACACCATCCGATGGTGTTGACATATAATACACTAAGTGGCTGGTCTTTTGTTTACCTGTCATCAAAGTATCGGAAGTCCTGCTGTGGGAAATGATAGCCATGAGGCGAAGTGCGGCAGTGAACACACAACAGACAGTCATAACACTAACTCCTGTGTGCTCTTTACGTCCCTCACCTATGCACTATTAATTTTTTGAGGGATGAACAGTATTGCACATCGATGGTCGAATGGCGATTAGTGAAGTGAATCGGGGCTGGCTGCCACTGCGGGAATGTGGCTGCACTGACATTTGGTCTGGGCCCTGGAAACATGCAGCGTGCGCTGTGCTCACACACAAACAAACACACGCGTGCGCTTGCATACAGACCATCCTCTCCGAATAGTCATGCACAACCACTCACCAATATCATCTAGATTATTATTCAGACATGGAATTTAATTTACAGGAATACTACCGCAGCATCAACTTCATATTATTAGCTTTCATTTTGTTTAGGTGTTTTCTTGCGACTTTTCTTTTTCTTTTTTTGCGGATTTGGTTTGGTTTGTCTCACTTGGGTTGTTTTAACCTTCTCTTGCATGTCATAACATTTTTCTTTAGTTTTGCAGTATCGTTAAATGTCGTACTTTCGGTTCAATGACAGATTTCAAGCGAAACAATGGCAGTTTCTCAGATCTCTCTCGCGTATGGACAGCACAGTAACAACAGCTCATCATGCATCCCTTACATTGCTTCCCTGCATATCCCTTGGTCCAGTCACAGGAAACCCAGAGGAATACTGCGCACACATACACATGGACACACATGAAAACATGCATAACACCCACCAATGCTGACACAAATTAGCCAGGAAGCACTTTATATTTGGTTCTCCAAACTGCCTTTGTTAATGGTTTTCATTCACTTTAGATTTGTCTTTTTAATTTGAGATATTTTTCTATGTAAAATGTTGCAATGAAATTACTATTGGTATTATTTCATCATGACACAATCCAACAAAAAGCCCGACCTCACAAAATAACTGGACTGCCCTAGCTGTTGGTTCTATTTTGCAGGATAGTAAACAGGGCTGAGACCCTGTTCTCAGCCTCTCTAGTAACATTAGCTCTATGTGCCTAAAAGACATATATCAAGACTATAACTTAATATGTAGAAATTACTCTGTGAGCCCTTCATGCAATTAGTAATAAACTTGACTTCAGGTTCTCTTCCACATATAAGCTAAAACTACGAGAGATAGTAGCGTTGTGGTGCGTAATAAAACCGTAACCCTAGGACAGATCTTTATAGAGGGACTACCAAACTTTTTTTTTGTAAAGACAGAGATTATACATATATATTTATGATATATGCTCCTTTTAACTTTTACTACATGAGCTTGTTGGCAGTCTAGTTATTTTTCTGAACTCTCACCCCACCACCCCACCTCCTTACAACCGTTTCAGTAACATCATCTTGCTGTTACCAGTGCGAATCAAGCGACCACCGCCGCCGCTGCATGCAGGCGCAACATTATAATATACCTAGATGAACATGTCAAAAATGAGCAGTAGGTTTGAGAAGAAAAAAAAGTGTTTGTTTTGATGAAATGTGTTATTGAAAAATAGTAATAGATTGAGCCGTGCAATGCATTAGGTAGATCATTGTGTTTGTCTGTTAGAATTTTAAAGCTAAGAGAGAAAGAGAAAAAAAATGTATTTGTTTCAAGTCAAGTAGCTCGGGACTCTAAACTAGAGAGGGCCATGTGAAAATCTAGTCTTTGTAAGTTGGGGTATTTGTTTTTATTTCCTTTTGTCTCTTTTTAATGTTTATGTGTAATCATTTGTTTATAAGAAAATATTAGGAGGCTGAAGGAAAAAAATTCACAACTTCAGAAAAAAATTCTCTATCATCAGATGAAAACTGGTGCTTTAACACACTATAAAGTAAATTCAGAACTATTATAAATGAATGGCCAACCGAACAAAATAACAGACCATTTAAGGAAACATTCCTCTCCTCTGTTTATTCTTCTTCTATTTGTATTGAGTGGGGAAGGTTCCTATTCCTTAAGGTTGTGACACAAAAGGCATTTGGTTCAACCTTTAGAAAAGAAAAAAAAAACCTATATACTGTCAAGCCTAAGAAACTCTTCAGATAACTTACCCATACACTGCCCGCAAAACTCACCAGCAAAAACAAAACTTAAAAAAAACCCTCCCAGTTTAATTCATTGTTCTCACCTGCATTGGCATAGTGACATGACAAGTTCCTCCTGTGCTGTGGAGATGCTTCATCAGAAATCTTTTTATTCCCATGATCACCTTGTATGTTTCTGAATCTAGAGCTGGATGGAGCTCAACGGGTTGTCGAGACACCTGAGTTAAGCCGGAAGAGTGTTGAGTTAAGACAAGTCTGTCTCCTGTGCAGATATAGAAACAACTGAAAAGAACAGCATTAGCTTAAATCAGGCATAAATATGTGAGGTTTGAACCATTTATGAAACAGGCAGCAAGGTGAGCCTCTCCCCTGTTCCACCCCTCCTCTGTAAATGACTCTTATGATGCTTGTGCTGTAGTGTATAGTTCCCAGCAGTTAAGGTTGTCCCTTAAAGTGCCTTTTGTTCACAGACTCCATTTGTAATCCAGATCGCCCCTTTTTTTTCGAAATGGCTCGAGGTAGCAGGTTGCCCTGAGTGCCGCGGGGGGAGGCTGGTGCGTCACTGCAGCGCTCAGGGACAACTTTTTCCTCTGTTTCAAAATAAATCCCCTCATTGCCTCCCTATATCCTCTCTTCCTTTTTGCAAAGCCCGTATATATATATATATAGTACCGAAACTAATTGTGAATTAGTTCTTTACTTTTATTGATAAATAATAATGACAAAAAAAATTTTTGAAAGGCAAAAAAACTTGTTCCTCGTTCAGCTCTTGCTTTTTTTCTTCCCCTCTCTCCACTGTCTGTTTTCTCTTAGACACTGGAGTAGTCTGTCTTTAATATTGTCAAAATCTTTTCCTCCAAGTCTCCTGCCTCTCTCTCTCTCTTTCCTCTCTCTCTTCTCTCTCTCTCTCTCTCCTGCCACTCTCCGCTGTTGGGAGGTGAAAAAAAATATTGCCGAGAAAAACTTTTTGTCTGAGCAGAATGCAGTTAGCTCACATGTTATTCTTGTCTGTGGCCCTTCATTGTGTTACCATACCCATCTTCTTCAGCTTCTCCATTCAACAGCTAATGTAAGTGAACAAGTGCAGCTGGCGGGCTTTTGGGGTGTCCTTGGGTGGGTTAGGAAGGGGCGACAGGGTTGGGGTTTGGGTGAGGTTTACAGAGAAGATTAACGAGGTCGAGAGGGCTGGACGAACTGCTTTGGGATGTTGGAAAGGGGCTGCTTGGACTAGGATATCTAAGAGTTTGCTCTTTTGTTTTAGCTATTTATTTTTTGGCTTTGTTTTATTCCCCCCGTTTTGTTTCCTTTTAATTTGGATTTCTTTTTAATAGTTGCTATCAGGGTATGCTGTCATTTAGGCTCTCTTTGAGGATGCCTTGGACTGTAAATCAGAAAGCTACAAGCACCTTATAACCGGACTTGTCCTGCATGAGGCTGGAAAGAGGGGGGTGTTGCATTTCCAGGACATATCCCACATCCATTCAAACCAATCTTTTAAAGTGAAGTATTATTATTCACGGCGGGTTTCACACACAGTGAAACTCTCAGCAGTATTAGCCATTTACAACACAACCAACCAGATAGTTAAAAGGCCAGCATGAACCTGATCTCTCAGATTGCTGAGGATTCAGGAAAGTCCCTCCATTTTTCTCCTCTGACCACCTCATGCTGGACTGCTCCGTGTCTTTGTTCTGTTGTTCATTTAGTTCTTTATCTTCTTAAGCGTGTATGGTTATTGGTGTAATAGGCAGCACCCTAGGCCCCCCTGACTCCCAGCTCTTCTACGCCTCTGTCTACACCCTCAGTGCAGCACCACTTCTTTGTGAGAACACCCCCAGAGCTCTAGGTGAAATGCATGTGTTAATTACAGTTTCTTTTCCATAAGAAGAAAAACACAGTTTGAGAAGAGCAGCACCTGATTGAATAAAAAGGATGTTCTTGACTGTACCATCCTGCTGTGCCATGTCTTTCTTTCTGCAGACTGGTGCCTGAGCAAAGAATGGAGCTCTGTGATGTCCTGCAATATGCCTGATATAGCAGACATAGGCTATGCATATTACAATGGATAGATTTCTGACATTTCAGGGACACACACGGCTCCATGGATAACAGTGCTGGTCTGTCTTTGGTCCAGATTAAAATATCTTTACTGGATGGATCACCATGAAACTTACTCGTCCATGGTGCCCTCAAGATAAATTCTACTGACTCTGGTGATCCACTGACTTTTCATCCAATACCATGAGCAGGTCAAGGTTTTCACTTATTCGATTCGGCATTCGATTTTGAGCAAAATGTCTCTGACTATGAACTGTAATAACTGTAGTTATCAGCTAAATTTTCATCTGGCATCAGGTCAAAATGTAAATTCTCCAGTTCTTGTGTTTGTGACCAAACACCTGCGGATCTAATAACATTCCCATCAGCCTCAGGTGCACTTTGCTAACAAGCAAATGTTAGCACTCTGGCACACTTAACTAAGACGGTGAACATGGTAAACATTATACTGGCTGAAGGTCAGCATGTTAGCATGCTGATGTTAGCATTTAGCTCAAATCACTGCTCTGGCGCGAGCATGGCTGTAGACTCTTTGTTACATCCATAGAGGGAACTTAAGTTTAAAGTATTTTCAAGTTTTCCTTGAAGCAGCAAAGAAGCAAAGAAACTGTGAATGTTCAGCGCAAGTTTGAGTTTAATCTGGAACATGTTTGAAAGTGACAAATGCAAATTTTGGTCAAAATGTGCAATTAAATAAACACAACAAAATGAGATGGCAACTGTGTACACTCAAAGTGCCTTGACATAACCATAACCATTTTTATGGTTATGTTATGTTCTTTCAGTTCATGGTTTCTCAGAGGTACTGCAGTATATCAATGTATGAAAAAAGTAAAGTTCTAAATTATCAATTCAGCTGCAAGTAATGAGGATATTGATGATTGAAGACTGAATTAACATAGTCAAACATCTTTGGCTTGGATATAAATATATATATATATATATATATAGTAAAGTCCTTCAAGCCATTTGGCCCTCTCCAGACGGGTCTGTTTGAGTGGCTTGTTCGTCTTGTTGCTCTGCCATCTTGAGACATAAAGAAAATGAAGTTATCTCTTACATTTTATGTGATGGGAAAAGTGAAAAAGAACATCTACTTAAAGACAACCTACTTGTGGATGATTAAGTGCCTCTGGTGCGGGGTCAGTCTCCTGCACCGGGTGGTATTTGTCCTCACTGTCCTCACTGTCTTCTTGTCCTTCTTGCACTTGGACAGGTAGCAGCACTTCTTCACCCTGGATGTGAGGAGGTTTCACAATAAGATCTTTTAAGGGTCTCACACCAACATTAACTCCAGATGTTGGAGGAGACACTTACCTGAGCATCATTTAGAGCCTCCGGTGAAGGATTTGTCTCCTGGATGGGAGGGTACCCATTGTAAGGTATTGCCGCAGGCTGAGGTTGTGGCGTAGGACGGGTTTTAGGAGCCTGGCTTGGTGGCACTGGTGGCACCGGTGGGGGCAGGGGTGGAGGAGAAGCTGTGTCCTAAATGTATGAAGAGTGACATTAGAGAAAGTACAAGTCCCACCTTGTATCCAGGCTGGGCTTCATTGTACTGGCCTCTGTCTTAGAGCAAATTTTCTGAGTGGTCTTTCTGGATAGCTGAAATATGATACTGGAGTTGTTTATCCATAAACTTAATGTGTATCTCATAGAGTGGTCACGTCCATGGAAATCCGGAGGGTTAATGATAACACAAGGAGGTGTTTACATTCAACAACTGCAGCTATATCAAGCATGTCGGATTATTTTTCTAAGGCTGACTCAAATATTTTCAAGAATAGTTTTGATTATAGGCACGAAGATAAATAGATCACCACAGCTCCTCTGTAATCTCTTTCTGTGTGTTCAGAGCTGAGATGCTACACATTAACTACAATGTTTGGCTGTGAGAGACTGACTGAAATAGATTGAGCTCAAAAGGAGTTCAGTATTCTCCACCAGAATTACACACCTCACATCAGACCATAACGTAGGGACATAAAGGTAAATACAATTTAAGAAATACAATATGAATTTGGACCCATGACCTCACATGACGCAGAGTATTTCTACAGCCTTATGCTCCTTCTCTACAGACTGGTCAAATTTGAGCAAGACTTAGGCTATATTTTATAATATAAGCTAGATCAAAAAGAATAGTAGGCTTGTGTGTAAATACGATATCGTTGGTTATATGTTGCATTTTGTTGTCAGGGATACTTCTCTGAAGGTTTGTACTTTCATGACTGTAATGAATCATGAGACCTGGCCTCCGACTTGTGTTTTGCTATTTTGTCCGATACAGTGAACTGGGCTCATCATACAACACTGTAGAAACCAGCAAGCTATCTCAAATATAACAACAGTAGACTGATTATGTCGCTAACCAAGATATTTATTACAGTGAGTCACTGTGCATCAATCACTTTAACTTTTTTGCTACTGTAAATCATTGGTCGCCTCTCTCTCCTCTTACCATCTCAGTTCTGTCAGTCTGTCTTCAATCAATAAAAAAAAAGTCCCGGATGAAATCGGAGCAGGACGGAGCAAAGACCGATCTGTAAAAATATCTCTCCGCTCGTTCCCCGGCAAAGAAATTAACGGTAACACGTCTCCCGTGCGTGTGACTGTTAATAACGTGGTGAGATCCGCCCCCGGTTCTTCTTCTTCTTCTTCTTCTTCTTCCTCTTTTTATTACACCGCCGCCGGTCATCAGTGGTGGCGACTAGATCCGTCTCGAAAGGAGCCAGGCCTGACCAGCAACAACAACACAGCAAGACTGATTAAAGACAACATATTAGTGTGCATGTGAGTTATATGCGCCCGAGTTGACCCCGATACCAACGTAGATAACGATAACACGAGATCAAGGCGGCGGCTGTTCCTCTCCACCTACCGCAGACCTGCAGGGCGAGATCTGATCTAACAGCTGGTTGGTTTAGATGCTGGATCAACAATACGACCAAGAGTTATTCTGTTAACATGATAAGTGTTGTGTGGTTTATAGTGACTTCTATCAGTCACAGAGGCTGAATACCAGAGGAGGAAGAAGAAGGCAATTCTTAACCTAAGTAAAAGTTGTAATACCACAGTGTAGGCCTGCTGTAAGTACAGTATTTGAGTAAATGTGCATTCCACCATTGCTTATATTACAAAAACCTCTCATAGACTGTGGGATGTCAGGCCCTGACAGTCTAAATGTCTGACTGATTAATAATGAAAAATACTAGATTTCTTCTCTGTGCATATTATGACCATGGATTCATGTTTTGAATTTATTAAATGTAGTTTGAGAGGGACAGGTCGATCACTTGAGTCTTATCAGCTGATTTATACACAGCTGCAAAGTCATATCATGACAGATAAAACATACTTTATACTGTTAGACTGTTATGTTGTGTGAACAATTAGTTTCATGACCTTTGTCTTTCAAGATGATACCAAAAATGGAAAAACTATCCTTTGTAAAATCAGTCAAACCAAGTATCTTAATAATGAAGATCATCCCAAAAATGTTTTACCATGAACACAGTCATGAAACAAATGAGTTGTTGACTTTTCACCACAGAAAATGCAGCAGGGATCCATTTGTACTGATAACCAACTTTTTACCTTTTTAAGTCTTTTATTTTGAATGTCTGAGAATGTACAAGCTTGCTGATGACGCTATTTCCGCTTTGTGTTTTTCTTTTGTAAACACAAGAAGCCAACACAAAATCACGTCTTTGTTGGGGTTAAAATCTGTGTCACAGGTTGTTTCACCAGCCACCGTATAACTCAGCATCAGGCAAGTGACCGACGTCGCTTCTCCTATCCATTCTCCGTCCAGCTCCTCGTGGAATGACAACAAACTATCGGCTAACAGCTAGCTAAGCTGACGCCAAGCCGAATCGTTCAGACGGCAGCTACCTAGCTTGGCTCCAGTTGACGCTCGTTAAAGTGTTTGTCGGCCTTAGAAAGAAGTGGTCCCTCTCATGGTGGTCTCAGTTCAATGGGGAACTGTCTGTTTTCGCAAGGCGCGGATGACCTGTCGCTGCTGAACGAGTCCGAGGGGGGCAGTCTGCCCGGAGAGCCTCCGCCGCCATACCAGGTGAGCAGCCCGGGGCTCAAGTTAAATACACTCCGGGGATTTAAGAGCATGTCACCCCATTACTTTAAATAATTCATTACCATGTAGTCTATTAGTGACTGATGGGGATTGTTATGTTTGTCGTAATGCTGTTGACTACAGTGTCTTACTCCCTATAAAGCAAATATACATTATTTAAAGTTGGCGTGGGTCAGTGATCGAAAAGCTGACATGCTGCACATTCAGAAAAGTACAACTGTAATCATAATGCAGACGTCAAAGCTATATTTTAAAATCTAACGACAGCCTAAATCCCACATAATACTAAGACTTAAACAAAATTGTGTTTATATGATCCATCACACTACACATAAGCTGGCTATTCTCCTAGTGTTGACAAAAGCACAGGAGCAAGCACTGTGAAGTCTGATGTTCTAAAAAGACTTTTAAAACTTACCAATATCAGTATCATCCTCAGAAATGTAGTGTCTGTCAGTCTCTAATGCAAATGGCACATTGACGTACAGTACTGTGTAAATGTAATGGGCAGTAAAAGTACGGTGAGGATGCTCTCAAAGATTATGCCATGAACACTTCTTATTTATCAGGTAACTTCATACAAAGTGCAGTAAACAGGGAAGAACCTAAATTAAATCAGTACTTAGAGTGACCTCCTGTTGCCTTTTAAAACAGCACCGGTGCACTTGCACACATTTTTTCAAGGTACTTTGCAGCATCTTGGAGAACTTGCCACAGTCCATCTGTGAATTTAGGCTTTTTCTATCTCTTAATGTAACCCTAGACTGACTCTATTGTTGAGATAAGAGCTCTGTGGGGGCCACATCATCGTTTGTAGGACTCCTTCTTCTCCAGTAAATGTAAAATCCCCCTTCTTTTCTTTCCAGGAGCGCACACAGCCAGTGCCAGTGTACCATCCCACCCCGGGCGAGAGTCGTCTGGCCAGCCAGCTGACAGAGGAGGAGCAGGTCCGCATTGCCCAGCGCATCGGTCTCATCCAGCACCTGCCCAGAGGCATCTTCGACCCGGGCTCTGACCCCTCTGACAAGAAAGTTAAAGAGTGAGTCTTAGATAGGACAACCTCGTCACATCTTTTTTGAATTTAATGTACCATTTTTAAAATAAAGCTGTAGCCTAAGCCCTTTGGATAGATAAGTTGTGGTAGTGTGTGGTCACTTAAGCACTGTAAGCACATCAAGCACAGTCAAAGACTAGTATTCTCTCTGGCACAGTTTGTTATAGATTTTAACCAATCAGAAGTCACAGCTGACTGCAGTCATTATTGGTCTTAATTAAATACCGCAAAAATATATTTATCTATTAAAAATCCCTTTTTTAAATGGCTTCAACAGGTCAAAAAGTAATCATTGATTGGTTAATTTATTATTAAACATAGATTGGATGATCACTGATATTGCACACAAATTGTAGTTCTACTTACTGTTTGTAAAATTTAGCATTTAGAGAAATGAAGATATGTTCATTTTTAACAATGCTTGTGGAAGTGTTATTGCACTCTGTTTGAAAATCTGTCAAAGTGGTTAACCTGACCTAATTTCACAAGCAGGTTTTCTTCATGTTTGAAGCTGAATAAGCAAGGTGTGTTGACTCTCTCTTTCCCACAGGTGTGTGATCTGCATGATGGATTTTGAGTATGGCGATCCCATTCGGTTCCTGCCCTGCCTTCACATCTACCACGTGGATTGCATTGACCCCTGGCTGATGCGCTCCTTCACCTGCCCCTCCTGCATGGAGCCGGTAGACGCAGCCCTGCTGTCCTCTTACGAAACCAACTGAGCAGCCCCAGGTGGCTGCTCCTGCCTACAAGTAACTGCACCATTTTTTTTAGCCAAAACTGTCCTAGCTGTTCAGACAGGTAGCCAAGGTGATGTGGCATTATGCAGATGTTTGGAGGGTGTTTTTAGGATGCAGTCAGATGTTGAAAACTGTGCCCTACAGTACATTGTTATAGGTCTGACTCTTTGCCTTTAATAGTAGGACAATGTGCCAAATCAAGCTAGATGAAGAATATGGAAAGCTGTCCAAGTAGCAAAATATTACTGCAAAGTAATTTCACTTTTCTGTGACTGACAGTCGATTTTAATTTGTGATTTTTATGGTACTTAAATGCATGTCACCAATGTCATTTACTTCCCCTTTCAAGACCTAATGTGCAATATGTAATATCAAAGGAGAAAATGCAGGAAATTTGTCTTGATCAAGTGGACAGCATTGTTGGTCAGAATTGACAGTGTAAACATGAAGTGAAGGTACTGTGTTTTTCAGATGTACCCATGGCCTTGAATGTCACAAAACACACACACAGGCCTCTCTACTGAAATGCAAATCATCAAAATACAGAAAAATAACAAAAAAATTTCTGAACAAAGATATGCGAAGAGGTCCCATGATCATTCATGAGAATCGTCATTTCAGCTTTTGAAGATATCTGAAGATTGATTCTGTTTTCTTAACTAGTGTTTGTTGTCTGGTCCGTTTTTCCTTTGAAGCTGCTGTTATAAATGTGGATCTGTTTTTGCCTTTCCAAAATATGGATCCTCTCCTTAGCTTTGCCTCGGGTTTGTGTTCCTGGTTTTGTGTTTAAAGAAACAGTCCTCAGTGTGTCCTTTTCATTGTTTACTCTCAGTGACATTTACAAAGACAAGATATGCTGTGCAGTCCCTCTTAAAGCACCTTGGGGTACCCCTCATCTGGCACTCTGTAGCTTATAGATTTCATAGATGATTGTGTGTTTTGATATATGTGTGAGTGTGTATATGTGTCTTTTTTTTGAGGGGATGGTGGGTAGAGAACTGGCATGTTGAGGAAATGTTGTGAATTAACCCTGTTGGTTGTAAACCACGTTGTAGTTATCTCTCTTATTCTAGTTGGAAGCGGTTGGATTTTGTTTGTGTTGATGGCTTTCTTACAGCAGGTGATGCATTTCCAGAACTCCTGGGTCTGGTCAAACATAATTCTTCTATCTTTTGGTATTAGACGTGTATTCTCTGATACTGACTTCATAATGTATAGCACAAACAAGTAAAAAAACAAGAGAAGCTACAACAGTAGAAAGGAATGTATCTTGAATGTAAAGTATTATTTCAGCTTTTAAATATTTGGACAGAATAAGTGACAATAAGAAGACATTTCTGATTTACTCAGGCTTCTGTGCCTTTTAAGGTTGAGGTAAGCCAATTTCCGGTGAAGTACAATCATTTCTGACAGGACTTTTGTTTTTCCTTTAGTTGTCCTCTAGAGGGAGGCAGATACCAGCACTGTACTGATTTGTGTCACTGTCAAACAGGCCTAGGATGAAGTCAGACGTTTTCTCTGGCTGCTGTTAACAATCATTTTGTGTTTTAATTTATAATGTGTGCTGCCAGTGCACAGGTTTTAGGAAAATCATGAAAACACAATAAAAGTGAATACCAAATTTTACACTATGTGTACGATGTGCTGTTTTTTAAACGTGTGAAAGCCAAAGAGGTCACTGAGGTGAAAAAAAACATGATTTCTTTTTGTTTGGCTAAAACATAGTTATTTTTTAAACTTATGTGCATGCAAGCATAAATTGTTTGTGACAGGATTAATTCACACAACAGCTGGAACACTGTTTAGTGACTCCACTTAGCAGATTTATTCAGTTAAGTGGTTGTGACTCACCATTCCTAACAGCTTATTTGTACCAACTTACAGCAGACTGGGAAACATGCAAACGGGACAGCAACAACAACAGCAGACTATTTAATGTATAGAGCAGTCCTGGACATGTTGTAGTTAAGTGCAGTAAGTCTTTGCTAATATGCTCTACATGTTATATTGTTAGTTACACCTGTCACCACCACATATGTATCAGTTTATTTCTGTGTTTCAGGCAAAACTGTCAGTGAGTGGTTTGACAGAACAGAAATCTAGATTGGATTTAATTATCGATTGTCTAATTTAATGAAAATAACAGTTAGTGCCAGTGCTCATTTCAGAAAGTGCTAGCCTGATGAAAAGAAGGCAAAAATAACTGTGTATACTAGACGGTTTACCAGCAACTGTGTTCATTAATTGTACAACCTTGTGAACAGGGAGTCTTTCCCAGAGTTTGACCAGGAACCATGGGCCAGATGAACAGCAGGCACATGGTCGGATGCCAAAACATTAGCGGAAATGTCAACCAGCTGGACCGTGAACATCAGCGGTGTCATAATCATTACAAGAAGATAGTATATGTGAACAGTGCCAACCCAAGCACAAACAAATGTTTTACAAAATTGCAAGAGAAAGAATATTTTCTTTCAACAGAATATTTTATTACAAAAATAACATATTTACAGTGTTAAAAGCATTCATATTTCACTTTGCCTCATAACTGATAGAGGAAAAATTGTAGCATCAAAAAGCCATTTCAGTCAATGTACATATAAATGTGGTTCTCTGTTAAAATACAAATATTACACAGTATTTTGTTATTTATAGACAGTTAAAATCTTACAGACTTAAGGTATAATCAGGTAAGGGTTTTCAATAGTCTTACAGTACAAACCTTATCAACAACAGACAAGTACATAGTATTTATTGTTGTGTCTCTAAAAAGCATAGATTCCCATACTGACAGTAGCCAGAGCCACAAAGAGTCCCAGGACCATCCTCAGCAGTGGGGAAGTGTTGATCATGGTTCCAGGGATCTGGAGCGTCGTTACTGGTTTGGAGTGTGCTGAGGCATTATGCAGGTGGTTTTCAGTGACACTCAGCAACTTCTGTAAATCATCAAAGACCTGTAAAACAAAAGGCAAGAACGTCCATCAGCCGCTTGTTACGTCATAAACGAATGCAAAGGAAAAGGTTAACTTGTGAGGTGAAGCTGTCTTCAAAGTGACGCCTCTGCTTAACCATCACTGCTCCTCACCTGAATGTTAAACTCGAAGGCTCTGACGGCTTCCTCCAGCACGCCGTTCCTCTCCTCCTCCGTCAGCTCCACGCTGTTCATCCGGCTGCGGTAGAGCTGTTTGAACAGGTTGGGGCTTGAGACTCCAGGGAAAGCAAAGAATGACAGACCCTCGTTGCTCTTGAGCCCCATGGACTTCTGGGCGATTCTACCTAGGATCTGCCCTCCAGACAGGTCACCGAGGTAGCGGGTGTAAGCGTGAGCAACCAGAAATTCAGGGTTTTCTTTACCAATCTTTAAAAAAAAAAATCAGTGAAGTAAAGTGTTAATTCAGTATCACCTAGCAGACATTTAAATATGAATGAATAATTCTGTTTAAATACTTGTATGTAATGAAACATACCTGTCTGAGTCTGTGGCAGTATCTTTTAGTGGCTGTGGGGACAACAATCTTCTCTCTCCAGTCCTGGCCGTAGAAGTACTCCAGGTCTTTCTCGATGGCCTCCAGCCTGGCCAGTTCAGCGGGGAAGTAGATGGGTGCGACACCGGGGTGGTTGGAGTTCCTGTCCAGCTCTTCCTCCAAGGCCTGGTAGATCTCGTAGAGCGAGCACAGGAGGAGCTGAGGAAGCGAAGGAGGAGA
This sequence comes from Lates japonicus, assembly GCA_033238685.1. NCBI lineage: Eukaryota > Metazoa > Chordata > Actinopteri > Centropomidae > Lates > Lates japonicus. Next base: position 669,808 of record BRZM01000091.1, read on the forward strand.
GGCAGTGTCAGAACAAAAACCACTGGAACCCAGTATCCACCACAGGTAAAGATCTAAACATTCGAGCAGAGCGTACCTTATACTGTGCAAGGGTGACTTGTCCCCTCTGGAAGCTCAGCATCAGTTCTGTGTTTTCGGCCCTGACGTGACTGTCCTTTGTCACCTTTTTGATTTGTTCAGACAAATCCCTGCAAGAGGAAATAAATTACGATCATTACAGATAGCTCAACTCTTACTGTTCTAAAAATAGGCGCTTTCTGACCACAGTGATGATTCACTACGGTTGCTATGGTTTAGCTTTAACAGTGCAGGGTGAGAGAGGTAGGAATGAAATAAACATACAAGGCCAGTATGGGACTCCAAAGTAGTTACATATGTGTACCTATGGATGTTTTTCTAGTGTAAGCAGCCTGCAGCTGATAAAGCATCACAAGTACAGAAAGTCTGCACGTACTGGGGACTACATACTTAGGAAGGAGGATTTAGAGATACAAAAAAATGATAGCTGCTTATTCCTACCTGTCTGTCAGCTGTTCTGCTGCAGTCTGAGTCTTCTTCTCTGTCTCCATTGTGGACCTGAAAAAAATAAGAATGTCAGAAATATGTTATATGTTTATTGAACAAAAACCATCTTCTAGCATGATCATGATCAACACTGTGCAGTGATTCAAAGTATGGCCCAAAAAAAAAAAAAAAAAAAAACCAAAAAAAACAGCAATGTGAATTTACTCACCGGTTAGGATGAAGTCCTTTGGGTTTGGTAGTTTGGTCTGTGTCCACAGTGATTCACTGTTTCCTCTCTGGATGTCCAGTACACTTTGTGCTCTGTGTGTCTACTGTACGGTTCTCCCTTTTATATACGGTCCTCTTTTGTCTCCTCCCTCCGGCAGCTGAATGAAAACAGGAACACAGTGTCACAAACCCTCAGCTAAACATGATCTGGCAACTTCAGCAAAAACAGTAGGAGGGACTGAGAGTTAACATGATGCAGCAACTCTAAGCACAGCTTGGGAAAGTGCTGAGGGAGGGACTACAGGACTACAGGACTTAGCGTGAGTAAGGAAGTTTTAGTACCGCCCTGGAAAACCAGAGGGAGGGGGAGAGCTAAACGTGACAACGCAACTTTGGAATTCCAAAGTTGAGCCGGAGCAGAGGAGGAGCCGACTCTAAAACATGACTGTGTGAGTTTCTGAAGCCGGAGAGGGAGGAAGTGGTGAAACAGTGACTAATCGTAGAGAAACACAATCACATGATTGTACCAAGACAATACGGCAGCAGTTTTCAGTTCGTTCGTTTTGTTTCGTTCACAAGAAGAAGAAAGAAAAAAGTCTCAGTAGAACAAGAGACAACACTTAGATAGTATGCAGTACTGAGAACTGGACACTACATGTACTTCAACATGCTGCTTTCCTATAATTCTGCCCATATTTGTTTAATATATCCAGAACTAAAACATGGTTTAAATTACTAGGGAGAATGTCTATTTATATAGAGTTGCAAAATTCAGGAGCAACAGGCTCAAAAGCACAGTGTGCTTTGGTTTTATGTCTGGAGTGAACTTTGAACTGAATTCTCAATCTGATTGGAAGCCAAAGAAAAAAAATCAAAATCTTTCTAATGACCTGTTCAAATGCTGTTTCAATAAGGCAGGTCAAGACAAAATAAAAGTGTGGGAATGGCCCTGACATCACATGCTGTACTTCACTGTCTGGTTGGATGCTTTATCTGACACTCTTATGTAACTCTGACATTCTGTATATGTCCTTGTTATGACTTGTGTTAAGTGTTACAAATATCCTGCAATTCAGCGCTGCTAGGAGAACTTATACTACATTAGCAAAACTATGTGGGTACCTTAAAACTACACCTATATGTGATCATTTCGTCCCAAAACTATGAGCATGAGTGTACTGATATAACAGCCTCGACGCTCCTGGGGAGACTTTTCACAATATTTTAGAGGCTGGCTGCAGAGATTTGCTCCAGTTCAGCCACATGAGAATCGGTGAGGTTAGGCAGTGATGTCGGGTGAACAGGCCTGGCTTGCAACTGACATTACCAAAATGTAACCTGAAGGTGCTGAAGACAGGTGAGTCAGAGCTCTGCGCAGGCTGGTCAAACTTCCCATTTGAGCACAGTGTATGTGGCACATTGAAACAAGAGAGACAATCATGTCCAGGGTGTAATAATAAAGGTTGTCATGTTGCAAAGATTGTAAAGCCCTCTGAGTCAAATTTGTTATTTGTGATTTCAGGGATACATAAAAAAAAAGAAAAAAAGAACTCATTTAATATGATCAAAAATTCTTCCCTTTAGTAAAGGCCCGCATAAAAATGATATTTTAAAATTGCATATTAAATGCACAGGCAGAATCTACAAAGATTAAAAACATATATTCATAGGATATGTTGAGAGAATCGTGTCACCTAGACCTGCAGACTGACTAATGTGCCTCTGCTTAGCTGGCAGCTGGCAGCTGCACATCATAATAGGTGATCTATTAAATCAGTTACTTGTTGCTCAAGCTTAACATGAATCAGCGGAGTGACGGACATCGGGTTAGGGAGGGAGAGAGAGGCCGGGGAAGTGCTAAACGTGAATCAGCAGTTTCTCTCCCACACTTTTCAGCTACGTGACTGACAAGAAGTGGAGACCGTGAGTTTACCCGAAGCTACCTGGTTTGAGGTTTTTGTCACAAGTTGTCAGGCTACACGTCGCTACTCGTTGTTCAGTGGACTGATAAGCACAGCACTTTTTTTTAAGTTAACGTTTGCTTTTATGGAAGTTTCGGTCGTTCTGTTGACGGCGGCTGTAAGCTAGAAACGTCGACGACAAACTTTGAACCTAAAATATGGCGACACAAATAGCTTGTCCTCAGCGCATATATCCTTATCCGTGTGTTTTCACTTAATTTAGATAAACGGTGTTATACAGACCGTTGGAACAGATAGTCCCAAGTTCACTCAAAAAGTACTCCAACCAGTGCCTATAACTTGCCCATTCGTCGTCTGTGTTTACATTTTGGAAAATTTATGTGCCGAATTAGCTAATAGCAGTGTCCGTTTGTAGTGTGCTCATGAATTTACAGATAGGCTATCAGTGAATCATTTTGTTAAGATAATTTTAAAACCTGATGATTTTCAGGCAAGTTCTGAAGCGTCTCAGTTCTAAGTGCATTTATTGACACGAGTACCAGAAAATCCAGATAGCATTACAAAGTGTAAGTCACACTTAATCTAAAAATATGTGTGTCGTGTCTGTGTGTTTAGACTTGACTGAGATACGACTAATTTTTGACACAAACTGCAGCCATCGACCACCACCGGCTATGTTAGTATAACATAATTGCTTCCATAGGCTGTGAGTCACCAGCTGTTATATGGGAACTTAATTTCCCCCATATGGAAATTTGTCTTGGACTCCTAATGCTCCACATGTGTTTAACCTCCTCTGTAATAATATAAAACAACAAACAAACAAATAAATAACCAGCAACATAAACAAAGCAGCACATATGCAGCAAGTCACAACTACAAATTACACCTTGCAAATACTACATAACCAGTGATAAGAACACCATGAAGATGCCGCACAACCCCTGCAGCGTCAATATTTGACATTATTTGTGTTGATAAACGAGCCAAAATACAGTAACTAGTTAGTTTGTTTGAAGAACACCCGCCTGCATCTGTACTTTCACCTCTCACACTATCTCTGCCTCTCCACCCTGCAAGTCTCTGTCACAGTTTGAAAACCTCTGGAATATAACTTAACTTTTCATAGGTGGAAACTGCCCTAATGGTACAAAAAGTAGCCCCAATTATAACAACTGTAATAAATTGTTCCTGTCCAATTAAAGAAAAAGAGCAGGGGCCATAAACATCCAGTCTGGCAACACTGCACCTACAATTTCCTTATTTTTGCTAACAATGGCAAATCCTGTAAAGTCAGTTGAAATTGACACTTAATGATTCATTCACTTGCCCAAGTGCCAGTGCCAAACTTTCAGCAAGCGTATCTGGGTTAAGTCATACACCTTTTAGAGTAATACATTTTGTCAACCCTATTTCTTTGTCTAAATGTTAACAACATGAACATTCAAATAGGGTTACACATAGCATCAAAATAATATTAAGCTTTGGAGTTATACTTTAAAGGAATTGTTTTTGAATTAGGGCTGAAGATTTTTTCATTTAATTGATTAATTGTATATGAAATGTCAGAAAATAGTAAAAGATGCCTGCTATAATTTCCCACAGCCAACAGAAACATCTTCAAATATGTTTTGTCCGACCAACAGTCCAAAACCCCAAAATATTCAATTCAAATCATGTTTTCTAATGTATGTTCTATATAGTGTTGCTGCTGTCTGGATCACTCTCCCTGTCATTGCTGGCTGTATAAATGAATGGTGAAGGAGGCCTAGTGAGTGGATGCAGCTAGAGAGAGAGAAGAAAAGGTCTCCCAGCGTGATGGATATGGAGGACCTGGAGGAACCAGAGTCAGATGTTGAGGAATATAGCACCAAGTGGCCTCACAAGGTAAAGTTATCTCTTAGCTGAATGTCGACACTGAGCTGCGATGAGTGGTGAGACAAATCATAATACATGTACAATTTCCAAGCCCCACTTTACTGATGCACTGGCATCAATATTCTAACGTGTTGTAGTGGCAGAGTTGTTTTCCCTCCTCGACTGCAGACATTTAAACTGAACTGTGGTGGCAGCTTTTTGCAAGTTTATGGCAGTGTGTGTACATGAATAGGTTCATACTGTGCAGTTTGGTACATGCTGTTTCATCTCAGCTGTCTATAAAACTGTAAAATTCAAAGTTCATTGTAATGATGTAAATAATTCAGTGCAACGATTCTTGCGCTCTGAGAATTTGTCATAATAGTGTAGGGTTATGTTTTACTTTATGAGTTTATTTTAAGACCATTACCATTACTTTATCATGGTACCACTGTTGATGTTGGCAAAATATTATGATTGTATTGTGAATTTCCTTGGTTACTGCAAATATGTAAGTAATGGGTTATTATTCTACTTTTTCAGGAATCAGAAGGCTCCCTCAGCAAGATGAGACAAAAGCCTGGTAAGGAGTAAACAGTTAGGGTAAATGTATGTGCATGTGTTTATGTAGTTAAAAACAAGAGTACACACATGAAGACCATGATCAGTGTCTAAGAGTGCAGGGAGAGAGACATTTCATTGGATGCGGAAATGTTATAATGGAAAAATAATCTGTTATCAGTGATGATATCAATACAGATATGAATAAATGGCACATTGTAAAAAATATATATTATATATCACTTTGTATATAATGTGTAGATAAAATAATTAGAATGTAATGTCAGGTTTTAGCTTATCTTGTGAATTGTGTCACATTAATCTCCTTATGTGCAGATAATAGTGGAACTGAGCCTGAACTTTATGGAGCAGAGTCCTCGTGCTTCCTGCCTGCCTATCCTATCTCTGTGCCTCACTACAGACTGGGGGAGAGAGGAGGAGGAGGAGAAGAGGTGAGAGAACAGTTGAGATGTAAGGACATGGGATTAAACACATTTTTGCACTGAAAGAACATCAATACTATAAAAATTTGATCATCAAAGAGGCCTAACAAACTTCTACTGGAGACTGTTGTTTGTTAAAACTTTAACCTGTATGACTGATCAATACAAATCCTCAGCTGCTAAAACTCTCCATTGCTCAGGATTGGAAGAAACAGCCTGTGAATTTCACCCCTTCCTTTCCAGCCTCAGGACTGATATATCAATGCTCTTCTAGGATGCCCAGGACAACTTGTTGCATTCATGTTGCACAGCAGAGGGCAGCATTGATCAGGTAACTGTCCAAAAGCTTCCTTCAAGTATACTTTATATTTTCTCTTCAGCTCATCATCATTTTTCTACCTTTGTGCTTCTCCCAGCCAAGTCCCAGCTCTATACCAGAGTATGCAGTATATATAGATGGCCAGCACAACATGGCAGACTGTACTGTTACCAGACCTGTCAGGCCTCCCGTCACTCCAGAAATCCACAGGCCCTCTCTGTTCATACCTGTTCCTAGCTCAGTGCCAACCATTGCTACTGCAGCTAGCTCTGCAGTTAATCCAGCAGTGTCTAGCCCCATAACTGACACCTGCAGTCCCTTTAGTCCCACATGCAGTCCCATTGGTTCAGCGTGGGACACTCTTGGATCCACATCCAGGAGTCCTGGCTGCTCTGATGGGGATCCTGTCAGTGCTGCAGCTCACCTACACCTCCTGGGGGAGTCCTTGTCCCTGATTGGACACCATCTTCAGGAGACAGATGTAAGTAGATTCAATGAACGTAAAGCAAAAATTTCTCACAGCCTGGGGCTTGATTTGTATTGAGTACTGGTCTGTGGTGTGTTTTTGATATTGCGAGTGTATTACATAAATAATACAAGACGCTGTGCGTTCATAATGGGATATACTTTGAATCTTTCAAACCATGATGTAACCCTAAGTGTGCCTGATGAACCCATAGTTTCACATGTTTGTGAGCAAATACAATGATTTGAGATAGGTGAATTTAGCTCAGCATCATCCTCAGCATCATCCAAAATAAACAAGTACTGGAAAGGCCCGTTGATTTTGGGGGACAAAAATACAAATGCTGTTTGAGCAAGATAAGGTTGAAACAATGCATGTGCTGCTGTTATGGAACAGTATTTTGTTTTGTTTTTTTTAATGGCAATTTTCATCTTGGAGCTGCTTGTCTAAAAGCCTGTATTAAAACTGATTTAAAAAATGTTGTCATTTAAGAGAATATATATATATGTAGTTAAAAATATATGCAAAACTCAAATAAAGTATTGTTTTCACATATTGATTCTTATGGAGGAAAAAATGAGGAATCTATAAAAAAAATTGTTGACATTATAATATGCATATTACTGTAGGAGATGCTATTATGTTTTCTCTCACAAGATTTTGAAAACAAACAATACTAATTTGTGCAAAAAGTATTTTGGGAAAAGTCGTGGAAAGACATTTTGAAGGCTGTGAGATATGGCAGTGCTACAAATGAAAACACTTGGCTGGTTAGTCTGCTCCAGCACTGACACAAGCAGGTTTTTGCATGTTTCATTTAGCCTTTGGAGAACATGCAGCATATTCAGTAAATGAGGGACTCTTTGGCCTCTGTTTGTGTCTTTGCAGAAAATGGTGAGCATGTCCACTAGCTTGTCTCTGCTCCTGGACTCTTTGCTGTGTTCCCTGGCTCCTCTAATCTGCCTCACTGCACAGATACCAGAGCTCAGGAGCTGCACACAACACACACTGGTGAGAGATACTTAGACTTGACCTCACACTGTATATTTTCCACAAGTCCTACATATGTACAAGTGACATTATTGTTCTTCCAGTAATTTACGACTTAAGGAGGAAACACATGTTTTTTAAAATCACTTTGTTGTTTTTTAAGGCCTCCACTCTGGAAAACATTGCTTATGTGATGCCTGGTCTGTGAGTGATGATGAAGACCACACTGGCCATATGTAGCATGTTGTGATATGCTGAAAAACGCTTTAGATTAATTTACATATGGACAATAAGAATCAAATATATTTGGTTCTAAAAGAATATCTGTTTTACATATTATTTTTGTGTTAATTACAAGTATATAAGTTTACTTGAATGTATCAGTTTACGTTTTTCTATCAGTTGGTTAATTAAAAGATGTATTTGAACACTAAATTACACAACTTTTCTTCATCAGAATAGTGACACAGACATCTTGTGCCTGTGTCACTGCAGGTTGGTTAGTCTCTTGACAGTCTCTTAGTTTTATACTTGAATATAAAGTTAACACAATTTCCTCTTTATGATTACGTTTGATTCAAAAAATTTTAGAGAATTACAAGTATACATTAGCTCAGTTACAGAAATGTAGTCTCAGTGTATTTTTAGCACCTCTGATATGTGATTCCTAGCTGATGATTAATTTGACTGCACATTAACAGGAGAAAGTCAAGATGCAGAAGCCACTAACTAATTCATTTCTCATTTAAATGTGTGATCATCGCATTGTGAAGATCTTCCAATAATATGTTTCAACGTTTTCTAAATTTTCTAAAAACAGTTAAAGGTCAGTCTTATTCCTTTAATTCAAAATTTGTACTAGTGAATATATTTTCTAGATGGGAGCCCAGAGATCAAGCTGCAGGTGTTTGTACATCTGTATCTGCAAATCTGTACCACACTACTGATGTCAGTCTTAATATATGCTGAGAGATACAGGGTGATTTGATGTGGTTTTATAAATTGTGAATTCACCTATGGTTTGTACTGTAAATCGTTACTTATGAAATGTAACTGTCAGACAAGTTTTATAATGAGGTCTATTATCTGTCTGTAATTGCTCAAATTATCAATGAATTCGACACCTGTGATTTAAAAACATTTTATAGATAATACAAAGGTCCCAGACTGAAGAATTGAAGTTCGAGGCTTCATGGGTTTTATAAACTATTCAGGATTGCATTTGTAGCAAAGAACTATTTTGTGAATTCTTAATCAATGACACACGACACAAGGTCCTAATTACATTATATACTTGTCATGTCTGTCTGGGACACGCCCACAGTGCCGCCTCGAGATGGCAACTGCAGTGTATTAGAATATTTACTAACATGAAAGTCTATAAATTTGGAAGGACAGCTTATTTGACAGACATCCATGAGTTGTGACACTTCATAGGTGTGGTAGATAAAACTATGGTAGAATGATTCACATGTGCCCTGGGATACACCTCCTCCACCCCATCTTGGAATGCTTAGCAGGCTGCAAACAAAGAAACCTGTTGTGCACGAAAACATCTACTTATGAGTGTATTCGCGTGTGCATGAGTTCGAAATTGGGAGTGGTGAGACTACCTGAATCTCACCTGCGCAGGCAGCTTTTAGCATTCGACTGGGAGCCAACATGCTGAAGTTGTGTGGATGAGACACGTAATTCAGTGCCATCTGAACACATAGAGCACTCAGAGGGGACAATACATCAACGCAGCATCAAAAAGCTCACACAGCTGAGTAAGTATATTTCTTATAGTTTGTGGCATCTATTTACCAAATTATCAATAATGATAAATCATAGGTGTCTTAACCATATTATTATTTGGTAACAAGAATTTACCCATGTATGTAAAGTGCGCTGTAGTATATTTATACCAGCTGTGCACAGGTCTGAGCAAATGGTTGTCAGTGTTATGTCAGCTTTGAAAATACTCCAATACTACCACTTTTTACTTTCAGTATTAGTTTAATGCCAAGTTTGAGTTTCACTTCAGTATTAAATATGTACAGTCTTGAAACACTGCACTGTTTTGTGGTGTAGTGTCATATGTCAGGGGCTTTATTTTTGTGTACATTTGTAGGTGGATGTTTGTTCATGTTTGCATATCACTCCAATTATAAAAAGTCGAAGTAGAAGTAGAATGTAGTTGGACAGGACTGGCAAGGTGTGGCATTACCATGCACACTGAAAAAAACGGGGAAGCAGCGAGAAACTTAAGAAAGGCTCTAGTGAAATGAAAGCTTTACTGAGCGAGTGCACAGCCATTATCAATTGTCTTAGTTCTTGTTAAGCCATGCACAGCAGGTGAGAGGATGGAATGAATTTCTAGGAAAGTAAGTGCAGAAATTAAATATGCAGACTGATCTTTTAAGTGTGGGACACAAGCACACACTCTGCACAGAGATGAAAGGTATCATATAAATGCAGATGAAAGTCTTCAGAACGTTCATGTGTTTATTTTAAGAAGTCTCTCACCCTATCCATATATCAAATATCAGATTAGATGATTAATCTCCTACTCGACCTGTCCAGTTCCCTGTTTTTCCAGTTTTATTTGCATGTGGTTTCAGCTTCTCAAAGTCTTCATAGACAAACCTTATATTCATTCTCACAACGTGTCCGTGCAGTTGGTTAGTTTGAGTAGCTTCAAGTAATCTTTGGTACTGAATTAGCACTCCTCGTCATCCTTTCTCTCTTTTCAGCTATGAGTGAGCACTTCAGAGGTAGCTACTACGGGTCCTCACCCCCAGAGCTGAGGCTTGTTCTTCTGGGGAACCTTGGATGTGGAAAGACATCATCAGCAGACACTATCCTGGGCCAGCTGTCCCCCATCTCTCCCGCCGCCTCCAGGAGCTGCCAGGTGCGTCAGGGCATCTCTGAGGGCAGGAGTGTGACCCTGGTGGAGGCGCCGAGATGGTACTGGACAGGCGGCAAGATGGAGGACGGTGTCAGGGGGGAGACAGAGCGAGCAATGACCCTGGTAGCACCAGGTCCTCATGGTATTTTGCTGCTGGTGCCAGTTAGCCAGTTCACAGAGGTTGGTTTTAGTCTTTGCTTGATGGTTCAGATGTGTTTAAGCTTTTATGGCAGTTATGTTTGTTTTGTTTTTTTACATTTCATCTCATGTAATCACTGATGACATCTGGAACAGGAAGAAAATTACTCCTCGAAATGAAGTCATTGTAGAAGTCACGTTCTTGTGTGTCTTAATATGCATTCATTCATGTTTATTTCCTTTTGAAGATGAAAACAAAATATAGCCAGCATACAACATGAATAATTTTTATCTTGTTCCCAATAATTTGGCAGTGAATTTATCAGTTAATTTTAATTAACAAATTTTTAATTTTAGTAATTAATTTGTCTTTTCCTCTCCCTCTCTCTCTGGTGTTCCCAGATGGAAGGTCATGTGCCTGCAGAGCTGGAGGAGCTGTTTGGGGCGGAGGCACTGGATCACACCATGGTCCTGTTGACTTGCGGGGACTACTTGATGGGAAGAACAGCAGAGGTATTAGAGATGTACACCTGGCATCTTTCAAGTCATCAGTATCAGCAATATTACATCACCATTCATTGTCTCCAATTTGGACTAAATTAGCCGCTGGTTTTATCAGCAGGAGAGGCAAACCATTTGCAAGTCTAAATTCACACAAACCAAATTGTTCTCCACAGGAATACCTGCAGAAAGAGCACCCAGGCCTGACGCAGATGATTGAGCGCTGTGGTGGAAGGTACCATGTCATCAATAATCGCCAGCGACAGGACAGGGAGCAGGTCTGTGAGCTGCTGGAGAAGGTAAGAGAGAGCGATTAGTGTCAGTGTCGAGCTCACACACACACACACACACACACACACACATTTTGGCCTGTCAAAGTCATCTCATAGTTTTATCAGTTTTTGTGGGTATTAAAAAACACTAGGAGTGAGGTAAAGTGGATTTTGAGATTTTGTCAAGTACTTTTTAACTTCAGTTTTATTGCATACTGCATGTGTTGGAGTTCTTTGTTTTAATTGTTTTTGACTGAGCATGCTGTAGATTTTCCCAGCAACGCCCTGTTTCACACTCATGCAATCACACCCAGCTGTAGTCAGGACAGGTTTGGGTATTGATAATTAGGTTAATAACACTGTAACTTTGGACAACATGGGAATTAATCCCACAGTGCAGGAATTATAAAATGTGACATTTTAATTGTAAATGTGAGTTATAGTTTGTTATTGATGTAACAGGTGGAGAGAATGGTGCAGCAAAATGGGGTATACCACATGAAAACAGCCCAGGAGAGAGAGCTGGAGAAACGAGTGAATGAGAGAAAACGTGAACTTATGGAAAGCTACAGAGCTCAAAAGGAAGAAAGAAGAGAGACGGTCGCATCAACGCGCATCACCGACACAGAAACACAGAGGAGCATCGATAGAGGAGAGGAGTACAGTGCCACCTTCGACAGGAGGAGGAGACAAGAGAGGGATGAGATGGAGGCAAGGGTGGGTGTAAGTCAAGTGTCTAATGGGCTTCATTCAACTCCAGCAGCAGAGCGACAGTCATATTCAGAGTTGCATGATGACAGGCAGGTGAAGAGGACGCCCAGTTTCAGACTAAATCAAGGTAAATGCCAATGGATCCCATTTTTGCAACCACTTGTGTTCTATATCACAATATGTTGTAAAAAAAAAAAAAAAAAAAGAAAAGAAAAAAGAAGAGGTTGACCAGAAAATGTGCAGGACTCATATCTACTGTTTTTCCTCTGTAGATGGAGCTATACTCTCACAAATGTCTGAGGCCCAATCAAGTCCAAAGATGGTTACTACTTGTAAGTCACAGGACTGCCTCATATCAGTTCATTTATACGATGTTTAATGTTTAAAAATAATTTCCATTTTTTATTTCCATATTAAACTCTGGGTTACACCTGATTGTTTTCAGTTCATCACAGAATCAACAGCTTTGAGGAGAGATCCCCCGAGGCGTCTCCTACTTCTACTTCTCTTCATTCACCCGTCTTCTCCTCCTCCCCTTCCTCGCCGACCTTCGCCGCCTTTCCTTCCTCATTCCCCTCGTCCTCCCCTCCCTCCTCATCGACCTTTGCCGCCGCTGCTGCTGCCGATCCCTCCTCAGCCTCCCCATCCTCCCCAGAGCTGCGCCTAGTGCTGGTTGGGCGATCTGGAGGAGGGAAGAGTGCAGCTGGCAACAGGATCCTGGGGCGAGAGGAGTTTGAGTCATACCCAGACAGCCTCGCAACCATCACTCAGGAGTGTGTGAAAAAGAAAGGACTGGTTGAAGGAAGAAGGGTCAGTGTTTTAAAAGTTACTGAGATGTTCGTTAACGCCCAAAATCTAATCTTTGACACCCTCTTCTTGTTTTGTGTCATAAAACAATAGAATCTGGCAGGTTTCCCATGATTTGACTGTGTTTTCATATTACTGCATGTGTCTCCTCTCTCACCTGCAGGTGGCAGTGGTGGATACCCCAGACTGGTTCAATTCAGAGCATACTCCAGATGAGGTGCGAGCTCAGGTCTCCTCCTGTGTTGCTTTGTCCAGTCCAGGTCCCCACGCCTTCCTCCTGTGCGTTCCCATAGACCAGCCTGCAAAGACCGAGCTCCAGGTGCTCAGGGCCCTCGAAACTGTTTTTGGCCCAGAGGCAGTCCAGAAACACACGCTGGTCCTCTTTACTTATGCAGATAGACTGAGGGAGAGTGGGAAGGCAGGAGACAGCAGCGCGGAGGCGTACATTGCCGGTCAACGGGGGGATTTGTTAAACCTCGTGGAGAAATGCCGGGACAGGTTTCATGTGATGGAGGGTGGAAGAGGTAGGGGGGAGAGGAGGAATGTGGTGGAGCTGCTAGAGAAGGTGGAGCAGACGGTGAAGGAGGCTGGAGGACAGTGTTATTCCTCTCCTGCTTTTCAGGAGGCGGAGAACAGAGTTAGGCAGAGACAGGTAGAGATAGCAAGGGAGAAAAGAGGCAAAGAGCTAGAGCAAGAAAAACTAGGAGACGTTGGACAGCTCAGCTCTGAGAGGCGGGCACTCTATCCGTACATGCAGCCTGTGGCTGAAGCAGAAGAGGAAGTGAGAGAGGATGAGATTGAGAAAACAAGGGATGAGGCAGAGATGAGTGTAAGCACCATGAACATCGAGAGCCTTCCTCCTATCACGATGTCAAGCTTGTCCCCTTCACTCCTTCGTTCCCTTATGGAGAAAATGGAGTCTAGTGCAAAAATGTTACCCAAACTGTTGGCAGATGGCTCTGTGTGGGTCGGTGAGGGAGCAAAGAAGGTGAAAAGTAGTCCTGTGTGGGGGAAAGTTGGCAGTGGAGCGCAAAATGTCCAGAAGATGGTGGTTGATAGTTCAGTGTGGGGGAAAGTGGGAGCTAGTGCCGGACATGTGTCCAAACTAGTAGGAGACAGAGTTCCCAAGGTGGTGGTAGATGGTACTGCATGGGTGGGATCTGGAGCAAAAACAGCAGCAGCTAGTCCAGTCTGGGGAAAAGTTGGTTCAGGGGCCAAAGTAGTGGCAGACAGATCCATGCGTGTCGGAGCTGGAATCGGCGCCGGCGCAAAGAAGGTGGCACAGAGTCCGGTATGGGGGAAGGTGGGCTCTGGGGCCAAAGCAGGGGTCAAAATGGTGGCTGAGAGCTCAGTGTGGGAGAAGATCGGGACTACTGCTAAACAGGTGCCCAAGGTAGTCATCGGGGGTGCACTGCTGGGTCTGGTGCTCGGTGTGTTTTTGGGAGGTGTCGTCGGCGGAGCTATCGGGGCAGCTGCTGGATCGGCAGCAACTGAAGTGGGCAGACGAAAACTCGGCAACAAAAGCATGTCAGAAAAGACAGATGAAGCTGCAAAAAATATGGGGGGAACGGTGAACGACAGCGTGGACTCGCTTGTGAAACAAGGAGGGAAAGTTCTGAAAACTGAATGATAGACTGAATGGAGCATGTTTATAAAGTGTATAACAAATGTAAAAACATGTATTTGTTGTGAATTAGTACCATGAGAATGTATAATTCAGAAACCTTTAGCTCTTATTTCAACATCTTGGCGATCTTTGAAACAGACTTTTTTGTCAGTCTGTCTCTGTTTGATTCTTTCTTTGCAGATTTTCTCACTGCATTAACATGCATCACTTAACACGAGCAGCAAATTCAAGGTGAATTTAAACTTAATTGTTTGGCAAGTTATATTATACTTATACTGTACAGTACATCAGTCACTCAGCACTTTCTTCTAATACTTTAATCTTCTTCAGCGCTTAATTAAAAAACATTGATTATAAAAGAATTGCTTTTATGTCTGTTTTGAGTGCTGTCATCACAATTTCACACAAAAGTCTCAACACACATTTTGTTGCAAGTATGATCTATTTTACAAATATTAAAAATATATATTTAAAATATTTTCACTACTCATTCTACACTGACCTAGAACCTTCTAGCATTAACACTCCTCGTGAGACGTGCAGGGTCTGTACATGACTGGTGAAATAGAGCTAATGGTATTTCTGTGTACATGTGGGTGTAACTCCGGCAAGAGGGGCACAACAGAGGGCTGGAAGAGAGGGGGTGGAGGCAAGGCCATTATCTCTAAGTCCCAGCCTGGCCAGCATCACCCCGCTTGGCCTCCTGTATCAGAAGGAGGAGAGAAGGTTAACACCACAGCAGTCTCAACTAAATGTTTCTAGCTGTGGTTTAATTTTGACCAATATTGCATCACTGCAATATTTTATATAAAATACTGGATATAGATATTAAAAATAAACAATATAATGACTTAAATTTCCTCTAAACAGGCTGAGTAGTTCAATTTGTTGATTTCAGTGACTAAAACTAAAGAATGTGGACAATAGGATTCACTTCAAAAGTAAGGAGTTCACACTTTTTAAGTTGATATGATGAACTTCTTAGCAAACAGTTGCATATTTATACATAAAACATTATGGAGCAACATTAGCATTTATTTGGAGTTGTGTCTCTGAACACCTGGTAAATATAAGTTCTGTTTTTGGCCTCTAGTCCTAAGAGAAATATCTGGCTCTGTAGCTGCTAAATGCTCCTTTGATACATTGTTATTGCAAATAATTGCAGATTTAGTGAAGGCTCAGGTCAATCAAGTGTCCCAGTAAGCAATGAGCCATTATGCACAGTACAAGGACCCTGGAGCTGGATCACCTAAATGGAATGTGGCCATTTTTTATGTCATCATGTGCTCTTCCTGTTGTGACCTGTGACTAAAGTAAAAATGTTTTAATTGTTTTATCCTGTAATGCATCACACCATGATACCAAGAGGCCTTTTGTGAGTTTGTCAATTGTGTTGCTACAAAATTGGCAAAAAAAAAAAAAAGTGTATGCAATTGCAGAACACTGCAGCACTCCTCTTAATTTGTGTGACCCCTGCCTCTGTCTGTAATCCTCTCTGTGGTTTCAGAGCAAAGCAGGGAGGTGACAAACCAGCCTGGCACAGCAGAGCGGGCAGAAGCAGCGTAGCAGTGTTGTGAAAGCAGCTCTTCCTGTTGTGTGGTCCCGAAACCGGGTGTATAGGGGTTCCCAGAGCATCCTGGTGGCTGTTTTCTCTTTCTGTTTTTCCCCACTCCCTTCTTCCACGCAGCAGTTGCCACCCCACAGGTCCAAAAACCCATCAAACACACACACACACACACACACACACGCTCACGCTCACACAGCCACCACCCCTCCTCCAGGAAACTCGTTGGCCGTCAATGAGACAGCACTAACTGTAGGCGTTTCCTGGCCACTTGATAGAGCCAAGCAAAGAGGCACCAGTACCATAGCACAGCTGCAATTGACCCCCCAAACTTTTCACTTATATAATCCCCCACCACGCTGAACCCTATCTCTTAACCACATCCCACATCCACCCTGACCATCCTCACACATAACCACACACCTACAATTGTTGCATCAACCCTTTGCTAATTTCTTTGTCACATCCACTTGATGGCTTGAACAAACACATCAAAAACGCATAAAATACATGTGAAACATTCCTTCCCAAATCTGCTGCCTGGGAAATGCCAACAGGTCATGGGATGACAATTAAGGCAACACTTTTTTTTGTCTATTTTCCAGGGCTGGGACTGTCACAGTAATGTCAGCGTACAGTTTTATCCGGCTTTTTTTTTTTTTTTTTTTAACTGGTGTTGTTTATGACTTCCTTGTTAAAAGTACCGTTATCAATCTGTCATCCTGGTGGACAGCACAAACAAACAACATGGAGTTTGGCTTTTGGCTATTCAGCCCATATAATATGTGGTGACAAATTTGTTGTGTTGAGTTATGAACATATGGGCACAGGAGTTACAGCATGTGTATATTATTGTTCAAAATGAACATTCATAAACTAAGTTAAAAGCAGCAAATCTCCCCCTATCATTATCCTAATCTAATAGCGTTGCATTTTTACAATTGACCTGTGATGGTTATTGTGATCAAGTCACTCTGAGATTGCTACTTACTAAACACTCTGGGAATAAATGAATGTTCCCTAAACTGAAAGCAGCGAAACATTTGGATGTGTTGAGAAATCGTGCTGACAAAGAGCAGTCTTTGGAGTGCAATAAGAGGATGTCAAATAAGGAACAGCAAACTAAAACACACTTTATTTCTGTCTGGTACAAGTGTGTCACAATGTCAGGGTGGGACCAGTCGGACCTACTTCTCTGACAATAAGAACAGCAGGAACATTAAAAACTGCAACTTCGATTCATGAATGCGCGTCATGTATTTCTCTACAGGCACAGTTACCGTAACTGTACTGGAGAAATGCTGATTATTTACATGTAAACTTCTGAGGCTGTATTTAGATTAGAGCAAAAACATTTTATTTTTAACCCGAGATTTTACATTTTTGTTTTTAAAGACACACCAGCCTGAGACAATTACAATTACATTACCAGGATCCTGTTTTGCATAATTAATTTAAATTGTTTGACATTGAGGTGTAATGTTTAACAAAGGAACACTGTGACCTTATTTTGGAAAAAAAAAAAAAAAAAAAAAAAACACGAGTTCTGTGCCTCTCAGCCAGTCCCATAGCATATTTCAGTGTTTTACTTAAAGACACAGAGCTTCACACCCAATGTTTGCACATCACTCGAAAAGACATTAAGACTGTTTAAACGACTAAATATCACCAAGAATCCATCTCCTACTTATTCACACTACTTGCAAGTTGATCTTCAAGCAGTGTGTGACTGAAGAGAGAACCACACTTGCTCCTCATACACTTTTTAGATGATGGTGTATCCCATCTTGTCCGTCAGTGTGACATTTAAACTCCCAGTGGCTGCGCACCTCTTTGTTTGCTTCTCGTCGGTGTCACCGCTCATCATTTGTGGCTGCCACCACCCTTATCTGACTCTTGACCTTTCCCAGAATGCCTTGAGTCACCAAAGATGTCTTAGTCCCAAAGCTTTCCTCACTGTCCGTGTCACCATAGCAACTGGATGTTGCTGGGGAATTAGCCAGGGCAATGACTGAGTCAGTTGAGTCTCTGTCTCTGTGGGCTGTCGCCATGGCGGCTGAAGATGGCAGTGCAGCGTGGGACTGAAATAGAGGGTTCAGTTTATTACTGTCCGACCCTGCAGCGGTACCCTCATCCTCAGCCTCATCCTCTGCTGAGTCCCTGCTCTTGTCCTGGGCCTGGTCATTGAGCAGAGTGACCAAGAAGTTGATGTACTTCACAGCCAGGCGAAGGATTTCATTCTTGCTGAGCTTCTTGTCAGGCGGGTGCGTGGGAATGAGTTTTCTGAGCTCAGAGAAAGCCCCGTTCACGTTCTGCTGTCGCCAGCGCTCACGGCTGTTGGTGAAGACACGGCGAGCAAGTTTCTGAGGAGGGCCTGTTGGACACACATAAACACTGTGTATGTGTGTATGGCCTTGGAGGATAAATTGATGTATATTCTACATTTTTCAATATTTGTCAATAAATCCCATTAAAACACCCAAAACAATGACAAATTGATCCTCCAGTGCTAACAAGTAGCCAAACATGATTTCTCTGTGCAGAGGATATCTATAATTTCTCAAAAATTATTAAAAATGAGTCACAGTGGAGCATCAGTTTTCTTTACTTCCACAAACACTGTAGTTTATTTTGAGTCAATACTACACACTGTACACCAAATGCTGCTGTAAATTTTCAGTAGAGTACCAAATGTGTATTAATCCACAGCTGAAAATAGACCCCAAACATGTGCACTTTTTCTCCCATTTGAGTAGTATGTGCTAAAAACTACAGTGCCCAGCCCTTTAAAGTATAGACGTATATATTTGTGATACATTGTTAAAGATTTACATCTTAAGCAGAACCCAGTGGGCTCGGGGCTGAAAGCCGCAGACATGGTAGGGAAGTAGAAAAGTAGTGAGAGATGAACTAACACATTGTTAGTGTTTTGTTTTTTTCCACAGGACTTGATGACAGTAAGAAAAAAGGAATATCGCCAACCTTATCCTTGAAATACTTTAAAGATTGTGGGCAGCAATTCCACCAACACACTTTCAAACATGCAAACATTCATCTGCAGTGATTGTGGCTGTACTGATATCAAAGTGTGATTCTGTCTTTTGATGCAGAGACACTCACATTCATTGATCTCCATTTCAAAGTGTGAGGAGGGTCTTCTCTTGATTCGGCTGTTGTTGATGATGCCGTAGTTTCCTCCTGAGGGACCCAGGTAAGAACTAGAGATAGAAACACAGCACAAAATGTGAGAAAATGTGATATTTTGGTAATTGCATGTACAACCAAAAGCGGCTAAATATAAAAACAGTTTACAAACATGTTACGTCGTCCCAGAATCTCTTGCCTTAAATAACTCAAAATAGAGAGCGAAATCCTAAATGGTGGATGGAGAAAGCAAGAAGATGGTGGAAGCCGTTAACTGGGGTGTGATTATGTTGGTGGCGTTGATTGAGTGTGCATGCAGAGTTTTAGCCCAGTCTCATTAAGCCTGGTTACTAGCTGATTTCTCTTCAGGGGGATGAAATAGATCAGTGCCTCCTGCTACAAACAAACCCAAGAGAAGTGGGGAGGGAATCTTATTCCCAGACCTCCCTGACAGATGGGGTAGCCATAGATGTAGCCACAGTGGAAAAAAACCCTCCTTTTTTTAACATAGCTGATGCTCTTCTGTTACAGAAGGAGACTGTGTGGAGTAGAGAATAGATGAACAGTGGGAGGGCTTTGATAAAGTCTGCAAATGAATGCCTTTCTACACGAGTGTAAGCTACAAACTGCCAATTCCTGAAACCTAAAAAGAGCTTTAAGAGTTCTGATCTGTTGCCTTTAGTCAGCTCAATGACTAAATTTAGCTGCAATTAAAAGTGGGTGTATTGTTTCAAAAGTGATTTACAGTAGGTTGGTAGGTTTTTGATACTAAAAGCACACAAAAAACACTAGATAATGCAACTTCATGCCCAGCAGCCAAATGTTCTGATGAGTAAATTTAGCGTGAGAAATGTGGGGTCCCTGTATAACAGCACACATCCTGCTGTCAATTTCACATAACCGTGCAGAACAGCCGCCATTAATCACAATGGGAAGTCATGAAATCCCAGCAGTTGAGGTTTCATATGAAACAGAAACTTGGCATTGTGACCAACAAGGCGGCATTATCATTACTAGTAGCAACTCAGGAAGCCATGCTGTAGTAAATTTTATAGTTTAGTGTCAGACATCTGTTTGTATTCCTGCTTTTTTTTTTTAAAAGAGGTGAATGATTATGTGACATTTATTTGTATTATTTTATATTTTGCAAGATGAAGTTAAATAAAAATGAGACATACTTCAGGCAAAGGTTCAAAAGCAACCTCCAGCTTCATTTGACTGGTCATTAACACGATCATTTAATACACAGTCAGCTCATTACATCTGGATATTGGATAACACCATCAGTAAAATGATTAACTGGATAAGAAAGTGTTAAAAAATATACAATTATCTTCATGGTTTTCTGACTTTTCACCAATCATTATTTATTTTTTCTTGTGGAACATGTTGCGCCTCGAAAAATATCTGAGAAAAGAAAGTCCTTCTGCTCACCCACTGATGTGCAATGTGTGATGAGTGGTATAAATGGTATGAACATAAACTGCTAAATTTTAAGCAGTTGTAAGGTAAAAATGCTGGGAAACACTGTCAAAATGGATGAATGCACAAAAAGCCAAATCTCACCTGGTGAAGAAGGGGTGTGCAGGCAGGTACTGCTGAGGCAAGAGGGGTCCTGGGGAGGGAGCTGAAGGGCCTCCGGGACCTCCAGACGTTCTGGGCCCTCCAGGGCTTGCCACGGGCAAACAGCTCTGCTGGCTGCGGCGAATGTCCCCGTGAGGCCCGTGCAGGAGGCTGGGAATTGGATGGAGGGCAGTCAAAGGGGTGCTGGGGAGCGGCAGAGGGGGCTTGCTGTGACCGAGACTGATGACAGGAATGTGGGGAGGAAGAGGAGAGGATGACGAGGACGCTGGGAAAGATGATGTGGAGGTTGGAGGTGGCACAGGACACGGGGAGGTCTTGGCTGGTGCCGGGAGGAGCGGAGGTGGGGAGGAAAGAGTTGGGGACCTGTTGGCAGAAGCAGCAGAGGCCGTGGAGGTGGTGGTGGTGGTGGTCACTGGTCCTCCTTGCTTCTCCTCCGGCTCTTGCTCAGTCTCCATGACGATGGGCTCAGGTGCAGCAGCTTTATCTGCGTGGTGATTGGTTAATGCTGTCGTTGTGGTGATTGAGGTCTGAACTGAGTCAGCGGTGGGGACGTCCGTGTGTCCCTTGTGCCCTGTCTTGTTAGCAGGATGTGAGCTGCTGACAGCATCCAAGGATGCTGAAGTCTGGTTCTCGGGGGGGCTGCGCTGCTCTGTGGACGTGCAGGTTGGGGAGGAGGCAGAGGAGGAGGAGGAAGAGGGGCGAGGTAGGTCGGGGGGTGAGGCAGGTGGGCCGGTGGGGTTCAGCTTTTCCATCATGGTGGTGAAGTCTCTGAGGGAATCCCGAGCTCTTGTTCCTCTCAGCTGCCCAGAGTGTGTGCTGCCAGTGTGTGTCGGTGAGTCGTGTCCCTGTGGTGTCTTTATATGTGTATGAGAGTAGCTAACATGTTCATGTGTATCACCTGCAGCTGGTCCTGAAGAGCCCTTTAAACCTCTCCTAGCCAAGGCGATGTGTCTTTTCCATAAAGGCGACCAATAACCCTTTATTTCCTTTTCCTTTGTTCCACTTTCCTGTAGATTTTTAAATATTTTTCTGCTCTACCTCACTAAAAATGATGATTTTCCTCCCAATCTGAGGTCCATCAGGTGCTCTTATTGTCGCCAAGGTTACCATGTGAATTTCAATCCCTCAGCCCAGATTATATGTGCCTCGGATGATCCAGCCTTATTACCTGTCATTCCCACCTCTCCTGGCTGTTGTCTGACTGTATCTGGGGTGTGAGTTAATGTGATCCTGTATTCATTCCCTCACTAGAACATTAGAGAAGGTGCCAAAACAACAAAATGTGTTCATTTCTGTGTTGAATAAAGGGCTACTCCTGTGGTATTGTCGCTGGGTGCAGCGTGGAGCCGAGGTGGTTTTTGCGGTCTGATGTGAACTGGATGTCTGTATTTTTCTTACAGTACATCCTGAGCAGCAGATTCTATGTTTGTGAATGGGTCTCCAGTGGCTGCTCTTAATGAGTCTGTCTGTCTATATGTCTGTCTGTGTGTATTTTGAGGACGTGAGTCAAAATCCTTTTGAGCATTCAAAACGTCCCAGTTCAGAGAAGATTGGATTGATATCAAAGAGCCTGTTGAACAAAAGAAAAAGGAGAAAAAAAAAAAAACACACACACACACACACACTCAGGATATATATTTGGCATTTGGTGCATATGCAGTAATGGTAATAAGATGTGAAAATGTGTTCGAAGGTCAAAATATGCACATGAGCTCATACTAAAATGTAATGAGTAGTTGTTTTCAGGGAATCCTCAGTTGAAGCTGGTCTACAGTTTAGGTCTGAATTCAGTTCATGGAAATTTACTGATTCATCACATACTGAAGCTCTGATGGTAACTGTTGCACTTGTTGAGGCATTTGTTTGTGCTCTGCTCTGCAAGGCATAAAAACTCTTATGATTTCTCAGGTTTTGCAATCGCAATTGTTCCTGTTTTGCCTTTTCTAGTGGTCATGACTTTATTTTTGGACAGTTCCTTTTTCTTCACAGTGATGTATAGAGACATTTATAAGTAAGCTTTTAAAAAAAATTTTTTTTTACTTACTATTTACTGTCATATAAATATCTTGGTTAAAAGAACATTTAGAGAAGCTAACAGAGTTGCAGACAAATATGTAAAAGGTTTCTGTGTTAAATGCTCATCATTATAAGGTTATTTGCACTGAAACCATAATCCGCTACACATTTTTAGCTAAGAAACAAAACAGTCATGACTACCCCTATATTAGTATCGACAATATACTGTGACATTTAATGCTTTGTCAGTCAAGCCTGTATCCTCTGACAGTCTAACTTTCACATTTCTGCACAATGAGCTGTCAAATAGTTTGCATCAGTTAAAAAAAGAAATGAAATATTTTTTGATAAATGTGATAAACCTTTATGCTGCCAACATTTTATTACCGGTATTCTTCATTCATTAATAATAATTAATTATTTTACTGAACTAGATTTTATATTTGTCCAACATACATCTTTTCTTATTGTTAAATTCACATATTATTTTTATTATTGCCTCATAATGCATATTACACTGCACATTTACTGTAATGAGTAAACCGTCTCAAAACATATGTATTTCATTATTTGGCAGAGCAATTTGTGATTACCTATGAAACCTACAGGATTTTATATTAAATTTCTTCCCTTATCTATTTACCACTGAATCACCAAATTTATATTATCCACAAAATGATATACATCATTAGAAATATTTTACTGAATGTACAAACAGATGTACAATATATGACAGAAACTTCTATTAGATGTTTATTATTATAAATTCAAGGGCTGCAAACCACTTGTGCACAAAAAGGTAAGTTATGTAAAATAGAATCAAACACTAAGTAATATTGAATACTTACAGATACATTATGATGTCTAGTACAGCTCCTCTGTTTGTCATGCAGAATCCGTCAGAGTTCAAGTGATTTGTGAACGCACATGTTGTATCTCCTCAGTGTTTAACGTCCTCCTCCCCCTTCTTCTCCTCCTCCTCCTCCTCCTTCAGGTCGCTCACACTCCACTCCAGCCTGTCACTGTCTGTCTGTCAATCTCTGATATCAGAATTGGAGCCAAACTGTCTGACACCACTCAAAATAACTCAGACGAGTACCTCTGAAAATTAATAATTAGAAATAAGTAAATGAATAAAAGTCCCAGATATTCACAAAGAAATGAAAGCAGAACGAAACGAAAAGACAGTCCCACCGTACGTTTGTTTTTTGTTGTGAAGTTGCTCCTTTGAACGAAGACACTCTGAAACTGTGGAGATGGATGGAGCGGGTCTCTTTCAACCCCTCTGTCCATATGTCACTCTCACCTCTGTCACTTTCTCTCTCTCTCTTTCACTGTCCTGTCTATCTCTTCGCCAAGAGGACACAATGCTCTCGTTGGTTGCCAGTCGGAGAGCTCTGGTACTGGCAAATGTGAGGAGGGAGAGAGAGAGAGAGAAAGAGGGAGAGAGAGAGAGGGAGAGAGAGAGAGAAAGAAGGGGGAGAGGGAGTGAGAGAGAGGGAACCATGTTGCAAGGAGAGTTTTCCGCTCCCTGCTGGACAAGAGGATGTGCTAGTACAATATGGTGGCTGCTGATAAGAGCCTCAAAAGCTGCCTGTGGCCTGTAGATAAGGAACCTCCACCACCCCTCCTCCTTCCCCCTCCACCACCAATACCAACACACGCATGCACGCACACACGCACACACACTTTTCATAACACATCACTAACTCACACACACACACACACACACACACAGGTTCATGCCTACATGCATGTATGCACGCACACACACATCACAACAGACTGGTCAGTCCAAGACTTTAAAGAGACCTGGACTGTTTCCAAGAAAATATCTGCAACTACACTTATATCACAATATAATAAACAGACAGTGATGTACTGTACACACATTCTTATGCTCATCCGTACACACACACACACATAAAATGAATGTGTGCATATAGTAGCACAATTACTTGGGGAATCACCTAGTGCAGCATCCTTGTTTAAAAATGTCTGCTATTAAAGTTAGTTTTTTGTGTTGATTAAAAGCAAAAAAAAAAAAAAAAAACCCAATGACATGTATTTGTAGCAGCATTACATACACACAAGATTATTTTTTTCACCAGATTTGAGACAAATTAATGTAACGAGCAGAGAGAGCTTGAATCAAACATTTCTTTTATTAAAGCTGATATAAGCCCATTTAATTAATGAATTGATTAGTCTGTTGACATGAAATTGGTATTTGATTAATCATTTCGGTAATTTTCAAAAACAGGTGCCAAAGATTTAATGGTTTCAGCTTTTCAGTGTGAGGATTTAATGTAACATATCATAGTAATTTGAATACATTTAGGTTTTAGATTGTTAGCCATATAAAAGAGGTAATTTGAATATTTCACCTCAGGCATTTTCACAATCGCCTAAAGCAAGAAAACAATAGACAAATTAATTGATCATGAAAATAATTGTTTAATTGTTTAAGTTTCAGCCCACTACTGGAGTTTAATCTCCACTGGTACATTAATAACAACATTATACAAATACAAACGGTCCTTATTCATTGGACTCGGGACACATTTTAGGTCCCTGGTTGGAGCATTTTGCTTATGACATCAGAGCGCACCTGTGTCACTGATGACCAATACACACGTCGTCATCCTCTCCAAGTGCTCCCAAACTTCCTTCCTAAATCTATCTCTCACCCATTCTCCCCTGTGCCCACCCATTCCTATTCACTTATTTTCTCTGTATCGCTCTCTCTCTCTATCTCTCTCTCTCTGTCTCTCAGCCTCAGGGTCAGCACCTCTTTTACATTCCCTCAGTCATTTCCTTCTTAGACAGACTGAAACACAAACATTATAAAGGCTTTACAGTTACGTGACCTTAAAGGTCCTGGGAAAGAAAGCAGTTTGCTCAGCAACTGCTCAATAAATCTGTCATCAAATTCATCAACATCATCATCATGATCATTACAATCATAATCATCAACACTATCACCATCATTATAAACAATAAACTGCCCCGGGGTCTGAACATGCTGAAATTAACAATAGTCTATGTATAATCAGAGTGAAAACGGTGTCATCTATTGGTCTGTCACACTCTTTTGCGCCTTGCAGCTGTGGTTCCAGTTGATCACACTCTGTGTGCCAGAATAACGTTGTGCCTGCAGATGCTGCATGAATTTGCCTGAATCATATAAAAAGCCACACAAGGGACAGAGAGAAATCCCTTGGGATTAGCTTTTCCTGCACTTTATGTGCTCCTGTTAAAAGTAAATTGATCTAATACTGTCACATTGTATTATTGGATCAGTTTCGGTTCTTGAAAGGTATTCATTTTGTGCCTGGGTTTCTGGGGTTGATTCAAACGATAACTCATAACTATAACTGAAGATTGTCTCTGTTTCTGTAACTGATTGCATATAATTATTTGTAATTGTAATAAGTACTGCTGTGAAATCTAGTAACGATAAATAAATCAATTTTTCAAGTCAGGTCAAAATGATTGAAATGAGCCTTTAACAGTTTTAATATTTTAAAGGATTTTTAATAGTATAGACTTCCAAAGAAAAGAAAGACACAATAATTTCTCAATGCAGTGAAATAATTGTATTGAATTGAATTGCTTTGACTCTAATATTTTCAGCGATTCACAATGGAAATTGCAAGTAAGGATTAAAGCACTTAAGATGCAAATAGACAATATCATAGTTTAAATTCATATGTTTTTCTGTTGTATTTGTAAATAGTGAATCAGAGTTTTACAGCCTTGCTCCATAATAATGTTTTAAGAGATTATCACTAAATATTTGTTTATTTTTACAGGTTTCTATACAGGACAGTGTGTTGAATTGACAAAATGATAAGTCAGACTTACAGCTGAGGTTATGGCGAAAAACAAACATACTATAAATGTGTGGTAACCTTTTTCTTTTTATGTACTATACAAAGAAAAAAATAAGTACACAGAAAAAATGAGGCAAACTGAATCCTTTACTTCAAAGGCTTTGAGAATGCAGTTTTAGCTGCAGATGCCTCTTAACTGTTTTAACTAAGTAAGCAAGATGAAACTGTGTGCTGTTGGACAACAAATTAGAGTATGTTTTGGGTTTCCCCCTTCTTTTACTGTAAAACCCCACAGTTTTCAGGGCAGCTCTGAAAAGTGAAAAGACACACAAGACAAATCATTGACTCTCTCATTTAAGGCCATGTGTGAACACCCAAACTGTAAATGGGGAATAATAATAGAAACAAACGATAACAGACAGCTTCCGCTTCTCCTTTGAGTGAGGAAGAAATCAAGAGAGGATTGTTTTAATCTCAGAGCCGTGCTGTCACGCCCTCCCCCTGGCTACCTCAAAATGTCCCACTCAATAAACTGGGTATCGATGGGGGAGCCTTTGTGCAATGGGGAACTGTGTGTGTGTTTGTGTGCACTATGTGTGAAAGCCAGGGACAGACTATGTATACCCTAGAGACATCAGTATGAATAAAGGTAAATGTATAGGTTCTCTCTCTTGCTGTGTATGGTTGCTTGTATATGTATGGGTGTGTGTCCACTGTTGGTCATGCCTTAAATCATGCTATAATTGTGTCTGAAACCTCTGTTGAAGTTATTTTAATTTTAGTCAAAAAGGGACTTGCAGGTGTTTGAGTGCAAAAGTTCACACTCAGCACTGCCTCTGCAGGCTGGAACAAGGATGTTGCAGCAACACCCATGGTCTTCCATGATGTAACCCCCTGCTTCTATCACTTTCAAATCAGATCACTGGGTGACCTGGTGACCTGACTATGCTAAACTGTTGTGTAAAAGTAGAAAATTCAGAAAACCGATGAAGAAATGTCAGTTCTACATATTATTATAGCACACTACTTTTGAAGACATTTCTCACTTTAGTTTCCCTCTCACAGAGACATCCCAACCTCAGGCTGCATCCCTCATTACCACCACCAGTGTCTAGGCTCCCAGGGGAAGTTTCCTTCATACTGGAAGCACCATATGCATTTGACTGCTTCACATAGTGATCTACTTCCTGCCAGGGTCTAAGCACCAAAGTCTAGTCCTCTTGTGCACAATAAATGTAATTCTATTTCAGATTTTCTCATTCTCTTCTCCTGATTGAAATGTTGTTTGGTGAGAGCAGGCTGGTCAGTTCTACACACTGACTCATGTAAATTGGCTAAGATTAGCCACCAGAAGCTACTGGTCATACCACACCAAGTATGACTATAGTGGAAAACCCCTTAATGAAAAACCCACAATCTATATGTAGATTTGAGCACTTATATTGTGCAATATTTTTTTCTGTCAAAAGTTAAAGTCTCATTTTATAGATTTAGTCCAACTGGAGAATAAAATGACGGGGAACAGAAAGAAACAAAGGTTTTTCATTTTGCAAAGCAATATTCTCATGGCACAGAAACATTTTCCACCCTGACTGAATACAGTGTGAGCTTAGAGTCTTAAAAGTCATATGAACATACCCTGAGGGCACACACACACACACACACTCCCCAAAGTGGGCTCCATGGCCACGTTTCCTCCGCGTCATGTAAACACTATTGTGTATCGGGTGATAGGGATCACTGGAACCTAATTGTTTGAGGCAGTATTCGCAGTGCATTTCATGGAGAAAGTGACAAACAATACTGCGAGCGCTGGCCTGGACAGACGCTCTCACTCCTACTCTGCTGCGACAGATGTCGACTCTGTTTATTTTTCCTGATTGTCCTGGAGACCGGCCATCCAGCTATACAGCACAGACAACAAGAGGAGTTTCAGATTATGGTGAAGATTTCGTGAAAAACAGGAGGATGAGTTTACACTGTCACCTATATTACCATGACATAGACTCTGTGTCTGCTTCATCAGCAATCAGCAGGTGTTTGATTAAACTACAGGTGTCATAAGGATTACTGAACAGTTCAGGAGCATGTTGAAGTATTATTAAAACAACATCAACGTGATCAAACAGATTTATTTTAAATGTTTTGTGAGATATTAAAATACCAGATCAGAGTTGGGAATGACAGTTAAAGACCAACACTGTGTGACTCACTGTGTGACAGTTTAGAAAAAAATAAAAATCAATCCACAACCAGAGATTTTTTTTTATGCTGCACACTCTTCCTTCTCTCCCCAGTACCTGTAAACAGACTTTGATGTGTGTAATTGGTGGAGTTCCCCTTTCAGTTGACGAGAGGCAATCATTCGTGAGACAAGTGTATCCGCTTTATCTCAGACAGATCAAACTTAAATTGTTTGTTTTATCCTCATCACTGCCCTGTAGCATAAAGGCTCAAAAGCTGTAGGTTTAGATTTAGACTTGAGGTTTCCAACAAAAACCTTCTTCACTAATAGAAATTGAAACAGGCCAGTAGATGGCAAGGGGATTTATTTTTATCTCCTTGTTGTATAAAGTTCATGGTGATCCTGATTACTGTAACGACACCTCATACAGTGTCAGCCACATGTCGACGGTCACACATTGCTCCGTTCCCAGGATGCACCTGGCGAGAGGCGAGCGGGCGGACGTGAGGGACAGCTGTTTCCTGTGCACACTTCCTGGTTTGGCAGAGCGGAGGGGGGAGGATTGTGCGGGGGCGGGGGAGAGGGGTGTGTAAGTGGGTGGATTAGGGTGTTTGGTGAGGCCTTTTCCAAACAGGATATGTCTGCCACAGCCACAGGTGTGAGGGCACAGACGCTCCTCAACCTCATATGTGTATACTTTTCTTGAAAAAAAAAATAAAAATTATCAATGACCCTACTGATTGAAAGAGAGGGAACATGGAGGGAAGAGGAAGAAGGATGAGAAAGAAAGTATATAGAGAAAAAAAGAAAGTAAAGTGGAAGAGACATAGGAAGGGGTGAGAGAGGATTCCTTTATTGTCTCCTGCCTCAGAATAGACTCATCCAGCTGGGAGGGAGAGAGTGGCCGGTGGGCTAATCAGAGCATAGTGGGCTCAATCAATAGTTTCCTTGATTGCACACATATTGTACACATCAACAGCTGAACAACATTTTACATGTATAGCATTTGTACATAAGCAGTGCACTGTCACTGAGGGAAATATCAACTGACACTGAGAATAACTGGGTAAGTATTGGCCTCTTGACCCATGAGTACAGTCATTTGGCAACTGATCGTGCTTTATAGACTGTCTGCAGAAGATGAGGAGACTTTTAAGATTTTTTGCTGAAGGCGTAAACAGACAGAACCTCAGAAGTCTGGGAGAAAGCTGAGATGGAAGTAGAGATGCTAGAGATGCTTTTTGGAACTTTTTTTTTTAAATTCCTTATAGAATATATATATATTCCATCAGACATAACATATAACAGTATAGGCAAAAGTAAATCAATAAGAAGTGTACAGTATACTGCATATACAGTATATTTTTTTGAACCCCATTGCCCTTTTTTATTCAATAAAAATGGGTTGAGTGTATGGAGCCCTGAAAATGACAAAAGAGAAAGACTTTTTTATTTTTTTATTTTGTCCAATATGTTGATACAATAAATCAAAACGTTATTTATTATTACTTTACTTACTCTGTCTCATTTTATTTTTCTCCCTGTTTTCCTTCTTTCGTTTATCACTTATCCATTCCATATATATTTATATATTATACATTTTCATTAATAATGGTATCATATCCCCAGTAATAAATACTTGATTGACTGTCCACCTGGGGCCCAGGTGATTGTAACAGCACAAAAGTAATAATCAAGCGTAGTGGTATTAATGTCATATAATGGCCCTCTAACTGTAAAATGTGGCTGTACTGTGGGAAACAGACAATGGATTAAGAAAATCAGGACTAGGTTGAGACTTTTCCAGATAATTTTAGCCAAAGTTTATTCTTCATTTGGGGTTCATCAGTGTAGAAAGTCAGCAAAGATGAGCAGGAGATGAGATGACATAAATGAGGACTGCTCTGACTCATTTGACCTCAAGGTCTCAGTCTGACCATTGACTCTGAAGCGTCATCACCTGTGTGGGATTACGTGCAGAACTTTACGATTTTCAAACAGCCAACACGCAATCCCTTCCACTTCTGGCAACACAACTACAAATATTTCCATATGAGATGTGTGCTGACAATAGCCTGTGTGTGTGTATGGTTCACTGTGTAAGAGCGCCAAAACTGTGTGCTCTAATAGTGGACAGCTGAGTGTGTGATTGTCACCCAGCATACATATGTCAAGTGTGTGTATGTGCGCGCATGTGCGAGTGTGATGGTATTGCCCTTGGGTCACAATGACAATGCGTGGAACAACAGCGTATTTTGTCTTCCTCTCTCATATTTCTCATCATCAGCACTGCCGCCATCCAAATTCCACTGGTGCGTTCACAGCATGGCGGAGGGACTCAGCCCTGTTGTCAACCCCCATCCTACAATAATAGGAAACACAGCATCACTTTTCCACTTTCTCCCTCACTTTTCACCGCTAATTCAAAATATATGAGTTCCTGTTTGGAGCTCCCTCACTCTGGACTTGATTGTTTTGGATAACAGCTACATGTAGTTTGATTATTTAAAATGCTTTTGTTGTACATAATATGCTGCTATTTTACTGTTTATATGTGAAAGCTGGGAACAGTTTGTAATGTAGCAACCACCTCTTCTACTTTTACACAAATGCATGCCAATGTACACAACTCTCCCCGGTCATAAGAAACATACCAACTGCATCTGTCCGTCTGATTTACTCATTCTGATATATAAAGGACTGGCTCCTACTCTACTACTCTCCTTATCAGATAAACTCTGTTAACACTGAGACAGTTATGATGCAATATGATAGATACACAGCACACAAATAACCACTTCCATAGTTACGTAAAAAACAAACAAACAAGCAAACAAACAAACATGTAAACTAAGCAAAGCAGTTACATTCACGCTCAGAGCCAAAGCCATGATTTCGGAAACACAGACATCATAAGTTCACACGGTTACCATTCACTGCCCTGGAAGGTTGTTTCCACACCTGAGTTTCACCAGAATCGAAAGTTACTTGTAGCAACAGTTTGAAAAAAAGACACATATTCATCAAAATATCAAGGCCATGACTTCAGCAGGTGCCCAGTGCAACCACAGTCTGCTCTGTTGGTCCCTGCCCTCAGCAGCTGTTGGAGCAGTTGTGAGTCAAGTTTCATGCTCAAGGGCACCTCAGTAGTGGTAATTAGGGAGGAGCAAATGGTGCTGTTTCACTTTCTTCACCCTGGGGAGTCTAGAGTCTCTAGTCAAGAAGACAATCTGTATAGGGTTCCAGTCGTGCAAATTCTTTAATTCGTCTGACTGGGTAGAAAAATAACTCCATCCACAACCTAACTTCAATTTGTGGTTGTTTTGGCAGCACTGTGTGCAACATTGGCTGACAGCACCTAGATGTCAAACCTTATAAATGTTGGAAATAAATGGGATTAACGTTTCCCTAGGAAACTTCATCATTTCATTCTCCCTTTTTGCCACCACACTGTACTCACATGGCAAAGTGGTGAATCTTTTTTCAGTGTTTGAATAGTAAGAGATGGAACAAAGGATATGATATGATATGATGAAAAAAGGTAATAATAATAATGGCTACAGGATTATGTAATATAGTCAGATGATATTAGACAAACTACAATAAGACATAAGAAAATAAGAAATGAAACGTGAAACATTGCAGCTGAGAGTAAAATTGTATTCGTTGCTGTTGTGTGAAAGGTTGTACAGTCGCATGAAATCTACACACATGCATAATATAGCAAAATACATGGCGTATCATAGTATGAAAAGTGATATGACAAATGAAAAGAATAAGAAAAGGTATAGTGCAGTGGTTCTCTTGTTCTGTGGTGTATAAAAAAACTAATTACTTTTAAGCACGTCCTGTATTAAAAAAACACAGAGCAACACCAGGTGACGCTAATGGGTCTTTTACACTGAATCTTCAAACCACTGTAACTACACTGAGTCACCATTTTAGCAGTGGAGCTCCCCTCACTGGTGACTGAGAGCACTGCTGGGACACACATCACTACAAAGCTTATTAGGAAACTACAAAAGCCTCAGCAGCAGCAGCAGTCATATAACTCTGTGGCAAACACTTGGCTGCTGAGGTATTAACAATAGACTGATACATAGAATAAAATAGTCACCTCCAGTTTTTTTTCTGTTAATCTCAGTTGAGTTGAATACATACAAATAACTATTATAAGACATGGAAATCAGTAAGTCAGTTGTGTTGCATGCATGGTCTATGTATGGCTGACAGAATGTAGAGTGGCACAGACAGGCAGCCAGCCCAGCAGCCAAAAGGAGATGGGGTGATTGCATGGCACAATCAGCATATTGTTGCTATCAGTGCAAAAGTGTGTGTTTCATCAAACTAAAGAGAAAAAAAAGAGTAAAGCAGCAGATGAGGATACTTGTCCAGTTCCATCACTGAAGTGCTGCATCTGTCATTCAACTAATATTATCTCCTCTCCAAGTGAACACAACACTGCAGCTTCTAAGGTACAGGATTTTAGGAAATTTGTCTGATTTCTCAGAAACAGAAAATCATGTTCCACACAAAC
Source organism: Lates japonicus (assembly GCA_033238685.1). Lineage (NCBI taxonomy): Eukaryota > Metazoa > Chordata > Actinopteri > Centropomidae > Lates > Lates japonicus. The sequence continues at coordinate 702,910 of BRZM01000091.1, forward strand.
TAGTAGTACCATCAGTATTCAGGTATTTATACAGTGAAGAGAGAAAGACAGTGACTAATCTTCAGAATATTTAATTGAAATTAATTTTATTAAAGCCAAATGAAAAAGTTTTTGAGTGGGGCCAGAAAAAGACATTCCCCCAAGAGCAAGCACTTGTGGCAACAGTGGCGAGGAAAAACTCCCTTTTAACAGGTAGAAACCTCGAGCAGAACCCGGGCTCTTGGTGGACGGCCATCTGCCTCGACCGGTTGGGTTGAGAGGGAAAGAGAGAGAGAGGCGGAGAGGGGAGAGAGAAGGGGTGGGTTGAGGGTGGGGGGTTGAGAAAGGTTGAGGGAGAAAGGGGGGGGTTGAAGCGATGGAGAAGAGGGAGAGAAAGGGGGGATGGGGGAGAGGGGTGAGGGGGGAGAGAAAGGGGGGATGGGGGAGAGGGGTGAGGAGGGAGAGAAAGGGGGGAAACAGGGTAGGAAGGGGTGATGAGAGGAGTTTGAGAAAAGAAAGGGGGGGTGGAGGAGAGAGGTGGCTGCAGCTTAAGGGGAGGAGCGGCAGCGTGGACAGGTGCATGGACTGCAGAACAGCCGCATCCAAAGAGGAAGTTTCTTCTTCTTCTGCTCCTTTTTCTTCTTTTCATTCTTTTTCTAGAAGAAAAACAACACATCAGCACAAAAGAAAAATAAAAGGCTACAGTTCAACAAAAATACAACAGTGAGCAGATGTCTTTAAGTCAAAGACAACTAGACTTGTTGTTTGGGTTTGAGGAGGTTTCATTACCTTTGAGAAGATGTTGGAAAAGTTGGTCTCCTCTTCCTCTTGGATCTCACCAGTCGTGGTCTCAGCCAGGGATGGGTCCTCTGTTATGGAGGATGTTGCCAGAGGAGAGCGGGACTCCTGTTTGCTCTTTTGAGCACCATTCCCTCCATTTGAATCCTCCTGTAGAAATGGCTGGATCCTTCTCCTTGGTCTAAAACACCTCCTCCACACAGATTCATTTTTCTTGTTGTTACGTCCTGTGGCTGGTGTCTCTTCATCTTTGTTAGGCTCCAATCCTTGTTGTGACATAACTCTCCTTTTGATCACAGCGCCTCGTCCTGTAAGGAGGGATTTCATGGTGGAAATAGCTCCTGCCAGAGTCTTGGCTGCTTTGTCCTTTGACACCTGGAGGCTGGCAGGAGCGGTGGCGATCGAGGACCGTTCATCCACTGAGGCTTGTATGGCCACGGAGAGGACCGGGGTGACCACTTCAAGTACCTCAGTCGCTATGGCCTCTGTGAATTCAGGTGAAATCCTAACAGGGATGTCTGTCCCGACGATATCACAGACAGCCTGGCTGAAGGAGCTCTCCACACTTCTCTGGATTTCAGAGGGGGTCTTCAGGGTGAAGGTGTTGGATGAGGTGGATGACTGAGCGAGTGACTCCAAGACATTTCTAATGACTGAGTCTGAGGAGAACTTCAGCACATCCACACACATGTCAATCAGCTTCTCCTTCACATCTCGATTGAAAACGCCCTCGCTGACTTCCCTCCACTGCCTAAAAAAAGAGGTGAAACACAGAAATAATGTACACAAATGTTGAAAATGTATTCAAGTGTCCACTAGAGTTTCGGTGAGAAAATAAATGACCTACTCTTCAGTGAGACCCTGGAAAAATCTCATTATTAGGAGAGACATGGTGGAGGAATTCATGACAACTGTCTGATCTGCTGCTGCTTCATTTCCTCCCTGGGAAAACACAGTGCGTCCATCCTCCTCTGAAGGTCCTGATGGTATCTCCATGACCGTGTCTTCATCAGCCTCTGCAGGTCTCACCTTAAGAGGCTCAGCAAATAGCTCCTCCAGACCAAAAGATTGAGCTTGAGCAGCCTGTTCAATGACGTCTGAGATGAGTGAGTCAACATTCTTCTCAGTGTCCTCCATGTCTTTATCCATGGTACGTAGTGTTGTGTCCTAGTGTGGAAACATACAATTTTTAAAATGATTTCAAAGGGTGCAAATTAAAATCTAAGCTCAAAACTAACTTACTGCTGATACCTCTGTAAAGGGCATTTAAATGTCTTACCTGTCTCTCTTCGGACATCTTCAGATGAGCAGGGTTTCCTGGCTCCTGATTCTTCAACTTTTCCTTCTCTTGTTTTCTTATCAAACGCTCTGTCTTGTTGCTGTGTTTTTCTCTTGTAATGTTTGTAGTTTAGTAAAGATACTGAGTCACCTCACTGTGGAGAATCAAACTAGAGTCTGAGATATGAGAACTACTGTGTCTGCAGGATTCTCTGTGTTCTAATAGAACTCCCTGTGTTCCAGTACAACTCTGTGCTGTAACAGTACTATCCATGTTCTAATGGAATGTTCATCTTTAGAGGAGTTTATCTATGCATATATGTATTTCTTTAATTTTATCTATTTTTCTGTCTCCATTTGTTTTAGTCTCATTGAGTTTTAAACAGTGGTGGAGGAAGTTTTCAACCACTTTACTTGATTAAAAGTTGTAACACTGTTAACAACACTCCAGTACAAGTGTAAACCCTGTCACAATAAATTACATCCAAGTAAAAACACAAAATTAGCAACATGAATAAAAGTATCAAGAGTAATAGTATTCAATGCAGAAAAATGGCACCTGTGAGTGTATATGCTACCCAGTGTCAAATATATCAGTTGTTGAGCTCCCTTATGTTTCCTTATGTAACTAACTTACTTTGCGGAAGAGTGGGCAAATACTCTAGAGCAATGGGAACGGTAACAAAACAACAATAAACAGCCAACCCACTCTTTATTACACTAAAGGCTTTAAAATTCAGAGAACTGGTATATTTTAAAGTAGTACACATCATGTATAAAAAACGCCAGTCAAACATCAGTTGGAGTGTGAGTTACCTCTACCAGAAGAAATTCTTTGGGAACAGTTACAGTTGCTTCACCTCCAGAGGGAGCTCTGCTCTGTATGCTCATATTTCACCTTTAACAGCAGCAATATGACACATTTGTCATATGGCACTAATTACAATAATATAATTCGGAAATGGGCCATTCTATGATGATACTTCTACTTTTGGTACGTTAAGTAAATTTTGATGCCCATACTTTTCTACTTCTACAGAAGAAACATTTTAAATGCATGGTTTTTACTTGTAACAGAGTACTTCTACGTTATGGTGTTGCTACTTCAGTAAAATGAGTATTGGTATTTTTGCCACTTTCTTCACCTCCCAAACCAGGATGCAATACAAGTGTAAACAACACTCCGTGTGAGTCCATGTGGGATGAGTTTGGTTATCAGATCACTTTTAGCTTCAAGAGGACACAGTCAGCTTCAAACTGTGATCACTGCAACACACTGATGACAGATTCAGGATCTCTGTGTAAGCAGATGTAGCAAGCTATAATGGGGTTTGTTCATATTGCTGTGGCCCTTTTAAAAAAAAAAAAAAAAGTATCGTTATATATGTGACCACGTCACTGGATCCAAGTTGCTGGTGAAGGCATTTGTGGAGAGTGCCTGGAGCAAAATCACTGTTGCTAATGAGAGTGGTGCCATCAATTATTATCAGGCCCAAAAAATTTAATTTCAAGACTAAATTCAGTGATGGTATTGTATTGTTTTAAATTCACATTTTACTCCAGACCACGGTCAGTAAGATCATTTTGGAGCCAAAGTCTGTCATAGAGAGTTCAGTAATGTTTTTTTTATTTTATTTTTTTTTATTTCTTCTTGTGAAAGGTATGACTGATGCATTGCTTTTACAATTAAGATGACCTTGGAGAACAGCACTCTCTCTATGGGTGAGTAGTACTGAGGAACTTGCTGTACAAACATTTTGACTGATCATGTACCTGCACAAACAGATTTGGACTTTGGATAACAGCACTTTGTGTATGTGCTGATGTATGTATGTATGCGTGTATCCCCAGTGCACCCTTATACTGCTTCTACCATCCTGCTGAACACTGCCTGGTTCTCTACTCAAAGTCCACCACTGGAAGCAGCATATATCATCATATCAGCTCCTGAGTACGAAAATACTCATACAGACTGATGAGAAATATTGCCACTTGCATCAAATTTTTGCAAAACTCCTGTAAATTCATTAAGATGTGGGCTAATTAAAAATGGTGGCATATTGATCTACCTTATAGATACATGCAGTGTATACACAGTATAACTAAATCTCATAGAGTTGGCAGATTTCTATCATGTCACAGCAGTGGTGGAAAGTAACTTGGCACATAGTACAGTACAATTTCAAAGTACTTGTACTTTACGCATTTATACATTTGCATAGCAGGAGTTTGTTTTTTTCTCATCTCACAAGATTTACTTTCTTATCCTTGAGTGCCTGGGTTGGGAACCACTGGAATAAAACTGTATATAACATTGTTAAAATTAGACAAACCTTGATCACACATCAGTAAAATGTTGCTGCTTAAGAATAAAATCAAATAAATTATTAGATTGGGAACTAGTACTTTTCACTTTTACTGTTTATGCTTATATTTAAGTAGGATATCACAAGACTTTTACTTGTCAGAGTATTTTTATATTCTCTCTCACAGTAACCTGTACACTGTTGTATTTCCCAGCTGTGAGTCAGGCTCTTCACAAATTGCTAGCAGCTCTGTAACACTGTACTTAGACAGAGTGGTACTTTAAACTTAATCCATGTTAATATGCTGATAGCAAGAATGTTAACATATTAATAGGCACCGACGGTGGAGTTCGGCTGCTTGAGAGAATGATGCCCTATGGCATATCTGGATTCAAACAAAACATTGTCAAAAATGTTATGGCATGCTTACATAATGAAGATGCCATATATGTATAAAGACAAGTCAAGATATTAAATGACTGTGATTCTTATGTCTTTTTCTATTTATTTTGAAGTATCTGTCATCAAACCAACTGTGGGTTTTTCATTATAATAATTAACATCTTAACTCTTCAGAATGTTTCAAGAAATAGTGAATTTTTATTATATTAGAAATTGCACTCCCAGTTACCAGATTGCTGATACAATTTCAATACTGAAAAGTAAACTTCTGAAAGCAGGACATTTACAGGAGTCTTATTTAGTTAGACTTTACTGCCCCCTTTACTGTATTAATTTTCACAGAACTGAACAACAATTAGCACATATAATCACAGAACCACAGGCAGAAACAGTTAAGTTACAACACACCAGCACATAACACCAGGTAAACATAGCATGAAAAAGGACACAGTCCATGATCATGATGGGTAAAACAGCACAAGGACACCCTGTTTAGGGCTGCTACGGCTACAGAAACTAGGCTTTTGCCTGCTGGTGATTATCAGCTCAAATGCTTTGTTGTAGGTTCAGACATTTGTCATTTGCCCTGAAAAAAAAAAAAATGCTGTTTTTCCCTTTTCAATAACATATGGGGTATTTTGAAGATACAAAACTCAAAGCTGATTAAAACAGCCAACATGTTACACATTACAGGAGTAATGATCCAAAGTGGACATTGCTAGCATTTAAGCTGCTATTGTATCTTAACCTTTTTACAGAATGCACACGATAATGTATCCTACAGAATAAGTAAGGAGAGTGCTGAATAAATCGAGTCAAAATAGCAGCATTATACAGAAAATAAATGTTGTTAAGTGCACACTGTCAGCAATTTCTGTATGTATCTTGGAGTAAGACCATAACAATAGCATACCATGGTCAGCTGATTCACAAAACCAGAGGGATCCTTGTCTGGTTTTGGAAACTGCACAACCACAGCACACAACTCAGTAGTGGTCCATACCCCTTACTTAAAGGGCTAGGTTTTTTCCAAATTCTTAAATACCTTTAAGTCAGTTATCCATTACAAGTACAGTTTTAAGACAGAATCAGCAAAAGTGTCTACATTACCAATAACTCTACTTACAGCACAGACGTCCTCACACACAGAGAAGAAGGGGAAGGAGAAAAGCCTTGCCTTCTTATGCAATACGAGTCGACTCTTTTGACCTTGTTCTCTGTAGTGTTGAGATGTCCTAGCTCATTCCTGGTTGTGATTGCCAAATTTGGAAAAAATGGACAAAAGTTTGCTCCAAATGTTGCTGATTCTGTCAGGACATGTGCACAGAGACCCCAAGATCTCACTCTGGCATTACCAGGTTAGGGTCTCAGTTCTGTTCTACCTGTATTGATTCCCATTGGGAAGAAAATCAAATTTGATGGCACGGGGGAATGTAGTCAACATCAAAGAGAGAGAAAAAAAAAACAGGAATAATACAACAGATCTTGGTCATTTGTACATGACCAATGTACACATGTATAATGGACATGTGTACACACATAGCCATGTTTGTGTATTGCGTGGCATCTGTGGTGGTGACAGTTTAAAGGTGAGAGGTGTATGGTTGTCTCAACCAGTGGAGGTAGGAGGTGGGTTCTGTGTCGTCGTGGAGTCTGATGGCAAGAGAGCCTGTAAAACACTTTGAGGCACATGGGTAGATGTGTCTGTAGCTCACTAAACTTGTGTTCCCAGCACAAACATTCTGCCAGAGGTTTACATTGTTCATTAATGGCCATAATCAGTAGCTGAGTTGTGCAAAGCTGGCAAACCACTTTGCAGACTTGTGGCATATAGCAGTCACTCAGGGGTGGTGTCTGGAGGTCAAGGCTGTGTGCAAGGCTTGGTGAACTCCAACGCCCCAACATTCCAGGCTTCCTAAAGGTTGGACATCTGACTCAAAGAAAAACACAATCAGTTAGTATAAAACAAGAAATTATTATAAAGAAGTGGATAACATATCTTAAACAACACACCTGAAGACATCAATCACATGGAACAGAGGCAGCATCATCAAGGAGGGTTTGGTTCAGCTTGGCCTTCCTCTTCTTCCCAGCTGTTCTCTGGGTCACATCATCCCTCAATGATTTTTCTGGAGCCACAGGGAACTGCTGAAACTACTTCAACCTCCATCACCATATGGCTTGGACAACCTACAACTATTCATGCAAAAAAAACACAATGAGGTGTATTCTTTTCCCTGTTATTTATATTTGGTGTCTGATTTAAATTGACAGGACCCTTAAGACAGGACTGAATTGTCAGAACTGAACAAGGGTGGTGAGTAGCACAGCTGACCCCTTTTAACTGCAGAAGTTATTTTGGTGTCAGGGCCTCATTGAGAATACTGGAGGAAACAAGTCCACTCCCTGGATCATCCGGGGCCAAATTGAGGCCTGCCCTACCTATGCCGATACATTAAACCATGCTTGTCAGTCTCACACTAGCCAGAAACAATGCCATGACAGGTATGAAACAGGGCTAACAGTAGGACAGATAAGTTTTGAGTCATTCATCGTTGTCACCAGACCAACTGCCACTTTAAATACTCCAGTGTTTGATCGTTTGATTTCACTTTTCATTTGACTAATTTGCATTTCAACACATTTGCATGAAGGTCCACAACAGAGCAGACAACATACTAAAATGACCAAGCAGGATATAATACATCTGAAGTACATTTTGAATAGTTAGACAGCATCTGAACCTCCTTCCACCCACACCTTTCCAATATTGGCTAACAGGTGTGTGTTGCCAGTCATCTGTAACTTCCCAGAATCAACAATCTCACAGACACACTTCACGCCATGACTGGAGAGCTTGGTGAGTCTTTCAGGACAAAGCTTAACCCAGTGTTAAGGTTTGTTACACAGGAAACTGCTATTATCCAGTTGTCTAGAACAAGTTCCTCCTCAGCTCCCAGTTCTGTCACCCCCCTAAAGTTTCTCCCTCTGCAGTAAGCCTCATTTGACTGCACATCAAACAATGCCACTGCACTTTCCCAAGGTCTCATTTTGTCTTTGTGCAGCTCTCCAACATTTACTGCTGCTGTTGTCACGTCTGCAAAAGGCAACCATTTCCTAATTCAGCACTGTTTTTACATGTTTTGTAAGATGTGGCTGTAGACCATTGACAAAGCCCACAACTTGAAATACCCGATTCACTCAAATGCTTCAGACTCTTCACACATGCTTACATTGAGTTTTATATTGCCCATTTGCAGTACTAAAATTATCAGTAACTGTTGTGTCATGGAGTACGATCATGATATGCATACAATGGTCAGCTGATTCACAAAACCAGATGGATCCTTTTCTGGTTTTGGAAACTGCACAACCAGCTAGGGTTTTTTCAGTTTCTTAAAAACAGTCACATGTACAACTTTAAGACAGAATCAGCAAAGTGGTCTAATTTAGCAATAATTCTACTTAAAGCACAGACTTCCTCACACACAGAGAAGAAGGGGAAGGAGAAAAGCCTTGCCTTCTTATGTGATATGAGTCGACTCTATTGACCTTGTTCTCTGCAGTATTAAGATGTCCTAGTGCATTACTGATTGTGATTGTAACCAGAAAATAAGGGTCTCTCAGAACCTTACCAGAAATCAAATGTGTAGACCATGACTTATGGTCAGTGTGAAGATGTTTGTTGAACTATTTGAATAGATCAGGGTCAAGGCATTTCAAGTTGTATGCTTGGTCAATGGTCTACTACCACATCTTACCAAACACGTAAAAACAGTAATGCCAAATTAGAAAGAGCTCCCTTTGCAGGTGTGACAAAAGCAGCAGTAAACACTGAAAAGCAACACAAAGAGAAAAATGAAATCTGGGTACAGTGAAGTAGGACTGCTTATGCACAGCCAAACAAGGATTAATACAGAGAGAGGAATTTTAGAGAGGCTACAGAGTTGATAGCTGAGGGAGAACATTGTCTAAACAACCGGTTGATAGCCATTTCCTGTGTAACAGACCAGGACACTGGATTAAGTTTTGTCCCAAATGACTCTAAGCTGGCCAATTGTAACATGAAGCATGCCTGTCAGATTGTCAATTCTGGAAAGTTACACATGATGGGCAAACACATACCTCTTAGCCAATGTTGGAAAGGTGTGTGGGGAGAGTTTCAGATGCTATTCAACCACCCAACATGTAGTTCAAACATATCAAATCCCACTTGGTCATCTTAGCAGGTTGCTAGCACTGTGTCTTGGGCCTGCAGACAGACCTGCTGAAATGCAAATTAGTCAACCAAAAAGGTATCAAATAATATAGAGTGCAAATCTTTCAATAGATTGAAATTTACAGAAACATACCCAAATTGGGTGTCCAGTAGCTTCTTTAGAGCTCTATCAGAGGTATCCGAGTTGTCTTTTTCTGCCAGGTTTACTCCCTCCAAGAGAACCCAAACGCGCTACTGCCTAGTAACCCAACTACCAATCAATTATGTACATATGAAAATACCCAAGATATCCTATGTCAGTTGATGACACAGTGCATCCTGTCAACAACTGACGCAATCCTACACGAATAACGCATTGCAGGGGAGGGATAAAATTCCCCTGCTGGGAGGCCTCCCAATACGCCACGCAAATAAACACGGATATGAAACTGTACCGCTCCAGACCTACTTAAACTCAAAAGATTTTGCTTGAGTCTCCAGTTAGAATTAAAATTGGCAGAATGAGACAAGCCAGCCTTTAATTTCAAAATCCTTTTAAATGTGAAGTCAATAAACATAAAAATTGGTATCAAAAACTAATAAGCAGTCAGAAACGAATCTTAGATGGAAAAAATTTCCTCCAGCATTCACAGAAACCCAACTATATATATATATTTTTTTTTTTTTTTAAATAAAAAAAAAAACAGACTTTATAGTTATAGGCTGCATATGTAACCCTGAAGTTTAGGTGGTACATAGTGCTACAGCCTCATAATGGAGACAGACAAAGACAGAAACAGACAGACAAAAGGAGAAACAGACAAAGAGACAAGCAAAGCTAGAGAAAGACAAATAGAGACAGATGAGACAGAGAGAGACAGACAAGGACCAACAAAGACAGGAAGAGACAGACACAGAGTGGCCAGGACAGCACAGGAAAGGTGAAAAAGCTGAAACACAACAGGATTTAAAAAACAAAAATGGTACTTACTTCTGTTTGCAGAATCTCAGTCACCCAGGCCATGGTATTTCTAAGTGCTATATAAAGGCAAGTGGACAGAACTGAAGCTGTTCAGATGAAAGGTCTTCAAGAACCTCAAGCAAGTCCAATTGCCTTAACATAGCACTTAGAAAAAAAAGAGATGCTTACTTTTTTTGATGATCCAAGCTGATTGAACAGAGATGGAAATGAATAGTCATGGCATATGCCATATTCATCTCCTAGACTCATTCCATCCATACATTAATGGACAATGTTGCCATCCTGTATTACTGGGTCCAACTGAAGGTAATTGTTATTTGAAGCCTTTAATTACATTTGGTAGGATTGTTTATTTGCATATTATTGTGTATTTATTGCCAATTGTTTTCCAATGTTGGCCAAATTCTGTACTGCTTTAGCAATATTAGGTTTCCTTTCTGTCAGTCCTTAACAGTTGGTCAATCTAATAAATCTAATTTGACAGTTGGTCAGTTGGTGATTACAATAAACCCAATTTGACAATAGGTCAGTCAGTCCAATAAAAGCTAATTTGTCAATTGGTCAGACACAACTGACAAAAGTTTAAAAAAAAAAAAAAAAAAGGAAAAGAAAAGAACAGCACAGAAAGTCTAGTAAAGTAAATTTGATCGTTGGTCGGTCAGTCAAATAAAGCTAATCTGAATGGCAGTCAGTCAGACACAGACAGACAAAGAGAGAAACTACAGGCAGAGACACAGACAGTACAATAAAAGTAATCTGATCGTCAGTAAGGTCAGACACAGACAGACAAAGAGACAAACGACACAGACCAACTGACACAGGCAAGGCACAGACAGACAGACACACAGTGTCAGTATCAGTGTGTGTGCATGTGTGCGTGTTTTTGAGAGGCGCGGCGGCCAAGACACAACAATTAGAAAGACAGTGGATAGGGAGACTGTAAGGATCAGTGTGTGCGCATGTGTGTGTGTTCATGTGAGAGACAGGGAATGAAAAGGCTGGCATGGTGGCCATAATTAAACAAACATGGGACTTACTTGTTTGTAGATTCACCAGGAAAAATATGACACCGATTTTACAGACTAAGACGGGTAGACGAACGGATTGGCAGTCATCTTGGATGGACAAATGGCGAAAACGCAAACAGGCAATCATGGCACTGTGGTTTTCCTTCACACGGCGGCAAAGTAGAACCACAGCACATGGTTGATGGACACGCAAACATAAATTGACAAACACAGAGGCAGAAAGGTGCTGCCACAAGTGATAGCATGGCAGCCATCAAAAACATGGACAAAAGACAGACAAACAAAAGATGGACAGACTTAAGGCTTTGTTGCAAGACAGCAGCCATGACGAGGCACCTACAATACACAACTGACAACAGGCTGATTAGAGACTTCTGACTTTAACCTTTATCTGCACCACATTACAAGAACTTTCCATTCCTATCATCACCATCATCTAATGCAGCTCTATCAAATCATGTACACAAAATCCACCCACAATCAAAAGAAAAAAACTGACTCGAAAGAGAGTCAGTCTTTTTCTTGCTGCATATACAGGCCCAAAGGAAAAAAAAATAATTCCCAAAGGCTTGTGTAGATGAGTGCATGAATGGGTAGGAGACCCATTCATGCAGTCATCTATATCAAAACCATACCAATACAATTAAAAGAAATGGCATTTTATAGGTTGTCCATCTTTCTAATAATCTAAACAGCATATATATGTTTAGATTATTTGAAGGACGGACGGATGAACGGTGGCTAAATTGTAACGAGCAGATGGCCACGTTGGACGGATAAACGAGGAAAAGGGATAGATCGGTAGAGATCGGCTTGGCAGCCGAGAGAGATTGCACGGCGGCCCAAAAATAACAAAAAAAATAACAAACAAAGACGCAATCCTCTTCTTTTGTAAAGTGAAGTCCAGATGAAGGCTGAAAATGAAATTGGTTAGTTATGGCACAGTGGCCCAGCAAAACCCCAGCACAAAGTAAAAAAAAAAAAACAGCACTTACTTTTGAAGATTGTAGGTCCACTAAGACCTGTTGAAGATCCTCAAGGAAATTCCGTTCAGAGATCCTCCAGGAAACAAAAATGTCAGACAACGGACGCGCATACTGACCAGCAACCGTATTGGACGGATGAACAAATGGTCACGTCGCACACATGAGGGCACAGACTTTTGTTCCAATGATTCGGACAAAGCTCTGGACTGTTTGATGTTGAAACTGCATGAATAATCTCCAGTTCTAAGTTAAGGCTGCTCACACTGTGTTTAAGGCTAACCAATAAGTTTTTCCATGGTTTCAGCTAAATTTGTTTCCCAACAGTAATTTCATGGGTGTCTAGAATCTATTTTATTTCTAAAATAGTGAAAATGACAACCTGTGATGACATAGTGGAAATGTGTTTATGTGATGATGTACTGACACAAAGAAACAGACAACCCTAGAGGATTTTTATTACAGTCTAAAAAAGTCACTCAAAACATAAATCTAGAGCAGGGCTGGAGGATATTTCAATTATTTAGAGATAGTATTTTTTTTTTTTTTTTAATTTTGTTTTCACTTAAAAAATAAAATTCTTCTGACTTGGGTCTGTGCCAAAAATAACCTTAATGTTTTGATTAATTGTTCAGCCCTGCTATAGAGAGACATAGAGACACAGCGACCATCCAAAAACAACATAGAATTAAAGAATATAAAAATGGGACTCACCGATTGTAGATTTACCTAAAAAGGAAAAATTAGTTCACAAATATTGATCCAAGCTTATTAGACAGAGACAGAAATCAATAAAACAAGGCACCTTCAATACACCTGATTTTTAGCACAACCTTCGTTTATGCCACACTACAAAAACTCTCCATTACTATTGTCTACTGCAGCTCCATCAAATCATTGTACACAAAAACCTTCCCTGTCCCACACTCAACACCATAGAGCCACTAATAAACAACCTAACAAAACCTGTCTGGATCCATCACAGAGCCCTGAATGAGTCCCTTCAGTCTCTGCACCACATCAGTCTAACTCTGACCCTATGTCTCACTCTTCCTGGTCACACCATCACTAGCTTATCAAAACAGAGCCAATCTTTTTCTTACTGTGTATTTAGGTCCAAAAAACAGATTTCTCTCCCTCTTCCAACCAGCCTGCAGTCCTCTAAATGAACTCACTATCCAAACAAGACCACTAAGTGTTCCAATTGTGTTAGGAGGCCATCCCTCCCCACACAATTGATCAGCTATCTGTTCCTAAAAGAGAAGAAAGACAAAGAGAAATGGAAAGACAAACAGAGGCAAACACAGGTGGCCATGTTGTAGCTTACGGACACGCGGAATAATGGGTGGCCAAGGTCAAATTGGATGCGCAGACTAGGGCTATGTCGGCGGATGTTTTTTTTTTTTTTTTTTTTTTTTTTTTTAAATAGTCTTGGCGCGGCAGCCAAGCAAAGACACATAACACATAAAACATTTCAAGCAGACCAATAAACAGTCATGACGCGGCGGCCATGACAAGACATAGCAATACACAGCAAAGAGACACAGAGAGGGGAGGATGTAAAAGTCAGTGTACGTGCATGTGTGCGTGTTTGTGAGAGCGCGGCGCGGCGGCCAAAAACACACAGAATAAAAAAGAAAAAATTGTCTTACTGGTTCGTAGATCTACCTGCGGAAAAAAAAAAAAAAAAAAAAAAAATAGGTTAGTTTGATTGATGTCTCGAGCCTCGACGGTTTGGTAATTCTGTAACCATGAAATTTGTTTTAGTAGATCTGTATTATATGTAGATAAATGCGATAAAAGGGCATACTGCAAATGTGTACGTTCCCGAGTGCAGTCAAATTAAAACGTTACAAATGGGCCTAACAGGAACCAGCACACCTGACCGCAATAATCGCATCACTTACTTTTCTTGTTGAGTTTTTGAGGACAAGTTTCTCCCAGTGTCTTTTCATCACAGCTTACAGGAGGGCATCGTTCTGTTATTGATTAAAAAAAAAAAAAAGGCATCTTAGTGGACACTGACTCTCAAATCCTCAGCTGGTTTACACTGCAGCAACTGTTTCATGTTGTCCAGCACCAGGAGAGGCCTCCATCCATTTGTTTGATTGACAGCTGTTTTGGAGTTGCGATACAGATAGTATGGCTGAATTTCTTAACCACCACACTATCAATTTATATTCACTTAAAATAAATAAAAACAAGCAAACAAAGCAGTCAATATTCACCTCCTGTCAGGCCTTTTGCACCGAAGCCTTCTAATCAAAATGGTGCCCGCGCTTGAGGCCGCGAGGCCTGTCCCTTAATTTGCTCACATTGCTGCGTTTGTGCGGTTACATAAGGACCAAAATGTATTTACCAAGCGCATTTACTATTTCGGAATTGTATCCGATCATAACTAGTAGGGGTTTACAGCATTGTGGGTTAACCCGGTCCCTGTGAGCGACCACACACCATTCAGACCATTGCTAAATTCTGTGTCCTTATATTTAAATATGCAGACTAGATGAAAACGATACATCATATGGTGCAAAAGCCTGCGTTCCCACAGTGCGGTAAGGTTAAACATGTTAGTCTGAACAAACGGGCTACAATAAATTACAAACTTCACGGGTCCAACACCTGTTGACACACCTGATAGTGACCGCAGCTAACTTAGAAGCTTCACCAACCTTTCTCAGTGAGGCTCCGAGCTCCTCCTGTCGTCCCGGTGTCTCTTAACTTTTCAGAACTTTTTGACAAGGGCAGTTTTGCTGTTAAGCCCCCGGACTTTTAAATTTCAGCCCGGCCAAGGAGCCACCGACACCGCCTGCTGAGTGCTCCCAGGTGTGCGATTTGTGGCGTCTGACGTCACCTTCTTATAGGTAAAGGGCGCATGCCGTGATGAGTTAAAGGATCACGGAGGGTTGGAAAAAGCAAACTTTCCTCCTATAGAAATGTTTGGTGCCATAGAAAACTTTGAAATATTGTCTGGGCTCAGTTCCCCAAGTGATTGGTTTAAATTTAGTTTTAGTCTTGGTCTCTTGCTGAAAATTGTAAGAACCAAAGATAAATAGCCAGGTGATAGATAGATGATTCATTTGATGGTCAAATTGAATATCACCGAGTAGAAATTAGGCCTACTATAAATGAATAAATAACCAGCACCACTTAAACAGATTTAGATTCTATTAAGTTTGCTTTGTAGTAGTTGGTTGTTGGAGATGTTCTGTATGATGTGATTTGCTCTGAGGCAATTGGGTAAGATAAATGCAGGCCAACTTGCAACTGTCTACTGTGCAGATTTTATAGTTTCGGTGCTTTTGTCTTTTCACCACTAGATGGAGACAAAGGATTTTTATTAAACGTCTGAACCCTCCAATTCACTTGCCTGAGTTTATGATGGGATATTTTAGTAGCATTTGTCATGGTATGGTATGCTTATAGTCGCCATTACACTTTTTTTTTTATCAGGATGAGGTGACTTTAAAAACAGAAAAAGCTTATACTTAATCAGGGATACTGTTGGGATGCATCATCAGGTGTATGATTTGAGCTGGCAATAGTCCTCCTGCAAGATACACAGCACTTACATCCATAAAAGTGTAGAAACAGTGTAGAAAAATGTCAGTCCATGCCATGTACAGAAAGAAAATAAACTTAACTCTTTAATTCAGAAAAAAATTGCAGGCAAGCCAAGATTTTAACTGTCCAGTGGACACTGATTTAAAAATCAACATGGTAAAATAAAATTTTCCCTGTTTTTGTCTCAAGTGGAAAAAGACTCAACTGACCAGCCTGAACAAGTGCTTCCTCTCTCTTAAAGAACAACAACAACAACACACTGTTGTTTTCTGTCCATATTTCCATATATCAGCTTGTGCTGTTTGTAAACTGGAGATTGTTGGGTTGAGTACCATGATATTTGGTACAGCTATAAAACGGCATGAGTCTGATGAATGTTTATCAGCTTTCAGAGACATGCAAACAGAATGAAATCTATTTTGGACACTATTAATTTGTACGTGTGTATTTAATTCCACGTTTCAGCATTTCATTATTGCTTCTGTGTAAATGGAAGTACAGTTCTTCTTTTGTCTGCATGACGTTGTGTAATACACACTGCCACACACTCACTCATAAACACACACACACATATGCTCTCTGCTGGTGGGCTGCTGCTGCACCGCCTGGTGTGTGGGTGGTCTG
This sequence comes from Lates japonicus, assembly GCA_033238685.1. NCBI lineage: Eukaryota > Metazoa > Chordata > Actinopteri > Centropomidae > Lates > Lates japonicus. The sequence goes on from BRZM01000091.1 coordinate 719,052, forward strand.
GACCAGGTGGAGGAGAGTGGGATTAACACCAGGCCTGCCTAGAGGAAAAAGAAGGAGAGAAAGATAGAGAAAACAAGAGGTGGAGGAGAGATAGACATCTGTCCACCAGATGTGAAGTTTGGTGGTTTGTGAAACAGAGAGAAGGGAATGAAAAGGCTTTTGGTCACGGGGCTCAGTGACAACTGGATGCATTGTGACTGAAATAACGTTCAGCCCTCTTGCTCAATCAAGCTCTCTCTACTTTTTCTGTGTGTGTGTGCGTGTGTGTGTGTTTGCTCTGGTTGTCTGTCATTTGGTTTTATACATAACACAAACATATCCACACACACACACACACAAGCACTCGTTCACTTTCCGTCTCCTCTTCCGTTCCCAGAGGAACTTCTGTAGGCTGCTATTATACAGTATAAACCAGCGATGACCACCTGTCAAAACATGTCCAGTTTCTGTGTGTGTGTGTGTTTTAGGAAGGTGTTGATGGGAGGGAATGAGACAGATTGAACTTCCATAGCAACAAAGGACTGATATTAATTCAGATTTTAACCCTATACATAAAGTAATTATGATACTTATATATTCATAAATACCTACCTCAACAGCATTTTTACACTTATCATAAAATACATGAAAAAATATTGTATGTTCATATATATTTTTATCACTGAATTTTTATCACCCATATTTATTTCTCCAGTTCCTAATTTAAGTGTTTTTAGTGCCTCCTGACCAAACACACACGTCTAAAAACCCATACTCTGAATCAAATCATCTCACATCATGAAATCATTATATATGCATAAATATACTAAAAGTCAGGGTGCATCACTTGTAATTTAAATATAATGTCAAACTCTATCCTCTGAGGAAGACTGTACAGTATGACAGGAGAGACTGTTTTGTCAGCTACTGTTTCCAAAGTCAAGAATCAACATTTAGTCTTATACATACTTGTTGCTGAATGTTGAATTCTTGTTTTAAAACTGCTAAATAAGTTACAAATGACTCAGATTAAGCTGTGGTGTTTTTCATTAATTTGATTACAACTTGCAGTCTGTCTTCTGAAACATCTTGTATAATATGTCACATTTTCTGCCCTCACCTCTGAATATTTGCAGTGTTCAATTTCTGCATTTGGCCAGTACACATGGTATTACATGGTGTTTATACAGTGCCCCTTTGAGGTCCAACTTTGAGCATCTCTTTTCTCAGTTCCTATGGATTCACTGTTTCTTTCCTCTGCAGCATGTGTGTGTCTGTGTGTGGTTTACAGCTGTTTACACAGCTAACAGTGGGTGAGCCCTGTTCAACAAGCCCTACCTCTGGGATTCAGGCATCTTGAAGGCCTATAAAGTCTGGATGAAAGCTGAAGCCAAATTAATAAAGTTTAACAGGATAAAGATGTGGCTTGTTACACAGCACGACATTAAATTTGCCCTCCTAAATGGCAGAAAACAATCTGTATTTATGAGTTCCTGCCCACACAACATCGTATAAAGAAGAGTTTGTGTTTATATAGGTCCTGTTTACATTAAAGTTTTTGCCCTTTCCCTCCCGTGCCTTTACCTGATCCTTCATATTTCCCCCCACTGGCTCAGTTGACCTGAGAGCTCTCTTTCTCATAATAATTAATTACAGTTAAGCATGGAAAGGCAAACATTCATGGATAACAGTAACTGAGGCCTAAATCCATGTTCACCCCAGCTAAGCTACGGAGGAGAGGTGTGTTACCTGGCACTGTTAAAAGTTATTTTCAGAGATACTCTGGTTATTGGGTGCTATTAGGTTTTATTCCACTTGGCACTGTAATCATTGTTGTTCTTTTGGAGCTGGAGCGATGAAACTTACCTTTTTCGCACAAGTTATAGAGCAATAAAAGCTTGGAAATAAAGTGCCTGGATTCCTTTAAAAACTCAGTGTTATCTCATGTAATTACTTGGATTCTGAATATAGAGAAGCTTACCGATATGAGAAATGTGTGTGGGCCTGTGTAGGTATTTAAGCCTCTGTGTGTGTACATGTGTGAGTGTTGGCTATACATATCTAATAAGTGCATGATGTGTTTTAAGCATGTGTGTCGTCTGTATTCAGATTATTCATGTGTGGGAGGTGAACACTTAGAGGTGCTGGGAGCCTCAAACCTGGACAAAATGTCTTTTGGCTCTGGGTGTGAACGACATAACTAATATTATCCTCTTGGGCGTATCATAGGCAACGTTTGGCACAAAAGCAGAAATCTATCCTCTAAATCCCAGTTTACATCTCCGGTTTTACAGCAGTTCACATACATATGGTGTTGTGGTCTTTGGCAGTTGTTTTTGTGAGACAACTGAGTCATTCAAAGCTTTGTATGTGACAATGTCATCGTCCTGGAAAGAGTCAGAATATGTCTGTGACTGACGTGACAAACAGATTCTTGGTCTCTTGAGGATCACAGCAACAAGTTGTGAACACAACACTGACATGTCATTCATATATCACATATCACAAGTTGATATCTTCAAACATGTTACCAAACAGTTGCTTATTTACACATCTAGCAGCTACAAAACAACATGATTGTTCATTTGACATGTTTGTGTCATTCTCTTTTGGCTCAGATTTTGGTCTCCACCAACTCCTGAGGGAAATTTCAGGCTCCGTAGCTGCTAAATGCTCCATTGTACTTACCAGCTGGTTGTATAGTATATGTTTCTGTCAGGTGTTTGGTGCTGAATCACAGGTAGCATATAGTGAGGTTTTTTTTCACTAAAAACAAAACAGTAAACTACGTAGACTACAGTATCACTACGAAGGAGCTCTTTCACATTTTCACACTGCTTTCATATTGTTATTTGATATATTGTTGTTTTGAAAAGTAACAGTTATACCTGCTTCAAATCACTTGCTCCTAACAACTGCTACTACAGCTTTCATGATGACTGCAGGATACCTATCTCACCTGCAACTGAGGTAGGTCAAAAAACAGCCCCTCCAAAACAGGGCAGAAGCACAGTGTTAGATTGATAGATCTGGGATTTGCAACATAAGATCAGTTTGTCTCACTTTTTCATGCTTCACTTATCAAAACAAATACCGTAACACCAGTGTGTGAGTGTGCGAGAGGACTCACAAACTTATCTGCAAGCTCTGAGTGACAGTCATCCACCATTCACGATTTACGTGCAAGCTGTGCTCACAAATCATTTCTGTGAAGTCTGCTCTTTTCCACACAAGAAAGAATATAACATGCCGCATATTCTCTCCCTGTGTAAGCTACCATGAACTTTGTTTTAAAATAACTTGAAAGTCAGATATTCTATTTTCATGTAAATGCAATTTGAGAGCAGCTTGTGTACTTTCATAACCTGTTTGCTTTGGCAGACATATAACAATAAAGAATAGACTCAAGTTTTGACTGAAGCACTGATCGCTTTTCGGAGCCTTTTTTTCCTCCTTTTTTCATTTTCCTTTCATTCCACCACATGAATCATTACTGCGGCTAACATTAACAAATACTGAACATTTCACAGAAACACGCAGCCTGACAGACAGGATCTTTCCTCTCTGTGGCAGTAACAGATGAGCGTCGGATTCAAAGCATGTATTGCTGTGAATGGAGCTGTCTGTCAGACAGAGAGAGAGAGAGAGAGAGAACTGCACACATGCCACTAGCAGTCTGAAATGAAGCAGACCCTTCACATCGTTATCCCCCTCCCATTCATCCTTCCTCACCCAAAAACCGGGAAAGGTTGTATTTGTGTGTTTGTATGGTCGGAAATCTGCTACAAATCTGGTAACCATATGCTGAGACATATTCAGCTTTCATGTCTTTCAACTTGCTCATTCTTTTAGTTTTATGAAAGAGTCCGCACATGTGCATCTCCCTCGCTTCATATTCTTATTGTTTTTGAAGTGAATCTTAGCATTGTGTGGTTGCTGACAGTGCTCCACTTAGGGAGGCCTTCTGCTGTGTGAGTGCACATTTGGGAGATTATGGTTCAAAGCGGTTGTGCTGAGCTTGTACAGATGACTCTGGTCTGCACATTATTATTATTATTTCTGTTACAAGTTGTCAGTAACTGGGGAATGTGTCGCAGATTGGTTCCATATCTTTGTTCCCTGGTTCTGACATTCATCTTATATTGACCTTTAGTTAGATCATCAATAACTATACAGAGCACAGAAAACAGATACAGCACAGTTGTTTTTTGAGACATGAAGTTAGAGGGAGATACACTGCAAATGTGATATATATTATAGGCCAATAAGGCTTCATAAATTGTATATTGGCTGTATTATTTATAATGTGGCATCCAATGCTGGATTATCATTGGGAGCTGCCCTGTGGCCCCAGGATCCTTAGGGGCCCTGTTGGCTCCATGTTCAAAGTGTGGCAGTTAGTTTTTTGAATTTATTTAATTACAGACTGGAATGATATGTACCTCATGTCCCCTGATATCAAGACTATAGTATTTTGTTTAGTATTTATTATTTTCTATAGAATTTTCTTTCTACATAGCCTCAAGTATAACTTCATTAGTCATACTAGGAGGCTGATTGAAGGGGAATGTGCTTTTATGAGAGCGGAGAGTCATTGAGGGTGGTCCCTTGCTGGATGCTCAGATGGGAGGCCTTGTTAACACAGCGCAATAGCAAAAAAACATGTCATCCTGCTCCTCCTAAGCTCTCCCAATTGCTGCAAACCCTTCCTGAGCTGACTAGTACAGTAGAAGGTTAGAGGAGAAGGAGGAAGAGGAGGGATATTCCAGTTTCAGATAAAATAACCAAATTCCTCTTAACACTGACTTTGCCCCTGCCTCCATCTTACTTTTCCTTCCCCAACTATTTCTGTTTACTTCTCCTTCCCACTATCCAGACCCGAAAACTGATACTTTCACTTTTATTTCTCAGAAACCAGTTCAAACTAGTCAGTTTGAATTCAGTGGCAGCTGCTGAGGTGAACATATTTGGAAAGAGTCTGAAGTTGAGATTTTTTAATCCAAATATTCAAGAATTATAAAGCCAGAACTCGTTAATGAGTCCTCCATCTTCCCTTCTCCCTCTCTCTCATATCCCTGGCTTGGGTCTCCAGCACCTGTCAGCTCTACTTTTTATGAACACTGGAGGCAGGAGTGGATACAGAGCAGCAGGACAGAGTGGTTTGGAGGGAGGAGAAGCAGGGAAGTGGGAGGAGGGGAGGAAAGGGGGATATTAGTGATATTTATGAGCTGCAGGGTGGTACACAGTGCAGCATACAGTGCAGCATACAGTGCAGCATACAGTGCAGCATACAGCGTAGCGTTGTATGTCACCATTGAAGCATTCAGGGAACAGCTCGTCCAACAGAACTTACTTCCTCTTTCATGCTGTACAGGAAGACCACAAGTGCCTTCAAGGATGTTTTTCTTAAGTTATCTTCCATCTAAGATTCAGTTAATGACAATGACTACTCATAAAAGCTTCAGCAAGTTTGGACTCTTAACACTTTACTTTAAATCAGTATGAGAGTAAGACTGTGTAAGACTATAAGTATTTGGCCACCATACTTTATATCTAAGTTTGCTGACACTGTGAGTGGGAAAAATTAACTTTTAGCACTTGCTGTGTGAATCTTCCTCCCTGCACAGAGGCTATTGTTTATTATCAATGTTGGTCGAGGCCAGACACTGATTGGGAAGACTGTGTACTTGTGTAACTGTCCAGAAATCAGTCTCATGCCAGTGGATTTTAGATGAGTGAGGTTGGCTTATAAATGCTCAGCTTAACACTGCTACGGTGTCTTCCTGTTTGTACAGACCATAAGTATACCTCATCTTTGTGCAGATAGTCTGACCCATATGCACATGTAAGAGATTGCAATAAATACTCAACTCACTTAAAACATTACTGAAAATTTTTTAAGGCTTTGTGTTTGTGTTATGAAGTATGTTGATTTGTATGTCTGAATCCTGATTGTGACTGCTTTTAATTTACTGGAAATGATCATAACATATGTTCTACAAGGTGACACGGTGGTGCAGTGGTTAGCAGCAAAAAGGTTTTCTTTGTGGAGTTTGTATCTTCTCTCTGTGCCTGCATGAATTCTCTCTGGGTACTCCAGCTTTTTTCCCACAGTCCAAAGACATGCAAGTTAGGTTAATTGGTGATGCTAAATTGTCCGTAGGTGTGAATGTGAGTGTGAATGGTTGTTTGTCTCTGAATGTGCCCTGTGATAGACTGGTGATATGTCCAGAGTGTCACCAAGTGTCAGCTGGGATTGGCTCTCGCCAACTCGCAACCCGTAACAATAAGCAGTATAGATAATAGATGGATGTTCTTCAAATACAAGCAAATCATAAAATATAATCAGATAATTTAAGGTCTGTTTATTTCCACCTCAATACCCCCCATCCCAGCCCAGTTACATGGAATTGATAAGATTCAGCCCACACTTGCTTTCTGACAAATCCTCCTGATAGGTAATAATCATACTGGCTTAGGCTCTGTTCACTAGTAGATTGGACATTTCTTGAATTTAGATTCTTAGATTCCTTCTCTTTTCCAACTGAACAAGAGTTCTGCTTCAACAAAATAATACCCCTCCCTTATGTAAAAACTACCCCAAGTCTTATAAAATACCAAATCCTCAAACAGATGACCATAGAGATACACACTGTCAGTCTTTCTTTTACTTACTGGTGATCATTTTACACCGCGGATACCAGCCGCGGTAACATACAGATGGCTTCTTGGATGTCTTTAAAACTTCTTAGTGCTGCTAGTGTGTACAGGATTCTGCTCTTTCTATGGGAAAACAGTAAAAACTCTTCTAGCCTTTTGCAGAGCAGAGACTGAAGATGATGCCAGTACAAAAGAACCTGGTTATGAGAGAGGCTGAGGATGAATCCTGGTGTGAAGACAATTAGAGGTAAACAAACACATAATCTGTGTCATTGTTGGCTGAATTACATGTGTATATACAGTATTACTTTCGCTCTCAAACTGCTTTGTTTTATTTACACACCCCTCTGAATAATATACTTTCCAGTGGTGGAGGTCAAAACAGTGGAAAAGTAAAACTGCTAACTTCCGTCCTGAACCCCTGCCCAGTGTTTGAAGAACACCAACACACTTTCCTGTTTTCATCGTTAAGCACTTACTCAGAGATGTGGCTTGAGGTGGTTACAAGCTGTGACCCGTCTCTGCTACATCACAAGCATAATCTTGGACAAAACTGGAGTAGCGTGACAGGTTGACAGACAAACTGGAACGAAATTAGAACTGAGCCACATTGCTGTTGGGCCAGGCCATGATCTTCAAATGAAGAAGGGTAGATTCGGGCTGCCTGTCATACTTATGCTTCTACTCTTCCCTGCTGTTGTTGTATAATGTGTAACTGCTCTGTTCCATATGCTCTTTCCCTGTACAGTGATGATAAGGGCAGCACATGGATGTTTGGCAAAATGCTTCAAACACAATCAGGGGAATGTCAAATGGCAGAGATTGTTGATGGAACTCCATCCATCTACATTTTCACGTGGTCAGGGAGGCTGGTAGTGGGCTTCGTCAGTGAAAATGGGTGGAGCTGATTTTCACCCTCATTGAGCAATGCTACAAAGCTTGTTGAAACTGATTCCAGGTTGTCGGGAAGTGGTCTCATTTCAGCTCAAGATGAAGGTGCAGATACAGAGGAGGCGGCCCAGTAGCTGCTCTACACTCCCAAACAATCAGTCCAAAGGACTGTGGTTAGGGTATATGAACAATGTGTTACTCCAGACCTGGCTTACATTACAGTAATGGATTTGTTTTGCATGTCTGATGGAGCGTGGGGTGAAGAAAGAAACAGAGCAGATAGCCTCTGTGGTTTTTAGCTACAAGGACATCAAGCCAGGCATTGGACAGTAAATATCCATTGTCTTTAATTGACAAGACATGACTCTGTTGTTATACCATAAATGATGACATTTCTTCAGTAACCTGCTGTTTTAATACAGTAATGCTACTGCTGAAATCCTATTTACAACAGTAGATATATTTTGTGCTGGAAGGTATTTACAATCAGTTATATTTACATGCATATTAGCTAAATGATTAACAACCATTTTACCAATACAGTTAACTTTAAGTTGCTTACATTTTCATTTTGTTTTGATTTTGATTTCAGCTCTAACAACCTTGACACTTATGTATAATACTGTGCTGACATTTTACTGTACTTTTCAAATGTGTATTTACAAAGATGCTACATTTACCCAGAGGTTGTGTTGTTTATAAAATGTGAAGAGTAAAATACATTTTGACAAATAAATTGAGTTTCAGAGCTTTCTACAACTAATTAGGTGATGAAACATGAAAAAAAGTACTTCTGTTTTTGTTGATAATGACATTTGCTTACCGTAGCCATTGTGCTTGAACGTATTGTAATTCATCAACACCACATCACTATATAAAAATAAATACTTAGTTTCCAGTCAGAATGTTGAGAAACCATAATGAAAGGAATCACATTGACTATCGAGGCTTTGTTCACTCCTCTTTTTCATGGGAGGATGATCTCGACAGACCAGAAACGATATTTTCACTTTTGCACTTATTTAGAAAGTGGGTATAACTGGAATTACTGAGATGTTTAATTGTCAAATAGACTGGAGATTTTGTTTGTTGACCTTTCTTGTAGTTGTGACAAACTTAAAATGCGCTGCAGTATGCTGAAACACATTGAGCTTTGTGTGTGTTTGCGTTATGATATATTGTTTGTTTGAATCCTGGTTATTTCTAATTGTACTTTTACACTTACTGTATACAATGGCATATGTTCTTCAAATACAAGTAAATAATAAAACAATAATATAATCTAACGTATGTTGTTGCCACCTGATTATTATTCCCATAGTTCAACACATTAAAAAATGAGCAAATCTGCAACGTAAATATTACTATTTTGCTGGTATTGGAGAGTCTCTGCCTCACAGTCACAACAAGACCTCAGGAAGTCCATTTCCCAGCAGCAGTTTACCATAAAATAGTTAAACAAGATACAGTAAGATGCATTGTCAAATCACATGCTGCTGTGTAAACTCCTCATAACTACAGTGCATCAGTAAAATAGACTTTCAAGTGCACAGTGGGCAGCTACTAGATATGCCGAAGCTAGAATGGAAATATGAGCTAAGAGCCATTTACAAACTTAAAAACTTCGTAACTCTTACATGTGATAGTAACTAATGAAGATAATACATAACAATGTATATTTCTCTGTTCTTTGTTCTCTTTCTACGATGCTCCGTAAGCAACTTTTTCTTTTATCTAGATGCTGAAGTGACTTTCTCTCTATTTCTTTAAGCCAAGCAACGTCAGTTAAACCAAAAGACAAAATATCTGAATATTTAGGACTAATTTTTGATAATCCTGTGTTTTTATTCTGAAGATTTTGACTTGGTCGTCTGGCTGACGCAACCTCTAAAGTGATCCAGAAAATGACAAGTAGGCTACGTAAAGTTATTTTCCTCAACCCGCAAGAAGCCCGCAGATCACATGACCGCCTGCAAAAGAAACCTGCAGAAACTAAGTTTGCGAGACAGAAAGGTCTGTGGGTAAACTCAACTAAGCTACCGCTGAGACACTGTGAATCCGTCACCGTGTTGTAAAGGACCTTGCTGACCTCAGGAGAATCCACCTGAATCCTGCGTTTCCATGGTTACCACCACAACCTCAACCGCCTGAATTCGCGTAAGTCTGCAGTAGTGATGTCATGTGCGCAAAAGATGCGGCTCTGAGAGCCGTGCTTTATGATGAATCAGAAAACCGGCTCGCATCGAGGAGAGCCGGCTCATTCCTTTACGCTGCTTACCTCAATTGCTCAGCTGAGCTCTGCTCGAGCAGAACTTTGTTTGATTGAGTCGCCTCGCAGCCAATTAGATGTGAGATATAGGATCATCAAAATTGAGCAATTATAAGGCTGTTATAATACTGTTTGGTTGAGTTTGGTTTGTTCTGTGGATTTGTTGCAGTTTTGTTGTTAATTTGTGCAATAAAATGTTTGATTAAAATATTAAACAGAAGAATGGTTTGTAACAGAATACGTACGAAATTAGGCAATTATAAGGCTTCTCATAAAAACACACTGAACATGAAAGGCTTTTCAACACACAAACCATTAATTTTTGCAAGAAAGTTATGGTAAAATAAAGCCTAAAAATCCTAAATTAAGAGCGTTCAGGAGTTGAAAAGAGCAGAAACAACTGGGAGCTGAGCCAAAGGCTGACTCTCTCTGAAAAGAGCTGAACTTCCATCACTAGTCTGCCTTCCGCTGGCTCCACAGTGGGTCAAGTCAAGTCAAGTCAAATTGTTTATTTATATGGCGCCAATTCATGAAGTTATCTCGAGGCACTGTACATAGAGCAGTCTAGACCTTACTCTTTATCTTATAAAATTTACAGAGAAACCCAGATCCACCATGAAGCGACACTAGGTGATTGTGGCGGGAAAAACTTCCTTTTTTAGAGCGAAACCTCGAGCAGAACCCGGACTCAAAATTACGTGACCATCTGCCTCGACCGGTTGAGTTTAGACAGAAAGAGGGGTGAGAATGGGGTGGGAAAAGACAACCTTGCAAATACACAGACTAGAGTCAAAATGTAAATAGTAGTAGTAGTAGTAGTAATAATAATAATAATAATAATAATAATAGTAATAATTATTATTACAACTAAAAAGGAATAATGACAAACAATGGTACATTAATAGCTTTTAACACTATAATAACACTAGTAAATGTTTTAATTATTGTCGCATCATGGGTTGAGCTGGATCATGGGGCAGCAGGGAAACTCTCTCCAGCTCTGGAGGCAGAACCTGCAGTAAGAGACGAAGTAGCAGTGGGCGGTCTTAACATTCTGCTCACTGTGACAAGGGTTGATGATGAAATAAAGTAAACTTTAATTTCACTCTCTCATTTACCTGCTGTTAGTTCACTGGTTTAATCATCCTTACACACTTCTGTTTATTTTATTTCATGTTTTCCTTTATATCTATATTCACTTTAATAATCAATAAATTGTAATTACACTTGTAGACCCAGCAGTTTTGTGTGTTTCTTTGCAATGGTGAGGCGGATCCCTGGATCGAGAAATCCGCAGGCAGATATCAGACTGAGTGAAAATTCTGGTGTGGATGTTAATGCAGAATATTGATATCAAAATTAATATCCCGATTTCCGTCCCAAACTGGAAGTGGTGCCCCACTCATGAGTGTAAATTGGATTTTCAATGATTATTTTGTGCATTATGCAACAATCAATACAAGCAAAACTCATTTTGTTATTAAAGGAAAGGATTAGACATTCTAGGGAAGTTTGCTTATTTTTCTGCTGTTGTCATAAACCAGATAGGACAATCAGTATCACTCTTATTTTCTCCTTGAGTATGAGCTGATGCTGGAGCCAGGACACCGCAGTTAGTAGTCTAGACTGCAAAGGTACTGACATTAATGTCATTGTTATGTTATCTTCATTAGTTACTATCATATGTAAGAGTTAAGGAAGTTTTAAGTTTGTAAATGAGCTCTAGCTCTGTATATTTCCATTTAACTTCAGCATATCTAGTAGCTGCTCTACTGTACTTGAAGTCTATTTTACTGATGCATTGTAGTTATGAGGAGTTTACACAGCAGCTTGTGATTTGACTATGCATCTTACTGTATCTTGTTTATGTTTTCTAGTTTCACTCCTATTCAGACTGTATATGAAGCTGCTGCCCAATAAAGCACCAATAGCTTGGACGCAATATCCTGACTCCCGTATTCATTTGAATGGAGTTTGACTTCTACCCCTGCTGGTGTGTACCTCTGCACACACACAAGGAGAGCAGTACATAGCATAAGATTTTTAGACAGGGTAACAGCTAGCCTGGCTCTGTCCAGACAGGAGTTATGTGTATAACTATTTGTAGTAAATTGCTGCTGAGAAATGGACTTCCTGAGGTCTTGTTGTGACTGTGAGGCAGAGACTCTCCAGTACCAGCAAAATGGTAATATTTACGTTGCAGAGTTGACTGGTATATAGGTTAGGGTAGTTAATCAGACAGTTGGACCAGTTACTCTTTACTGTAATAACTCATTATAAATGCTCATAACTACAGACACAATAGAGCTTATTACAAACCTTTGAGCCTTTATTGATTATGAATCAATGGTCTATTAGGAATAGCTGATGCTAGTAATTGTCTGATACCACTGATCAGGTGATTTTGTTGGATTGCCTTAAAAATTGGGTTGACTTTTTCAGTAATTGTTGGTGATGGCTCTTCTTCAGAGCCCCCTCCCCCAACCTGTGGTGTTCTCCCAAGGCTCCATTCTTGGCCCCTTGTTGTTCTCCATTTACATGCTTCCACTATGATACATGACCTGCAAACACAATATTCACTATCATTGTTGTACAGCTGACATTCAAATCTATGTCCCATTAAAAAACAGTGAAGAGGACAACCTACACTGCCTAATTTCTTGTCTTTCAGAAATCAAGTACTGGATGCCCTAAAACTTCCTCCAGCTAATGAAAATAAAAAATAAATAACTGTATTTGACTCTACAAAATTCATATCCTCTCTACAGAACAGTCTTTGCTCCTTGTCTACTAATATCAAACTTGCAGTCAAAAAGCTGGGCATATAGTTGGACAATAATCTCTCATTTGACAATTAAATCACAAGTATTGTCCAACATCCTTTAAAATTACAGTGTCCACGGTGTGTGTCGTTGTATAAAATGATCACTCAATAGATAAAGAAAAACCTGCAGTGTGTATCTCTACAACCATCAGTTTGACTGTGGAGGGTTTTATAGGACTCAGTGTGGCTATTTGTGAGTGAGGGAGGGGTCTCTGTTTTTATTTCAGCCTAAACCTCATTGTTCATTTCTGAAGAACTTACTTATTTTTTAATGTGTTGAACTGTGGGAATAATAATCAGGTGGCAACAACATACGTTAGATTATATTAGTGTTTTTATTATTTACTTGTATTTGAAGGACATATACAATTGTATACAGTAAATGTAAAAGTACAATTAGAAATAACCAGGATTCAAACAAACAAATCAATATATCATAACGCAAACACACACAAAGCCTTTAAATGTGTTTCAGCATACTGCAGCGCATTTTACATTTGTCACAACTGTCACAAGAAAGGTTAAATAAACATAAATCTCCAGTCTAGTTTGACAATTAAACATCTCAGTAATTCCAGTTATACCCACTTAAAATAAGGTAAAAAAGTGTAAATATTTCGCTTTCTGGTCTGGTCGAGATCATCCTCCCATGAAAAAGAGGAGCAACAGTTTCCTACTGATAGTCAATGTGATTCCTTTCATTATGGTTTCTCAAACATTCCCTGACTGAAACCAAGCATTTATTTTTATATAGTGATGTGGTGTTGATGAATTACAACATGTCTGCCACAATGGCTACGGTGTTAAATATCAACAAAAAACAGGAAGTACTTTTTCTGCTGTTTCCATCACCTAATTAGTTGTGAAAGCTCTTAAAACTCAATTTATTTGTCAAAATGTATTTTACTCTTCACATTTTATAAACAACACAACCTCTAGGTAAATGTAGCATCTTTGTAAATACACATTTGAAAAGTACAGTAAAATGTCAGCACAGTATTATACATAAGTGTCAAGGTTGTTAGAGCTGAAATCAAAATCAAAACAAAATAAAAATGTAAGCAACTTAAAGTTAACTGTATTGGTAAATGGCTGTTAATCATTTTAGCAAATATGGCATGTAAATATAACTTTGATTGTAAATAATTTTCCAGCATGTAATATATTCATCAGTTGTAAATAGGATTTCAGTGCAGTAGCATTACTTGTATTAAACAGCAGGTTACTTTGAAGAAAATGTCATTTATGGTATAACAACAGAGTCATGTCTTGTCAATTAAAGACAATGGATATTTACTGTCCAATGCCTGGCTTGATGTCCTTGTAGCTAAAAACCACAGAGGCTATCTGCTCTGTTTCTTTCTCCACCCCACGTTCCATCAGTTACTTACCATTATGCATTACCCAATAAGCCAGGTCTGGTAACCACAGATTTTCATTAATGATCCAGGGTTTGCTCCACTCACTTAGATCCTTTGGGGATTTGTTCACAGACACTCCTAAATCAGTCCTTTTGGACTTATTGCTTGGGTGAGTGTAGAGCAGCCACTTTGGGTCACCCTCTGTATCTGCACCTTCATCTTGAGCTGGAAATGAGACCACACTTCCCTGACAACCTGAACCAGTTTCAACAAGCTTTGTAGCATTGCTCAATGTGGGAAAATCAGCTCCATCATTTTCACTGACAGCTTCCACTCGCCAGCCTCCCTGACTACGGGCATTGCAGTAGATGGACTTTTTGTCTCCATCAAAAATCTCTGCCATTTGACATTCCCCTGATTGTGTTTGAGCTTGTTTATTTCTTCCATGTGTTGCCCTTATCATCACTGTACAGGGCGAATGCATATGAAGTAGCCTCATTAGACTTGCAAACATAAGCATAGACAGGAACAATCAATCTACCCTTCTTCATCTGAAGACCATGGCCTGGCCCAACAGCAAATGTGGCCCAGTTCTTAATTTCGCCCAGTGCATATGTCAAATCTGTCACTTCACTCCAGTTGTGTCCAAGATCCTTGCTTGTAATGTAGCAGAGACGGGCCTTGTTGGTGCGGTTTTTTATCTGCCATTGCTCTTCCATACGATCTTCAACGCAGATGAAAAACAGGAAAAGTGTTTTGGTGTACTTCTCAAACACCGGGCAGGGGTTCAGAGGACGGTAGTTGTTAAGTTTTGCCTTTTCCACCACTGTTTTGAGCTCTGACCACTGGAAAAGATATTATTCAGAGGTGTGCAAATAAAATAAAGCATTTTAGCAGGTTGAAAGTAATACTGTATATTCACATGTAATTCAGACAACAATGACACAGGTTATGGGATTTGTTTACCTCAATTGTCTTCACACCAGGGGATTCATCTTTCAGTGTTCCTCTTCTCATAACCAGCTCTTTTGCAGTGCAGTTAGCTTCTGTCTGCCTCTGCTCTGCAAAGGCTAGAAGAGTGTTACTTTCTGTCTCGTAGAAAAGAGCAGGAATCCTGTACACAACAGATTTAAAGACATCCACAGTTTTCATCTGTATGTTGGCCATGGCTGGTGTCCGTGTGTAAAATGATCACTCAGTAAGTAAAAACAGTGACAGTGCGTATCTCTATGGTCATCTAAGTTTGAGGATTTTGAGGGTTTTATAAGGTGGTACAGTTTTTGAGTATGGGAGGGGTATTTATTTTTGTTGGAGCAGAACTTGTGAACAGAGCCTAAACCAATATGATTATTAACTTATCAGGAGGAATCTCAGGAAAGCAAGTTTGGGTCAGAATCCTATCAGTTTCCTGTGGTTGGGCTGGGGGGTGGGGGGTAATGAGGTGGAATAAAACAGACCTTAAATTATCTGATTATATTTTATGGTTTGCTTGTATCTGAAGAACATCCATCCATCTATTATCTATACTGCTTATTGTTAAGGGTTGCGAGTTGGCCAGAGCCAAACCCAGCTGACACTTGGCGACACCCTGGACATATCACCAGTTTATCACAGGGCTGACGTACTGAGACAAACAACCATTCACACTCACATTTATACCTACGGACAATAGCGTCACCAATTAACCTAACTTGCATGTCTTTGGACTGTGGGAAAAAAGCTGGAGTACCTGGAGAGAACTCATGCAGGCACAGGGAGAAGATGGAAACTCCACAAAGCCCTGGGTGAACCTTTTTGCTGCTAACCACTGCACCACCGTGTCACCTTGTAGAACATATGTTATGGTCATTTTCAGTAAATGTGAAATTAAAAACAGGCGCAATCAGGATTCAAACATACAAAGGTAGCAAAATAGAAAAAGGCATCAGTATTGGTAAAATACAAAACAAGATATAAACAAGACAATATATACATATTAGAAACAAGAGAACAATATACACAGGCAGGCAGATTTGGAAAAATAATTATAGCTCTTATCAAACTGGCCTTTCTTGCAGGAAAGATGTTTCTCCTTAACATAACATCACCAGTATCTCACTGTGTGGTAGTGGACCCAAGGTAATTTGTACAGCTGTAACTGTTGGGGATTGCAGTGAAATTCACAAAAGCACAATATCAACTGATAAGATAAAGGCAAATAGCTCCTACAGATAGCACAGTGGACTGAATTACAGGAACTGTATCATCTTCTTTAAAGTGGTGATTCACCCACCACACACCACCCCAATGCTTGTACAGGTCAGTAGCAAGACTTTGGAGAGATGGGATCTATTTTCAGGTAAATACTACTTGCAGTTAAAAGATGTTGCATTCAAGAACACCATCCAGTATTATGATCTCAGGTCCAGTTAACTGGAAGTGAATCTACAGGCTTTCAAATATAAACTGAGATCTGGATACCAGCACAGTTGATCTATATACATACCCAGACTATTGTTTCTGTATTGTGGAACTGTTTAAATATATAGCTTATTTTTTATCAATACCTCTGAGGATATCAATGTCAATCTGTCGGTCAGTCAACTGCATTGGTCCAGACTGAAATCTCTCATAAGCTACTAGGTGGATCACCAGTCATAGTTCCTAATGACTTGGTGACCTGCTGACTTTTTGTCTAGCATCACTACGAGGTTCACATTTGTGTTGATGTGCAAAATATCTCAACTAGGAGACAGATTTCCATGAAGTTTGATATGAATAACTTTGATTAACAGCAGGTCAAAGTTCCAGTTTATCCAGCGCATTGGTGTATGACCAAACATCAGATGACGCACGAACCAGCTGCTTATCACTCCCTCAATCTGTGCAATATTATTTCAAAGTGTGAAATATCTGTTGTCAATTCATTCTTACTTCTGTATACTATATTGTTCTTATTCTAATATGTATATATTGTCTTGTTTATATCTTGTTTTGTATTTTACCAATACTGATGCCTTTTTCTATTTTGCTACCTTTGTATGTTTGAATCCTGATTGTGCCTGCTTTTAAGTTCACATTTACTGAAAATGATCATAACATATGTTCTACAAGGTGACACGGTGGTGCAGTGGTTAGCAGCAAAAAGGTTCACCCAGGGCTTTTCTTTGTGGAGTTTCCATCTTCTCTCTGTGCCTGCATGAGTTCTCTCCCAGGCTCTCACTCAGCGGTCAAAGACTTGTCTGGTGCGTTGGTGGTGTGCCAGCCGTAGTAGCAGTGAATGGTGGCTGATCTCTGCATCAGCCTGTGAGCTGGTGATGTGAAGTGTGCGCCAGTGTCGCTGGGACGCTGGCCAGCACCAGCCCGTAACAGCAACGGTATGAATAACAGTAATGGATGGATGTTCAACCTCAAACAACAAATCGCAAATAACCAAATAATTTGGTCTGTTTCCACCTCAATACCACCCAGCCAACCACAGGAAACTCGATGAAGTTCTATTAACCTTTCTAATTCCGCATGGTTTGGGCTCTGTTCACTAGTAGTCAGACACCTACTTGCTTAATTTTTCTTTTCACTGAACAGAGTTCTGCTCCAGCAAAATAAATGCCTCCCATGCTCAAAGCTGTACCACCTCCCGAAACCCTCAAATCCTCAAACTTAGATGACCATAGAGATACACACTGTCAGTCTTTCTTTTTTACTTACTGAGTGATCATTTTACACACGGACACCAGCCATGGCCAACACACAGACAAAAACTGTGGATGTCTTTACATCTGTTGTGTACAGGATTCCTGCTCTTTTCTACAAGATAGAAAGTAACACTCTTCTAGCCTTTGCAGAGCAGAGGGAGACTACAGCTGATTCCAGTGCAAAAGACCTGGTTATGAGAAGAGGAACACTGAAGGATGAATCCACTGGTGTGAAGACAATTGAGGTACTGGTTCAGGTTGTCAGGGAAGTGTGGTCTCATTTCCAGCTCAAGATGAGTGCAGATGCAGAGGAGTGACCCAAAGTGGCTGCTCTACTCACCCAATAAGTCCAAAAGGACTGATTTAGGGTGTATGTGAACCGTCCCCAAAGGATCTAAGTGAGTGGAGCAAACCCTGGATCATTAACAGTGGACCCAGTGGTTACTCAGACCTGGCTTACATTGGTAATGGTTGGTTTGCATGTCTGATGGAACGTGGGGTGAAGAAAGAAACAGAGCAGATAGCCTCTGTGGTTTTTAGCTACAAGGACATCAAGCCAGGCATTGGACAGTAAATATCCATTGTCTTTAATTGACAAGACATGACTCTGTTGTTATACCATAAATGACATTTTTCTTCCACATATGGGACTTCAAAGTAACCTGCTGTTTAATACAAGTAATGCTACTGCACTGAAATCCTATTTACAACTGATGAATATATTACATGCTGGAAAATTATTCACAATCAAAGTTATATTTACATGCCATATTTGCTAAAATGATTAACAGCCATTTACAAATACAGTTAACTAAATTTAACATTTTCATTTTGTTTTTGATTTTGATTTCAGCTCTAACAACCATGACACTTATGTATAATACTGCACTGACATTTTACTGTACTTTTCAAATGTGTATTTACAAAGATGCTACATTTACCCAGAGGTTGTGTTGTTTATAAAATGTAAAGAGTAAAATACATTTTGACAAATAATTGAGTTTTAAGAGCTTTCATTTCATTGGTGACAGCAGGAAGCGCCTCCTGTTTTCTGTTGATATTTAACACCATAGCCATTGTGGCAAACATTGTCATTCATCAACATCACATGACTACATACCAACAAACACTTGTTCCAGTCGGAAATGTTCCAGAAGCCATGTTGGCCGATAGCCATGCTGACCTCAGTTCTGGAAAATATTGCTTTTGTTTTTCATGGGAGGATGATCTCGACCAGACAGAAACTGAAATATTTCACTTTTACTGGAATAATTGGAATTACTATTTTTATTTTGTTTGTTTTGTTTGTTTCTCTCAAAATAGACTAAAGATTTTTTTTTTTTTACCTTTCTTGTGACTTGCTTGTAGAAAGCTTAAAGTGTGCTGTTGACAAATGTCACTTCTGTCATTACTAAACACATTTAAAGGCATGTTAGCAGTGTAACTGAATTATGTGTTTGAATCTGATTTATTTTTCATTATGCTCTTACATTTACTGTATACAATGGCGTATGTTCTTTAGAAATACAAGTAAATAATAAAAACAACAATATAATTTAAGGTATATATTGCCATCTAATTATTATTCCACAGTTCAATCATTAAAAAATTAGTCATTCCTTCAGAAATGAACAATGTTTGACTACGAAATGAAAAAAAACCTCCCTCACCTACTAACTGCAACATCCAGTTTCTCCTGCAAACCCTCAGCAGTCAAACTTTGATAATTGAGATACATACTGTAGGTTTCTTTATCTATTGACTGATCATTTCATACAAAGACGCAACCATGGACAATGCGCTTTAAGGGATGTCCAACCACAGAAAAAACACACATGTACAGTATACCTGCTCTTTCCACAATGAACAAAAAGTAAAACTCTTCATAGCCTTTTTCAGAGGTTGGAGATGATATCACAACAAAATGTGATTTTGAAACAGGAAAGCTGATAGAGGAATCCACAAATGTGAGACATAGTTAAAGATGCGACAAACCTGGTGCTGTTTCGGCAATTCAGTGATATTTTCCTGTCATCTTTATCCGCAGTGAAGATGCTATCTCAGAGCAGTGGTAGATAAAAAATTGCACCAACAAGGCCCGTGGCTGCTACATCCTGGCGAAAATATTGGACAAAGGTGGAGCAAGGCGACAAATTTATCCTGACAAACTATTAAGGTAGAACTGGGCCTTAATTGCTGTTAGGCCAGGCCATTGTCAATCACAGTAACTTTGGTCTCTGCTGAGAAGTTTTCCGAAAGTAACAAGAAGGACAAGTGGGAAACTTCTGTTTCCTGTTTTAATAGAAAAATTAGATTTGGAAAAATAGCTATAGCTCTTATCAAACTGGCCTTTCTTGCGGAAAGCTGGTAAGATAAAGGCAAATAAGCTCCTACAGATGAGTAAGTAAAAATTAGTAAGTTCTTCAGAACCGAACAATGAGGTTTAAGCGAGCAAAAGCAAAAGACCCCTCCTCACTCACAATAACCACACTGAGTCCTATGAAACCATCCGCAGTCAAATTTTGAGTGGTTGTGAGATACACACTACCGTTTTATCTATTGGTGATCATTTTGTACAAAAGACACACACCGTGGACAATGTAACTTTAAGGATGTCCGACCACAGAAACAAACTGCCTTAAAATCTCATGTACACAGTTCCTGCTCTCCCACAACAGAAAATAAGCTGTTTTTGTAGAGCAGCGAAGACAGCAGATGATACCAGAATAGCACCCCAAAAACAACACGTAGACCCTCAACAATAACATTTACAAGACAGACACCCAACAACATGCATCAATCGAATTTATTACAACAATGGTGACACATCCTCCTGTCTTCAAAGATCTTTCAGCAGAGCTATAGAAAATTACAAAGAGATCTTGTGGGCATGGGAAGTCCATAGAGGTTATACCCTATCGTCCATCCTGATGGTAACAACTTGTATTTACCATAAAGAGGGTGATACATCACCTATTCTGAGATAGAAAGTAAAACTCTTCTATCCTTTGCAGAGCAGAGGAGACTGCAGATGATACCAGTACAAACAAGTTGGTTATGAGAAGAGGAGCTGAAGAGATACAAGATCCTCTGGTGCAAGAACGATTCAGGGTAAATAAATCAGATCCAACTCTGTCACTGTTGGCTGAATTACATATGAATGCTCACAGTATTACTTTTAACTCTATCAAATTGCTTTGTTTTATTTACACACCTGTGTATGTGTGTTTCCAGCTCAGTGAAGGTGCAGACACAGAGGGTGACCCAAAGTGGCTGCTCTGCTCTCACCCATGTGATCAGTGCAAAGGACTGATTGCAAGGAGTGTATGTGGTTGATTATATTTACCAGCATACAATGGCATATGTTCTTCAAGTACAAGTAATAATAAAACAATAATAAAATTTTAAGAGGAGCATGAGCAGTAGATTCTCTAATTGAGGCAATTGTAGTAAACAAGTCAATCAGCTCTGTCTTTTGTTGGCTGAATTACGTGAATATGCAGTCAACTCGTAAAATTAGCTTTGTTTTGAAATTAAGTAATTTCTTGTCGGATCAGTTCTTCTTTTGTTGCACCTCTGAAGAATATCTTTTCCAGTGGTCAGAACTCAAAACAGTGGCAGAAAAAGTAAACCCAATGATTACTGTCCTGGGCCCCTGTCCGGTGTATGGAACTTACTTTTCCTGTTTTCATCCGGGTTTTGTTTCAATAAAATAGCACCCCTCCTTGCTCACACACATCACCCAGTCTCAGGAAACCCTATAAACCTTCCTCTGACCAGTGATGCAAAATATACACTGCAAGTCTTTCTTTTACTTACTGAGTTATCATTTTACGGATACCAGCTTCATGGCCAACAGACAGACAAAACCTGAGGGACATCAGAAACTACAGAACAAGACAGTGCTAAATCTCTCTGTGTGCAGGTTCCTGCCCTTTTCTCACGACCCAGAAACAGTGAAACTCTTCTAGCCTTTGCAGAGCAGGAGACTGCAGATAGTAGTACACAGAACCTGGTTATAGAGAGAAGAGAGGAACAGCTGAAGGATGAATCCCCTGGTGCAAAGACAATTGAAAGTAAGCAGTAATCCAACTCTGTCATTGTTGGCTGAATTACGCTGTGAATATACAGTATTACTTTTAACTCCGTAAAATTGTTTTGTTTGTTACACACCTCTGAATAATATCTTTTCTAGTGGTCAAACAAAACAGTGGTGGAAAGGCCAAACTTAACAACTGCGTCCTATGAACCCCTACCCAGTGTTTGAGAAGAACACCAACACCGCACTCTGTTTTTCATCTGTGTTGAAGATGTGTGACAGAGCAATGGCAGATAAAACACTGCACTGTAAAATAAATCTCTGCTACATTACAAACAAGGATCATGGACAAACCTGGGTGAACAAGGTGTGATTTGACAAACATACTGGACAGGTAGAGACGACTGTTGCTGTTAGGCGCAGTATGATGTTTCAAATGAGAGAAGGATGGTATTAATTTGGGTTAACCTGTTCTTTACTTATACTTGTGTTGTGCTCCTGCTCTTCCTGCTGTTGTTACATAGCATTATGTGTATGTATGCGTGTAAGTGTCACGTGTACATGCTCTGCTCGAATACTCTTGCCCTGTAGTGGCGATAACGGCAGCACATGGAAGTTAGGCAAAATGCTTCAAACACAATCAGGGGAATGTCAAATGGCAGAGATTTTTGATGGAGACAACAGCGCCATCTACTGCAATGCCCGTAGTCAGGGAGGTTGGCGAGTGGAAGCTATCAGTGAAAATGGTGGGCTGATTTTCACATTGTGCAATCTACAAAGCTTGTTGAAACTGGTTCAGGTTGTCAGGGAAGTGTGGTCTCATTTCCAGCTCAAGATGAAGGTGCAGATACAGAGGGGGACCCAAAGTGGCTGCTCTACACTCACCCAAGCAAGAAAACAAGGACTGATTTAGGAGTGTATGTGAACAAATCCCCAAAGGATCCAAGTAAGTGGAGCAAACCCTGGATCATTAACAGTGGACCCAGTGGTTATGGACCACAAACACATTGAGCGTAATGGTTGGTTTGCATGTCTGATGGAGTGTGGGGTGGAGAAAGAAACAGAGCAGATAGCCTCTGTGGTTTTTAGCTACAATGACATCAAGCAATGCAGTACAATGCAATGCATAAACTCATGTCTGTGTTTTAAATGTCCATAAATGACATGACAATCCAAGTTATGTTTGTGACAAACTTAAAATGTGCTGCAGTGTGCTGAAACACATTTAAAGGCTTTTGTGTGTGTTTGCGTTATGATATATTGATTTGTTTGTTTGAATCCTGGTTATTTCTAATTGTAATTTTACATTTACAGTATACAATGGCATATGTTCTTTGAATACAAGTAAATAATAAAACAATAATATAATCTAACATATGTTGTTGCCACCTGATTATTATTCCCACAGTTCAACACATTAAAAAATGAGGCAATCTGCAACGTAAATATTACCATTTTGCTGGTACTGGAGAGTCTCTGCCTCACAGTCACAACAAGACCTCAGGAAGTCCATTTCTCAGCAGCAATTCACCATAAAATAGTTACAGCACATAACTCCCTGTCTGGACAGAGCCAGGCTAGCTGTTACCCCTGTCTAAAATCTTTATGCTAAGTGTACTGCTCTCCTTGTGTGTGTGTGCAGAGGTACACAATTCAGCAGTAAGCCAAACTCCATTCAAATGAATACGAGTCAGGACTCAATAACGTCAAGCTATTAATTGCTGATAAACCTTGTAACCTCATAACAGTCTGAACAGGTGAAACTAGAAAAGCATAAACCAGACTGATAAGATGCATTATTGTCAAATCCTGGCCTGACTCTCATAACTATAATGCATCAGTAAAGCTGTTTTCAAATTGCACAGTAGAGCAGCTACTAGATATGATATCTAGATGATTTCTCGTCCAGGATCTAACAAAACGCAAAAGAAACACACCGAAACTACTGGGTCTACAATTAGCAATTACAATTATTGATTACTAAAGTGAATATAGTGTGAGGATCAAACTGGCATGGTGAACTAACAGCAAGGTAAATAGTGGGTGATCTAGTGGGCAAATCATTTTAGTCTGTAACTGTAATATTTGTACTATGAATTTGGAGATGTCTATCGATGGTGAAATTAAAGTTTACTTATTTCATCATCAACCCTTGTCATGAGCAGAATGTTAGACCAGGCTGCTGTGTGTGCGGCAACTGCAGACTTAGCTAGAATCCATTTGACTGGTTTAATGGTAACCATGAGCATGAGAGATCAGGTGGATTCTCCGGAGGCGCATCGCTGGTTAACACGGTGACCAGTTCTGCCGGTGTCTCCAGCCAGTTCAACTGTAGTTGGAGGTTGCAGGTTTTCTTTGCAGGCAGTCGCGTGATGCGGGCCTCTCTTGGGTTGGCGAGGAAAATATTCTCTTACATAGCCTACTTGTCGTTTTTTCTGGATAACTTTGGGGGAGGCTGGTGTCAGCCAGACGACTCCTAAAACTGTTAAAAATCTTCAGAATAAAACACACAATTATCAAAAATTAGTTGTAAGTATTCAGATATTTTTTGTTCCTTTGGCTTAACCAGCGTTGCTTAACCCAAAAGAAATAAGAATCACTTGCCGTCTAGATAAAAGAAAAAGTTGCTTCTTGAACACGTGGTTTCTATTCTCTTGAGGATAGAATCAGGTTTACAGGTGGAGTGAAGTAGTCTCAGCCAATCAGGTTTCAGACTTTCTTTGTGGATTAGAATGAAAATATGATCTCTAAATTCTAAATTATTCATCTGGAATACTTATGGCAACATATCGCATATTCACCTTCACCATGATCAATTAAGACATTGTACACAAGACGAGATATGGTGGCACTAATACTTAAAGAAAGAAAATGCGTTAATACAAACATGGATCCAAAACACATTGCTTGCAGATCTTAAGACAATTAGCTGATTAACTGCAAAAGAATAAATTATGTTCATCATCAGTAATAAAACATTAAGGATTGTGTGCAAGGTTGTCTGGAATGTAGCGTAATTTCAGGCAGAGGTCTGGTGGAGAAAAGATAAACAATGGAGAGACAGGACCTAGCTAGGTCTATGGATCTCAGGAGTTCAGTCTGCATAGTTCTTTTAGGTTACTTTCTTGATAAGAGTGCGGTTAGTGTTAATGCAGGTTGTGCAATAGAATGAAGATTTAAAGAGCCTTTAATTTATAAGTTCCTGATGAACTGGGGTCCATTAGAATAGATTCTCCTGGATGGGCCATAGTAACTGACCCTGGCTTGAGGAGGTTCTGCTTGTCTGCTTCTTATCACAGATTGTTAGGGATGAAGAAGATGGGGTTCAGGTTCCAGGTAAGTGGGCTGATGCCAGATGTTGCTGCAGTGATGTGAAAAAAAAGAAATCCCACACAGTGGGTGTAAAAGGGAATTACGACATTTCTGTTTCCTGTTTTAATAGAAAAACAGGCCGTTCAGGAAAATAACTCTAGCTTTTATCAAACTGGCCTTTCTTTGGAAGCTGTTTTCTCCTTAACACAACATCACCAGTATCTCACTGTGGTAGTGGACCCAAAGGTAATTTGAACAGCTGTAACTATTTTGGGATTACGAGTGGGGGAATTCCACCGAGGACAATATCAACTGATAAGATAAGAGACAAATAACTCCTACAGATAGCACAGTGGACTGAATTACAGGAACTGTATCATCTTCTTTAAAGTGGTGATTCACATGCCACCCACCCACTGATAGCATACAAGGTCAGTAGCAAAGACTTTGGAGAGAGATGGGATCTACATTTCAGGTAAATACTACTTGATTAAAGATGTTGCATTCAAGAACATCGATATTATGGTCTCAGGTCAGTTAACTGGAAGTGAATCTGTTTCACTTTCAAATATAGAATCTGGATACTAGCACACAGTTGATCTATATACATGCCAGACTATTGTTTCTGTATTGTGTAACTGTTTAAATGCTAACTTATTTTTATCAATACCTCTGAGGATATCAATGTCAATCTGTCGGTCAAAGTCACTGCATTGGTCAGACTGAAATCTCTCATAAGCTATAGGTGGATCAATCATGGATTCCTAATGACTTGGTAGCCTGCTGTTTTGTCTAGCACCACTACGAGGTTCACATTTGTGTTGATGTGCAAAATATCTCAACTAGAAGACAGATTTCCATGAAGTTTGATAAACACAACAATCTGTAATAACTTTGATTAACAGCAGGTCTAAGTTCCAGTTTATCCAGTGCATTGGTGTATGACCAAACATCAGATGATGCACAGACAGCTGCTTATCACTCCCTCAATCTGTGCAATATTATTTCAAAGTGTGAAATATCTGTTGTCAATTCATTCTTACTTCTATGTATACTATATTGTTCTCTTGTTTCTAATATGTATATATTGTCTTGTTTATATCTTGTTTTGTATTTTACCAATACTGATGCCTTTTTCTATTTTGATACCTTTGTATGTTTGAATCCTGATTGTGCCTGCTTTTAAGTTCACATTTACTGAAAATGATCATAACATATGTTCTACAAGGTGACACGGTGGTGCAGTGGTTAGCAGCAAAAAGGTTCACCCAGGGCTTTTCTTTGTGGAGTTTCCATCTTCTCTCTGTGCCTGCATGAGTTCTCTCCGGGTACTCAGCTTTTTCCAACAGTCCAAAGACATGCAAGTTAGGTTAATTGGTGGCCTTCGGTGTGCGTAAATGTGAGTGTGAATGGTTGTTTGTCTCAGTACGTCAGCCCTGTGATAAACTGGTGATATGTCCAGGGTGTCGCCAAGTGTCAGCTGGGATTGGCTCTGGCCAACTTGCAACCCGTAACAATAAGCAGTATAGATAATAGTAATGGATGGATGTTCTTCAAATACAAGCAAATCATAAAATATAATCAGATAATTTAAGGTCTGTTTTATTCCACCTCATTACCCCCCACCCCCCAGCCCAACCACAGGAAACTGATAGGATTCTGACCCAAACTTGCTTTCCTGAGATTCCTCCTGATAAGTTAATAATCATATTGGTTTAGGCTCTGTTCACTAGTAGGTGGACATTTTCTTGTATTTTCTTTTCACTGAACAGAGAGTTCTGCTCCAACAAAAATAAATACCCCTCCCATACTCAAAAACTGTACCACCTTATAAAACCCTCAAAATCCTCAAACTTAGATGACCATAGAGATACGCACTGTCACTGTTTTTACTTACTGAGTGATCATTTTACACACGGACATCAGCCATGGCCAACACACAGACGAAAACTGTGGATGTCTTTAAATCTGCTGTGTACAGGATTCCTGCTCTTTTCTACGAGACAGAAAGTAACACTCTTCTAGCCTTTGCAGAGCAGAGGCAGACGGAAACTAACTGCGCAAAGGAGGCTGGTTATGAGAGAGGAACACTGAAAGATGAATCCCCTGGTGTGAAGACAATTGAGGTAAACAAATCCCATAACCTGTGTCATTGTTGGCTGAATTACATGTGAATATACAGTATTTATTTCAATTCAATTAAAAATGCTTTGTTTTATTTACACACCTCTGAATAATATCTTTTCCAGTGGTCAGAGCTCAAAACAGTGGTGGAAAAGGCAAAACTTAACAACTACCGTCCTCTGAACCCCTGCCCGGTGTTGGTACACCAAAACACTTTCCTGTTTTCATCTCGTTGGTCGTGTGGAAAACAATGGCAGATAAAACCCACTTTCCAACAAAACCCGATCATCTGCTACATTACAAGCAGGATCTTGAACAAAACTGGAGTGAAGTGACAGATTTGACATACTAGACGAAATTAAGAACTAATTTGTTGCTGTTGTTGGGCAGGCCATGGTCTTCAAATGAAGGTAGATTGATTGTTCATCTGTCTATGTATGTTTGCAGCAGCTCAAGCAAGTCTAATGAGGCTACTTCATATGCATTCGCCCTGTACAGTGATGATAAGGGCAGCACATGGAAGTTAGGCCAAGTGCTTCAAACACAATCAGGGGAATGTCAAATGGCAGAGATTGTTGATGGAGACAAAAGCTCCATCTACTGCAATGCCCGTAGTCGGGGAGGCTGGCGAGTGGAAGCTGTCAGTGAAAATGATGGAGCTGATTTTCCCACATTGAGCAATGCTACAAAGCTTGTTGAAACTGATTCAGGTTGTCAGGGAAGTGTGGTCTCATTTCCAGCTCAAGGTGAAGGTGCAGATACAGAGGGTGACCCAAAGTGTCTGCTCTACACTCACCCAAGCAATAAGTCCAAAAGGACTGATTTAGGAGTGTATGTGAACAAATCCCCAAAGGATCCAAGTAAGTGGAGCAAACCCTGGATCATTAACAGTGGACCCAGTGGTTACTCAGACCTGGCTTACATTGGTAATGGTTGGTTTGCATGTCTGATGGAGTGTGGGGTGGAGAAAGAAACAGAGCAGATAGCCTCTGTGGTTTTTAGCTACAAGGACATCAAGCCAGGCATTGGACAGTAAATATCCATTGTCTTTAATTGACAAGACATGACTCTGTTGTTATACCATAAATGACATTTTCTTCAAAGTAACCTGCTGTTTAATACAAGTAATGCTACTGCACTGAAATCCTATTTACAACTGATGAATATATTACATGCTGAAAATTATTCACAATCAAAGTTATATTTACATACCATATTAGCTAAAATGATTAACAACCATTTACAAATACAGATTAACACAAGTTGTACATTTTCATTTGTTTTTGATTTTGATTTCGCTCTAACAACCATGACACTTATGTATAGACTATCGGTAAAGGCTATTTGCTCCTCTTTTCATGGGAGGATGATCTCATTAACCAGAAACTGAAATATTTTCATTTTTTTACCTTATTTTAAGTGGGTATAACTGGAATTACTGAGATGTTTAATTGTCAAAATAGACTGAAGATGTTTGTTTATTTAACCTTTCTTGTGACAGTTGTGACAAATGTAAAATGCGCTGCAGTGTGCTGAAACACATTTAAAGGCTTTGTGTGTGTTTGCGTTATGATATATTGATTTGTTTGTTTGAATCCTGGTTATTTCTAATTGTACTTTTACATTTACTATATACAATGGCATATGCTCTTCAAATACAAGTAAATAATAAAAACAACAATATAATCTAACGTATGTTGTTGCCACCTGATTATTATTCCCACAGTTCAACACATTAAAAAATGAGTAAGTTCTTCAGGAAATGAACAATGAGGTTTAGGCTGAAATAAAACAAAGCCCCTCCCTCACTCTGGCCTTTACTAGGTCCTATAAAACCCTCCATGATCAAGCTTTGATAGTTGTGGGGTACACTGCAGGTTTTTCAACTCTGTTAATTGATCATTTCATACAAAAGACACACACACTGTGGACAATGTAACTTTAAGGGATCCAACCACAAGAAACAAATTGCCTTAAATCTCTTAACAAAGAAAATAGCTTTCACAAGCACATAGAGCAGCAGAGGCAGATGATGATACCAGAATAGCGCACCAAAAACAACACGTAAGACCCTCAACAATAACATTACAACGACAGACACCCAACAACATCACCATCAATCAGGAGTTTTAGTACAACAGTGCAGGTGTACACCCCTTATGTCTTCTTTTCAGCAGGCTATACTAGAAGGTACAAAGGATCTGTGTGGGCATGGGAGATCCACAGAGTTGTGCCTATACCTCCATCCTGATGGTAACAGCTTGTATTTACCATAAAGAGGTGTGTTTATCACCATTCTGAGATAAATAAAACTCTTCTAGCCTTTGCAGAGCAGGAGACTGCAGATGATACCAGTACAAATAAGTTGGTTATGAGAAGAGGAACGCTGAAGAATGAATCCTCTGGTGCAAAGACAATTGAAATAAACAAATCCGATCAACTCTGTCATTGTTGGCTGAATTACATGTGAATATACAATGTACTTTTAACTCTATCAAATTGCTTTGTTTATTTTACACACCTGTGAATAATATCTTTTCCAGTGGTCAGAGCTCAAAACAGTGGTGGAAAAGAATAAAAACTAGCACCAACTTCTGCGTCCTCAGACCCCTGCCCAGTGTTTGAAAGAACACCAACACCTTTCTGTTTTCATCCATTTGAAGATTGTGTGACAGAGCAATAGCAGATAAAAACCGCGCAACAGAGCCCGTCATTCGGGGAATGTCAAATGGCAATTTTTGATGGAACAAAAGCTCAGTGAGCAATACTACAAAGCTTATTGAAACTGATTCAGGTTGTCAGGGAAGTGTGGTCTCATTTCCAGCTCAAGGTGAAGGTGCAGATACAGAGGGTGACCCAAAGTGTCTGCTCTACACTCACCCAAGCAATAAGTCCAAAAGGACTGATTTAGGAGTGTATGTGAACAAATCCCCAGAGATCCAAGTAAGTGGAGCAAACCCTGGATCATGCCGTGGACAGTGGTTACTCAGACCTGGCTTACATTGGTAATGGTTGGTTTGCATGTCTGAGTGGAGTGTCAGCAAACAGATAACTCTGTGGGCTGTATCATCTTTGGGTGGTGATTCACATACCACACCACCCAATGCTGTACAAGATATTAGCAAAGACTTTGGAAGATAAGGGATCATTTCAGGTAAATACTACTTGCACTATTGTTTCTGTATTGTGTAACTGTTTAAATGTTATATGGCTTGTTTTTTAGCAATACCTCTGAGGATATCAATGTCAATCTGTCGGTCAGTCAACCGTGGATCCATAGTCTGTTCTAATGACGGTGACCTGCTGACTTTTGTCTAGCACCACTACAGAGTTCACATTGTATTTATTACCATCTCAACTAGAAGACAGATTTCCATGAAGTTTGATAAACACTACAATCTGTAATAGCTTTGATTAACAGCAGGTCAAAGTTCCAGTTTATCCAGCGCATTGGTGTATGACCAAACATCAGATGATGCACGAACCAGCTGCTTATCACTCCCTCAATCTGTGCAATATTATTTCAAGGTGTGGAATATCTGTTGTCAACCGCATTGGGACTAGTAAAGAATTATCTTATCAGCCTCAACTATGATTTACATTTATTGCTATATAAGATGCTTATCTAAGCTGTTGACCATAATAAAAATTATACCTGCTAAATATCAGCATGTTAGCATTGTCATTTTGCACATGTTAGCACACTGACTTAAGCTGAAAGCACTGCTGTACCTATTGCCTCACAGAGCCACTAACATGGCTGCAGACTCTTGTCTTGTTAATATATGTGCCTGGGACTCCCTGGAAAACAGTACTGATACTGAGTGGGTTATCCAGAAAGTAAACTGAGTCTGTATAACAAGATGCCAAGTGATAACGTATGCATTTTAAAATTCTAAAATGGCCCTTGTCGTGTGTCAAATGTCCCTTCATTAAAGAACATCACAAAGCCTGAAGAGGTCCAGGTGTTTGCTCTGGGTTCACTTTTCCAGATGTGTTCTTCTTCTTCTCAGAATCCAACTGTGAATCTTTCCCCTGTGTGTCATTTGTTGATCATTAAACTAATTTTCTGGGAGATGTTTGGAAATAACACGCTCACATGCAAAAACCCCTCACTGGACAAGAAACACAGAAACACACACAAAGACAAATTCTCAAATGTGTTAGATGAGTTAATGGTTGACTGAGGGTGAGCTGATTACGTCATGTCTCCGGCTCTCTGCTCTGGCTGCTTTCAGTGTCTGCTTGTTTAGAGGTTGAACGCAACTGGAGAAAATAGGACTATTTTTGCAATCCTCTCATTTTCTGCTAATGTTGTCAAGCCCTGACTATAATCAGACACATTTGTCCCCATCACACATCCAACAGCTCTGAAAGAGAG
Organism: Lates japonicus; assembly: GCA_033238685.1. NCBI lineage: Eukaryota > Metazoa > Chordata > Actinopteri > Centropomidae > Lates > Lates japonicus. The sequence goes on from BRZM01000091.1 coordinate 750,566, forward strand.
CCCAGGATCTCTTGAGCATTGAGCATTAGGCCTACTGATCATGGTTATTTGGATGAAACATTGTCTATGGAAATAAACTGGATTCTCCCCTTCACCTTATACTCCTCTGTCATTCCCTCTTGGCCTTTGTTTCCAGATGTTCCACTCACTTTCTTTGTCTTTTGTATGGAAGCCCATTTCAACCAGGAAAAGAAAATATAATGAAAAGTTAGTCAGGATTTTTTTAAATCATCAAAATCCAAAATGATGACATATAATGTCAAACTTGCTATGCCATTCTACTCTTTCAATAAAGTCTCTCTCTCTTTTAGTAAAGACATATGGATACGGTTTGAGATGGTGGGTGGCTCTGCTGTATGCCTCTGTCATCTGTTTATTTCAGGTTTTAGGGATTGGAGAGGGGTCCCCCTTTCTTCACTACTCCATCACACTTCCTGTCACAGGGCTCATGCTACAGCTCGTCTCAGGGGCCGTGGCTCACACTTCACATGACTGACTGTAATGGGCCACACTCCATGGAGATATATGGAGTTTCTTTTTTTCTTTTAAAGAAAGGAACAGGACTGTGAGCACACATATGTGCTGTAATTGAATAAAACTCAAATATGACTGAGCGTGCCAGGAAATACAAAGTGCTCCCTGTGGGGTTATTTAGGTGGAAGGCAGCTGTTTGCAGATGGTAGAAGATCTGCCATGAACCACATCACACTTAAACCAGCAGTTAAATCCTGGGAGAGATTTCCTCCACACATTTAGTCAGTGTCCCTCTGGAGCAGATAAAAGTTGCTACAGTTTAGAGAAAAAAAAATGTTCCCACCTCCTTAGCAAGACTGCATTATAAAATCTACTGTATTTCTTTAACTGTAAAAACACAGATAACTGTATAAAAATGCAATAGGTAAAACTTATGTTGATGGACTGAAATAAATGGCCTTGCAACTTTGCATGTTTCAGAAATTTTGAGTTACTTTGACTAAAATGTCAAACCTGAAAAATAGAAGAAAATGTGAGATCATTATAAATATTGCACATACAGTTTGGGTTTCTTCACCACTTGTGAGCAATGCTGCTATGTATAAATGGGCTTGATAAAACACTCTGCAGAAGAGCAGATCAACAATCATCACTGCAGATTTAAGATTCTAATATCTCATAGCTATTGATTTTTAATGCCAACAATATTCACATTGTTTATGTTGGTTTCAAATTTGCTTTCACACTCAGCCTCACTCTAAAAATCTCTGACACATGCAGATACAAACATTTAATCAATTATAAATGTAATTTGTACTGAATCATACATATATCATATATATGATAGCTGTAGTTCACACATAACTGCATTTGCATTAAAGAAAAAAAAACATATGATGAGTTTGTTGCATCTAACAGATAAACTCCACTTGAAAGGTAGGCTATAACATTATAATAGTGATAACATATAGAGAAATGCATCACCTGCATAATGATTACTTTCATCTTTGGCTACATTTTATCGCTCATGTCTGTGCATTTACAGTAGGTTTTTCATATACAATTCTGATTGTGTATTTTTTTCAGTTGCAGTAGACTATCATTATGATTATTTTTATCACTACTAAAGAATCTGAATTCTTTCTCTCCGCACACTGAAGCTCTCATGTTTCCACCTGACAAAACAAACAGCACCGAGCACGTCCGATGAAATCCAGCGGCACAGTTTTAACTCGTAACTACACCTGACGGCCAGATGACCAGCTGTATCTGATATTCGTGTTGACAGCGGACAGAGAAAACAGCTCTAGAGGCCACGTGCTACTTATTTAAACTGCAGAGACCGACAAGACCAGCGTGGGTTGGAACACGAAGGCCTGTTTTGACTAAAGCCCCCCCCCCCCCCCCCGTATGTGGAGGAAATCACACACACACACACAGAAAGAATCAATAAACAAGGGAGGGAAAGAGACGTTGTCCACTTGCATGCTCAGATTTTTTTGTCATCCCTTGTGTTCACATCTACTCTAAAATTATAACAAAGCAAAACCAGGCACCCATCAGGAAAAATAAAAGAAACGCAGCGATGTCGTCACATTTGAACAATTTCCGTCTCCTCCTTTGAACAACGGGCAGGTTTGTTTGTGCTAATCCCTACTGGTCTATCGAATAAAAAAGAATTATAGGGAACTGTTGTTCGGTGATTCCACATATCAGCATAGTTTACGCTTTACTTCTCAAAATGCAATTATGATAATGACGATGATGATGGTTGTTATCATTATTATTATGATTATTGTTGTTATTATTATTATTGATAGGGATATGGAATCCATAATTTATATTATATTCATCAGTAATATTGTTCCATTCTGGTGCGTAGAAATTCGCACAAATCTTTCAATTAAGTCTTCGATTTAAAAAATGAAAAAAGAGACAAACATGAAAAACAACAGATCGAAATGTAAAAATAAAAATAAAAATAAAAATAAAGTAGTTAAGTATATATTGAAGGCCTACACTGATAATAAACCCTCTCAGTTGCTCTGACACGGTGCAAATCGTATCACTTTTTATTCCAAACAATTTAAGAGCTAGAAAATATCATAAACATTCACTTCAAGAAAACACATTTCTAAATACATTGGCCTTTTTACAAGCTAAGGCCACCACTAAAATCTGTAGTACCTGTTTTTAATTAGATAAAGTACCGTGAGTTTATTCTGAGGCTGAGAGGACGAAGATACACTTTATTTCTCCGTGAGATCAAGGCATGCAGGGACATTAACGTGACATTAAATTAAATTAAATTAAATTAGACGAAATTTTAATGATCCCAGAGGGGAAATTGGACGACTGGGTAACGGGGTAGTTGGGAATCATTCCGTGCAGCGAGACAGGAGTCATGAACGAAGAGTTCGGAGCCAGTGGTGGGACAACGGCGCAGCGTCCCGGGTCGAAATGTTCAAATGTTAAACAAGAGGGGAAATTCTTGGAGAGGAGCGAAGAGAGCGCAGGTATGATACGGGTTTCTACGCCCAGATTTCGGAACGCGTCGGGACCCTGGAGACAAGAACCCATTCTGTGCGCACCGAGGAGAGGGAAAACTGGCATCAGGCTGCGCTCCTGCGCCCTGGAGTCCTTCAGCGTCCCCAAATAGAAATGTTGCCTCTTGAAGCGTTTCCTCCGCCGAAGAAAACTCCCGTTTTCAAACATATCGGCAGACAAGGGATCCAGGGTCCAATAATTTCCCTTTCCGGGATTCCCAGGCTCCCGGGGCATTTTGACAAAGCAGTCGTTTAGAGACAGGTTGTGACGGATTGAGTTTTGCCACGCAGGAAACTTCTCCCGATAATACACAAAGCGCTGACTGATAAAGTCACATATCTCACTGAGGGTAAGTCTCTTTTTCGGGCTCTGGAGGATGGCCATGGTGATAAGAGCGATGTACGAGTACGGGGGCTTCACCGATGCGGTTCTCCTGCTTGGACCACCGTCCTGTAGCTGGACAGCAAAGTCTCCCTCCTCCCGCACTTCAGGAGTGAAGGATGAAGCGCTTTGCTCCAAGCTCGCGTTCGTCTTATTTAACAGTGAAAAATACGCGCTCCTCACAACCTCGCTACCATCTGTCTGTCCCTCCACGTCAATGTCCGTCTCTTCCATTAGTATGCAGTCCAAGGTCATGGCCCTCAGAGTGTCCGGGTGGCACGGCAGCCCCAACGGGCGAGGTAAGCGCCTGTCTAAGGGCAGAACAGGCGCAAAACCCCCTCCCCCCTTCTCATTCACTAAAAGTTGCGCATCTGACTGCATCGTCGACTTTTTTGCCTCCCACTCTAAACTGCCATCTCCTCCTCCTGCAAAGTCTGTCTCCATCAAAACAGCAGTTGAATATTAATTGATGATATACTGAGGATATGATTTTCCACTCCTTATCACCACGGTAACATGAAAATTATATACTTTATTCTTTTATTTAGATTTCTAGGCTTATTGTACTTACAATTTATTTCCAGTGTGTACTGATTAACAGTGGTGGAAGAAGGATTCCTTATTTAAGAATATCCACACTGCAAAAAAGTCCTGCATTAAAAATCTTGATCACAAAAATACAAAGTAATAGTATATTTAGCAGAATGAGTCTGTTTTGAATAAGAAATTATATTACTGGATTATTACCACTGACACATAAAGTTGTGAGCAGCTTTTTCTAATGTTATATTTAGTACAGTTTTAACTTCTTTATGTACTATTGGGTGGATACATCTGTAGCAATTTACTATATTTCAGATGATCAAATGCTTTATATGAAAAAAACACTTAATACACACAGACACTATAGCTGTCAACAAATGTAGTTGGGTAAAAAGTGAATGTAATATTAAGTGGCATAGTTAGAATGTGAGTAAATGTACTCAAGTTACTTTACACCGCTGTTCATTACACTTGATGTTGAAATGACCACAGCAGGTGAAACTTTCTGGACTGAAATATGTTTAATGTAAAAATGAAACAAGCACATTAATTTTATTGAGCTTGTTTCTTTAATGTTCTTGGCTCACACAAAGCTCATTTCCTTTGGTGTTCCTCCTAGCTGAAAGGTTTAGCTCATGGAGAGAGAGGCAGCTCTCTCTCGCTCTCTCTGGCTGTTTCAAATAAGAAGACGACGTAATCCATTTTGAAATAATAGCTGCACTGTATCAATCCATGTGAGGCCACCCACTTGGCATGCAGGCCTGTACTGCAGGGTGGGCTGAGGAAACTGTGGGAAGTCTCATTAATGAACAATTCTTCCCTGTACCTCTCACTATAGTTTAATGTGATATGTGCACCCCTCTGAAACTATTTTATACTATTTTGTAATTGTTGCATTTTTTTAGTAAGGGTATTTATAACAACTCTTGCCCTACTTACGCAGCTACACACATGAAACAGACAGAGGAAACAAACTGGATGTAGCATACACACTTTAATACAGACCAAAGCCCATGCAAGCTCACACAGAAAGCCCTTTTTCCCCCCTCACAGAAAACAGCAATACTAAGGAAAGTGCACCAATTTAGCAAGCAACAACCCAAATGAACAAACAAAAAACAAACCCCATCCCCCAAACAACCACAATTAGAAATGATGACACACACAACAAAAATAAAAAACTTAATTTAACTTACTAAATATATGTCTACTGCACTTGGCAGACAGTGTTGCTGTCAAGGTCAAGAGAAGTAAACTGTTTTGCCGTTAATAACAGTGAACACAGCACTGAGCTCAGGCTGCAGTTTTTGGTCCTGTACAGAAATAACTTCATATTGCAGCTGTTGAGTACTGCTAACCATAATACACAGGCAACACTGAAGCTATTTAGATGAAAACTGTCAACAATTATGACTAAACTTTCCACTGAATGTGTCTAGTAGTATGTGTCTTATAGTAGCATTACAGTATCCTGTTTATTTGTCTCGAATGATTCTCAGCTTCGCAATAAACTCTGTGCTATGTGCTCAGTAAAGGAAAAACAAACCACTGTATAAACTGTATAAACTCTGTCACACATGCTAAGATCAGTTTAGTAAAGACTTAAGTGCAGAACATTTTCAGACATCCTCCACTTTTAAGTGTTTAACACAGAATTTCAGAGGATTTTAGTTTTACTTTTATTGCTCATCATTTAGGCTTTTTTTTTTTTCTTTTACCCGTTTATGCTTTCCTGTGATGTACACGGCTCTTTGAGAGCAACCAAAGAGCTACAGCGAATGAGTTCGGTTGCCTGAGGTGCAACACTGTAGCAGTCAAACTAATTTAAATACGCAGAGTCAAGTAAAATACAAGAGGCTGGTGCTGGTCCTTCATATTTGCATTCACATCTGTAGTGAATTGTAGAGGATTCAGAACTACAGGAGAAGAGAGTATACAGTATAGTCTTGAACTGTTGTGTGCAAGTATATGTGCACAGCTCTGTCATATGTGGACATAAAAACCTTTGCTCTGTGTATGTTCCCTAGGTGGTGTGTTTCCGCTGAGCTGAGGTCAGCCTCACCAAGTTTCCACACTTGAGGCAGCATGAGTTGGAGTTGCCCTCTTTCCTAGGGATGTGCCAGCAGTTGACACAGCGCACTCTGTACTTCTTATACCTTATAAAAAAATATACATGGGTGATTAAACTCCTAATATTTAATGTTCAGGAGTCACGATGAATGCTGGTATTTGTCTGTGAAATGTATATTTGAAATGTCCCAGTTTAGTACTGCTAGTCTAGGATCACTGAAACACTGATCCAGCTCGGCATCAAACCTCTTTACAGCGGCAAATTCATATTCATTTGTGCTGTGCTGTCATAAAAGAGAAAGCATGAGCTAATAAACACATTAACACTGAGCGCTTCATAATCGTAGTCATCCCCAGATGAACTGTTGCAAAGAAGTAGTACGCATCTCATGCAATTGGTAAAGTTTCTGTAACGTGTAGTTTAAGTTCTGTAAAAACAATTTACTTCAGTACACCTGTGGAACCTGTTTGTAACTCCTAAATACATACAACTGTAGGTTGTTTCTCTTTTGCACAATTGCAAACCAAGGTGGGCAATGAGCCAAAGCAGTGTTAGTGCACAGTTTGATAGAGAAATCACGTGGATATTTATACTTTTCAGTATAAAATTCCCTCTTTATGTTGCTACCCCCCACCCTCCCTCTGCAGCTCAGCGCCAAATTGCAGTGAAATACTCTGGAAACTGTGTCCAGCTTATGTTGCCATGGTGATATCTTAAACAGTGTCATGTATGTGTTTTTAAACCAGCCAGTAGTATTAATGTGACCTACCTTATCCCACAAGCATTGCAAAGTGGGGTCCCATCCTCTGCATCTCTCCACATGGGGGTCTTCCTGGTACAGCATGATGCACAGACTTTACCCTCTGATGGAACACGAAGAAACACATATTTAGTTAGTGTTACAGTCATCTCGAACTGACTATACTTTTAAAAAAAAAGAAAAAAAGCACTTGTTATGCAACCAAAAGTTTTAAAGACATTAAATGGTACAATTTAGTGAAATGATATTGCATCTGTATGACCTGGAGGGTATTATAAATTATTTGATGTCGTTCAGTGACTCAAATAGATTTGTAAATGACAAACAGTGACTGACTGAAAACAATAGCATCAGTTGGGTAAAGGTTTTCTCATTTGTAAAAGATATGCAACTTTACATTCTTGTGGATGGTGGGTATAAAAGTTAACTGCAATATTTATGGTGCATTTTCTAGTTAGTCACTAGGTAACAGTCCTGAATGTCATTTCTTTTTTACCAAAAGAGAAGCATATGCAAATTTAAAGGCTGTACAGCTGACAGCATTTTTAGTTCATTTTCTCTGCATTCACTATTTGGCCTTTGGAGTAGTTCCCATGATGTCTGTTATGGTCTTAGGATGTTTGCACAGCAGTTTCCCTAAATACTTATCAAATGTGTAACACCTGTCCTAAGTGATGCTGTAACTTGCAAGTTTTGGTGCTGTGGCACCCCCTAGTGGTGGAAATGGGCATTTTGTACAGATACATAATCCACAGGACACCTTTATTTCAATTAGAGAGAAATGTTGCTGTTGCTTTCATTCTAAACACATAGCACAGTAGCATTGAGTATGTGCTTGAAACTCTTTAAAATAACTGTACTTATTACAGTGTTTCCCTTTTCACTTTTCTCCCTGTATGTTATACAGAGACAAACTTCTGATTTTGGGCCATATGAGTAAAATTACCTTGACTAGACATGACTCATTAACAGTTTATTATGAGATTATTGTTTTAAATTGTAATAATCCACATTGCTGTTTGGAGAGCCTGCAGTAAGATCAACATAGCTTCACTGAACAGTACAGGTGCTCAAGTGTTACTCACTGGAAACAATGGTTGTCGAGTCACTCTCCTCATCTGAGCTGCTGGTTTTAAGGGACTTCTGGGATGTCCGTGTCCTCAGCCTCGGCTTCCTCACGTTCTTGCAGAGCTCCCTGCTGTGATACATATGCAGCAGATGCCAAATATGTGAATTTCATTTAATTTTACATCACCATCTTCTGAATTCCCACACAAAAATGTAATAAATCTGTCAGTACCTGTAATTTGAAGTTATGAGGAGCCGACACTGTTCCCTGCTGTCGTCCAGCTCTGTGCCCATCCTGAACGTCACTCCCTGGAAGTCTGGGTCTTGGATGTCAACACTCCGGCTGGGATGAGGTTGTTTTCTTGGAGTCTTGGTTCTCCATTGCTGGGAAGATGGAGGAGCAATTTCTTCCTTTTGCTCAGGCTTGAGTTCTGATTTTAACGTTGCAGAGGTCACATCATAGCTTGAGGATTTCAATTGCTCAACCAGGGGTGATTTGTCCTCTGTGAAAGCACCTATACACTCCGTTTTACATTCTGTGGTTGTGTTATCTTTTTTGGGGGGTGAGTGACACCTTTCTGTGGTGCTGAAGACGAGTGATGCTGATTGGGAGGAAGGCAGGATGGTGCTTGTTGGTGGCAGCTGGGTGTCACATGATAGCCCTGGAGTCAAAGCAATGTTTGCATTGTGGTCTAGTGTTAGTGCTGGCTTTGAAAGAGATAGGGTTGTATCTTCATTTGAATTAAAAGTGAAAGCAATTTCAGAGAAGGGCACATTTAAAAAACCCTGTTCCGTAGAGAAACAATCTCTCTGACACTCCTTATTCCACTCCAATTGTCTGTTAACACTAGACTTGACCTCCCTTTTGTCCACGTGGTTAGGTGGAGAAGATGCTGTTGCATAGTCCTCCACCAGCTCTGGTGTAACAGTTTCAGTTTTTTCAGCAGTCTGTGGTTGAACACTATAATCCACCTTTGAGTCGTTCACACAGCACTGCAGTTTAGAATTACTGGCTCCTCCACTGCAATCCCCACTCGCATCTCCCACATGACTGACAGAGGCTGCGATTTCTTGTCTCTTAGAGATAAAAGGAGATGGCCTTAAAGTGTATTCGACATTCACACTGTCACTTCTTACCCCATGTTCTGCTGCAGCAGTCGACGACTTGGCTGTCGGATGGCCCAATTTTGCTGTAGATGATGTTGAACTTGGCTCTGACTCTTCTACATCTCTTCGATGCAGGAGCCTCTCACACTGCAGGTTGATCAGACTCAGCACTTTCCAGGGGCTGTTACATTCATGATGTGGCTCAACCAAAGTTGTTACTTTGCTGCCGTGACTTTCCTCCCTCACTTTGTTTGCCTGATTATAAGGCAACGCACCAGACAAACTGTGCTGGCAGGAACTATTAAAGGTTTGAAACAAATGTGCATCGTCTTTCTCCTTTTTAACAATGAAACTATCTTGCCTAGATGTGTCATTAAGCCATTTGGAGGGTGAATTTGTATCCGGGAAACTGTTGTGGACAGGAGATGCTAGCCTGGAAACTTCTTGGAAAAGGTAGAAGAGTGCAGAGTGGGAGACATCTTGATCCGCTGTGCTCTGGCTTCCTTGGATAAAGGTAGCTTGGGTCCTTGGCCCTGTGCTCATGTTGTAGCAGCGTCTGCATCATAAATAAACACAAACAGCCTTAATATCAGTAGTTTCCAACCGTTTGCCACAAAAATATTTATTTTTCAGACTTTTCTCTAAAAATACTCTTTTTCTTGTAAAACACTGTATATTCATACTTCTTAAGGCTATTAAATATTTGTCAGATTAACTACTTTCCAGCTGAACTGCTCACTACTCAAAGACATGGACCTTGACAGAGATGGAAAATGTATATTGCTTCACATTAACACAGCTACTTCTGGCCCCACTATTCTGGGGTCTAAATGGGATTTCAAACATTGGCACAACATTAAATATTACACCATTTCAGCTGTATTGATATGAGAGGCTCTACATGTGAGCTACATGAGCTACTCATGTATGCAAACAGAGCAGATACGCTAGCGCTACTGTTGTGTTTAACATTTTTGTGGAGTTTAACAGTGACAGCAGTGATGTAAGGCTGTTGACAACACGAATCTAAGAGTTTGCGATAGTTTCCTTAAGACGTATTGTATTTTTGAAACAGGAGGCCCGCGTTTTCATAGCCTACATGGGCTACTTATCTAGTGTCCTTTTGTTGTGTTTGCTGGTGTTACTTAAAAAATGAACAAGGCCGAGCTGTCATTTTCCATCAAAATAGCCGTGACATAAAGCCGAGTGTTGTAAGAAAGGAAACGTCTTTTATTAAAATTATTACTTATTAACTCACCGGAAGAAATGTGACAAAACTTCGAGCCTTTGGTGCAGTTTTGGAACACAAATGTATCTCTTGGCGTTCCGGAATGTCGAAGATTTTCGCGGGTGTCTAGAGTTTGACTGTCGCGAGCGCAGAAGCAGCTCGCAGTGATATCTACACAGTGCTGATCAGTATTGAAACTGACTGTCGCCTTACTACATTTAACTTCAGTCAAGTGAAAATATCTATAAGCTATTATTCTCTCATATTTGCATCAGTGGGCGACTGCTTTGGACGTATGTGTTTGGCAACTGATTTGATTTTCTGCACACTGTGCATTCTGGGGCACATTAAAGTTCAATGATCACACTGCAGTTACAGTGATCCTACAACATTCACCCTATGAAGTGGGCCCTGTATTCACATTATCGCATCAAGTTCACCGATCCTTATCTTTATTTGTCAGTTTTGACTTGTCATGGCCTCTACAGCTAACGACGTCTTTATCAGTTAGGCCTGATGAGGAACAGTTCAAAATGTGGTCAGAATCAAATTCAAAATAGACAATCCACCCAGTTAACCAGCCATCACTGTGCACTTTTTAGTTGATGCTCACCTTAGATCCCCGAAGCGATCATCAGCTATCTAATGACCTGTTCCATATTAGTGGGAGCTGAAACCGATGGAGCTGGTTGCTATGACTGACTCGTGTTTTGGACAAGGAGGAGTTTGCGCACGTGTTTTTGGTTTGCTAGATTGCACCTGCTGGGGCATAAAGGCCTTGTCTGCACCGAGCTCCTGTTTCCCATCGTAGATGCTGCAGCAACAACTCATGTGACTTTATTGAAGTTATTTCCTGGGTAAGGGTGGAGACTTAACCAACCAACCTGCTGTTTACTTTTTTTTTTGTTTTGGACAAATCAATGTAAACTTCAGTTTTTGCCCTCTTTGAGTTCTGATAGTAGGTGTTTAAGGGTTGCTGAGTAATGAGGGCAGTGTACAGGAAATGCTTTTTAAAACTGATTTTATTGCACAACTTTAAATATTTGTAATTGCTAAGACATAATATACACAATTCACTTACATTTGTGCGTAAGTTGGACAAGTACAGTAGACTTAACAAATAAAGGGTAGATGTGGTAAACTCATCCCATGGTAACTGAAGCCCACCAGCTTCCAAACAGACTCCTCTCCACCTCCATCCTGATCTGGATCAGAGCACACCTGAACCAGATCTACTAATCAAGTCATAATCGCTGGCGCACCATACAGGAGGTGCTTTTAAAAATGCCCTTTTCATCTGACATTTAAAGCACAATTCACCTGAATACGTCTTTGAAATGTTTGTTGTGAATAAAATGCAAGTTTCAACAATTTAGATTCTGATTTGTTCACAGCCAACCCTTTACAGTTCAGGCAACTTTTGTCTTTCAGATACACGTCATTATAATATACTGTATGGCTTCTTCTTCTGGCTTCAGTACCATGCAGAAGAAAACTCTTGAGGTTTATGAGGCTAACTATTGTCAGTGTGCGCTTACTGATAAGTCATCACAACACCTACAAATGAACTTGGTACATAAAAATGAAAGTAAATGCTATACATATAATATCTGACAGGTGAATCAGGGTGGAAATGATGGGACTGGCAAAAATGACTAAGAACATCATTTTGTGATACTTGTGCGTATATGAGCTGTAACAAGGAATGTTCCAGGGAATGGTGTCTTAATTCAGGCCTGAGAACGCTCCACATAAATAACTACATTATCAGCTTAACCATCACAGTTTTTCTTTTGGAAGTAACCATTAATTTCACCTTCAGTGAGACTCCTAGTGTCTGACTATGCATGCTCTCATCTGCAGGCCTGTCATGTCATTGGTTAACTGTGGAATTTGTCAGTCAGTAAGATGTCTTAGGAGTTGCTAAGGACTCTACTGTCCAAGCAGTGCATCTCTTCATGGTCGCCCCCTTACTCAACCAGCACACACAGTGTGTAGCTCGCAGCGACACCCTCACATTTTTCTCCAGGCCCCCTCTTCATAATTTGTGTCTCTTCTCAGTGAGGTTTGGGAACATGGCCGTCCACATAGAAGTTCCTGGTGACTTTGGGCAAAGTGAGCTCAATGCCATCCAGCTCTGGGGTGAGAATGATCTGACATCCCAGCCGGGAATTCTCCTGAAGCATGGGCGCCATGTCCAGCATGTCATCCTCCCTAACAACCAACAAATCTGTCAGTAATCTTAATAATCACACTTACACCAGCTCACACACATTTGTTGATATACAAATGTTGTGGCTAAAGAGAATGTCATCAGTTGCAGACCTACCGCTCAGCAGGTTCTGGCAGTTTGTCAAAATGGGCAGCGCTCACGTAGACATGACATGTTGAGCAGGCCAATGATGCCTCACAGGCTCCTAAATAAAACAAAAATAATTGGCAAACAAATCATGATTAAAATCATGCGTCAAATCATGCTTTAAGCAAGAGTTTTTAACTGTGCAAACACTCACCTTCGAGATCAATTCCATGCTTGTGAGCCAGATACAGAACATTATCTCCCACTTTGGCTTTAACTGGGATCCTCTGGCCAGATCGATCTATATACACCACATTCACCCTAAACAGCAAAGAAGAGAGCCCTCTTGAGAGAGTTTAAAAATGTCTTGTGCCTTTAATCTGAAAAGATCATGATCAACAGAAGAAAAGGTTTAAATGCCTAAATTAAACTTCACATTTTCATCTGTAGAAGGACATAGTGTTTTAAAGCACTAGCCAACTACCAACCAACCAGCCGTGTGTTTAATGGATGACTGGCTCTACCTTCTGAGCCACAGCTGCCACAAATGTTTTATCGAAATTCGTATTACAAATGTTTATCAAAGAAAGCAATCAAATTTTTATTATCATTTTGTAATGGACAGGTGTATACTATGTAGGTGAGTTTAGGATACTTAAAACTTCTTTAGTTTAAAATTAACTAGTGGTTCAGTCAGAGTTCAGGATGAGGTCAGTGTGGGGGAAAAATGTAAACTAAACGTGACTCGGCAAAAACTGTACCTATCCTTCCCTGAAGATCAAAAGTAACCATCACAGACTCAAACTTTGCGTTAAAGAGTAGTTGTTATAATAGTACAGCTCTGATTAAAAGCCAGGTGCATGCATTGATTTATACCAAATGACAACAGCGCACAGATTCACTTAAAAAAAAAGAAAAAAAGTCCCGAGTAAACTTACACATCTTCTGGGTCCTCTGCATTGGCGCTTCCCTCGTCGCTGTGATAAAGACCTTTAAAAAAGAAGCACGGACATCAGGACAGTGAGGGAGCGAGGTCAGCTTCTACTGACCGTAAAGCATAAAGGGGATGTTTGACTTGTTGCACAAAGTTTCACAACCTGTCTGGGAATGCCGAAGTGAAGTTACACAAGTGTTATTGAGCCGACTTTCGACTTTAATATCTGCCGACCTCCTTCGACCACCTACAAGTCAAACTTTGTTGGCACGCGTGACTTAAACTCTGAGACAGATAACTTAACATCACTTAATCTGACTTATGTCAAACAAATAGTAGCGATTGTATGACCAGCCTGTGATTAAGGCTAAAACTGTTAGCAATCTGCACCACTCACCTATACTCGTCTGCAAATGTCGGTTTATCGTCCGAAAGCTATCAAAGGAACCCTTCCTCTGTAGATTAGCTACGCTGTTCACACAGCTCTTCGACTTGTACAGGGGACATGTGCTACAGTCCGGTATAACTCGAGAAAGTCTCAAAGTCAGCCCCATGCTCGACCGGACTGCAGCTGCGGCCGCCATGATTCTGTTTTGATCACATGCTCGAAAGCAGCCAATGGGAAAACAGCGCTGGCGACGCGACATCTCTGACGTAATACGCTTTCCTGACCGCAGGGGGCGCTGCTGCGTCACACACTGCATAGAGAGCAAGGGCACAAACATCACATGAGCATTATTCAGACTTTTTAAAGCAGCAAAAGTACAAATATACAAATGAAAATCACGCATAAGTCATGAAAAAGTATTAGAAGTATTATTACAAAAAGTAGCCGACTTAATTTTCACTCAAATGTAGTGAAGTGTAATGGATGTGTAAAGTAGCATAAAATGGAAAGAATTCAAGTACAAATAATTAAAAGTTGTACTTAAGTACATTACTTTAGTAAATGTACTTAATTACTTTCCACCACAGAAGATTAGCTATATAAATTACAATCTTTAAAGGCTCAAAGAAGAATATATTGAACTCCCAGCATCATAATTCATTTGTTTCTATCTGTCCCAGTTTTTTCCTCCCAGAGGTAACACCAGCAACATTAACAGGTACTGTACTGTCACTGTTGTTGGTGTTACCATGTTGTCGTCACCATAGACTGTATACAAAGAGTTCGTCACACATATAGAGCACTACATTTCATAGGGTGATGTTATAGTACTTACTCCACTACATTTATCTGACAGCAATAGTTAATGGTTAATTTTAATATACAAAACATATGATCAGATAAGATAATATGAGGTATTTTTTACAGATTAATCTACCCAACAGTATATAAAGTATTTGATATTGGTTCTACTGTGACCAACTATCTGTTTAAAATGCTGCTCATAAGCTGATGCATCAATTATAATAACAACAATAATAATCGAATAATGGAAAATATATAATAACATAAGATTTTAAAAGAAGCCATTTTGCATAACCAGTGCCCTTACTTTTGATACCTAATTTTGTCATATACATAATAGTGATAGATTTAGGACCTGTACTTGCAGTGAAGTGAAAGATTTGAATACTTCTTTCACCACGCAAAATGTTATTTGGTCTGTTATCAGCTGTGACTAAGAGTGGGCTGTACTGACTTCTTCCTTCTTCTCATCTTTCTCAAGATGGTTTTGGTGGTAAGTGATGATGAAGAGTGATGTGACATCACCATGTTTATTTGCAATTATATATATTAATTGTCGTCATTTTATTTCATTGCTGTTTCCCTACTCCGTTTGACTGCTGTCTCTAATTATTTATGTATATTTATTTATATTCTGCTTACAGAATTTTTGCACAAACATTTACACTGCACTGAAACTGTAAAAACTAAGGCCTATGCAAATGAAATTTCGTTCTGTATACACTTGCTGCATACTGAATGACAATAAAAGTCTGTCTAAGTCTAAGTCTAAACCAAACTGCCCTTTAGGAATAAAAACCTTAGGATAAAAACCTCCACTTTATTTATCTCACTTTGCAGACTCAAGCCTAATCTCAATTTGTGTCACTAACTATAATCTAATATTATCATATATAAGACATTTGGTGCCACGGCATTTTGATGCTGTTGTAAGTTTGACTAGTTTAAACCTGTTAGTGTCATGTTCCAGTTAAGGAAGTGGGTATTCCCATAGTTCAAAAGAATCAAAAAATCAAAATAAAATATTTATTATTTCTACAGTTAATCCCCATGCTCACCAGTACCATACAACAGTAAATACATGCTCTGCTCTGTTGCTGTGTGCTGTAGAGGAAGACAAACTGAGATAAGAAGTCTGATGCATGCTGGCAGTGAAAAACTTTTTTATTTTTATGCCTGCAACCACTGGTGTGTGAAGTCAGAGAAGTAATGTTATGACTACATGCTGGTCCCTTTCTTACCTCTTTTAGAGATGAGTCTTTCTTACTTTAACAAAGAGTGAGAAACATCAGAAAATATATGTCTTTTTCTTTGACATATGCTTGGAGAGAAAGGAAGTTATCCTTAAAAAAACTGAGCTATTAAACATATAATCCCTTTACAGAGTAGTAAAACCCCCTCAGAGGAGCACTGTGTTGATGTTTGAGATGTGATTTATTGGCTTGAGTGACTCCATAACGACTGATGAGCTCATCCATTGGGAGGATACTATAATTTTTTTTCTTTTCTCATCTTTCCTGCAGCGTCTTAAATGATCAGCGCTTTAAGGCAAAAGCAAACTCTTAGAGTTGATCTTAAAATGTATACTAACCCCCCATCTGGATCTCACTGCAGAGGTTCCTCCATGTGGATGGCCATAAAAAGAAAATGGGGCACTCTCATGTCTACTTTTTATAGAGAGTGCTGGGAGTCAACTCACTGGCATATAGATTATTGCATTTTATATACTCTAAATCCACATAATGAAACACTATTAAACTTTAATGTATGTATTCTCTCAGACACACACACACACACACACCTGCACAGGATTAGTGTCCAGGGACAGCTCACCTGTGTGACTGAAGTCTGAAGTTAGAGCAGTTAGTATATCATTGCACCCTCTTGTCCTCAGGTCCTGCAGGTGTGTGTCTGTGTGTGTGTGTGTGTAGAGGCATGGTGGGTGGAGGTTCTTACTCGCTTGACTTAGATATAAAGTGGCCCCTAGCTGTTCCCTCAGACTATATTCCCCTCACTCCCTGATGACTATGCAGTATAATAACTCAGACACACACACTGAATACTTCCTTAAGCCATTCACACTGAAATGCTTAAAACAAGACACTTCTCAGGGACAGACATGCATATGAAACACACTCACACACAGATAACAAACATTCTTCTGTCCCTCATCCAGAGCTCCATAGCAGCAGCAACATGTATCTGATGAATCTCCCAGATATAATACTATGTATGTACAGATTAGTTTTCAAGGACAGATAAAGCATGGAAACATAACATTTACTCAGCAGTCCTCTGGTGTCATTTAGTCACTCCCCATCGGTGCTCCCCATTATTGTTTTTTGCGTTGTGATCTTTTCCCACCTTTCTTGTCACCTAATGATTTAAATTCTTTTAAGTCACCATTTGAACCTGGTAAACAGACATCTTTTAACCTAAAAGTTAAGTCTAGTATTATTCTTGGTACCTTCTAATTGTCTACAAATCCTGGACTTATCACATTGTCTGTGTAGCTAAAGCCTGACATAAATATTTCCTCTCAGACCCCATGTTGTCAAAAACTATTAGAAACTTGTCAGTGAATCACACTCTTCAGGATGACATCTTCTTCATTACAATAAACATGGGCACTGCAATTTATTTTGACTCAATCCCATATACACTGTCCTGTTGCCACAAATACTCACTAGATCACCCAGTGTTTACACCTAAGCAGCTGGTGTTAGTTCACAGAAATTCCACATTTATTCCTGTTTGATAAAATGAACTATATACTTGGGAGATGTCTTGTAATTTTACATCCTCAGCAGAAACCAAAAGGGTTGGTGGGCTGAGAGGGATGGAGAAATTATATATATATATTTTAAATGATGAATATTAATTAAGTCAAAACTTAAAAAGGAGTGTGAGGTTTCCGGCAAATAGAGTGTGTGAAAGTGATTATAGGTCTCTTTACGTTTACTCACTGTCTGCACAGACACACATTCCCACATTTATTGTTGGTTCATGCTTACTGTAAGCACATCATCAGTTGCGATTATCTATATAGGCCAGAGTTGAATGACAGCAGCTGTTTTTATTTGGTTTCCTTTGTTTTACTGTCGTCCGATGGGAACAGCTCTGCTCAGAGTTAGATGGTTGATGATGGGTGTTTTTAAAGGAGTGCAGACTTTGATGTTTCATTTGCTCTAACATTGCTCTCAAAGTAGCTTGAATGACGCGCCGCGCAAGCAAACATATATAGCCTCGGCCGTGGTGCCCAGCAAATGGAGCAGTTGACTTTCTTAATGCAACATTTTAATGAATCTTAGTCACACTGGCAGTAACTTTACAGTCAGACTTCCCGCTGGAGCTTTCTGACTTAGCGAGGAATCCAGTGACAACAGGACAAGTCTCCAAACCACTGAGTTCAGCCCACTGTAATCTTATCATATCATCTTCTACTACATCTGAAACCACTGTGTGTGTATGTATGTGTGTGTGTGCATGTCAGCATCTGGGTAGTTGTGCATATGAGCAGCGTGCAAGCCATGCCACGTGACTCTTTTCAGATGAGTCACAGAAACTCAGAGAGTAACTAATTAGAAACAGTTAAAAACAAACAAAACATGCCCATATGCCCCTTTTCTTATGCCTATATCTGTGTGGGAATGTTTTTCTCAGCCAGACAAAAGGCAAACTTACTATCAGTGTGAGTAAACAGTGGCAGCCTGAGAGCTGGCATTATTACAGGAAACAGCCTCTTACTCAAACTCATGTGATGATTATATGTCTGGGACACTTTCTCTACTCTTGTGTGATACATTTAAAGGTAGTATAAACATTTTTAGAGTCTCCTGCTCAAGGTTGCGCGGTTGTTTGTACTACGACCTTTTTCACACACACAACAGTAAAATTCCACAGCGGCCAGCAGTGAGATGTTTGTTTAGCTTGAGGTCTGATGGTTTAGTGAGCCCAGCCTGTGGTCTCAGCAACTGCCGCCTGGGCTGTGATAGACAGTGCTGACTGACTGTTGACCTTGACACCAGATAAATAGCACAGAGAGGGGTCAAAGACTTGGGAGGTCATAGAGGTGCAACGAATCATGTCAACAAATCCAAACACACCAGGGAAGTCATGGACCACTCCAGCTATACTTTTTTGTTGCTTATTTTGCAACAAAAAAAAAAAAAAGTTTGTGGAATGTGACTAAGATGTTATCAATATAACATGCCCACTTGAAGAGTGGGATATACCTGTATGCTGATAAGATTTTAAAGAATAAGGCTGGCTACATTCTATGTTTTTGTTACTGTCAATGATTTGCCATGAAAAGACCAAACGTAATAACGCTTTTAATTAGTCTGGGCGACTTCCCTGCCTGTCTGTGGTTTTTGGCCCCAAGCCCACGTGACGCATTCCTATTAAAGATGTAAATTTTAAAAAAATAGGTCACCAACATTTATTTAAGAAAAGGTTACTTACTTTCCAAAATCTGCAAGACTCATAGTTTTTAGCAAACACTGTAGAGTTAATAATGCATTTGTTAGGGATTTCTTTCATGGCAGATTAGGGTACTCAAGAGCAGCCACACCCAAACAGACCCTGTGGTGAGATTGTCTTGCCAACAAGCCAAAAGAAAAGGCTGGTGTTATTCCATTTCTACTGACAAAAATCCCATGAAAAGACCAAACCAATAAATGCATGGCCAATCTCAATACTCTCCAACTTCCTGTCTGGCCTCTGGCACTCAGCCCCGAGCTCATTCTTTTCCTAATGGAAGATGTAAATCTTTAAATGGGTTACAACCAGAGTTTAATTTTTGGGAGAGACTTGTAATTTTCAACAGCTGGGAACTGTGGTCACAGCATGTTACACAAAACTGAGAGAAGGGTATTTTTTGAGGCTGTTTTCATTATGATTAATACACATTTGATGATCTAGCTAGTATTTTGCAGCAGGACGCTGAATGGAATTGACTCAAAATAAACTACAGCATCCATCTTCATGTTAAATAAAAAAATACGCTGCTCATTGCGGCTCATTCATGTGTTTTTGTCGTTTGGACAGCAGTTGAAGTCTATGGCACAGAGCAATAAGTGCCATCAGGCTTGGATGACAATTATAAAATACTATACTGTGAGCCAACCACAGGTTTTCTTTCTATGGCGTAGAATGACTGACAAGCTCCTCGAAGTAGGGCAGCTCCAGGCCTCCTCTGTGTTGACAGCAGGTAGGTAAAGATCATCACAGGGTCAAAGAGCGTGTGTTTAGTAAGGTTTATGTGTTTATGTGTGTGTATGAGACAGAGAGTGGAGAGGTAAGATAGCGATTACACTATAATGCAAATCAATCAGAATGTGTAAGCGGTAGTGTGTAAATTCATGTAGACCAGAGTTTAACTTGGGTCAGTAAAAGTAAAGTGAGGATAGGTTTTATTAATAAATGAACTTCATACAAAGTGCAGTAAATAGGAAAAACTGTGGTAGGTTGTTTCAAGCATCTTGAGAACTTGTCTGTTCTTCTGTGGAGTTAGTCTGTCTCAGTGTCTTCTGTCTCGCATGTAATCTAAGACTGACTCCATGATGTTGTGATCAGGATCTGTAGGGGTCCAGACCATCTGTTGCAGGACTTCTTGTTATTCCTCGTGTCTCTGAAGATAGTTCTTTATGACTCTGGCTGTGTGTCTGGGGTCAATGTCATGCTGCAGAATGAATTTGGGACTGATCAGACTCCTCCCTAATAGTATTAAAGGATGAATAGATTCTAATCATCCAAACCTAAAAATGTCGTGTACAGTACACAGGCACTTCAGTTCAAATGAAATGGCTGGCTACTGCCTGCCTGTTCGTGGAGTTCTGTTGCTGAATTCATGGTCAAACAGTGACTGTACTGACCTCCGTGATCCAGACCTGGCCTGTGTGGAAACATTTTGTCCAAAACAGAGTACACGTCTCTCTGGGGACTAAGAGGCACCTATGACTAACTGGACTCACCCACATGATCCAAGTACAACTTTCACTGCAGCAGTAAATTTTCTATTTAAACAATATATTTCAAATGACATAATAGCTTTTAGAAAACACCATGTCCATGTTCACAGTCATTTATGCTATTGCTAGAGGGTAATTTCATTTTAATGAAAAAGAAAATAAAGAATTGGCACAGAGTTATGCCAAGTGTACAGGCCCACCACCCCACCTAATAGTGGATTTAGCAGAGCACAATAATTCCTAAACTGCTGTGGGTCACGCTGTATTTAAGACAGAGGGAGTCCAGAGTCACAATCAAACCAACACTTAACAGAATCTGTCTCGCTATTTCCGTTTGGCCAAAGAGAACATCAGTGCCTACAAAAGTCTTGCATATGTCTGGTTTTGTGGGTCAGTTTGGATTTGGGATGAGTTTGTATCTTTAAACTCACATCGTAGTCTTTAATAATTTCTTCCACGCCATGATCCACTCCAGCTTTTTTCTGCTCCGAAGAGCAGACAGGCAAGAGATTCAGTGGCCCACTTAATACTCCCTCCTTCTCAAACATGTAACAACTGCATCAAAACAATTGGGACACTAGCAAATAGACTAAAATACATTCCATGGTGGCAGCAGGGTGGACAAGCTCTTGACTTTCTGATTATTATTGTAATTTATTAGCTTCATCTAAAGTCCTGTCTTCCTCTTGTGCTTCTTCAGCTTTTATGGAAAGAGTCACTCTGGTATCAGACACATCAAGACTCACTTCATAACGTCTGTTTGTCCATGTGTGCTTCACTTTTGTCTCTCTCCTCTTTAATCCTGTATGTTCTCCTTTCCATTCCTCAACCCCCATCCTCACTTCCACTGCGTGACAAACAAACATGTAAGCACAATTTTTTTTTCTATGAATCACGCACGAGTCTACAATGGCCAGTCTAACATTGTTATCAGTCCTGCTCGCAGACTGAAACGACCCTAAGCAGTAGGAGACAGGAAACTACTTTGTGTGTGGCTCAAATATTGTTTTATTGTTGCATGTCTTGACGGCAGGCATCAGAGTACGTCCATAAAAAACGTGTACTCACATTTCCGGAGCATTTATTATTTGTTTCCTTGAATGTCGAGTCCTCAGAAACACACTTAAAAACCACACTGTGAAATTTGAAGGGAAAAACAGCTGTGTGTCACTGATTAAATCTGCATCTGGTCATAACTGAATAGTGAGACTGAAAAGATTTCATCTGTTCCCAACCATTAGTTTTACATTCATCATAGGGATGTATAGAAAGTGGTTTATTTGTTATCCGAAGTGTATGATGTATGTGGATCTAATATGTGGTATATTTTCTTTGCATGTCGTCCTGCCTGGGTACTTAAGGTTATTATCTGAGTTTGGGCTTTATCATTGCACAGCAGAAAATGATAAGAGACAACACACAGGACGTGTAGTAGGGCCAGTCTGGGATGTGTCTTTGTGCATAATACACACATGACTGCTCACACTCACACTGGCACACCTGATGCAGTGAGCGCCCCAAATAAGTAATTTAAGGCATAATCTGGCCCCTAAATGTGGATACTGTAAAAACTCATAAGGACAGTCTGTCCTTTGGATATAAATCTTTAGTCTGTGAGCAGTTCTCATTTAAACTACTTACACTGAAAAAATAGTACACGAAAAATTGTTGACAGCTTTCTGTGGACTGTCACCAGTAAAGGCCGCTTGAGTCTGGAAAGATTTGTTGCAGCTGAATTTTTTAAATGTTGCCTCAGAGCTGTGAGCATCAGAATCAATTCCAGTGTATCAGGGTGAAGGCACAAAACACAGAGGCAGATTATTTAAAATCTGGACAAATGAATCCAAAACGCTATCATCATAGGAGTGTAAGTGGTGTTGTAGATTTTGCACATTATTGTAGTTTGGGTGAACTCACCCTTTAAGAGGTTTTGGTGTGTACCAAGTTAAATCTAATGTGAGGAAACTGGCACTATTTCACATTTATGATGTATGCAAAGTTGTCTTTGGTTCTGAATTGCTCTTCTCTGATTTTGATCGCCCAAATGAAATTATCGCCTTATTTGCTGTGACGATAAAAGAACCCGCGCTTGGAGTGGACCCAAACATGTGTAAAATCACAAGTTTTAGCACTCAAGCTCAACACTCTGCCAAATGAGTTTGCAATCTAATAAGTTTTGAATGAGCTGCAGAGTATTCTTTCTTTTCAGGCTTCAGATTTAATCTAGGTCTCTCTCTGATGTTGGTGTTTGTACTGAAAGCCTGCTGCAGTTGAGGACATGTGGAGAAGATTTAGTCTCTGAGCTGCAAGAGAGCTTACGACGATTTGAGATGTGAGCAATGCTTACAAACTTAAACAAAGCTCCATTCTTTACATCTTGGGGGTTTGTGGAAGGCAGCAGGCTGGAGGAGGATTATGACAGGACAGATTTACAGGGGAGATGGATAGGAGAGGTGCAAGAGACGAACATAAAAGGCCCAACTGGGTCAAATCAAACTCAGAAAAAGTCATCTAGCTCAAACTGGCACCCAACTCTCATTACACTGTGCTTTCAGACCAGATGCTCAGAGTGAAAAAGATATTACATTACATGATGTATGATCCAAACAGCCAAAGCTCTCCTTTCATTTGAGATGATAATTTGTTAAGTAAATGAACATTACACTGACTATCATTTTGGTAAGACTGTGCTCATTGTGTGGAAATGATTAATGGCCAGCATGATTTTCATTATGGAAATGAACACACACACACACACACACACACACACATACACACACACATCTGCCTTCCACCAGCTTTTCTGTCAGTTTTACTCTCTCCACCCTTAATATGATGCAATTCTTTAAACCGATTCCTTCACTTTATCTCCTACCAATGGCCATGTTGTACCGCTTCCCCTGCGTGTCCACACTCACATACAGACACACACACTAATACGAAAACACACACACAAGGACAGGGAGGTGATGATAAAGGTTTGGCAGGTGGCAGTTGAACGGTCTGGTGCGGTTGTTCCTGGAAAAGGGGGCAGCTGTGAACGACATCACTTCAGCCGGGATGGTGTGTATCTGCACTGGGCATCACAGCAGCTCCTGTCACTGCGCTGTGTGAGTTATTACCCCGGGGTCTCCTGCTCACACGGTCACAGACACACACATAAAGATACACAGACACGCACACTGGCAAATGTATGATGTATACATACACTGTAAAGGCACGCAAACCAGGAGTCACATGTGGCATTTAATCACCTTTTTATCACCTTTATAGCGTGGACTCACACAGATGTACAGTATATCCATCTTCACAGGGTCCCTCATAAAAGAGTGGAACCAAACTAGACACTCCAGGAGATGACATATGAACAGGTGTACAGACCACTGTTTGTGTCTGTCACTGTAACATCAAGCCAGCGCACAATGCAGCTTTTATCATACACATTCCAAGACACACACCACGCTGCACACATCCAAACAAGTAGTCAGACTCAGACAGACAGAGATGAGCATTCAAACCCCGTCAGACACACATACACATACACGTGGGTCCTTTAATTATCCTGATACGCTTACCTCATCCCTCTCTATACAGCAGCACCTGGTCACATTACTCATAAAGACTGAAACCTGCACACACACACACATGCAAACAAGCAGCCAGACTTGTAGTCGTCAAGTCATGTTACTCTATTTATAATCACACCAAAACAAATGGCAAAAATGCAGATAATTATAATTAAACTAAACAGATGAATAGGGAAGTGAATAACTTTAATAGACAGTGTTCTATAAGCAGACGAACAATGAACAAAACAGTGCTAAGATTGTATTCATTGAAGATTTGCCACAGATTGTCTACAAATCTATGGTCACAGTCATTTCACAAAAACCATTTAGTAATCTGGTTTTTAATTAACGCTAAGGTATATATATGGGGGTTTATTTTAGGGCTGTGCTGGATGAAACGTGAGGGTCTACATTCCACTGACACAGAAGATATACAATTTAGACAAGTTCAATAGTAACCACCAGTATGGAAATTCAGCATGGAAAGAATTCATTAGAAACTACTTGTTCGTCTCCTCAAGGCATTTCCTCACCTTAACGGATCATCAGGGTTTGTTAGAGAGTTGCAAGTCAGTGGAGCCTCAAACTGACAAGATGTTATCAAAGATTATCAGACAAATTAAAATCTATAGTTTTAAAATCATTTTACTCTGCTACTTATCTTTCACTACTTTATTTTCAACCTCAGTCATTCCACATTTAATCATCTGTTTCCCTATTTTCTCATTATAACATTTTCTATGTTGCTCACCACATTTTTAATTTTTGCTCTGGGATTTTTGTGTGAGTAATATCAGTGATTTAACCGGGAGAACTGCGCGGCTAAAACACTGTTGACTGAACACACAGAGGATCATTCTTTCAGCTAGCTATTAGCTGAAACCAACTTTTAGCATAAAACTGCATCGACCAAATGCACTAGAGCTGCAAATAATTAGTCGATTTACTGATTAATCAATCAACAGGACATTAATCAGCAAATAATTTTGAGAATCAATTGCAAGGATTTGATGCCTTCATCCTCACACACAATACTGAAGTAAGCTGAACACGCTGGGTTTTAGACACATTATATGATGCCTACTTGATGAGGAAATGATAACGTGCACTTTTTTACTGTTTTCTAGAAATAACGAGAACAGTAGTGAAAGCATTTTGCACAGATACTATGCTTCATCTTCAAAATGTTGTCTTTTAATGCATGCATCTTATTTTCATCAACAGCTACGCCGACGGAAATATGTACTTGGAGGGTGTGTGTGTATGTTATCTGTTAAAATAATACTATCTATTGATCCAGAAGAGAAGTTTTGACTTATTTGACATTTTGTCGTTTGGGTGCTCCATACAGTCTGACCAGTTGTGTGTAATTTGATTTTGTTTCATATGACAGCCTGCAAATTGTGGAGAATGGTTATAACCGGGCTGAGATGGCAGAGTGTCTGAGGGATGACATTTCGGCCCTAGCAGCGTGGCGCTTTGGATCAGAGCCCTGACTGCTGCACTTTGCCACCTTAAACTCTCCCTGTGACCTTTCCTGCATTGCAAAATGCCAAATGTCAGAAGTAGGGTCAATCAAAACGATCCAGCGAGTATGAAGAGACCTTTACAGATGTTTTTGAAAGCTGAATTTTTCATGAAACTTTTTCGCTGATGCAATTTTTTCCTGCTCAGAAAATGAATAGTTTGTGCCCTTTTGTTTGGGCTGCCTCCACCCAAGAGGTCAGCATTGCCATCTGTGTACAATATGAAGACATGCTTGATGAGGAGCCACAATACTAAAGCTGCAAGCTGGAGCAGCGGGTAGATGAAAAACACAATATGTCCTTTTAGCAGGTTCACTCTGTGAGCTGTACAACAGCCAAGCAATAAAAAGTATCGTGAGAACTAGAGTTGAAAACTCTTGTAAACTTCTAATGATTCATATAAAACCACAGGAACGGAGGATATACCAGTTACACAGACTGCACTCCCTCATGACTCTGTAACTCCCACCATGCCAATAATTACTCTTTGTTCTTCCCAACTCCCATTTCTAGCATGTTTTATGTTGTTATGTTGAAAGGCTTTCAAAGGAAAGTCTTCATGTAAAGAGTAGGACTCACTATAACAACTTATGTTCAAACGCTTGCATTTCTTTTCTTTTCCTTTGCTTTTCCCTCTGTCCATCCTTTTCTTGAATAGAGCGCATGCTTGCCCATCTCCCAGACCCATCTTTTAGACATGAGATACAATCTCCAAATCCATAAGCTCGAGAACATCATCATCACTGTTAATGTCAACAAAGGCCCCTATGATATCTATTAATTGGTCGTAAATGTGTGTGTGTGTGTGTGTGTGTCCCCTAAACCCTCAACAACATTCTTGCCCCTTATCTGTCCCAGCAGGTTTCCATTAACTATCTGCTGATCTATCACAAGTTGAAAGTTGTTAAATGCAGACACTTGGAAACATGGAAGAATTTTCTGGAACATTTGCGATGATTTGCTTTCATGAAATTTAGAAATAAAAGGCAATGGAGAATTTGGAGTATCAGTGTGTGTGTGTGTGTGTATTATTGTTCTGCCAAGTGTCT
The DNA here is from genome assembly GCA_033238685.1 of Lates japonicus. Lineage (NCBI taxonomy): Eukaryota > Metazoa > Chordata > Actinopteri > Centropomidae > Lates > Lates japonicus. The sequence goes on from BRZM01000091.1 coordinate 777,286, forward strand.
GAGTGAATGTTTCTGTGTGTGTTCAGTTCAGCGGGTTCTGTCTGTGTGAGGTCAATCACTCTGTTCCTGGGTAGAAAGCCCCAAGGGCCACACCCACAAACCACACTCTCCTCTGGCTGGTTCACGCTCTCACCAGGGCACAGGCCCGTTGGAGTCTATACATCTTGGCTTCCTGTGTTTTCTCTCAAACTAACCTTTCCTCATTGTTTCTCTCTGACATGTGCTTTGGCAAGGCCTCCCTCTTTTAAAAGATGTGAACGCCCAGTCCCGAGAAAGGGAGTGAGGGAAGGAAGGAGAGAGGAAGGAGAGGGGGGAGCGGTAAGAAAGAGAAAAATTGAGAGAGGGTGAGAGAAACAGTGGGCCTCAATTTCTGTGACGCCTAGCACTCGCCAACTCCAAACCCACAAAGAATTAGATCGGAGGAGAAAGGGAGGAAGGGATGGAGAGGAGGGAGTAGAGGGGCTTATGAAAACGACCGTGGATGAAGGCAATCTTTAATAAGGAGAGAGCCTTGGGTTTCTGCGGTGGTTGGTAATGGCTCCAGTTGTCTAGGAGGAGGACTGAACAACACAGTTTGTTTACACAGTGGGACTTGCTGGCTTTACAGTTTGCATCGTAAGGATGACGACAGCATGAACTGGCTCACTGGTCACTTTATGTTCTTCTATTTGCAGCAGTCAGTAATCCACCACACAGATTCACAGTTCTCGCTCTCTGTGTGAAAATACATTTTTAAAGGCCTGGTCAAACCAGAAAGCAGCACAGTTAAGTTGTGACCTAGTGACCAAAATGTGTTCTCAGGCTTTGTGAACTACTCTGGCTAACTCCTAACACACTAGCATGCCAGGAAAATGCAAGTACTAGTCAGTCACAATAGGCCTAGCTCAATTGTTAACAGCTCTAGCTAGCTTGCTAACAGCCAGTTGCTAACGTGGCCATGAGTTCACACGGTTTATTAAAGTGACATATTTGTACTATTCTGTCTCATTACCATTTTGTGGAGCAGTTAATTCTCCTGCTGAGATGGGTTAGATAAAAGTGGATAGAATAACCCAGCTAATATGCTGTAATAGCTTCCTCTCTATTCCTTCAAAGGTCAGCACCGTGAAGAGGGCTTGCCATAGGTCAGCATAAATTTGTTCGTCAAAGTTCACCCAAGTTGAACAATACTAAAGATTTCTGTGCAGGTCTGCTGATTGTGGCAGTTCCACTGAAATGAACAGATTTTTCTGTAACATTTTGCCACTTTAAACGTCGGTGTCAGTGGGCCTTAAAGTTCAGCAGAAGCTGTGAGGGTTCAGCACTGTGAGTTGGCCAAATCAAGTGCATATTTGTATCCTGACAGTGTTTTGTCCCAGCAACAAACCTACGTGCAACTACCAGTAAGTCTTCCTCCCACCCCGCTCGGCAAGAAGAAACATAGTCTGGGGAAACACAAGAAGCGAATTAAAAACTGTAACTTTATACCCACATTATTTGGCAAACTTTGCTCCTCAAGCCTTATATTGGCTTTGGCAGAACCTTTAGCATTTCTTATGATGAAGTGGTGGGAAGTTTTTCACGCCACGATTACAGTAACCAATAACTTCTTTCAGTATATGATAACCTTTCAAGTCAAAGGTTTCACTCTGTCTCTGCTGTTTTCCCATTAACAGTGTGAAGCAACAACTGAAATCTTTTAAAACTGGCCTCATGGACAAAAACTTTGAAATACAGGGGCTGATGGTCAAGGGAAGGAAGGAGGTGAAAAACAACTGTAATTCAATTAGATTTATTACTGAGGTTTCAAGCAAAGATCTGTTAATTGGCCAATGATAAGACTTGTGAGTGGTGAGAAACCTAACCGTGACCATAGCCTCCAGAACAGTAACTGACTCTGCAGCAAGAATGTGGGGAATGTCTCTCTCTCTCTCTCTGTCTTTCTCCCTCTCCCCCTCTCCCTCTCTCATGTGTCTCTGAAGGGTTCATTAGTGGAGGATGTGACATCAGCTGAAGACAGTGTGGCCGCTTGTCTGTCGACTGCCATGTTATATACTTGACATTAATTCCATGTCATTAAAGTGGCACCAAACAGATCTGGATTACTTAGAGTGCTGTTAATGTAAACCAAGGATCCTGTGACACCATTACAGTGTCACTCCCTTGTTTAAAGTCAGAGGTCATTAAAGACCTGTGTCGCTCCCCACACACTCTGTCTTCAAAATGTGCTTACCCTTGCAGGGAGTGAGAAGAAACACTTTGAGGGAGTTGAAGCTGAGACTGAGTTTGCTGTAAATCTCAGTCAGCACTGTCAGCACGGTATCATTGCAACACTACTGGACGAAACTTATATTAAGCCTCTCTGGGCAGCCTGTTTTGTTGTTTTTAGTTGTTAACTTGCAGCTTGCTCCAGAAATGTTAGCTTGATGATGTTTCACTGTTTTTAGACACAGACTGAGAAACATCTGCAGCACGTGTTTGTCTAGGCAGATAAAAGACTTCTCTTTGAGAGACGGTGAGACAGGAAGAAGATGGTCACAGAGAGCGCTGCTCTTCCTTTGTTTCAGTTCTTGTTTACATCAAACACACACATGCATCCAGTTCTTCATCAAGTTGGACGTGTTTTACTGTGAGCGAGCAGATGTGAACCACATTAGCATCGTTAAGCACATAAGCGACCCCAATGACTGCATCATTAAAAAAAACTCCCCAGACACCAATTCTTCCAATTACCTACTACTTAAGCTATGATGTGGCAAAAGTCTTCTCTCGATTCAAGATCTGCTTAAAATTTACGATTTATAGTTGAGCTGACTGCTTAAGGAGCAGTTAGCTCCAGAGATCAGAGCCACATAAACCAATACCGCAAGAGAACACAACCAGTGTTAACTAAGCACAGATGAGAAGATGGGCTCGTAAAAACCGCATTGCCTGACACAGGAGAAACCCACTGGCACTCTGCAGAAAAGCAGTCAGTGTCCCAGTGTCGGTTTGGACTTTAACTTGTAGTCTCTGCATTACCTTTGTGTTTCTGAAAGACTTAGTCAACATGTAAGGACTTTCAAGTAAATTAAGATTGACTTTCAAATTAAGTGCTGCTATTTGGATTTCCTTATCCATTTCCACACATGGCATAAAGTGCGTCAATTGCATGTGCATTAAACACCCAGCAAAATGAATTTTGGGTCAGAAGAAATGTTTTTTTTTTTTTTTTTTTAGCTCATTCAGGTATTTGTTTTTTTTCCATTATTTTCTGTAAAATATTAAGATTCTGCCTGTTGATTTTATGACAAACAAGAATGAACAGGAGTCATGTCTGCCTAGAGGCCACATAGCAGCAATGTGAAGGATACATGTGCATGATTTATAGTCATAACACAGGAGCTAAACCTGCTAAATCACTTGAATGGTCCTTAAAAGCTGCCTTTTTATCTTAAAGGAGTGAGTGTTTGACAGCTCTACTGTCCTCCCTCTCACTTGGTGAAATTTCTACTCTACCACCTGTCTCTTATTTTAATGAGCTGTCATCAACCCCGGGGCTCGGGTAACCAGTATGATTAATGCTACCAGCACTGATGAGTCAGCAAAACACACAATGCAGGTGATTTGGGAAAAAAAAGAACATGTCTTGTCTGATGTGCTGTTGGCTTTAGTGATCTAATTACTTTCCTCCACCATTGTTGCAGCGACTGAAGTCACACCTGGCGAGTTGCAACCCAGTTTATTACTGACCATGCCCAAAACAGAACAGAATACTGCCATATTATCCTCAACAGCATGCAACCAATACACAGGAGCTCAGACAAACACAAAGACATGAAATATCTTATATTCACACATGGCAACTAATGTATCGTTAAAGTTAGGCAGACCAGACCTGTATGAAAGTCAGTCATGTGACACACACATCCAACTCTTCAACCCACACACAGCTTTACTTTGACCCATGCTACTTCCTGCATTGACACCGGTTGCTGGCAGTTGATGTAAATCATGAGGTGCAGAATCAGTAATGAATTTGATTACTGATATTGGGCTAAATAATTAGCTATGGTGCATAAAAATTAGTCAATACACCTCAGACCTATAGCTTGCATTAATTTGTTCACAGCTGCTGCAAATTACAGGATACCAAAGAGCTGACTGATCATGCAAAGCTTGAAAACTGATGACGAAGATGTGTGTAATACAGGTGTCTTTACTAAAACTGATCAGAAGCTCAGCAGCTTCACCAGTAAATAATAAAGCGATGATCCTGTGGGGACAAGCAAACCAGGAGCTAAACTAATACAAACACGATGAAATAAATGTATGAATAATCATCTTTTATATTGGCATTGGTTTGCAGTGTTTCTCAGCTGGAAAAGGGAAATCCTGAGTCATGAGAGAAAAGTTTGAAAGCTTGATTCTACATGAACTGCCTAAGGAGAGTGGCGATGATATTAACTTTCCCTTGAGAACACAGCTGTCTGGTCTGGACGGAGTTTACCGGCAGTAGAATCTGCAACAGTAGTTTACATGCTGCTAATCAGAGGCCAATTTCTCTGCACAAACATTGGAAATTTTTACATTTGGCACAAACAGACATTGACGAAATCACCACAGGACATGTTTTTAAGACAAGCACACACACACACACAGAGTACCAGATCCATTTAACAGTAAGGCCTGGGCAGGAAATTGATAGAGGAGTCTAGCCCTTGGTCACATCTGCTCTTGAAAAACCCAGAGCTGTTTACATCTTTACAAGACAAACATAACTTAATCACCACCACAGAGCATTCAGTTTCCCAGAGCCAGTCTATAATAACATAATCACTGAGGTGTTATCATTCAGACAGCTCATAGGACATTATTGCTCATGAGGATTTGGCAAAGAAACGCTTCCTGATTAAATGCGGCCCAATAGGCTCATAGCCGGTAAAAAATAGAGCGCCTTTTAGGGTATTTGAAATCACCGGGGACGATTCTCATCCTTCTCTTGTGACACAAAACACATCTCCTCATCTGTGAGGCTTTTTTTTCACTGCCGAGGAGAACATCTGGAGCCAGTCACTCCACCGCTGGCTCGCGACTGCAGCCCCTAATGGAACATGTGAATGTGTTACAAGATCCGGCTCAAACAGCTGCTATTAGCTCAATTTGGCTGGAGAGCAGCAACGTGCTAACTCTTCACGCACTAGTTTAATTGTGCAAACTGATGTTAATGCGGCTCCATTGAGGCAAGGCAGAGCATCACAGAAGAAAACAAGTGGTCACATCTTAAAAAAAAAAAGAAAACTGTGACGCTGTGCCCCAAGGCTTGGGTGAAGGGTTTAAACAAGGACTGGATGGGGCGTTTAAGTGGGAATGGGGTAAATGTAAAGAATGAAAACAAACTCTCAGGAATTGCCATTAAGAGCCACAGGTCAAAGTTGACAGATACTGTTGCTGAACTTTGTTTCGTGGGAATATTTTGTTTTTTTTGGAGCCTGTGACTCTACCTGTCTCTCTGGCCTGGGGCAGCATTACAGCCACACACAGAGAGAGAGAGAGAAGCATGCCTAAGCATATGCAAAAACACATGCTCATGAAATGGGCCAAAGGTATCAGTAAACCTCCTCCCTCTCACAATTTCCTGTAGAAACTTGAAAGGTCACCCATGGTGAAGTGTATATCTTTAAAAACCAGTTAAGAGCCATCGGAAAATCACATGTGCGAATAGCAAGAGCTTGAACAAGAACCAAAATAAACAAGTAGCCCCAATTGGAAAAATACACAAACATGGCCTGGAGATGTAATCTGCTTTGTTCACTTAATCACTCTTCCATGTCTTGCTGGCATGACCTGAGTGCCTGCATGTCCTAGAGAGACTGATAGTAGTCAGCCTGTAAACTAATGTGCTTTGTGTTTTAATATGTTGTGATTCTCACATGCATCATTTGAATTGAAAGAGACAACTGTGATGATAACATTTGGTGACTTTGTTGCTCTTAGCTTATTTTGTTTCTGCGAGGCAGAGATAGCCTAAAAGAGTTGTCCAGAAATGGGCATGAAATTATCAGCTGTCTTGGAGGAGATGGAGTTTGGGCGTTAGCCTGGAGGGAGATTTGGTCACCATCTGTGTTCTGTTTCCATTAGACTCATCCAAATATTGCCAACCAAACAAAATTCTGAACTCAACTGGACGGAGAAGTATTAATCATGGGAAAGTGAGGTCCTATAATCTTTTTCCTTCTTATTCAAAATGACTGTAACAGAATGATCATGCCACTGCTGTATTTCCTTTTATGTGTCATCATCAGGCTGCATGCTTAGATTCTGAATAGATTTTGACCCATTTTCCACTTTCTAGCTCCATTCTTTTTAATATTCCAGTCTCCAGTTTCCATATTTGCCGATCGCAACACTGACCATCTAAATCTGTATGTCATCTGAGTCTGCAAAGGACATTGACAAAAAACCAGACAGCGATTCTGTAGCACCAGAGGCAGAGTACGTGGCGAGTTATAGAGCAAGTCACAGACTAAAAGCTGGGGTTATGCTTGAAACAAAGTTTGTCTGAAGTGGTGTCTGACCATGTCTGAATACAAGTGTTTCTAGCTGTTCCAAACGGCCACACACAAAAGCAGGGTAAAAAGCATGTTGTCACGGAGAGGGACGAGATGCAATAATCTCAGCCTTTTGGGAAGTCTGCCATTCATAGTGTCACATTCGTTTACACACATGAAAAGTGATGGAGGTAGGCGAGCAAAGACAGAAAGCAGGGGAAGCTCAGGTCCTGTATACCATCTCAACTCTGCTCACCTGGCCTGATGCTGCATGAGGAGAGCATGCTTGTCGGATGGTCTGATTTTGAAAAAAACTACCAGACCCTGTACACGGGTTGAGGCTGACATGTGAGTTCGCAAGCAGGCCGAGTCAAGCAGATGACCATGAGTTAAAGGAGTTAGCGATGAGTGATCAGAGGGGAGAAATGCACTGGAGGAAAGTTTGAGAGGGACTCAAGAATGGAGCTGAGGTGAGGGGGAGTGGGAGGAAGAGGGGGTTTTGAGGAAACAGAGAGAGAAAGTAGGAGGCGAGGGGTGGGTGAGAACGGAAGGCTAAAATAGTGGACTGTACAGAAAACAAACAGCCCCCCACCCCCCAGTCCTGACGAGGAAAGAGCCCTGCAGCATGTTCAGCTGAGTTCACACACTCATACTCAACGCGACCACATATTTCATCACAATGCATCCCCACGCTATTCCCATCCTCCTCCTCTAAATCCTCTGTGTTAATGTTCCTCTCTGTCTCATACCCTGCTGCAGAACATGTAAATACAGACTCTAACCCACTGATTTATTGTCAAACATCAAACAAACGGACTGATTGGAAGTACTAATGCAGAAAATCTTTTGTTTTTTAACCAATCGCCTAAGTGTTGCAGGGAATTTTATGTTTTTTCACATTCAAACATTAGTGCAGATGTGCAAGAGTAGACATTTCACCTTGGAGCCCTATATAGGGAGGGAAAAGCCAGGGGAAAGCATGATCACAGGGGGAGGAAGGTTTAGGTTATAAAAGAAGAAAAGACATCAGATGACAGCGTGAGGAATTATGGAGGATCTTTTACTCTCTAGTCTAAACAAGCTCCAGAGAAGAGTGCCATTTCTCTTGAGGCACTGGCATATTCCTGGCTATTCGCTGAAAGAGGCACTTGCAACTCTTTCCCATGTTTTCATTAAAACTGATTTATGTGTGAGGCAAGAGAAAAGTAATGTGTGCCTGGCTTGTGTTTAAATTAGTATATTGTCATTTTTGTTGGTGTCGTCCTTCTTATTTCGGTCCAGCTTTCTCTTCTTCTTTTCTTCAAAGTGACTTTTTTTTTTGTCTCTGACTATCCTACCCTCTTCCCTCTCCTCTGTTCTTTTGTAACTCTAAATTGCTCCTGGCATCATACCTTTTAAAGGGGGGGAGGGGAAAGGTCCAAGATGACAAATCCCAGTGGGAATGTCGGAGGCACATCAGGAAGCTTGTGAAATCCATCACCATTGGCTCCTTTTCCAGCTTCACCACCACATGTAAAAATACCCCCCCCCCCCCCCATCAGTCCCTCTCAATACTAACATTAACCACAGAAGACCTTGCAAACAGAGGCCCAGCACAGTGTCTACAGTGTTAGTGAACAATAAAATGGTTTATAGCAGCTAGCAGAGACACTACCTACTCTTTCACCAAGCTTCAGCAGTTATAGGGTTGCCCTTAGGGGGGCCCTTGGGGACTCATTCGGGACCATTGTGCTGCCCAGTCGCTCGTATAATTGCGCTTCCGTAAACAACAGGGCCTATCAGTCACTGGGAAAACTAAAATACCCTCCCTCCTGAAAAGCACCCAAACAAAACACCCAAATAAGACATGGAGCTGAAACTCACAGTGACCTGCTGATCTCTGCTGTCCCATGGTGCTGACTAGTCCTGACACACAACCATGTACAGACAAAACACTTGGTGTGGGATTTCAACTGTATTTCTCTCAAAGTCTCACTGAAGTGGTGTCAATATGAGAGTTTTCAGAGAGTTTGATAATACCATAGCCTATACTGCATCTGCATGTTCCAGCACGTCACTGATGCTACATTACAATTATGTTAATTGAAATATTCTTACGGAAAATGGAAAAATTTTGATGTCTCGTGCGTCATTTTATACACATTCCCCTGTAATTCATCCAGGCCTATTTGATATCTTTGGACACTTTGGCATCTTGACCAGAATTTACAAGTTCTGTGGGTTTGAAGAAAGCTTACGATAGACCTGCCAAAGGGTTTGTGGGACTGACGAGTAAAATCCTCAGAGCCAGGATGTTTGGTTTATGTGAGTGGAGCCCCGGGACCAGTGCTTGATTTGAAACCCCCTCTACGGAATTGACTCAACGACTTTGATTACAGCTGCATGTTGCTGACAAACGAACAACTGCAAGATTTGGATTCGTCTGGACGCAAACCGCAAAGTAACCGGATCTCTTAAGCGGTTGTGGGTCGCAATCAAATGAAAACGGTTTAATCAGAAGTCAGGACTTATTGGGACACAGCTGAAAACATGAGCGACTGACTGGTTTTTAAAAGAGGCATGTTTGACTGGGAACTTTGTGACTCTGGAGATTTCTTCTGTCCCCGCTGGCTGTCGGTTGAGTCTATTTCTGATCTACCAAAGCATGAGGGCAAACAGAGGGGCTGTCTAAAAAAATGAGGAGTCAAGCATAGCTTTGGAAGAATGTACCCCTCTCCCAAGAGGTTGTGTGTGTGAGTGTGTGTGCACATGCCCATACATGTAAGTGTGTAGGCTGATGTGATTATTCCGCTGCTGCAATCGCTCAAGGTGGAGTAGGGGAAACCCTGCAGTTCACATTTAAAACACTTCAGTTAAAATTAAAATTCCCTTTGCTTTTCCTTCACTTTTCGCCATGGAGCAAATTAGCTGCCAGGGCCAGCTGGTTTGTATCTGTGTACAGTCTACTCATGCACTAGTGATACCCCCCCCCTTTACTGAAACCTGCGCTGAACTCGCACCGCGGCACAACGAAACAGGACCCAGCTGCTGGTGTGCTTGGGACCTGACGTCTAACTGCTTGTGATGGAACAAGCAGCTCCAAAATGTGGTTTCTGGAGGAGGGGAGGGGGTCAGTGGCAGTGAGGTTGAGGGGTGGGTAAAAAGACGAGTGACTGACACAGAGACGTGGGGGCTCAGAAACCGAGGAAGACATTAAGTTTCTGCATCTGAATTTCTCTGAACCGCACGTAATTGGTTGCAGAGTTTGAATGACATCAGAGTGTTGACGTCCACTAATGGGCTTGCTGAAAGAGCTGGGGTGTCGTTCAAAACAAAATAGGCTATTGGAGATCATACATGAAGCCTTACACACAACACAATACAGGCTTTGAAATTCTGAAGGTCTGTTTGAAGGAGTAGTGTGCATTATGAGGTCGGCGGATGAGAATAACCCTCTTTCAGATGCCATTTATCTCAGTCTGTTGTCATCTCAGGCGTCTGTTGGCAAGGCAGCGGGGTAAGATGTGACAGATAGTGCAGGCACACTTAGAAGGTTGAAATATGCGCTACTGCACTGATAACACTTCCATCTGTAAAACTGAACAAGCCAGCTTGAATGGGAGAGCAGCAGAAATGATTTATAGATAGCAACATATATCAGGTGGCAGAATGCCAAATGTGTTAACAACACAGCTCAGATCTAGGACACATGTTAAACTTGTTGCTGAATTCTGAAGCTTTGATTCCAGCATGTATGTGATGTAGCAATGCTCTAATTTTTGTGTGTGAAGATTTACTCTTGTTGTGCTAAAAATTGTGTGAACACGACTGAATAGTGGATCAAACTGTTAAACAAACTCAATTTCCTTTCTACTGAAAGAGGCCCAAAATGTATTTTTTTAGGTTGACCTTGTAAGGTGCCAAAAAATTTTTGTACTGCTTGTCTTTTTAAAAGAATAGTTTCTCATTTTGGTCATAAGTTACACAACTTTTAGTGCCTGTCAGTGTTGCTAATTGTTTCGCATTTTTATTTCGGTACTTTGGTCGTCTACATGTTATTTTTTCATTTCTGCTACTGATACAACATATATAAGAGTTTATGTGGCATCAACACAATTATCACTATGACTCAAGTAAAAACACTTTGTGGTTTCATAAGTTATGATCTTTATGTAGCCTGCACCTGCAGAGGTATGTAACTCTGGGCAAGAAAGGAGAGCAGCATATTTCCCCAAATGTCAAACTATTCCTTCGTGTGAATGTCTTTTATTTAGCACCAGCTAACTCGATTCAAACTTGCTCTTTTACGCTTGTCACCACTTCGAACCGACTGAAGCACCAATAGGAAAAAGTCTTTGAGCCATTAATGCTGTCAGCGTCACTTTGGTTTGGTTTGAAAGAGATGTGAGGGGCTAATTGTTCAGCTGAGGTCAGCAGTTTTTTGAGTGGTGTGCTCTTTAAGTATAAACACTGGAAGGAATAAAAAAAAAGGGGGAAACCAGACTTCATTTCAAATCACTTCCAGTCACGCTAACCTTACAGTCTGGTTAACTGAGCTGGTATTTTGCCCCTTTTGCCTGAGCCTCTCTCTTTATAAAACACCTTATGAATGGAAACAAAGGGAGAGTTACTGAGAAAGAAAGAGAGTGAGTGGAGGTCAAATGTGGAAAATGAGAAGGGAGACTAAAAAGAAGAAACAGAAAGGAAAGGTTGAAAAAAAAAAGGTTTCAGGCCTGAGCTTGTCTCGTGCCCTTCTCCTCGCTCTCACCTTATCAGCGTCTTGGCTGCACGTTTTTACAAATTATTCCGGGATGCAGAAAGGGGCCAGAACTTGGAGATCTGGCATTCATTTACATTCTTACTGGTTTGTGCTTTTCCTGCTCTCGCTTTTTTTTTCTACAAGAAGACAGAGCAAGATGGAATTTCAAGGGGCCAAAAAGAAACATAGCCGTACTCGTCCAAGCAACAAAATCCCTGAGTGAGCGTCCCACAGGGATCCGTATGGCTGCCGTGCGGTTGTAATGTCTTTGTCCGCCTATCTCCTCTGATTACCATCATGTCTCTAGAGGGGTCTAGATGTGTATGAGTGTGTTCTGCAAAAGTATAGTCCCACTGCAATTATCATATAATATGGGGAAAATGTATCATATGTGACTTAAATATGAATTTATGTACTTACAAAATTCTACGTTTGTTTAAGTTATGGGCAGAATTCCTCATGTATATTGGATAAAGTTAAAGCATTAATTCATTTTTTGGTCCTTTGGGGGCAGCACAACCAGCTGTACACACAACAGTTACATTTTAGCACCTTTTAAAGTTGACGTAGCAAAAATGTAAGCAATGAGTTGTTCATTTACACCGCTCCCAGACACAGAGGCATTCATTTAGAGTTGAGTGTCTGGACACCTGACAATTTTAAGTCCAATGTTCACTCCACTTTTAGCTCTATTTTATTCTCCACCAACTCCTCTTTCTCCAAAGGCTTCACCAGACGCACCAGTTTTAACGTAGGTAAGTTTTAAGGGTCTACCTGGCTAACTGAACAAATTTTGCATATATCATTACAGATATTCCTCAGAATATCAGTTCTATTCAGACAAATTTTCCATGAGAGATCAATCCTGTATCTTCGAAAACATCTCATGAAAAATGGCTAAAACCCAGGAATGCGGCTAATTCTCGTGATTTCTTTTTCATTTTATTCTAGTGGTAAAATGATCAGTAATTCTTTTTTGGATTTGGGTTGAAGGTTTTTGATGAAGTTAAAGATTTGTTCTACAGTGGAGGAGTATTCTTTTATGTGGAGGGAGATATGCGTCTGTATGTGTGAAAGCGTATGCCGAGTCTTTAACTGCGAGACGCATACCCATATGCCCTCAGGGACGAAGCCTCGAGTGGTGCCGCGTGTTCAACCTGGCATCGCAGGAATGAACACATCATCTTGAGGGTTGATTGAGATGGTTACAGTCCTATGGAGCCGAGAGCAGGGTCAGTATCACACACTAAACCGAGAAAACTCTCAATCTGGATCTCATTAGCCCCATAGTCTGCCAGTGTTGGAGTGAACACATCCAGACTGCAGCCACACTCACCCAACAAAGCTTCGGCACTGAGACACAGCCAAGCCAAAAGAAATAGACTGGTTCACCAATAGAGTGCTTGGTGACCTGAACCACCCCAACAGCGGAGGATGGAAACCGCTAGATGAAAACTGCAGACGGGCTCAGATGTCTGCCGTCCACAAACAGTGAAAAAAAACACACAGAAAACAGATGTACATACATTACATGGACAGGTATACCTTCATACATGCATGAACACACACACACACACAGGGATCATTGGTTTCTCTTTGTCCAAGGTGTTATCTACTGTTATCACTGTAATTGGAGCAATAGGAGGTCATTTCCTGCGAGAAAGGAGCTTAATTGTGATGACTCGTTGCTCCGCGATCTCCCGGCAACTGTTCAACTGTTGTCAGAAGAAGACCAGATCGCCCGTACCCCTTTCCCTCAATCCGCCACCCCACCCCCTTACTCCCTCCCTCAACTTTTCCTCTGAACTCATTCCTCAACTCATCCCTTATTCTGAAGCCACCCTGCCCTACGAACACTTCAAAAGAACACAGATCCTCATAAATCGCCCTTGAATGGCCCCCAAACCGCACCAAGTCTGCTGGAAAATCCAAACAAACAATGCGCTGATGAGTGGGTTGGACTGTCTTAGGTCATGCAACACAACCCCCTGAGCCCATCGAGTGATTGGATACTGGAAAGTAAACATCACGCTTTAGTGAGGCTGCATGGAAATGTGGACAGCAGAGGGTAAAGTCAAAGAGGAGAGGGACCATTCTGCTGCTGCTGCTGCTGTCTACGATAGGACAAAAAAGAGAGAAAGAGATACAAATGCTAGCAGTGAGGAATGTTTTCTTATCGTCAAAGAGCTGGTCTGGCTACTCTGATTTTTGGGACTTATCAGTGGATTAGGACTGAGGACTGAGTGGTGATAGATTGCAGGAGGGGCAGCAGTGCGATAGCCTTAGAAAGACCCCAGCCTGAAGTGTTTAAGTGATGAGGAAGAGCAATGGAGAGAACTTCGCAGGAAAAGAGCATTTAGATGGCATTTTAAAGCCCAATATGCCATGCCCGTATCTCTGCCTCTGAGGTAATCAAAACCTCAACCATTATGAAGCTGAAGCTGTGAAATAACGTCTGGGATATTTTAAAGTTTTATTGCACTGAGTGGAAGTATGGGTCAGGTTCACGTGCAGGCCAAAATCACTTTTAAAAAGTGAAATAAATACCACAATGCCATAAGAGTTACATGTTTCCAACTCTTAGACTGTAGGTGGTCCTGACTTTCTGATGGCAGCATGCACCTACTTTTGACAACCATGTCTCTCCACGTAGGCTGCAAACTATCAAGGACGTAAAAATATTAGCATTGCAGCTGAAACTTGTAGCTGTCAGTGCTGCGAGCTTACACAAGCCATCATAACATCACTCCCGTGATAGAATCAAATCAGCAGGGCGGCCGTGGCCGGGCAAATGTAAACCCACAAACGAGTCCTGCTGTACACATAACTGGTCCATCAAGGTCAACGTTACATCTACACCCAAGCAGGAGCTGGCTCAGCCAAAAGCAGTCAGCATCGCAGCGGTGCGTGTGGCCAAAAACATACGTTAAGAATACCAGAGAGGGAAATCCATCCTTAGTGTGTTTCCAGTGTTGAAAGTGGAGCATATAAAACAAACGTATGATGAAAATGAGTCAGCTGGGAGGGAGGAATGGAAAAAAGAAATCAGGAAAACTGTGATAAAGACCAGAAACAGTAACAAGGAAGCAGACAGAGACAAGACTGAGCAACCGTCCAATGATCAAGAAGAGGAGATGAAAGGGGACAGCTTTTCCTTCCTGTGAAGGGTAGTCTGAGTTCTGTTGGTCTGTTAAACTACTCATCCTCAGTGTCAGAGTCCTGTTTCTGTCTGAGGCTTTGATGTGAGGCCTGTGCATTCACCCCGGCAGGATATTACTCTTTAACGATCTCCTGAAAGGGCTCGCCTCCGCCACACAGCGGCGCAGACAGCAGGGAGTGTGTGTGAAAAACGAAACATTTACACATGCAGATGTACAGTCAAACAGAGAACTGTAGAGAAAGTTCACCCACTAACTTTAAGTCCTGTACCAGCCACAAAAACACCCACAGGCATACTATAAGTCTACTTTGGGGTGCCCCCAGATAAAGTCGGTCTGTTGTGTAGGGCCCCTGTAGCCACCAGAGGGCCCCCCACTTTTTTGTTTGTTAGTTTTTGTGACATTATTATTATGTTAACATAATATTAGTATTATGTTGACAGGCTGGCTAGCTAATTCTACTGGTTATCAAAACTGATAATGGGTGTGTTAGATTTACAGTAGGTATGCAAATAATCAAGCACTGACAATAGTCAACAGGGTTGTTGGCTCCAAGGCAGGCCTCCAAATCAAATTCTGCCTAGGGCCCCATAAAGGCTTGGGCCGGCCCTGTATAAGTATATATACACACACACATACAATAGTAATAGTAATAGTAATTACTGGAAACAATAGATTGAATAGCACTGTAGCCTTCTAGCTTCCCAGTGACGCAAGTAGGCCATAGCCATCCTTTGTGATGAGAGAAGTTCATGTTTTTATTTCAGCCAACGGCTCAAACTGATCCCATTTCATTACAAAGCCCCGAGCACACTGGCCTTTTTCATGAGTCTGCTCGGGGTATTGTGAGTGTGTCAGTATGTCAACAGTCACACTTAACCAATATTATCAGGGGCCTAAAAAGCAGGCACTTGACCCTGTCAGCTACACAAATTCTGATGAGGAACATGCGAGGCAGAGGAAAATATAGAAGAGGTGGCATGACAGAGGGGAAAAAAGAAAGAAAGAAAGACACAGACTCAAACACAGACGTACACAAATGAGCCACAGGATTCTTCAGCTAAACCAGGTAATCCCATAACAAACAGGTTTAGCTGAAGGAAGCCTCTGTTTGAATAGTCATACACTGTGGTGTAACGTATCAGAGGAGCAGCCGGATAAAGACCAGGATTTCCAACTGACAAAAAAAAAACTGTGGGTAAGGAAACTTGTTTGAAAGACCTAAATACCAGAATAATTGAGGTATATTAAAGCAAAAGCGAAGACACAGTTGTTTCATATGAGTTCAGGGGACAGTCAGTTTTGTGTATTCCTGCATGCACAGTATCATGTGTGTACAGTATGAACATGCAGGACAGCATGTCCATCACATCAAGCACTGGCTTTGAAAGCTACAACAAACCAATAAAAGTTTTATTTGAGGCTCATACAGCATCTCACCTCTCCCCTGCTCTGTTTTGTCCTGATAAACCTTCTGCAGGCCCTGCAGGGGAGGTTCGCAGGTGAGCCGCTGAAGCGTGTCAAAGCATGCTGCAATCACACTGACAGGCTCTGGGAATCGGGATGCCATCATTACAACATAAACCATGTGAATCAGATTCACCTCGCTTCCCCAGCTGCATTAAGTATGGGGTTGTAGAAGGGATAATCGTGGGAGCAATAAATCTAATACAAAAGATCAGTGTCCACATTTCACTTGGCTCAGGGAGTTTGGGGAATTGATACAGAGCCGTTTCTCTTCAAAACTGGTTCTTCCAGAAAAATGGCAGCAAACCTTTTGTTTCTGCTGGAAGTTGGAGAGTAGTGTTTATTTAGAGCACACGGACGCCTGAACATTAACGGCACTTTCTCATCAAAACTCAAAGTTTTTAAGGGGCTGGTGTGAGCACAGTTACAGTAACTGCTTTCTCTTGCATCATGTTATCATCGTACCAGGAAGAGAAGAGTCCTAATTATTATATCAAGAAGTTTACATCACCCATCTATGTTTGCCTATAAATCAATGACGTAATGTGAACTTTGAAATCTAACAAAGTCTCACAGCTATGACAGGTATCATTGACAATGATTGCTCTTGTTTGTCATCAAGTACATATTTTACCAACAGAAATGTTTTCACTGTATCTCTGTGTGCATGCACTCAAATAACTGTGTTAATGTATGCAAGTGAGACAGAGAGAGAGAGGGGGAGAGAGAGAATTTGAGGGGGAGAGACAGTCTGGTTTAAAGGCTCCTCCTCTATAGCTTAGCTGTTGCATGTTTCAACTAAAGTCTCACTTCACTCCCTCTGCCCTGTCAGTTTGACTGTAAGTCACTTGGTGCTCCTGTTTGGATTCTCCTCACTGAAAAGCAGATGAAGCGCAGGATAAGGGCAATGCCACACCAGTTTGGAGGTAATTTCTTTGTGGTTCCCATGTCTGATGCTAGGTGTGATAAATTATGTTTTTATTGGCATTATTTCTTTCAGTTGTTTTTCGTGCGGTTGACTTTGTGTCATGTTTATACAGGACAGAATGTCAAGAGAAAAATGATTATCTTTAGATAGGATTTTTGCTGATTTGAGTGTAAATTAATCTGTTGCTTTATGAAACCATTTACACATGAGGAAAAGAAAGGCAGCTGGAACTTTTGGACTAAATCTCATAGGAGATTGTACTGTAAAAAAAAAAAAATGCTGCAAAGCCAGCCAAGTCAGTATTTTCAAAAGAATACTCTGGTCATTATTCTCAGTACAAATGCTGATGCAAGCAATTTTAACATATGTATTCTATCAATTACATCTCTTCATGGATAATTTGAACTTTATATACCTGCACTCACTCATGATCTCCATTCATATTTTCATCCCGCCTGTACTCTCGTCACTTAAGCCCTCAGCTGTTTGCGCCAACATGGACGAGTTACATTAATTTCCCAAATTCTTGGCAACAGATTGAATAGGTTAAAGTCTCCCAACCATTTGTTAAATGTTAACATATGACTCGGGAAGCGAGAAAAACATTCCTTCACACGACAGAGACTCAAAGGAATGTAACCCTAATCACCCCTGATTGTTTTCAACATAAAAGTCTACGCTAAAATAATTCAACCGCAACCTTCTGTGTATTTATGATCATGGTTTGCAAAGGCAATACATTATCGACGTGCTGTTTCTGTCTTAAACCTCAGAGGTTTTAAAGTATATTTGCATGTGCGGGGCACTTCAAACGCACCTCATCTATACAGTGAAAGTGGAATGGTGATGCTGGAGGGGAAAGCAGCTGTGTGCCAAATTGAGTGCACATGTTGTGATGGTTCTTGTCCAACAACCTTACGCTGACTGACATACAACTTTAAACACAACTGGAAAGACTAAATGTTTGTTTGACATTAAAATGATCCCCCTGTCCGTTTGGCCTTTAGTATCACATTCTGCTCTGCAAACGCAAACAGCAATGATCACTAAGTCTTTTAAAGGATATCATGAGGTTAGGCCTGTGGTTTAAGTTTCATGTCATCTCAGTTTATTCTCAGGAATGTATGCACTGAACCTGTGCTGCAACAATACACTTTACTGCATATGTCAGGGCAGCTTCAGACTTTATCATTTTCAGTAATCATATCAGCAGCCTACGCTTTGCTTAGCTGTGGAATAGTGATTCATGAATTGTGACTCATTGTCTTTTGGCTAAATAGTCAGTGTACTGTAACTCTTTAAAATGTATGAATGTTCACTTACTCATTTTAATTTAATTTAGGATGATGTTCTCAAGTTAATTTCTAAGGATCTGGATTTTCATGTCTTTCTGCAGTGTCTGGACCCTCTAACCAGGACAACCAGAGCTCAAGAGCACCGTCTTCTGGCAAAAAGGAAAACATCCAGTGATTGTGTTGGATTACGCCCCATCAACTTCATGTAATCCCTCCATTTATTGAAGGAGCTCGGGCACTTTGTTGTATATCTGTTTTTGGTCTTGGGCTAATTCTTCACAGCTCCTACTGCCAAAACCATATCAACAAAAATGACTTCATAGCCACCACAGAATAGAAGAAAAGCAACACAAAGCATGGAGGCTTCAAGTTCTGCTCGTGCAGGGACTTCCCTGTCTTCACCCATATTTCCGACCTCCCCTGCTCCCTCCTCTCCTGGCTACTTGCAGTTCTTTTGGGAGTACCAGAACATTTCTGTCATCACGGAACATTACAACTTCACGGGCAAGCTGCAGAAAGACCGCTACCGTGAGGGGCTCAAACCCGAGGGCATCGCGTTCCTGGTGGTGTGCCTCCTCATCGTCCTGGAGAACGCTGTGGTTCTCATTGCCATTTGGAGGAACAAGAAGTTCCACCTGCCCATGTATTACCTGCTGGGTAATCTGACTCTGTCTGACCTGCTGGCTGGGATTGCCTACATGGCCAACATCATCATGTCCGGACCTAATACTTTGAAACTGACGCCACTGCTGTGGTTCCTCAGGGAGGGAGGGGTCTTCATCACTCTGGCAGCCTCCATCATTAGTCTGCTTGCCATCGCAATTGAACGCCATGTTACTATGGTGACTATGAGGCCATACCACGGGGCAAAGCGGGGAAGGATGTTGGCACTAATTGGTGCAAGTTGGGCCCTGGCAGGCTTTTTGGGGGTCCTACCAATTCTGGGATGGAACTGCATCCACAGACTGGATCAGTGTTCAACAGTGCTCCCACTTTATGCCAAGAGCTACATCCTCTGCTGCGTATCTGTGTTCAGTGCAGTGCTCCTGGCCATTGTGGTCCTTTATGCCAGAGTTTTCCGCATCGTCCGCACCAACACACAGCGCCAACGGCTTGGCCTGTCGGGCAGCATGCGAAAAGGCTTAGCGAGGAAGTCGCAGAAGTACATCGCCCTCCTCAAGACAGTCACCATTGTGCTTGGTGTCTTCATCGCCTGCTGGCTGCCCCTGTTCATCCTCCTCCTCCTGGATTTTTTCTGCCCAACCCGCAGCTGCCACCTGCTCTACAAGGCTGACTATTTCCTGGGAGTAGCCATGGTCAACTCGCTCCTCAACCCCATCATCTATACCCTGACCAGTAAAGACATGAGGAGAGCCATTCTGAGGCTGCTCTGTCGGCCGTGTCTGATGACTAGAGACGGCCAAGTAAAGAAGATCGGGATGCCATTCCTGGAGTGCAGTTTCAGTAAGACTGAGGTGGCCTCCCAGAAGTTAGAGGGGGGACTGGAGACGACCATTTCCTCTGGGAACGTCATCACCACTCCATCTCCAATTAAAACTCTTTACCCCAAACTCTTCAAGTCATAAGGACATAGACTGATGGGTTGAGTCCATAAATGCGTGAATGGGTTTCCCACTAAGCAGAGGACATGTAGCACATGTGTATCTTCTAGAGAGAGGAAGCATTCCTGGTATTCTCAACTCTGGAGTAGAGCCAGAAACAGATATTACGGAGGCATAAGAGAATCGTGTTTAGACAAATGTCTCACCTTGACATGTCAAAAATGATGCAGTTGTAGAAATATAACCACATCCATGAACTTCTTTGTGACATGATTACAGAATAAAAGGCTATGAGGGTGCTTCTCAAATGTGAACAAGGAAACAAAGTTTGAAACAATTATAATGCAAGTGATGAGTTTCCTTAACTAATTTGCACTGAAATATCACAATGAATGGAGCAGCAGCCTTGGATTCAATTTTCCTGTGGTTCTGTACATTGTGTCGAAGCCTGGAAGGACGTTTCCGTAAACCCACAGACTTTCATGACTGAAAAAGTGTAAATTGTGTAACATTTTCACCCAGACCTGCTGGGTTAATGGTAAATAAGTGGGACCATCTTTTTCCCCTTTGTGCTGTTTATCAAAGTGCCTTAAATACATCACAGAGACCGTGGTGTGCTAGATTTTATTTGATAAAATCGTGCTGCACCCCCTACACATATCTGTGTGCATGATGCACACGGAGAGAGAAAAAGATAACAGGAAAAAAGAGGTAGTACTCTCTTTCAACTTGTGAAACAGCTCGGTTGTTGTTGAGTGTTGTTGCATTGTGCTGGGTGTGAGGTAGGTGTAAAAATTGAATCCCCCACTGTTTTAAAATGTCAGATGGTTAACCAATCTGATACCAAGTGGACAGTTATGGGGGTTGGTGTCCCATTTTCTGAAATGTCAGTCTGGCATCTGCAGGAAAACTTCTACCGCAGCCAAAACATCAAAATGTCATCATACAATGTGATTGACTGACAGATGTGACAGTGCTTTTGTTCTGTTGTGACATGCTGATAATTTAACTCCAACAGAACCAGCCACAATCACCTGTAAGAACATGTCCGATGGATGATTTTACCAAACACTTATAGTTCAACTTGCAAATGAAGTTGTAGGTGTAATTAATCATCATCATCCAGCTGCATCGGGGGTTTTAAGGGCAAGAATGTGCCTGCACTTGTTCATAAGCTAAATCATGCAGAATCAAGGCAGATTCATCACCGAGCAATTTTTCCAATACATCCCCTCACTATTCATCATTTTAGCAGAATGTTTCCTGTTATAGTTTAAGGTACTGAATTTTCCTTATTATAAAATGAATTTGACATCAGTCTTTTTATACAGATGTTTTTTTGTGCAGTTTTTCCAGACCTTAATGAATGATCTTTTTTGTACTGTAATTCGTGTAGTGAACTTTTTGTATTTCTGAAGACATTTTATATCATCTATATTGTAAATTATATCTATTTTGTAACAAGAAAGGGCTAGCAAACTTTACCTTTCTTTTCATATGAGAAATAAAATGTTTTCTTAAGTGATTCCAATGAGTTTTTGGTTTATTTTCATTGCGTGCGCTCTGAAACGAGGCACATTCATGAAAGCGTATCTGTGTGTATTTCTTTTTGTGTGTTTGAGGTTGTGCGAATGGAAGAACAGTTCTTGAAGAAGCACCACAGGAAGTCAACCCCCTTGTCTCACATCTGGTAATGGCATTGGCCTACATACAGTGCTCTTCTACAAGCTCGGCATGTCTGATGACGGTTCAAGCACCACACAATGCAGCTTTTATTCAGACACTGAACACTCCATTTTTCTTTTTCGTTATTCTGTCAACCTGTGGGTACGATTGGCCATCACCTCACTCTGACCTGCTGTCCACGCTTGTCATGGCTGAAAGTCAGAAAGTTCATATGCAGTTCCCAGGGAGCTGTGCCTTCTGTAGACAGGAGAAATTAAACACGCTGTTAAGTCAGCTAAAGTTTGTGTATTTTCCTGTATTACCCACAACTAAAAGAGACATTGTAGTCCCACTGTGGGGCGTAGTTCAAGAGAAATATTGTGTGGGTTTTATTTGGCATTTTAGCTCATACAATTACGAAACACTGCTTTAGGGGATGATTATTATAAATACCACAAATGGCAAGACTAACAAATGTGAAATTACGTTTTGATCTGCTTCATTATTTTGCAACCACAGATGCTGGTGGTTTGCCATTGCTCGTACAACCAGTCTCAAATCTAAAACATTTTTAAGAATCAAAATCTGACTCTGAACAAGTTTGGTGGGGCAAGGCAATTATTTATAGCTTGTGCGAATACAACGCAGTAAACTATTTAGGGATACATAATAACTTTTCACACCTCTCAGAGGAAATTGTTTGTGTGCAAAGACATACATGCACTAGCTTCATGCAGAGCAACGTGTAGTGGTACTAAGCAGGCAGCCTGACAAACTATATAGTTGTTTCATTTTTGATTTAGCCCCCAGTGACCCAAAGACATATGTATCTACAATAACTGGTACCACATGGCAGTGGAACACCTTTGATATGATTTGTATGGGTGCAGGGGTTCCTCCAGATGCTGGCTGTGTCCACCAGTGCTGTGCCTGCTGACAGAGGTCAGCAAGTCAGGGAATCTTTCTTGTGCCCCAGTTTCCTTCCTGCTGCTGAAATCATACAACAAACGGGACAGGTAGAAGTCATAAGTCATTTGTCATGATCACCAAGGACATCCCACCTACAGGTTTGTATTACAGATGTGCAGATGCATCCTGTGCTGTTCCTTGCTCCACAACCACAAGAGTTTTGGTCTAAGTAGTTAACCTGCTAAATAGAAAAAAAGGTGGCCTATTGTGTGCGAAAGTTAACCACAAAACTGACCCTAGAGCTGTGCATGGGTGCAGCATTAACCCCCAGAGGCATGTAGACAGACAGTGTGGCACCTGTCTAGGTGCTAATTCCTTTGACTATAAGTCAGGGAGTGATGGCAGAGTCATCGCTCAGCTGGGGAATTATAAGTGAAGGCTGATTCAAGGCTTGTCATATCAAATCAAGATTTTCTTTATAATTGTTTTTTTATCATCTATTTTCTTCAGCCTAAGGGAGCAGAGATCTAATCACAGCATTAATTATTTGATGTAATCAGCTGTGAATCCTGGCTACGGTGCATCATAGCTGAAATGTTCTGGCACAAAACAATTAAAGTCAGCTCATTTCCAAATGATTAAAACTCATGACGACAACATGTCAAAGTATTTTGAGCTAGTAACGCAGCGTGGGTCTTTGGACCTGCAGTGTCACAGTTGGGCTTTGGCGCCACCTTGTGGCTGTTAACCAGCATAGACGATACAGTATACTGTAATGACCTGAATTACGTATTTTGCAAGAAGGGAAAAAAACTTAGTGGTGTGTCAGCACCTGCCCGGAGCAAGCAGATTTCTGTGAAGCCGTTTCATACTGAAGATGCCATTCACAAACATGGATGATTTGAGGAAGGAAACCTGACAAGTAAGGTGGGCTGCACATATTTAAATGAAGAAGCAGTTTGATTTATGGAATGATAAGAGAATATTATAGCCATGTCTCTTGAGCACCGTTATGTTTTCATTTAACATCATTAAACAATGGCATTTTTTGCAATTTCCTGTTGAGATTTCAAAATTTGTTCACATTGCTTTAAAGTGTTGTTACTGAATTTGTCCTTGTAAAGTCTGAAATGAGGCTTTGTTTAACGTGACTGCATATCCTTTTTAACGTGTTACAAAGTGCAGCAGATACATTCTACAAGTTTACCGTTCAGGAGGTATTTGTTTTATTTGATTTGATTGATGTTAAAGCTACAGTTTATGGCACCCAGCCAACAATCGGCCTTGCTTTTCCTTCACTGTGAGAGCTCCTTCTCAATAAAAGCCCCCCTCCCTCGGGACGTATGTCACTGCCATTACTCTTCAACGGAGGCGGGTCCAGCGCCGTGGAGGCGGACTCTTATTGTGAAAGCGAGAAGAGGCCGGTACAATGCTTAGTCACGGTGAGTTACAGCTTTCCCCCCCCCTCCCCTCCCCTCCTCCTTCCTATGTGGCGCACAGCTCGGCAGACAGCGATGGAGGAATTGAACTAGACTACGTGAGTTTCTTTTATAACAGATTTAAGCAACCACCAATGAATAATACGAACTGTATTGTGTGGAGATTTAAAAGCGAGGGGGCCAGTAGGAATATGTTTGGAGACCGCTTTGTTAGCATTTTTGAGCTCGGGTCGGTTCGCAGCCGTTACGCTGCCGTCTATTATTAGGAGTCTATTTCGCTGTCAGCTCTATATCCGAAACGTTTAACTTGTTATTTGTGGTGTCTCCGGCTGTTTGTCATGGATACACTGAGTTCCTCTCCGTCGAAAACCAACTAGAGGGTCTAATCGAGCCTGCCTCACCTGTGTTACCCTTATTTTCGGTGCATGCCAGCGCTCTGGATTATTATATTTTGATCAAAACAAGCGCAGTGATGATCAGCGTATAACTAGTGATTGGGAGCCGGAGGGGAAACGGTGCTTTGTGTGAGAGCCCTTCATGTTAGGTAGATGGCGCGGAAATCTAATTCCATCTGGGTTTATGTAAGGACTGGCTTCACTTCTGGGTCATGTTTTGGTACATCCAGTTCCACTGTTTGCTCGACGAAGAGTTCAGGATGAGTCACCGAGGAAAGCTCTTTGCCAAAACGCCTGTGAAACACGTTAAACACCGGCTTTTGTTTTTTGTTTTGTTTTGTTTTTTTTAACTCTCGGCTCGTCCTCGTTTTCCTGCTTTGTAGCGTTAGAATCGCTCACACTGCCGTTTAATGTTTCCCATAACTCTTATTAAACTGAAACAACTTTAAAGTTTGAGTCACTCTAGTCATTGTGCAATCCTTCCTGAATGGCATCCAAGGATCGCAGGCCTGAACGGTGGTTTCCAAACTGAGGTGCGGGGTCAGTCAGGGGGTCCTTGAAGGTGTTACACACAGTCCTTAGGGAGTAGTTAAATCTCATCATATTATCAAGTCACGCACCGTGAGAGAGTGTATTCTTGGGTCATAGGCTTCACTGTACCCACTGATGTCTCCACCCTATGCACATTTAATCTAAATGTGTTTCAAGTTTAAGGCTGTAAATAATAATTAGCCTATTGTCATTATTGATGAATCTGCTGTTTTTTTTCCTTGAAAAATCAAGTAACAATTCAAGTCCTGTTTTGAGCAAAAATGCCAAACATTTTCTGTGATTTGTGAGGATTTGTTTCTTTTCTCTAAATCAAAAGAGAAATTATCGTTAGATGCAGCCATAATCCTTTGTTTTGGTTGAAATGTCAGAGGTCACAATTTCCTAGAATCCAGGGTGATTTACCAAAACCAAAAGAAAGACAGTTTGCTATCATACAAGACAGAGACAGTAGCATATTTGTTTGGAAAATGATTTAAAGAATGAATCGGCTGTCAAAATAGACAAAGTATCTGTTGATGGATAAATCCGGTAATCATCTCAGATCTAGTGGGCGGTTTGGACCAAACTATTCCTGCAGTGTTTGTTCAACTTAGCAAGGAAACACTTGCTCACTGTATATTTGAATTGCATGAGGTATCAGAGACATTCTGCAGGTTCCGACTTCTACTCAGGGAGCCTGTTTGCCAGCGAGCAGTTTCTGTTTGCCTCTGAGAGCAAGCGAGTTGAGCAATATGTTCTCCTGTGAAACTATTTTACCCAGAAACCTAGAGGGAGAAAAGCACAGCAGTAAATCGGAATCACAGTGTGTTTCACGTTACAGTAGGCTTAACTGCTGGCTGACTGCCTTTATGAGGAGCTCAGTGATGGCCACTGACGTGTAACCATCTTTTGATAAGATGAAAATACCTGGACATAGCACATATTTTGTTTCCTCAGCTTAACTGATTAGAGAACACACAGGGAGACTGGAAAGCAGGGAGGCCGAACACTCTGGCCTGTGCACCGTGTCCTCTTATCACCAAGTTAACGATTACTGTGTGCACAACTTCTGGGTGCTTTGTTATATAACTCTGAACACTCACAGTGGCATTGTTGCTGAGTAACTCTGACTCTTCCTGATTAGACACCAGACAATTAGCAGATGTTACCGTTACAGGCAGGTCATATTCCGAAAAGAAGAAGTGGGACTGACAGTGAAAAGAGGTGTTAACTTTTCAGGATCCCTCCAGGTTATTTTAATGGTGTGCAACAGTGCATGTGTTCTTCTCCATGGACCTGAGACTACACATTTTCCCAGCAGAAGTATTCATTTCCAAACTTGTCTGCATAGCCGTCTTCTGTTTGGTTTATTGTCCACTGCAGAGGCTTTCTCAGGATTTCTTAAAGTCAGAGTAGCCCTTGATGCAGATTGAAAGATGATGTTTGTTGGTTGAATTGTTCCAGACACGTTTGCGTGCGTCTGTTGTCAGGGAGGACTGAGGATGTTGCACAGACTGTTCCCTGTGTTCCAGCTCTCAGCTGGGTTGGTCACAGGACAGAGTAAAAGCACTCAGTCATGCCGGCCAGCTAAATTCAAGACTAATTTGAGTCACTCCACTGTCCTTCAGAACGGACATTACTTCCTCCTTATTCCTTACACACTCACTCCCATTTACGGCCACAGTTAATAATTTTTTCCCAATATTCTAAAGCTCTTTAGTAGTGCAGTGCTCATTTTGGTTTGGGGTTTAGGTGTGGAAGTAACAAGTTTGTTAAGCTTCTTAACACCTATGAACCAAAAATGAAAGGAACAGTTTGTTTTTTTTTCTAATGAGCTATCATGACTAAAAGGAACGTACACATTAGTAAAGGAGGATACCTCGACCCCTGTGAACTGCAGCAGGCAGAATAGAACACGGGCGTAAAAAGTATGATGACAGATAGAACACAGTGCAGATAAACTTTTGCTGTGTAAGTTGATTGAGCGAGACTTGTGCTGAGCCGCTGGTTATATACAGTTAGACAATGTCTTTGTCAGCATTTAGCACAGATTCAAACAGTGACATGATTTATAAGCTGCATCTTAAAAAGTGTTTCAGCACCATATTAAAGTGTATAACTGGTGTATATACATACAAGCTCACTGTCTCTCTCCCTCTCTCTCTCTCTCTCTTTTTTCCACCCAGTTGTCAGCTGAGCCAACAGCTTCCTAGTAAACACAGCAGTGCAAACAAATTCCATAACGGGGCGACCTCAAGGAACACGTCTCCGGAGAAAGCTACCGAACACCCCCCTCCACCACCACCCTCATTCCTAAGGGCTCCAAGTTACCCTTATGACACTTTTGGCACTCGACCTTCTTCCGTCTTTTTTTTTTCCCCCCCTTTCAGAGTCGACAACCCCTCCACTGCTTCATCTACAGTATCTGACTTTGCATCTCTCAGCAGAAGCATAGCACTCTGAAAGCAGCTTTAATTATTACCTCCTTAAAATGAAGCCGTAAATCAGACTTCTTTTATTTTTTTCTTCTCCAGAGTAATCAATATGCAGGATAGACCTGCTCCAGTGGTGAATCTCACAAGCATCTACATTAATCTTCAAATATGGTTATGTTTTTACTTTGGGAATATCTGATGAGTTGCTTTATTGAAGACATTTGATCAATTAAAATAAATTCCACGACAGACACCTTAAAAAAAAAAGATGAATCCCTAGAGAAGAGACTCATATTGCAACACACTCGTTTTAACTGTCAGGATTGATTGGCAAGTTTCTGTCGACATCCCCAAAGAGCGGAAGGCAAAACACTTCTGTTGTCAACACAAACAGTCAAACTGAAAAAAAATCCTTCCAGTCAGTGAATAAGTCTCCTTGTACTTGTTCTCTTCTCACTGTCACAAAAATATTCTGTGCCTGTTATTCTCTAACTCAGTTCTGCAAAGTTAAACCCTCAGACAAAAGCCCAGAGGAATCCTGAACTCAAAGACATTTTGATTATGTTGGAACGTAAGCATGTTACAGCGTACCCAGCCATGACTGGCAGCTCGCACAGGATTCTCTAGTAATGCCGTAATGAGCAGTATGGCTGGACTCGAGCACTGAACAGAGCAAGGAAATCCTCATGTCCGCATAAATCAAGATTTAAACGTGAACTCTTCCACACACACAAAAACCAGGCGCGCCCAGGAGAGCCTTTCCTTTAATTTTACCCATGCCTGCGTGTGGTGCGAGGATGCCCCATAACAGTGTCTGCTGTTCTTGAGAAAGAGACTGAGGAGGAGGAGAAAGGGTAGGAAATGACAGAGTGCCTGACAGAATGCAAAGCGCTGGTGACACCGTCCACGCGCAACGGCCACCGCGTCTTCAGCTACACGCTAGAGAGCCACACGGCGGCCGCCTTCGCCATCATGAACGAGCTGCGTCTGGAGCGTCAGCTGTGCGACGTCACGCTGCGCGTGCGCTACAAGGACCTGGAGGCGGTGGACTTTGTGGCTCACAAGGTGGTCCTGGCCTCCTCGTCCCCGGTCTTCAGGGCCATGTTCACCAACGGCCTGAAGGAATGTGGTATGGAGTTGGTGCCCATCGAAGGGATTCACCCCAGGGTGAGTCAGATGTCTTGTTTTCTTAGAAGACATGTTTGCTTTATTTGATTTCACGCACCATTCCACTCACCGCCACACTCATTATCATCATGATTCAGGTGTTATGTGTGACATTATAGTACCAATAAATCAGGACAAGATCCAACAATTGCATTTTTAGCTTGACACAAGGTATATTATATTCTTTTGGCAAAAACCAGTGTTGAAGTTAAAGGTTTTCTCTTGCCATGGTAGTATCATCCTTACAACAGTATGTTTTAGTGGTTTGGTGTGTGATTGACACAAGTTTCACTTTGAATATTAAAATCTTACCGCTGTTGAAGTGCACACGGTGAAAACTACAATAACTTTACAGAGTGCTCTCAGTTTGACCTCTGTTGTTCACTAAGCTCACATAGATACACACATGGACACAGTATCTACCACGTGCTTGCTTAGGAGATGCCAATCTGTCTGGAGGAAATGAATAGGCACACAAATAGCATCAGATCCTTATTTTCCCCTTTCTCTCCCTCTAACTTTCTCTGATATCCCCACCCTGTTCCTTCACCTCCCCCCAATCCTTTTGTCCTCCTCACCCATTCAGGTTATGGACAGACTGATAGAGTTTGCCTACACAGCCAGCATCTCTGTGGGGGAGAAGTGTGTGATCCACGTGATGAACGGCGCCGTCATGTATCAAATCGATAGCGTGGTCAAGGCCTGCTGTGACTTCTTAGTCCAGCAGCTCGACCCCAGCAACGCCATCGGCATCGCCAACTTTGCTGAGCAGATCAGTTGCACAGAGCTCCACCAGAAGGCCAGAGAGTACATCTACATGAACTTCAGCCAGGTAAAGATCAATCAATATTTCATAGAATATTTTATAGCTAACAATGAAGAAACGTACAGGAAATGTGGGGAGAGAGACAGAGCAACAAAGATACCCAGCTGGGGAATGTTGCACTTCTGTGTTACGCGTCTTAACCATCATGCCGCCAGGACGCCTCTATAAACTTTGCATTGAAAGGCCTGGAGTCACGACCATCAGATGAAACTTGGCTAGCTGCCTGTAGTTATGAACAGGCATGGCATCAGTCAGGCTGTGCCAGCTGCACACGAAAGTAAGAGCGGCTCCTTCCTTCAGTGTAATTGCTACTTAACAGAAAATGAGTTGTCCATTAACTTTAATGACACCATTTAATGGCTGTTCTCTTCTGTGACAGATCAGTTTTGGTTGCGTATTTCTTGCCAGTCAGAAAAAAAACACAGTGGTTTGACTTAATTTAGGGGCAATTATATGCTCATTTAAAGAGTCATAGTACCAACTTAAGTATTGCTCGTGTAGTTTTTACTCCTAGAAGAGTGATACATTATAAATGTACCTGCAAAGCTCCACAGCTGAAACTGAACTTCAGTATTTACAGTAATATTTGTATCAGGGGACTTGTGTATAAAGTGTTTCTTTGTGTTAAGAAAAGGCTGTTTCACTTGTTCCATTGTGGTTTTTGCTGGCTGGCTTTTTTTTTCCACTCCAGACCTGCTAACAAAGATTGTCAAGAATGCACGCTATGAGTCATGGTTATTGGTGTGTATGCGGGTTTACATGTGGTTAGAGCATACCTGGCTGCAAAATATGACTGTCTCAATGCAGCAACAAAGAAACGAAACAACACTTAATATTGAACCCTGATAAGTTAAGGAGATATGAGACAGTGAGTGAAAGACGTGTTTCGTAGCGTCTAATATCAGGAGCTCAGTCTGATGAACGAAATGAATGAATTTTTGTTTTTGTTTTTTTTTTAAGCACATGTAGTGTATGTATGTCTCACACATACATGCCCCTCCAAAGACTTGGTTTGAAATGTACTATGACTGTCAAGGCAGGGTTTCCTGGGTATTTAGTCCATGCGTTAGTCTAAATAAGCCTTATCTCATTCCTGTATTGTCTCCCAAATAATCTTGACATTTGACCCAACTGTCACACAAAGGGAATGGGAATTATTTTTGGCAGTTTTCAGTCATTGTTTACTGACCATTGTATTACACATGTATGTGACTGAAACAGTTAAATGTAATACAACTGTTGTCCTGACTGAAATGATTTACAGTATGAGGATTTGCTGCCTTTTTGTCTTATGTAATAGTAAACTGAATATCTTTGAGATTTGGACTGGGCAGATAAACTATCTGGAGACATCATCCTGGTCTTTATGAAATTGTGACAGGCATTTTCCACCAATTTTTGGTATTTTACAGCCCAAACAATCAATCATTTTAACTGGGAAAATAATGGTCAGATAAAGTGATAATGAAAATAATCTTTAGTTGCACCCCTATTCTAAATTTTAGTCTCTTTTCCTCAACATAGTTGTTTAATTTATTCTTTTTTATTACCATATTACCTAGATACTTCTCTATATTTAATTAATTGGAGCTCAGCGTTTGTTTTTATCCCTGCTCCTGCTTCCAGGTTGCGACCCAAGAGGAGTTTTTCAACTTGTCCCACTGTCAGCTGGTCACCCTCATCAGCCGAGATGAGCTAAACGTGCGCTGTGAGTCTGAAGTCTTCCAGGCGTGCGTGGCCTGGGTGCGCTACGACCGGGAGAACCGGCGACCGTACGTCCAGGCCTTACTCCAGGCTGTCCGCTGCCATTCCCTCACCCCCAACTTCCTGCAGGCCCAGCTCCAGTCTCTGGATTGGGACCCCCAGTGCAAAGACTACCTGGCCCAGATCTTCCAAGACCTCACCCTCCACAAGCCCACCAAAGTCATTTCATGCCGAACTCCCAAGGTGCCGCAGCTCATCTACACAGCAGGGGGTTACTTCCGTCAGTCTCTCAGTTACCTGGAGGCCTATAATCCCTGCACGGGAAGCTGGCTGAGGTTAGCTGACCTGCAGGTACCCCGCAGTGGCCTGGCAGCCTGTGTGATCAGTGGGCTTTTCTACGCTGTTGGTGGAAGAAACAACGCGCCTGATGGCAACATGGACTCGAATGCATTGGACTGCTACAACCCTATGAACAACTGCTGGCTGCCGTGCGCGCCGATGAGCGTGCCAAGGAACCGAATCGGAGTTGGTGTCATCGATGGCATGATATATGCAGTTGGCGGATCACATGGGTGCATTCATCATAACAGCGTGGAAAGGTAAGTGAGTTCAACATTTAATAGGGAAGGCCGGCATTAGTTTATATCTGTTAGTATCTTCAACAGTCCCCCTGAAGGGGCCAAATCCCATACTGTATTTATCCTGCTAACAAGTATTACCTGTATCGCCACAGCCTGGTTCACTGTTAACAATAATATGTAATCTTTTAACTAGCAACAGCTACTCCTGCTTTCATCATGCTGCAGGTGCCCTTTTGTTTTTGCCAGACTTTTTAAAGCCTGTTGATTTAAGGTGAATGTCAATATGTCTGTGTTTCTGTGGGTTTCCTTATTGTATTGATTCAATAATAAATAAGCTGTAGGATATGTAACTTGAGTTCAGTGGGGGACATTTATAGCACATGCTTATCTGGTCAGGTAACTTCCTGGAAAATAAGTGGTTTTGTTCCACTTCCTGTAATATCTTTTTAATTTACACAATGCATCAGTGAGGAAGTTTTAATTTACTGGGAAACAGTTATTGTGTTATAAAACTAAACAGCAGCTGATGTCATGGCTAAAAATAGAATGAGGAAAAACTGCAGTCATACTTAATACATTCAAAAAAGTTACCCAGCCACTCCCCACACAGTTTTATAATTCACAACTATGAAGAAGCATTTTTGTTTGTTCAGCTTCCTCCTGACAGTTGGCCTGGACAGTGAGACAGAGACCTCTGACACAATCCTTAACCTGTCAGGCTGTCCATAAAACAGTGAATTATGTAAATTATCGTAATTTGTGGTTAAAAATTTACCCAAACTCTGGCTTTAGTCTACAAATGATGCAGACAGAGAGCAGTGACAAATAGTTAATATTAACCAAGCAAACCACAGTGACACAATGTGAAAAAGGAACATGCCTAACCTGTCTGAATGCCCATGTACTGACTCGGTGTAACAGACTACAGACACTGAAAACACAGATGAATCTCTACAGCACAGTTCAATTCCCAGTTCCAAAAAAACCACTGAGTTCGAGTGAAACCCTGAGTGTACACTCTTGTCCTTGATGCAACGGTGACTAATCCTACTGGTTGGTAGAAAAAAAACAGGAAAATAAACCTTAGAAAAAAATTAGATAAGCAAATTGATTTGTGTTGGTTCTTCTGTGCAGGTATGATCCAGAAAGGGACCAGTGGCAGCTGGTAGCCCCCATGTTGACACGGCGTATCGGTGTGGGTGTGGCCGTCATTAACCGATTGCTTTATGCTGTGGGGGGGTTCGACGGGGCTAACCGGCTCAGCTCCTGTGAGTGCTACAACCCAGAGAGGGATGAGTGGAAAACCATGGCCCCCATGAACACTGTCCGCTCTGGAGCTGGTAAGCAAGAAATGGAAAGCTACTTTTCTAATGGAAAACTTATCTCCACACTACAGTCTGCTTGCACCCACCAGGAGCCTTTGTTGCATGTCAGATCCTGTGTTCTACCATAAAACTGTCCACTAAAGGCAAAAACATCCACATATTAATATGACCACTCAGTATGAAGCAATGAATTCATCTCTTACCGAGTCACAAGTAAGAGAAAATATTAGCCATTCTATTGGAAAAAAAATCATGCCATCTTCATTATAGAGGCATTTATATGTAGTTTGTACGCAGGTGTAGTAGCAACAGAGGTGGAGTGAGTTGGGTGTATCTTCATGTGTCCTTAATTACATGTATGAGCTGGTGTTAAAATATTTAGGTTCAGAATCTTTTTTAACAGTGTTAGATCCAGATCAATTTATTGTATTAAAAATTCACCTAACTCTCTCAGCTGCTCTCTGCCTTAACACAAAGGTCACACCATCACAAAAACCAGGAAAGACACTGGAGGACACTACAAACCTTCATAGACTGTGATCAATATGCACAAACATGTATACATTATAGACACAATATACAGTGCATGCTGACATTACATACTAGAAAACAACAGTGTGCAGTGTATGGTTGCATCAGGTGTTCAGTTTGTGTATGTGCATATACTTTTATCAGCATTCTTTTTGACTAAAATGGCAGTAATAGCCAAGATACTGGTACTGCAGAAAGGTTTGTATCGTACTGTACCATTGAGAGTCATGTAGGAATTTCGCAACCGCTGGTTTGCAGATTTTCTACTGTTTGCTAATATCTATATAAACTAATCTAACACCTGAGTAAACTAACCTTCAACCTGTATTTTATAGGTGTGTGTGCACTGGGGAATCACATCTTTGTGATGGGCGGTTACGATGGTACCAACCAACTGAACACAGTGGAGCGCTATGATGTGGAAACTGATACATGGAGCTTTGCTGCCTCCATGAGGCACCGGCGCAGTGCTCTGGGAGTCACTGCATTACATGGACGCATCTATGTATTGGGTGAGTAGCAGTGTAACTAAAACCTGCCTACTGAGAGTCA
The DNA here is from genome assembly GCA_033238685.1 of Lates japonicus. Lineage (NCBI taxonomy): Eukaryota > Metazoa > Chordata > Actinopteri > Centropomidae > Lates > Lates japonicus. Next base: position 811,003 of record BRZM01000091.1, read on the forward strand.
AAGCATCAACCTACTATATACATTTCACAGTAGTTATTTAATAGTTTTGCTGTCAAACCTGTTTCATTTCATTTACAGTTGCTGACACGTTTCCTGTCTTATAAATTGACATTGGGGTAGTGACCAAATGACTAACACTGGTCCAATTAACAGCTTAATATTGTGTCCGAATCATCTTATTTTTTCAGTGAAGCAAGTCCCCTTTTTTTTCTTTGCACTGAACTCCATAAACCTCTTTCAAAAGCCAAGAGTGGTGAAACTGAAAAGACAAACTACTTATTGTCAAACACAACTCGGTACTAAAAGTCACAATCGAGTGTGTCAAACATTGATCTGTATATTCTAAATTAAATTAACTCATGAACTGATTTTAACAGTGCTACAAAACAAAATTAATCTCAGTTAGATTCCATTTATGTTTTCCTGTAAGCCAGTGGCTGTCAAACTATGAGGCATGAATCAGTGTGCCTTGCACTTCCTGGGGTTATCTCTGTCAATCATGAATAAACATCCATAAATCCCCATTGAAATCAGAGCACCTTATAAATCCTGCACTTACCTGAAAAACAGCGTCTTTTTTAAGTTTTATTCAATGTAATCCCTTGTTACTGTCTTGGCAGTTGTCTCGATTTTGACTGAGGTGGGGCCCACAGTGCCTGACTTAAACATAAGCCCTAACTGAACTAAACTAAAGTCACGGAAAAAAATGTCAACGTTCCATTTACAGGAGGTTACGATGGCAACACTTTCCTGGACAGTGTGGAGTGTTATGACCCGGAGAAGGACACCTGGTCGGAGGTGACGCACATGACGTCAGGGCGGAGCGGGGTGGGTGTGGCCGTTACTATGGAGCCCTGCCAGAAAGAACTGCCTTCGTGTCAAAAGTCTGAGAGGGAGAGCGGAGCAGCATCCCCAGCGTATCAGTCAACAGCCAACTCCGGTTATGGCTCTCACCACAATCAGAGGCACAGCGGGCCCTTTGGCAAAGGCACCTGAAGCTCATCTCTAGACCCTGACACACATGCACATATACAAAGAGGCAGCCCAAAACTCAACTCTGTCTTCCCAAATCAAAATGTGAGTCGATATCTGCATTGGACGACCCCAGATCCTTCAGACGAATTTCTAAGACCTGAGATTTGATTAATTTGCTTGTGTTTAATTGTGTTTCGCCAAATCCGACTTGGACCCCAGTCCATCTGGGTGTTCAACAACTGGCATTTAAAGTCCTCAGTTGGACCATCATCTCCCAGGTTCGAGCCATGGGACTAAAGGGCTGCATACTAACAAGGGCCATTTATGGCCTCATAAAGTCAAAGTTTATTCTGAAGGGAGAAAAAATTCAAAATGATCCCCAAGGAAAAAAAGACAAAAAAAAGTAGCATTTGTCAGTCAGTATGGGCAGTAGAGTTCAAAGTGCCATTACAATGCCTGAGGGCATTACTGTCATCAGTATATTGTCTTGAGGTGCTGTGTTGGAAAGGCGCAGACAGAGTCACTGTGTGGTGTGTAGAAATTGTACAATTTAACCCAGACAGCCACAAGATGAAGCTTATACAAGACAAAGGGCCTCATGCAAGAACATTTTTATATTCTTGTCATAAACCTCTCGAACTTTTTTCTATCGAGCTTACTTGTATGTGTTCCAAGTCAGATTCAGCCAACTTTCTTCACTGCACAAACCTGTTGTAAATTGCTAATTTCTGCCTGATTTTTGCCACCTCTTCATGAGGGGGTGGACATTTGTGAGATTTGGTTATTAGCATAATCAGTGCACCAGAGTCACTATGTAAGAGTGCTTATTCTGCTTATTCCAAATTGTATATGTTGTCACTACAAATTGTGGCAGTAAAATCTTAAATAATACAACAGGAATCACTGTCAAAGTACTAATAAATTACTTGTACACGTCATTTAAGAACAAATCTACTGGTTCTTGCATGAGTCCCAAAGTCTAAAATTCACGTGTTGGTACAGGAGAAGCAGGACCTTACAGTAACTGCATAGTAACTAATGTGTCCTTTCACTAATAGGCACTGGTAGGTTGATAAAATGTGAAGTTTTTGGAAAAAGGTGTTAGAAAAAGTTTGAGATTCTCGTCTGGTGTAATTGGTATGTGGAGTGCCAAGAGGATGAAGATTTTTTTTTTTTTACTGTGTTTAGAGGAAACAATACTGTAGCATTTAAAAACCTGGATTCAAACATCTCACTGAATGTGTTTTATAAAAACACTAATTACTGACACAATAGAACCTCTCCCTACAGTTGACTCTTTGGTTTTCATATCCACCAGACCTCAGAAACAGAAGTGACCATGTTTGTGCATTAGTGTTCAAATATTGTATGCTAATGACAAAAAAAAACTTGCTTAAAGAAGTGTATTTGTAACAGCAATTTAAGCTACAAAGGTTTTTAAGTGATGTTTTGTACATTGATATTCTAAGAAGTCTTGTACAGAATTTCAGAGCTCACTTTTTTTATTTATTTGTTCAGATTCTTTTGGTTTTCTCGTTCCTCTAAACTGACATCAGCTTTGTATTGAATTGGATCCTGGTGTTGTGTTTTTGAATAACTAGCATGCATTGTAACTGAGTAGGAATGCCTGTTAATGCTAATTTTGGATGTTTGTAAAAAATTTGCTTCACTTCGAAAGGGACTTTTTTTCCTGTCCGTCAGTAGTTGGAATGGAAATTAGAATATTTAAGGTCTGCTTTGTACATTTTTTTCCAGCGAGAAATGCCCTGTACAATAATACATTGTAAAATAAAATATATGTTTATTGTACTGCTGTAGTGATGTAATGATTTGTTAGTTCTGATCTGTAGACATTTTATTCATACATCTCCTAACCACAGGAATATTTGTTTGACCTGATGATGACCTGACATTTGGATTTGATGTTTATGCTGGTTTTCAGAGCAGCTGTTGCCACTAGAGGGAGCTGAAGTTCTTTTATGCTGAACAAAACCTGTACCTGTTCACTGTATCAGATATTATCATCATATGTAACAAAACAAGTCATTGGTACCAGTTTAAGTTTCACTGCCAATAAGTAAAGAAACATTTTACTTTGTTTTTTCATTCAGTCTAATTTTCTAAGTGTGCCATTAATCGACCACCCAAGATGGCTGCCAACACATGTCATTTACTTACTGAACCTGGCAGGTGCATGAGATAGACCATTATTATATTATCCAAGAGGAAAACTTCCCTGATTATGTGGGCTTACAAGAGTATCAACACCTAATCCTACCAGACTTAGAAAGACCACAGTGGCTCTCAACAAAGGAAAAAGCTGTAGTTTCATCTGTGCTGCACAGGAAAAAAGACTGTCATCCTTAATGCATTTTAGACAGATGCCTCACATTGAATTGCACAAGTCAACCACTGTTGTGAGTGTACATCCCTAAATTCACCAGGCAACACCCACATGATTCAGCAATAGAAAACAGAATACCCCAACCACTGGACCCTCATCAGGTCAGAGTAATACAGTATTACCTTTATGATTAAATATCCAATAAAAGGAAACTAACTAAATAGAGTAACACAACATGAAATAGCGAAATACATAAAAGAAACCAACTTTTAAAAAAGCTTTTAAAAACTTCTTGAAATACAACAGAATGAGAGAGATTTAGTGATAAAATATACATTAACCACATTCACCACAGAGGTCCCAGTAGTCTAAAGTAGGCTACATGAAGTCTCTTTCTTTTCTTATCTTTTGTAAAGCTAGCACTCAAAAGTGCTGAACCTGCTTGTAGAGAATGTGTTTATTTTGAAAATCCTACCCGGATGTCTTGTTATGTTTCACGATGACTTGACACCGGTGCGCTCGTCTTCAACCATGACAAACAGAGTCCGGATCCCGATCCTTGCCGGACACCAGTGGACCTTCCTCAGGCGCAGGTAAGTTAAATTCACCTATTTAAAGGTGAATACCACAGATTTGTTTACTGCACTGCATGTGCTGTACTTTAGAGACAAACTTTAAACTATTTACAAAACATTTAAGTTATTGAACGGTAGAATATGAACATGTGATTCTATAGGATTGTATAATTTCCCAATTATGAAGTCCAGTGACTTTCATGGTATGGTATAAAGTATTTATTTTGATTGAAAGGAAGTAGGACTGAATAGAAAGATGATTACAATCCCGCACAAAGTTTGCTGCAGTGCTGGTGCTGTTTACTGGTTGCCTCCTGGTTAAGTGTCTTTTCTGTCTTTTAAATACTTTACAGCAGAATTTAAAAAGGCCAATTTGTATGTAGTGATACTTTAAAAAGGTTGACCATTATGGGATTTATTTATTCATTTTTAACCTCATAATTTACTAAGTATAAGGAAAAAAATACCTTACATTTTTCCTCAGCCCTTCCCTAAACGGGAGTTACGTGTTATCAGACACTGTTGTCAAACTAGTTAGTCCACTTTGAACCCTCAGCACAGGAGCAGGCTACTCATTCATTCAAGGCCATAGAAACCTAAAGCTCATAGTCGCTGCGTTATAAATCCAAATATTCACCCCCTGAAAATACATTCTGTGTGAGTACATCATGTGTCGTTTTGTGTCATATGACTTTAAAACCTTTGACAAGATGTTCTCCAGAGGCTGCACTGTGTTGAAAGCCTATTTTAGCCTCAGTGTTCACAGCCACTCGTTTCTTTCATCAGTGTGGAGCAGCAGCCAGGATGATCCCAGTGGGTGAATTCAGACACCTCGGCACAGAGCAGAACGCAAAGTATCGGGTCCTGAAACCATGGTGGGACGTTTTCTCAGAGTACCTGTGCATTGCTATGCTAATGATTGGAGTCTTTGGGTGCACCTTGCAGGTGAGGCGCCTACAAACCAGCCACTCTTCAAATCCTTAAATGTTTCCGTAGTTAGTAACACAATCAGTACTAACCTAATGCAAACTAACTTGCCTGATGAGACACCTGCATCATTTGTATTTATTGTGGCATATCAAAAATAACTTGGAGGAATATTTTGTTCCCACACACCCTCCTCACTGTTTTATGGCACATGCCACAGCAATTCCAACATAATATGACCTCCAAGTCAGGAAAAAACACACAGTGTAACAGAACTAACTTGTCTCTCCTGACCCACTTACTGCAGATTCAGATCACTAACTTGCTGCTTAATGTGTCTCTCACCACCTGATTATTATTTCTGTGTCATATTAAAATAGCACAGAAGAAAAGCAACATAATTAAGATGTGATAATAACTTAAGTTCTGCTACTTGTTTCCTTGTTTTGTTAACACACTGTCCCTCAATGAGAAAGGTATAGGTGTTGCTTTATTATAGAGCGAAAGTAGGAACAGTCCATTCTCCTGATTAGTGCAGCTTTATTGAGACAGACACCCTGACAACAGGGGACTAATACACATCTAAAAGAAGATCAATAAATAGCACCCTGAGGCAGCTGTCTAAACCATTACATCAATTACAGGCACTACGAGTTCTACTGGATCAGTACATCAACTGCTGCTTACAGCAGTTAGTGTTAGTAGGTCGGTAGGTCTTGAAAAGTCTTAAAAGCAATGAATTTTGTCCACTCAAAAAAAAAAAAGTTACCTCTAAAATGTTTTGGTATCTTATTTTCCGCTGTTGGGAGACATTATACAGTTACAATCATGCTGGTAACACCCGTGGCAGGAAGAAATAAGTTATCTGGCTGTCTGTCCATATGTCTGGATGTCCCATTCTCATCAACGCAATATCTCAGTAGCAACTTGAGGGAATCTCTTGAAATTTGGCACAAATGTTCACTTGGACTCGAAAGATGAACTTTCACTTTGATTCAAAAATGAACCAATTAGATGTTGATCTTGTCAAAAATCAAAATTCCAGGTTACAGTGATGTCATGTTCTTGTGAATGTGATATATCATGAATTTCTGGAGGGAATTTCATTGCATATAGCACAAACATATTGCATGGATGAACTGATTAGAATTTGGTGTCAAAGATCAAAGGTCAAAGGTCACTTTGACAGCACAAATACATTTTTGGCCATATGAGGCAGATAGGAATATCATACATTTTGCAGGTATTTGGTCTTATGTAGGAGACAATTTTCATGGCATCTCACCCAGTATCGGTCAAAACATGTCACTCAAAACCATAAATGTGGATCACCAAAGGTAGGATTCATCATCAGGAAACCATGAATGTCTGAACCACATTTTGAGGCAATTTGTCAAGTAGATGTAGAGATATTTCCCTGAATTAGTGAAAGCTTTGACCAGCTGGTGGTGGTAGATTAAAAATCAGGTGATCAAAGTTGTCATCTGTATCCATCCAATAGTTGTTAGGATTTCTTATTAGGAATAAAAATGTCAACCTCATGGTGGTGCCAGAGGAAATGTAAGGGGAACACCAAAGTCATTAGTTATCATCCTTTGAGGTCCACAAGTTTGATTACAATCCATCCTGTAGTTGTTGAGATATTTCAGTTTGGACCAAAGTTGTGGACTGTCTGACGTTGCTATTCCTTGAGCCACGCCACTAACATAGCTAGGAGTAGAGTTTCTCTACATTTACTTAAATTTATTTTGAAACTCCATTGAGATATATTTAAATTGAATATTACAATTAAAGACTCTTGTATTATTGATTATTTCATGCATCTATTCTTCACAGCTCACCCAAGATAAGATTGCTTGCCTGCCCAGTCACTTCACCAGCCCGACACCTGAGGCAATCGACTGCAGCCACATTCGAACCTACAGGGAGAATGAGACAGCACAGCACACGCTGGTGAAACCTGTGAGCCCCATCATCCGGGAGGTGTTTGGCCGCAAGAACAATCTCGACATCCATCAATATGTGTTTGTCAACCACTATTGCTACGAGAGGTTTGTCCACTGGTATGCAAAGTATTTCCCATACCTCGTTGTGATCCACACTGTGATCTTCATGGTAGCAAGCAGCTTCTGGTTCAAGTTCCCCGGGACATCTTCTAAAATTGACCTCTTTGTGACCATCCTCGAAAAGTGCTTTAATTCACCTTGGACCACGAGGGCTCTGAGTGAAGTTTCTGAGGAAAGAGGAGAGGAGAAACTGGTTATTTTGAGAAGGAATACCATGTCGAAGGAACGCACAGAGGCACGAGCAGATGAGGAGGAGACTGTAGGGCTTCTTCGCTCCTCCTCTGTCAAATCTAATCCAGAAAAGAAAGCCCCAGAGCCACAGTCGACCCCTTCCGCCTTGGATAAAAAGGAAGGAGAGCAGGCCAAGGCTCTATTTGAAAAGGTGAAGAAGTTCAGAACTCATGTAGAAGAGGCAGACATCTTGTATCTCATGCATGTGCTACAAACGTCACTGAAGGTCTTCAAGTTCCTTTTAATTATTATCTACACTGCAGTGCTGGTACCAAACATTGAAATAGTAGTGCGCTGTTACGTTCCTCCTGAGCTGACTGGTTTTGACATTTATTGCTGTAACCACAACAAAGCCCATCTTTTCTCCAAGCTTGCCTACTGCTATATCTGCTTTGTGGGAGTGTATGGACTTCTGTGCATCTATTCCCTTTACTGGCTTTTCCATCGGCCTCTGAAGGAGTATTCTTTTGACCAAGTGAGACTAGAAACGGGTATTAATGACATACCGGACGTAAAGAATGATTTTGCATTCCTCCTGCATCTTGTGGACCAATACGATGCCCTTTACTCTAAAAGATTTGCTGTCTTTCTTTCTGAGGTCAGTGAGAGTCGTCTCCATCAGCTCAACCTCAACCATGAATGGACTGCCAAGAAGCTGCGTGCCCGTCTTGCGAAGAATGCTGGTAACCAGTTGGAGCTCCACCTATTAATGTTACCGGGACTTCCTGACACAGTCTTTGAGATCCTTGAAGTGGAATCACTCAAACTGGAGCAAGTAAAAAACGTGACCATCCCAGCTAGTGTGGCAAAGCTAGACTCTCTGCGGGAGTTATCACTGATTTACTGCCCTGCAAAGCTCCAGCTGCCTGCCCTGAACCACCTCAAGGAACGTTTAAAGGTCCTTCGTCTATCTTTTCAAAGTGCAGAAGAGGTGCCTGTGTGGATGTACACCCTACATGGCCTGGAGGAATTACATCTGAATGGTCCTTTAACCAATGAGGTGTCCAAAAGTGCCAGTCTTGAGTCCCTACGAGACCTTAGAGCTTTGAGAGTCCTCATTCTCCACTCCAACCTTACGAAGATCCCACCCAGTGTAGGGGATGTAGCGTTGCAGCTACAGAGATTGTGCATCTATAATGAAGGTGTCAAACTCCAAGCGCTTAGCAGCCTGAAGAAATTAAGCAACCTAGTCTCACTGGAGTTAACAGGTTGTGAGTTGGAGCGCATCCCAAGTGCTGTCTTCAGCCTGAACAATCTGCAAGAGTTGGACCTGAAGGACAACAAACTGACCACTGTGGAGGAGATTCTGAGCTTACAGCACTGCCGTCGTTTAGTGACACTTCGACTGTGGCACAATAAAATCACTTACATCCCTGATCACATCAGCAAGCTGCACTCCCTAGAGACACTGGATATCAGCTGGAACAAGCTAAGAAAGCTCCCCTCTCGGCTGTTTTATTGCACCAAGCTCAGGCACCTCGATGTCTCCCACAACCAGCTCACTTCTCTACCTCCTGAGGTGGGCGTCCCCCAAGGCCTCCAGTTCTTCTCTGCTGCTTTCAACTCTTTAGAGATGGTGCCGGAGGAGCTGTTCTCCTGTAGAAAGCTAAAGACATTGGCTCTTGGAAACAACTGCCTGTCATATCTTAGCTCCAGTGTGGCCAACCTGGCCCAGCTCGTCCGGCTGGAGCTTAAAGGGAACCGCCTGGAGTCTCTACCTGTGGAGATAGGGGACTGCCCCCTGCTCACTGTCAGTGGGTTGATAGTAGAAGAGAACCTTTTAGATCTGCTGCCATCAGATGTACGGACCAGGATGCCTAACAGCTAAGTCTGAAGAGCTAATGGGCTCATCTTTTCTTTACCATGGTGGTCGATGGTGGTCTGACTTGCACAAAGTAAACAGAGAATTAGAGTGTTGATCAATGACAGTAGAGGGCATGTTTCATATAAACAGAACAAAAGGGAAACAATGCCCAAATCCATAAGTGCACACAAAATAATAACCAGACATTAAAAAACGTATTTATAAAATCAGTCATCATGAAATGTGCATTCCAGTTGGTGTCAGTGAATGAAAAATCAACTTGCACGTGTTTTTGAAAGTGTTTTTTATGCATTTTCGTAAGATACCTTTTTTAAATAAATCTTTTGCTAAGTTTGTAGTTGTCCTGTAAATACCTTACTGCATTTATTTTTATGAAACTGGATTTTTATGTTACATGCTAATGTAAAGTTTAACAAGGATTATTATGAATACAAGGTTACAATACTGTGGATGAGACAGGGACTCAACAGTGTACAATAATAAATAAGTGACCTTCAAATTGCCATGGGCCAGCATTATCACTCAAGAGTTTTGTTGCTGAATATTTTGTGAGTTCTTCAGAGCACACATCAAGGGATTTCTAACTGTGCTGCATCCTGTTGAACAGGTTTATACAGCATGAACAAGTTTTTCCCACAGTGTGGTGGCTCCCGTTGCTCCCTTTCAGGCACTGAACAAGTGGGAGAAGAAAAAGCCTTTCAGTAGCAGTATATTGGGTGTCCATTTATCTGTTTACATAAAATACTGAATTCATGCAGGAGATTATGAGTCAGATAAAGGTCAAGTCAAAATAATATTCAGTGTGCAAAGTGGGACACAATAAATAATAATTTACAGAAAGACAGAGAACAAAACAGCTGTCTTTAAAATGTCTTTTGGATGAGTAATATGTTGAGTATAGTGATGCCTGTGGTGATGGGTGAGACATGGTATTGTTTTTTTTTTCTTACTTTCTTTTAAAGCATTATGTATGAATTAATGGCTTCCTAAGAATTTCAATTTTGCTTCCCTGTTTTATTTTTTTACTACCTTTTTTACTACCTACCTCTAGTTACTACCTACCTACAGTTCTACTTAACATTTACTGTAAAATATAAACAGGATGTGATTTTCAGACAAGACTTAATCAATTGGAGTTTGAGTAATGAAATGTAAAACGGGTGCAAATACCTAAAAATATAATGTTTGTTTTGCACACCATAAACTGGTGCAAATAAATTTAGAGTGCCTTTTGAACACACAGAAACAAGAAAATGAAATGTCTTCTGTCGTGTTTTGTCTTAGTTGAGAGGTAGGCCTGCAGCAGGTGTCTCTCTCACAAACAAATACTTGCTTTTTTTCTTTCTCTCTATGTTCCCTCTTTATACCAGTCACTCTGTCTCAGACTACAGAAAACAAATCTGTATTCCTTTGTCAGGGTTTCCACAAGTCTTGCCTGAACTGTAGTGTAGTCATGTCCTGGCTTGTACGGCTGCGAAATGGGATCCTGTCAGTCAGTTTATGAACATACCACAGTAATATCTGAGCATACACTGACCTGCTCACGCTGCCGCACACCCCCATGAAAACCTTGTGTTTATTTCTTTCATATTTTATCATTTAGATGGATTTGAACACTGATAGCTGAGGGAGACTGAATTGTTGAATTTTCAGAGGTGCACAGCCAGAACTGTACGCCTAATGTTATAATGCTTTGTCAATCATTTCCACATTTTCTTTCCTCTCAGTGAGGGTAGCAGTCGAGTGTGTCACCAGCGTTAACCAAAACAGATGTGACTGCATTAGGGTGACTAAGACTTGGCTGGAAATAACTAACAACTTGTTCTGTCTCCAAGAGGGCTGCTTTAAGTTGTTAGGGGTGATATCTTCAGTTAGAGGTCCTATGCTGTCTTCAGTCTGAAATGCTACACCTGCTGCTGACATAGTCGTACTTGTGGAGTGTGATACAAGGACTCATTGTCCTAATGCAGTATTTACATCTGTGTAGGAAAATCAGATTGGGAAGCTTCCTCCAGCCATGTGAGTTTCTGTTGTTCCAATTTCTGAAAGGTAAGATTTAGTGCCTGTAGGCTATGATTCCCTGTAGCTTGATGAACTGAAACAAAGTGTCAGTCTAGGTACACAACCTAACAGAGAATGTTAAGGTATCTGTTAATGGTTTGCAGTGACTCACCACTTGTGATTTCAACCCAAGTTTTTTTTAGTATGACCTACGGTAAATTGGCATCAAAGTCCACAGCTCATAAAATGTTTTAATTTTATGTAATCATTTTACCACTATTTTACATCTTCGTTGATGTGAAACTTTAAACATCCATGAATGTCAACTAATTGATGGAGCTCTAAAAGAAAAGTAAGGGGTATCCTTGTGGAGGAAGGGTCCCAGGTTGAGCCTTGTCAGAGGTCTTTGTTGCAAGTCATCCCCAATCTCTCTCTCCTCTCATTTCCTGACAACTCTCCACTGTCTAATATCTAGTAAAGCACACCCCAAACGTACTGTAATATACTATAAAACCAGTTCCTATAACATATAAAAGAGCATGTTTAAACTGGTTTAAACTGTCACCAGTCGCCGGCATACATTAATCAGGCGGGTGTGTCAATAATCCCTTTGTCATACTCTTTTCATCGCTGAAAGAGGAACAAAAGATTTCTCATCAGACTCTTGACTCACACCTTAATCTCCCTTATTGTTGTCATCGTCATGTATTCCCACATCTGTAAGCGCATGCTTGTCCACCCACACGTGTGAAGGAGTAGGCTGACGCTAGTTTTTCTTGTCTACTCCCACTGTTTCTTGCCGCTTGCAAACATACAGTATCCCACCCCCAACCTGCTTAACAAACCAACAACAACAATGTTTATACAGGGACTATTTGCACATCTCTCAACACACCCACATTTGTGCACAGTCGAAGTCAGGCAGCTCTACCTAGTGGCTGTGTGTGTGTCTGTCTGAGTCTGTATTTTTCACTTTCCTAATTACAACAGTTTTGCAACAGATTTAGTTGTCAGGGTGGGAAAATATACTTCAATATTATTCATTGTTGTGCGTCTTTATTACACAAGATGAGGGAGTGGTAGCGCAAAAGACAGAGAAGCAAACTTCTGACCGGAAGATCTGTTTCAAAACCCAAGACTGACTGAGAAAATATGGGTGGGGAGAGTACTTTTTTTTTCTTTACACAACGACTACTGTTGAAGTGCCCTTGAAGCAGACATTAAACCCTGAGCAGCTCCAGTAGAGTTCTTCAATGCCCAGAAGTCAAATACTGTGGTTGGACTGTGCGAAGTTCTCAGCAGGTGTCCATGTGTGCAACTATGTAAATCTGAAAGAGGAAGGTGAAAACAACATGCAACTGCATAGTGCAGACTATCAAATCCAGTGGTAGAAGTGCAGCATTTATTCAACATCTTAAGTATAAGTAGCAGCTCTACGTGGTTAACATGTTCCTGCATTCAAAATCTTATTTGAGTAAAGGTACACAAGTATTATCAGCAAAATATGCTTAAAGTATCAAAAATTAGAATACTCATAAGACAGAAAAAGATGTTCACTAATGCATTCATGTATAAATAAATATAGCAGAGTAAAAGTACAATATTTCCTCCTTAAGCACAGTACTTGAGACAAGTTACTCCCTACCACTGATGAAATCACAAACAGCTCAATACAAGTGTCTATAATTTCCCTGTCAAATCAACTGAGAAAAATGGTCAGAAGTTCAAATACATTTAAATGTTCTGACAACATGCCAACATATGTGCAGTGTTTTTTTTTTTTCTTTCTGTGACATCATGGGCTTCTGCACAGAGAACTGGCAGCACAGTAGCTGAACTGTATCTCCTTTCCCGGCTGGTGAAGTTGGCCCGTGGCACAGGAAAAAAAAAGAAAAAAAACCCCAACAAAATACCCATTGTACCACGAGAGCCCCGAGCACAAACATCAGCAAACTGTGCTGCCGTTACCTACAAGCCTCAACACAACAGGGCCCTCATTCATTTTGAGTTTCTATCCAGCTATCTGTATGACCTTTGAGAGGATTTTCATTGTGCAGTGCATTCCAGTGTGCAGTTATTATAAATGCCCTTGATGAATCACCTTGGAGAAGTGCTGGACACTTGAGGATATACAGTATGTAACACAGTTTACAGTACGCAAACCACTCTGAGGCAGAATACAGCAGATCATTATGAATGCAAGGGAACATGCTGTTAACAAAGGTATCTTTACAGTCAGCCAAATTTGCACAAATCAGTTAATCTAATTTCTTCTTCAACACAGATATTCTTATTTATGTTTCTTGCCAAATACCATCCATCCATTATCTATACCACTTATCCTTTTGAGGGTCGGGGGGGGCTGACACTGGGCGAGAGGCGGAGTTCACCCTGGACAGATCACCAATCTAATGCAGAGACAACCAGTCACACTCACACCTATGAGTAATGTAGAGTCACCAATTAACCTAACGTGCATGTCTTTGGACTGTGGGAGGAACCCACGCAGGCACAGGGGAGAACATGCAAACTCCACACAGAAAAGCCCCGGGTAAACCGCAGTTCAAACCTGGAACCATTTTGCTATGAGGTGACAGTGCTAACCACTGCACCACTGTGCCACCTATCTTGCCAAATACAAAGCAGCTACATACAGTATACTGTACACAAATCCACACTGCAGCTTCACAGCTTCAAGTTCAACACTTTATTTTGTGCTTTCATCTTCAAATAGTAAAGTGAATAATCTCACTTTTGTTTTAAAAGTATTTATATAAATAACATTTCAACAAATCACAATAAATGTCATTTTTTACAAAGTCACAGGAATATTTAGTCCTATTCCAACAATAAATAAGAGTAAATTCAAAGTCTAAGTACATCTAATTAAGAGAAACACAACTATGCAAAGCAATCAGGGTGCACCATGTCAAGTCTGTAAAATTTTAAAAACACATACATTGTATCAACTGTTACAATTCTTACACAACAGAAATAATGCAATAATTACAAAACACTGAGGGAAACCTATCTACAAATGTGCACTCCCAATTAATAGGGAAAACAGATATATAAGGTGCCTAAATTGCACTGTGCAAAAGAGGTGTCTACTGTATATAGCCACCCATCCACGGAAAATAAGCTGCCAAGACAATATGTCCTGTGTCACATATTAATGCTGAGCCACTATCAACAAAAAAAATGAATCCTTTACACAGCAATGAATTCAAGTCACCAGGTTTGAAGCAAACAAAACAAATGTGAGGTTATGGTTACCCGGAAGGCACCCAGACATCTGACTAACTATGAATGTGAGCGAAAAGCAAGTCAATCATATCAGGCACACAAGAAGCTCGGGCCACGTCTATCGCCGTCTGCCCTCTGATGTTAGCGTGCTTCAGGTCAGACCGCGGTGCCAAGAACTCCACAACATCACGGTGGCCTTCCCGGATGGCAATGTGGATAGGCAGGGCACCGCTCTCGTCTGAGACATTTACCGAAGCACCGTACTCCACCAGAACCTGCAAAGTGTCCACAAACCCTGTTCGGGCTGCATCATGGATAGGCGCTATCCCATGTTTGTCCTGGACATTGGGGTCTGCTCCTTTTTCCAACAGCAAACTGGCAATCTTGGAGTTGCCCATCATCATCACCTGTAGAAGATATTAGCGAGACGATGAATTAAAAACAGCAGCTGTCTATAGTATTAGTGAAGCTGTAACAGGACGGGAATGGGAAGAAGCAAATCCTCAATGAAAACAACCATCTTTATACAATCAGTTACCAGTTTATCAGGTACACCTGGGTTAAACAAAAGCAATCAAATCCTGCAATAAATTAAATTTTTATGACGGTGATAATATTCTGTTTTTTTATGTGTTTAAAGAGGAGTTTATTCAACTTTATGATCAAACAGGAGGCTGCAGTTTATGGAGCTGTTGATTATTGTATGATACTGATAAGTGTTTTACTTAGAGCTGAAACGATTACTAGTTGATTAATGGAACTGAACATTTTCTAGATCCGGCTTCTTCAATGTGAGGACTGCCTGCTTTTCTCTGTTATTGTAAGTTAAATATCTCTGGACTGTTGGTTTGGCAAAGCAAGCATTTGAAGCTGTCATTTTGAGATCTGGGAATTTGTGATGGACATTTTTCACTGTTTCTGATTTTATTGACTATAGTTTGATCACAAAAATCAATCAGAAAAAAACACAATCAAATCATCAGTCATTGATTGCAGTTGCCTGCCTTCTCTAACATAAATGGGTGGATAAAAAGTGAGAGAGACCTATCAGTTTAACAATACAATTCAACAGAATCACAAACTACAGCCTGCTAAACGACCATAAACTTCAATTAACACCTCAAATGAACAGTATTACCTTCATAAAGATGGTTATTATTGCAGGGCTGTTGTGTGATACTGCCATGACTTTAAAGTGTACCTAATAAATGGGCACCTGAGTGTTTATCCTCCTTTTATCTATATGGAGTGAGTCAAACCAGAAAATATTCTACATTTCGCCTTAGTTTACAGACTATATATGATACTGTGATTTTGGGACTACTTCGATTTTTACATATAGACATAACACACACAACACACGGCGCTTTAACAAATTCGTAAGTGGAAACAGTTCATAGAAAATTCATGACAAGAGGAAAGTCTGCCACTGACAAACCCTCTGGACTAACGTATTTCTATAGCATATATGCTTGTGCAGTTATGACCTTGTTAAGTGTGAATCATGTGTGACCAAGTTTTAACATGGAGACTGGTCCTCACCACCAGCACCAGTCCTGCCAAATTCAGTGAGAGTATCAGGATGCACTCTGCTCTCCTCCAAGATCCTCTGCACCTCGCTCGTATTCCCTTTGGCTGCTGCCGCCGTCAACGCTTTACCGGCATCCATCTGACTAAGGACCATTATACTGTCTCTTCCTGCCTATTCAGTAGGAGATGTACAAACAGTTTACCACCAGTAAACCCCGAGCTGCTCCTCGCATGGTGACGGTTAAGTGACGACGAACGGTAAGCTGAAGCCGGGATTCAGGAAGATTAACTTCGGCTACAGCTACTACAGCATCCATTAACGTAGCTTCAGTTCCTATTGACGCCATGTTATCTGATGGTGCTGGCCGTGATATTTACATGAGTCATTTTACAAACCGTACCTTTAAACAGCAAAGCTCTGTGAAAACATTTGTTTGTGTTTTACCGAGAGAGAGGCCGGTCAACCGAGTGTCACAAACAATAAGCACCCAGGCTAACCGCTAACACTACAACGAGAGCAAACTATACAGCTTCTATACATACGTTGTTCGGTTCGTCAAGATCCACAACGTCGCCGAGATTTTCTACCCCGCTGTTTCTAAAGACCAGTACTTTTTAAAAGAAATCCAAACAAGGAAGGTTTATCAACATTAGAAAATACATTTGCGCGCTGAGATCTACACAGCGGCGTCTCCAGACTACAATTTACAAACATTGGAGAGAAGACACGCTGACCAATCGTAGCTCGCCCAGAGGGTGTTAACTCTTCCATATAAGATAAAAGAGGCGGGGTTACAACTCTGTTTACACTATCACTGTGTGGTAACAACGGCAGCAGTCGACAATCAGAGCAGGCAGCGAAAGCGGGCGATTCGTAGCCGTTGATGTCTTCAAAAGGCGGTTCATTCACATTTCTGACCTTTGGTTGTATTTCCCAGAGGCAAGTGTGAAAAAAAGGCGAGTTTAAGTTTTTAATTTTGAGCGAATTTGAGTGACTGTGATTGCTGTGCGTTACTACAAAATGAGGATAAAACCTAACGCCATATGGTGTTTACCAACTCATAAGGAAAAACAAAGAGACACAAAAGAAATGACTTATAAGGTTACTCATAAGAAACTGTTTAAAAGGAATAATTTGATAAATCATTTAAATAATTTGCAGCGGTCCCTATTAAACATTAAAAATCAAGTTACTTTAGATTTCATATAACAAGATCACTGACATTACATAGAACAGGTGAAATTTTCAAAGACATTGTTTCAGTCCAGTTTAAAAGTGATCACTGATGCTCCTCTGAAGTCCTCAAGTGAGTATTATACACTGTTGGAATCCCTCAGGCTTTACACATTGGTCCTCAACTGTTAATCTGAATAAAAGAAAATTTCGCGTTAGTGTGGGTTAAATATTGATCCAGTTTCTACATCCTTTTATTATCTCCCCATTTGCCTAAATAATTACATTGTGTTCAAAAACAACATCTTATTATTAGTAGTATATAGTATCATTACATTGAGGTCTGATGAAAAAGAATAAAGTACCTCCACTCTGTGTAATGTAAGCGGACCCAGGAGCAAACCTGGTAACCACTTTTCACCAGTCTTCATATACGCACCTGGTGCGGAAAAGGTGAGTGAGACAGAGGCCTGGCGTGTTGAGGCAAAAACGCTAAATGGCATCATCAAATCAAATAAAATCAAACCCAGTTTCCTAGAATAAGCATCAGTTCTTACAGGACCTGACTTGACTATCCACATGCTGTAAACCTGCAGTGTGTGCATTTTGCAAGCTACTCTCGGGGTTATTTGGCATTGAGGAGAAGCTTACCTTAAAATCTATGCACCTGTATTCCTGAGACTTTGTAGTATGGGATTTCAAATTTGACAATGTGGAGGTTTGCCCTCCATCTCCTCATTTTCCACACTGGGCAGACCGAAATGAGCTCTCATTAGAAACTCTTTTCCTCCCTGGATAAACAAATGTAAACAAGACAAATGCATATACACAGACATGCAAACAGAAAGACACAAAGAGGGTAATACAAAACAATTTCAATCTCTGATCATAACTATTACATTTGAGACAGTAATATAACTCACAATGGCATATAAAAGATGATTGTAATTTCTTTGAGAAAGACTTGATGGTCCACACCACCAAGGTTCTTCTCAGGCACATATTTGGCATTGCCGTGCTGGTTTGAACTTGGGTGAGTCAGCATCACTGGACAGGGACCTCACCTCATTATTTGCCACAGACTGTTTTAAACTGGCCCTTGCTAAAAATACGCTTACAACATAGCAGATATTTTGTGAAAAGGCTCCTCCTTGCCGTTGCCTCAGGGTAATAAGCTGGGTAGAAAAAGTAAGCAAAAACTGGAGAACAAGAGCGTGGCAGAAATAATTTTAGCTCTGTTCCTGGTTTTGTCGTAGCTTCAACAGTTTTATACAAGTTCAAAACAGCCAACTAAAATGCATAACTGTGGTGCCTGTGTAGTTAAAAAATACAGCTGGTCCAGTACCTTCACCATGATTCCACTCTACTGTGGGGAAGAGAATTTCTCCAATGACTGATTCAATCCATATCAGAGGGCTTCACCTGGAAGACATCAAGGATAGTGTTCATCATTCAAATGATCTTACAATTGAAACTTTATGAAAATGTTTTTTGAGTTACATATGCATATGATTCTGGATATATGTTCATTTTAATTCGTAATATGCCATTATAAGGCTCAATGAAGACTTTCAGGTGCACTATTAGACTCATTATATCTGTACATATATTCATAGCATCTTACTACACTTCCCTATATATTACCTAAAAGTATATAATATATAGCTTTTGAATCTAATGTCTATATTTTATTGGTTTGTAATACTCATTTATTCCAAAACAGATGTGAATTTCTCATCTGAGGATTAATAAAGTCTTATGCTATGTGATTATCTATCTCTTTTTATATCAATATCCTGCACTATTTCTACTTGTACAAGAACATGTAGTAGCTCGTCTGAAAAATTGTCTACACTGAACACATGCATTACAGTGATGGTTTTCATCTAACACATACAGCATATGAATCATAAATATGATAAAAATTGAAAAACATTTTAGTTTGAATCCCTAATTTGGATTGAACTAACATGAGTATTGATCGCAGTGGACATGAGTTCGAACTCCCGTCTGGTGGGATGAAGGAGATCGTCTGATCACTCTCAAAAAGCGTGACAAGGCGGACGCACTGGGGTAAGAACTTCACGTCTTCCATCACCACTGTCTTCCCCTTGTCACCCCTAAACACAAGAACAACACAATGAGAAAGAGATTCATTTAAATATAACTAAAGCAGACAGATTGACGTCTCCTCTGAGATAACTGGGTAACAGACTGATGTGGTTGACAGGAGCTAATCGTCGTCGGTGAGGCGAAAAGCACTTTCGTCGTTGAGGCCCAGGCGCCCAGCTCAGGCATCCCAGACAGCATGGTTTTCGGCAGTGCCCACAGTAATCACTACTCATCACACCTGTGGTTAGCGTCACCTAAACAAACATCACACAGCGGTTCAAATGAAATCACAGAAACATTGTTATGAGATAAATCATTACCTGATCTGATTTGTTTGATCAGATAATAAACAACAGTTGAGAGATGAGCTCCATATCAGAAAACAGTGTAAAGTTACATAAGTTTCTTTTTTCTTACATGTACATTTTTAAATAATGACAGATTGTGGTTGAATATAGAAGCGAGCCGTGATGCAATAAGGCGCACAGATCTTTGATATACACTATACTTACTATACACAGAAAAGTCTTTTCTCACTCTATTCTGGCAGATTCATTCTCACAGCCAGCTCCGTTACATGGTAGTATTGCCACAGAAGTACATCTTTCTGCTCCAGTTTCAGCATCAGTGATTCATAACGCTTTCTGTAATGAGCTCATTAAAACAACCATCCATACCTGGTACATAGTTCAATGTCAGCCAAGACCTCAGATTCTTCTGTGTTGGTGCCCTCGACATAGGAATGGTGGTGAGATGGTGGCTGCTGGTCACTTGCCGCCTCGAGCTTGCTTTGAATGGCCATCTAGGACAGGATGAGAGAAGGCTGATACTGTGACTCAGCACACACTCCTCCTCCTTATCAATATACATCATGTTTTATGTGGTCCTCCATGCCACGGATCTTTGTCTGTAGTCTGGGGAATCAGAATCCATCCCAGCTCATCCAGGGCTCATAGGCGACCACAAAAATTATCTGGATGCTCTCCTCCTCCAGCTCTTTAGGCCTCTGTGAACACTTTTGATACAGGCAGCAGACATCAGCCTTATCCTTGGGCTCTGAGTAACTTTCTGGTTTCAATTTGGTTAACTCCTTCCATTGACTGCATCTTTTCACAACTTCAAAACTACTTTCCCGGAAACTGGATATTACATAGAGCTGTTTAATGGTTAGGTCACATGCATGCCACTCCTCTCGACTAGTTTGTAAAAGCTAATTACCAGGGAGGCGTTTGGGGTTCTTGTTGTGGTGGCGCACGCGAAAGTCAGGTCGGAGACTCTATATTCGTAACTTTGTTGGTGTTTGGCTATAATTGGTTTACTTTCCCTCGTTTCACATTGGGCTCATGTCACGTTAAGCTTCGTTACGTGCATCGCATTCCGGCCTCGGTAACTAGCAACATCAGCACAAAGGATGGTACAGGTTGCTGCGTTTGGTCAATTGAAACACTGCCCGTTGGCAGGCATTACAGGACAGATAAGCCCCTCCTCCTCATGCTGCATGAGCAAGGCGCGGTGATCCCGATCTCGCCATGTCCACATACATGTGGTTCAGAACAAATCGCTTTACAAGACGGCAGGAGAACAGCGTCACATAGTTTATCAGCCTGTGGATTGTATACAACATTTAACGCAATAAATGACCCAAAAACAGTCGTCGCGACGTACTGTGGACAGAGTGGAACTCCAGCTGCTACTAACAAGGATGGGACAACATTTAATCTTGCTGTCTCAAAAACACTTTCACCTTGGTCTTTATTACTGTCATTATCAATCACAATATAGGACACATACTCTTCTCATGAGTTCACTGGTGGGGTGATTTAAGGTAAAATATATTGTTACCTTGCTGATTGCAAGCGAAAGCCAAGAAAGTAGAAGATAAATAAAACAGATGGAACAGACACATTTTAAGGTTTTGATTACAACAATTGATATTGATCAACAAGAAACAAGTAGCAGAAGTATTGGAAGTTTTAATGAAAAAATTCCCTCATTCAGTTGCTGTGAATTTGCTGCTTTATTCATTTTACGTGTAAATTGAATATCTTTGGTATTGGTACATTGCTCAAATAAAATAGCACATTCCTGACTTCTATGCACCAAATGATTAGTTACTTATAATTACTTCAATCAGTTATTTACGCAGGAAAAATACTGGGCAGATTCACTGATAATGAAAATAATCACTAAATGTCACCATAAATACATTTGACATGTGAATTCTAAGAATCAGCCATTTTGATTTCTGGGATAAAGAAGTCACTAATGTTTTGAAAATGTAGGAAGATCCGCATTCTTCCCCTGATAATAATTTGTACCTCAAGATGCTGATATACTTGTTCTGTCCCATAACTGCTCTGTCTGCTAACAAGTCTGCAGGCCTTTCTTAAAATAATGACCTACAGCCACAGCAAGAGAAGATGCTGTAAGATAAGACAGATGCAAAGAGGTCCAAACCCTGACACCTGCTCAAGATGCAACAGTAACTGCAAGTGACAACAGAAACTGTAGCGTGCCACATGTAGATCAATGAGCTGTCACATGTGTTACTGTACCAGTCACACACCCTGTCTACACACACACACACAACATCTGAAACCTGTACTTCCACTCCCAGTAACACTAACTTGTGTGTCAGGTTACATTTTCTGTGTGGAAGAAGGGATGTTTGTCACTTGCTGTCTATAACAAAAAAAAGTTGATGATACAAATGCCATGACTGTGTGCACACAGTTGCTGCGACACAACTGGTCAACCCCCATTGTTAAGGGCTGCAGCCAACTGTGTTCCACGACAACATGTATCCGGAAGTAAAAGAAAAGGCAATCAATGGGTCTGTCGCAGGATCTTTATTAATTTTTAACAACCTTTAATGCTATTAATGTTAACAGTTAAAGCAACAGTTAAAAACTCAACCTACAGCCAAGCAAAGACAGGATAGAGTGTGGGTTGTGAGCATGTCAACAATCCAGGCATATGAACCCAGATAAGTAATGACATTGTCTGCAATGAGCTGTAGCGTCGGTCTTACCTTCCCCTTCAGGTCAGCACGAATATGGAGACAGACTTGTCGTGTTTGTTCACCACATAACTCAACACGCGGTTACACAGCACACAGAAATAAACTGGTTCAACTCGAGTCTTCTTCGGTGTTAATGTAGCTTCCTCATCCGAACTGGGCGATCCGTCAGCTGGTGATGCGGACTCCACCGTTTCTTTTTCGAGGTGTGGTGACGTCATCTCGACTGGGTGAAACGATACCGTACCTGAGCACACACCGGGGGAGGGAGAGAGGAGGAGGCGTGCTGCTCAGTTTATCCGCTGGGGGAACTGGGCAAACAGATTGAACAGGGACTATGTTGACTTCATGACCTTTGGATAGTGTTTGATCGGTGCCAGAGCTTTACCGAAGTACTCATGGTCAGTGCTTTTACTGTGGTTTTGGTATTGCAGCTTCTTTAAGCTTTTGGAGAATTTCCATTTTATGATTCTTTATAGTTCCCATCCTCACTACATTTCAAAATGTTTTACCACATTTATTTTATGTCACATTTATGTACTATTAACAATATATCAATGTGATATTGATAATAATGATATGACCAAATATTATCTGCTTTCTGTTACATTGAGTACATTTGCATGATATAATATATATATTACTTTTACACTAAGATTTTTAGATACGGGAGGGTTAAGGTTGATTGTAGCAATTAATTGTAATTGTAATTAATTGTTTGTTTTGTTTTGTTTGTTTTTTTTAAACAGGTTTATTCATTTGTTTTAAATAAAGGATGTAGTTCATCTTCTACCACTGATGTTGGTTTTTCCCAGAAATCATCTTGCATTTTCTCTTAAATGAAAAATGTTTTGTCTGTTTTCAGTACAACATGAATGATAGGGACAGGTGTTTTCGTCGTGTTAATCATGCCCATAATTAAATTTTATATCTGACAGCAAACGTTTCCGTTCTGGTTGATGAGTAAAAGACTACATCTCTATTATTTTTTAATAAGCATAAATCAGAAAGTTGATAAAATGTATTTTGTCTGCAGATTTTGGTGTGCTGACACACTTCTGTGTGCTTGGTCTGTGTTAATAAATTTATGGACCCTATTCAAAGACGCAGCAAAAATAAACTTATCTGTCCCAGGGTTATGTGGTCAGGCACAACAGTAATGCGGTGGCTATGACTTCAGTATCATGACCTCACTGGGGAAACTCTTTTCTGTAAGTTTGTGCAGTGCTAACTCAAAGATAAAATTAGTTGGAAAACCTTCTTCTTTTTTTTTTTACTTTCACACATAATGGACCTTTAGCTTCCAGCAGACATCTGATCCAATCTGAATGTACAAAATAAATCTCAGATAATTTAGGACATAAATTCTGTCAAATCTGAACTAAGTACAATTTTGTTATAGTGAATCATGAAAAGAAGTGATTTATTATGGGCTAATCATTCTATAATTATTTTTAAAAATAGGTAGGGTATACTTTTGACTTACAAGAAGAATCACCTCTTGTATTTTTAAGGACTTTTATTTTCAAAGATACCTTTGCTCCACCATCTGAAAGTATGACCTGCAGCCTTTGGCCTTAGGTTGTAGAAACACTTACTGGTCACATGCTTCTGAAACTTCTTAAATCTATAAGCTGCTCTACAAGTCTCCCGTATTACCAGCCCTCACTTTGGTACTCTCTGTGTGTTATTTGAATCTGATCTCCATCACATTTCCATAGCTGTATCTGCTGTGTGTGGGAGGCAGTGACGACTAAAATAACACACTGCCATAACAGCAGTGATGATGTGTGTGTGTCTGAGGGCCAGATGGAGATCAGTCTTTCCAAATTCCCTCTTTGTCTATACATAGGGTTTGAACTTTCATATCTGGACACTGTTGATCTAGGGACACATTCCTCAAGGCCTATAAATAGAGATGTAACAGCATGTGTGTTCCTGGATATGAGCTATGAGTAAGACTATCATAAACCTATTAAAGAATAATAGAAACAGTCACAGTTTGACACTTTGTTCTTAAGTTTACTTCAGGTTGTCCTTAGTTCATTATCTAGTCCAAGGTTGGTATCTACAAATATTTGGGTTTAAACATCAGTCCAAATCGATCGGAAATTGAAGAGCATTCTTTATTAAACATCATCTTACCTTGCCTTCAATACATTTACTATGTGTTTTGAGTTTCCCTCATTGCTTCATGTGATCTAGGATTACTGAATGAAAATACAGACACAGCTGCTTCCCCTATAGTGGCCAGGGTCCTTTTAAACATGGAAAGACTACAGTCAGACAAGAGCCAAAAAAAACCGCGGCTTCTTCGTTTACTGCTCTCTGACTACTGTGAGGTAGAAGTTTCTCTGCTATGTCCTACTGTAAAATATGATTGTATTATCACTATTAACATTCTACTATTATAATTAATGCTATTCATCTTCATTTTATTATTATTCTTCCCTTTTTTCTTTAACCCAACGGTCGGGGCAAATGTCATACAATAAATTAGTTCAGTCTGAGGTTTCTTTCCTGTTAAAGGAGTTTTTCTAATGTCACCAAGTCTTGCTAGTTATGGGAAGTATCCAGGGTTCTCTCTATAATAGAAAGGTGTCAACACCTCTATACAAAAATGCCCTTGTATGAGATTATGTATGTGGAGTTTAGCTTCTGAATAATTTAATTGAATTATTATTTTGATATACATTCAAAAATCATCTTAACTCAAGACATGAACATTAACCATTAACTGCTCTTTCGTGTACTACCGAAACTCACTCTAGCCAGGACATCCCAACTGAAAATGAAGAAATAAATAGTGAAGAGTTAGTTTTTTGGTAATCGTTAATTAGTGCAGTGATTTTGTTGCATAAAAATACCAAACATTCTGCTTTTTCTAGATGCAAAGTTTTCTGCTTTTCTTTGTGTCGCACATGAACATCTTTCACAGTTTTGGACCGATGCTCAGTTGAATTGATGATTGGTGACTTGTACCACTGTAGCTACCGGATAAGTGTCTGAGCTTTTTTTAAATGAAGGACGCTTTATTTCAGAGAGGCGAAACTCAGTGGTTTCAGACAATAATCAGTCCATACATGGTGCCATGGGAAGACAGCTATAGTGCATTCCTGTTCATGTGCTAACTTCTCATGGACCCTGCTGTTAGTGAAAAAGATACTATTGGGGTCCAGGAAGTTGAGCTCAGTGTGGTGTGGATCAGAGTGTAAGAGATATTGAGCGGAACTTCCTGCTGATCACGCCTTGAAGTAGTACTGTGATTGCTGGTTTGTGATGACAGCACACCCAGCAGAGATGCTCATGACTTTCACCACCTTTCACTGATGCATTAGAACCTTCTCAGGTTTTAGTTTATTAAAATAAAGATTGCAAGTATCAGTTGCATCCTCCAGCCTCCTGCAGTCCCGGGCGCTGTGGTTCAGTTGTTTGGCCGCCGGGTTGTCAGGCAGAGAGCAAACACGCTATTATTCTTACCCTTATCATCAGTTGGTGTCCTGTTTGGTAACTGACAGAATCATCTCCATCACCCCTACTTTCCTCCTCGCTGTCAATTTACCAAAGGCACGCCCGCCGGCTTTCCGGTCAGTGGTGTGAGATGGAACTCCGCCTTTGAACCAGCCACAGCCAGCTGGGATGGAGACATATGTAAATAGTGAGGTGAGGAGGATACGGATGACGAGAGCAAAGCTACAGGGACAGGTGTCTGTTTGTCACCCCACAGGCCTCAGGTGTGTCTGCCTATGCCTCATGGGTATAACATGGGACACAATGATACTCAGGCTAATTTGTTTTTGTGAAAGAGCTAGTGTCCAACATTAGAGTAATACATTTCCAGTACAGGTGTGTTGGACTGTGGATGCCATTTGTGGTTTAATCACTGTTTTATCTTTTCATCTAAAGTAAAAGTGGTTACCAAAGTTGATGAGAGAGTGAGATGACAGTTGGCCTTCATCAGATGTAACACTGCTGGGTGCAGGTCCTCTAAGCTGGAATGCATGGATCCCAGTTCCTGACAGACAACATACCACAGCTTAAATAAGCTGATGGCAGTACAGTATGTCCCGAACAGACTTATCTATGACGTCAAACACACACACACACACACAGGCAGGCACTTATCTTAATACAACTGTGTATTGTGTAATTTCTGTGACAAAATCCAGCGGTAATTATTCAATTAATCATTATACCTCTAAACTGAAGCTTTCAAAACCAACTGTATGCATCATGAGAGAATTTGAATTTTAAAAAATTATTGTCAATGAAATACTTTGTTACCCGTAAAACTGTTGTTTCCCCAATTCATCTCTGCTGCCAAACATAATCTTAAAAATGCTTTTTATTCTCTAACGAATTGAAACATCTGTAACAGCATCAACCTCTGACGCTAATCCGAACCACAGAACATGATTCATACTTTACCACTCACCTGTGCGCCTACATACATTATTTATATATTGTCTCTATTTTTCAAACCAATATGCCCCCTCTTTCTGTTGGAGCCTGTATCTTGTTGATAAATCACTTCCCAGTTTCTACTAATGGTATTTTCAGGTGTACAGTGACCACCCACTGCTCCTGATGCACTGTAGCAGACAGAGCTTTTTCTGGGAACTTTGATATTTTACAGGAGGAACCGGTATTGAACCCTTCCGAAGGTCCTGGAGGAGGTTTATTGGGTTACTGAGAGAGGATGTTTGGTGGTTGTTTGCTTTTATGAGCATGTCAAGCCAAACAACACCGCTCTTTAAGCCTTCATATGAATCGATATCCCTCCTTTTAATATGACTTCTGTTGAATTCTACATGTTGTGTGGAACACATTTTGTCTGATGAGCTATGATGAAATGCTCTGCAGTCAGGGATTGAAAACAGTCCTTAGAAGAAAACTGTTTGTGACATCTTTCCAAACATCACTTTCGGTCCAGAATCAAAACAAACTAACTCATGGTTTAGTATAAAAATCTTTCCTTTTGCAGAAACAGAAGAGGCATTCTGGGGTACTTCCCTATGAACTGCTTAAAAATAATCTCTGTAGCTCTCCTGTGAAAACAAAAACCAACAGGTAAAACCAACGAGTTGCCCCAAAATGGCAGGAACCACATTTGTTTAAATTGGCTTAGAGACAAACTCATAAAACTCCCCATCATGCGATACCGTCTCTCTAGACAAATGAAGAGAGGAAGGGCGAGAGTCCGATGGCGATTAATTTAGTACTCATCACTCTGCGCACAGGTTAGTATTGTTTGCAGACGAAATGTGACAACGTGGTTTCCAGGCAACATTAAAATACACAGGTTTCATACCACTAAATCTGTCAGTGAAGCTCTGTAAAAACGTTTAGAGCTAAAAACCAGTTTGTAGCTCATGTTAGGGCTCAATCCCAATCATCAGTATTAGATGAATGAGACTGCTTGAATCTCAATTCCATACTACAAAAGTAATATTACATTATGTATTATATTCTTATCTTTATATCCTTTTAATACACTAGCAGTACAACTGACCAACATCCTTAGAACAGGTAAATATTTTTTTTCTTTTATTAAAAACAGACCAACAAAACAAAATGAACAAAAGCAATGCGTGGAATGTGCAGGCTGTTGTGCATAATAAATCTTATCTAAAAGTTGCTGTGATGGAGGCATCGTCGCTGGCGGAGCTCTGTTTAGTAACGGAAGGCAGAAGCAAAATAAATTATGTTCAACACAAAACAATGTTGGAACAGAAAAGTTTCTTCAACGTTTTTCTGTGACATATCGTACCTGATTGAAAAATATGAGACAAAAACGAGCAGGTGAACATAGGATTAAATAACAGATGCACAATGTAAAGGTTAAACTGGTCTAGCTGGAACACAAACAAATTGATGAGGTTTATATAGTATGTTCTGCATGTATTTACAGCCAGATATGTAACCAAAAACCTTTTTCTGTATGTTTCACTTAAATAAATAAAAGAATCTCATACATATTTACAATATTTCTTGATTAAAAATTTACAAATCTAAAAACCTTCAAATAGCTTAAGTGTTTTATAAAATATTTACAGAAATTATTTACAAGAAATTCACCTACAGTACAATCATTTTTACTTTAACTATCTTTCCCCTCTGCTTTAAAAAAAAATTTCCCTTCATTTTGGTTGACTTCAGAGGACTCAGCAGCTTTCCATTTGCAATATAAACCATTATATATAAACCACCTGTGACTCCTCATACTCAAGTTCATCATTGATTCATCAATTGGCCAATAAAAGATATAAAAATAAAAAGGAAAAGTACTTTAAGAAAGTCTATAATGGACAGTTCCTGTGATATGGGAACCAACAAAATGTGTAAGCTGTATCCAGGAAAAGAAAGGCCACAACATATCGTAATGGAGCCATCTTTGCCTGGGGTTAAAGCACTATGGCATTAACTTACCCTTCCACAGAAACCCGGTTTGGATGATAATTGGGGTCAGTAAGGCATTCACTCTGTGTACATCCAGTAAACATCACTAAACTACCGGTGTGGATGGAAGGCACACATGAGTGTTAAGACAGTAAAGGTCAGGCTTTCAAGTTAAACTACTTTGAACAAGATTGTGATTCATGGTATTTAGGTAATCTAGTACTGAGGCGGTGTGTTGGTGGTGAAAGAATACTCTGCACCTGCGACTTTCACCTGGCCTTCCAAAAGAGTCAAGGCTCAATCCAGGGTATCATCTTCTGAAGCCATGCATTAGTCCTTCATTTGGGGAAACCATTTTGTGGTCTGATAAATGGCTTCCTGTATATGCTCCATTTTTCTCATGCAAAAGTTTCAAAGATCTGTTTTCCTTCCTTTCTTTAGTACTTTCTTGCTTCAGTCTTGGGCCAGCACAGTGCTGAGGTCAGAAACATAAGCACAAAATAGAGGTCACTGGGGAAGGGAGGGGGTGGGGGGGCTGTTAGGCAGCAGTAGAAATAAAATAGCCTTTGTTGCTTCACGTTCACATCAGAAAAAAACATCACTTCAAATAAAGCTAATTGTCTTCTTCATCCTTTCGATTCGCCAACATCCATGTACTCCATGCACAGCATTGCCTCTGTGGGAAAAACAGTAACAGGGAATAAGCAAAGCTGCTTTACAATGAATCCTTTCACTTTTTAGACAACATCAGACAACATCTAATGATAGATGATGGCGCATCAAAGTGAATACCTGAGAATAAACATGGCAGTCAGAGCTGTTCCCTGCAGATGTGTACCTGACCTCTGTGACCTTCTGCATTTACTGGATTATCCAGTGGATGGTGTTGGTGTTCTTCAGGCAGTGTCTCACAACAACACAGCTCCAAAGACCAACAGAATATAGCCACTGCAGAAGCGGGAAAGAGTTGAAGGTCCATTTAGACTGCATGCGACAGAACAGAGTGTTTGACAGAGGAAACGTGAACGAGCGCTGAAATATGGAACTTACTTATTAACGCTGTGTAAGAAACCATAGGGTGGGATGGAGGGCTTCTGCAGAGCAGAGCTGCCAGTTTGTTGCCTGAAAAAATACAGGGTAACAGTTTGTTTATGTTATTCTATTTCATTTTCTTTATTTATATCAATTCTCAAATTATATATTATATCATGTCAAATTATAGCTCAATATTTGCACAGACGTGAGAGTAGCATTGATCTTCATGCTCAGCTCTTGGCAAGAAAGTGAATATAGTGTTGTTTTAAAATGCTGACATATAATTTATTATGTAAGGGATCCTCACAGTGGAACTTTAACTCAAAGCCTGTCATTGATCATTTCATTAGTCACGAAAGTAATAGTTTCTATGCAACCCGAGCAGTGGCGGCGAGCTGCTGTGTTAACTCTGCGTGGTCTGCATTGATGATGAGGTAGATGTGAGGTTTTCCAGTAGCTCTGGTGGTCGTTGTAGTTGTAGTTGTAGCTGTGGCTGTAGCTGTAGTAGTAGGGACAGGCTGCCTGGTTGTAGCAGGCTTGGTGGGGAGCTTATGGGCGGGAGGCGGGAAAAGAAAAAATGTAAGTGTTACTACAGTGATTCTCACGTTAATTTTCGGTTCATTTGTAGTGCCATGGGCAGGGACATGCCTGTCACACACTTTCCTCATCGGGTCCATGGTCATGTTGTCAGGACAGGCGCAGGTGTGTTCAGGAAGCTGGTTGATCAGAGGGCAGGAGGCCTGAGGGAATTCTAACCTCCATTCATCTGATTTACTCTCTCTGCACCAGTTTGTACCTACGACACAAGAGGAGGCGGGTGCAAGCGATGAAAAACTTGACCTGGTTCTTGTTGTTTGTTGTGATGATTCCCAGATCTAGTGATGTTTCTGTACGTTGGGCTGCTTGAGGTTGTGAGGTACAGTCACAGATGTCACCTCTGGCTGGATCAGGTTCTCTGCCAGCTTGGTGATGTTCTTTCCGATCAGACGGTTGGCACTGAAAACAGCACTATTGCTCATGTCTGTCAAAACACTTTCTCCTGTTTGAAGGAAAGCTTTAACTGTTCAATTCTGTGGTGTTGCTGAGTTTCTCAAACACAAATGGATTAATTACAAGACTGATTTAAGACTTAGTACCACTAGTCCAAATTTATAGAATAAAGTGCATACACAGCATTCAAAGCTCTGAAGAAACTGGATTACTGACTGACTAGATTGAAAAGTAGTAACATATGTTTTGCTGAAACTTCTTTAGTAACAGTGTGTTGTTGCAAAAACCAGTGAAGAAACATTTTCATTTTTAAGTTGAGGGATGGTTCAGATTTTCCTTTGAAGTAGATCGCCAGTTCAATAATGATTTTCTTAATGATTTAGATGAAAGTGATTAATTCTAAGCAGCCAGACATTTTGTGAAAACACAACCCAAAACACCTTTAGCCTTCAGTGACTGGGAATAAATTTACTTCATGACTAACCTCAGGCAGTCAGAGGAGAGAGAGGGTGGGAGGGGTATTCCTCGCTGAAAATGAGACTTTGTGTCGGCGATCCCTCCATTCACATCAATGCTGGAGAGTGTGTGCATCTTAGGTCGACCAGTACAGGCAGCTGGTTGACCATGTCTGTCCAGAGAGAAACATGAAAATACATAAAGATTTGACTGGTTATCATGGCTGTGCATTCACCATACAGTGTTGTTGAAGTGCAGGTTTCTCTTAAATGCGCTCATAAAGTTCTGCTTACCAAGGGTACCATTGGGCCCATGATGTTGTCTGTCACCAAGGCGGCGCGATCTGCTCCGTTCAAACCGCTCTTCTCTATCTTAGCCTAGTCACCCCAATTTGCTCCAGTACATAAAGCTAAAGTGGACACATAACAATTAATTAAAAACACAATCACAAACTACTGGAGTCATCTAAGATTTGAGATATCGTTTTAAATCTCTCACTTACTTATTTACTGGGTCCACTGTAATGGCTCTTGGCTTGTCCAAGGTTTTCTGTAATAAGGGGTCTTCCTCTTGCCGTCTGTCGATGCCACCGGAGATGGTCTTCAAATACTGTCAGTCAGTAGATATTGCCATGGATCCAGTCACCTTGATGCCCTCGGAACTCAATCCTACTGCCAAATTACTACAGTGAGGTGAAATTCGGGAGTTACCCGGCCATGTCGAGGTTGGAAGGCTGTCGGGAAGGAGGCGGTTGAGAGATTTGCTGAGGTTACAGATATATAGGATATCTGGTGCATAACAAGCCTAGGGGTAAGAAACACTTAAATCAGAGGTTCTGTTTTAGTTCAGTGTCTTTCTAACCTGTAGATTTTTCTTCTGAGACAGGTCAGACCAGAAAATGATCTTGTTTGTGTCTATGTCCAGAGCCTCCCGTTTTCAGCTGCTGGATCTGAGCAACGTGCACAAATGGCGGTCCACAGTCATCTTCCTCACCTCATGTCATTGGTGAAGAGTATGGGGTGGGTACAATGCCTGGAGGACACAAAAGAGAAGGCTTTCAGACAGGACTACAAATCTATGAAGAGGTCATGCCATCATAAATTTCCTTTTAGGACTTAGTATTAGCGTGGGAACGGGCCTTCTTTCAAACGTACCTGATTGAGCCCTTGCGTAATGGCAGTACGCGGGATCGATCTGGTAGCCATCCGCAGTCCTGCTTGTGGGTGCCGGGCAGGTTGATGCAGATCTGACTGCAAGTGTCTGGTTCAATACATTCATCAATGTCTGCGGGTAGAGGAGCACAAAATCGGGAGGAAAGATCAAGAGTCACAGTGGCAGTTGGCAAAGTGGGGATCTTTTTTCACTTACAAAACAAGTCTCCTGTACTCTGTTTCACTTAAAAGCCTGTCCATGACTCAGGTCACTGCCTACTTCTTAAATAGACTAAATTTCAAATGTCAGACTCCCTCTCTCACCTTCGCAGGTTTTCTTGTCTGTCTGCAAGGCTGTATCCAGCAGGGCAGGAACAGTTATAGCCAACCTTCAGATCGTTGCGCAATGGAGCAGCCGCTGTTTCGGTCAAACACTCATTGGTCCCTGTGGAGACAGATACGGGGCTTTCAAATGATGATCATGGCAACCATTTTTTCCTAATGGAAAACTCAAACTGATGATGAACTCACTCATTCAAACCACAAACTATCTAGGCCAGTAGAGCCCTGCCAGCTAACTGCTCAATCATATTTTCCAGGCTGTGATGTGGTTCTACTCTGAGCAGCAATGGACACCAGCGTATACCCAAACTCTAATACACTTCTAGTCTGATGATTTTGGCTACTTGGTGGATGGTTAAATAAGACTTCCACTTACCACTAGTTTAGAAGGGTTTCATCCCAATACGTCCCTGCAGTCTTTAGCTTTTATACACACCCTCTCCATGCTGATACACTCCCCACTACATTTGAACTTGGTTGGGCCATACCTTACATTTTCACCAGCCCAGAGGAGAACTTGGGAGTATAAATTTAACTGTAATCTAATGAGATGAAACTGCTGTGCAAAGACCTTAAAGACTTGTCTGGGCCTTGAGAAAGAAAATATTAGCTTCAGTATACAAGTGTGTGTGTGTGTGTGTGTGTGAAAATAGGCTAGAGAGTCACCTATGTGGCAGCCAATCTCATCATAAGGTCCCTGCAGTCAGCCACTTTGTCACACTGGCGGCTGCCATGGATACAGGCCTGCCGTCGTACACTGGAACTCATCTGGGCGACAAGTAGGACGGCCTACAAAGAAGACAAATGGGTGAAAAGAGACGGTGAGGCGACAAGAAGGTAATGGAAAGAAGAGCGGGATGACATAGAATGAGAAGAAATCATTGCTGATGTGATTTATTGTGGATCTTGTGTCAATATTGATGATACTGACTATGTGCAGGTGGCCTTTGAAGAGAAAGATATAATGTATGCTCAAGCTTGAACAGGCTTCGTCTGTTGGAAGCTCGGGTTTCTATAAAAAGAACTCAGATACCAGTTCATCAGAGGAAACAGATTTGCAGAAGAAGATGGAGGGTATGAGAAAGAACTAGGAATATATAAAGCTCCAGAAGCTTCAACTCACTGCAGTTGGAGTCGTCTGATCTATCCACAATTCAAAGCCTCAGTCACACACCAGCGGCATGGATACACTCCCCACTGGTACACTGAAACTGGTTGACCGCGGCTTCATCGTCTTGTCGGCTTCTGATCCTACTTTGCCAGTTCTGCGGCCACTGCGTCAGACCCGTCGGCGCGGTCCTCATCTCCGGTCGCCAGCGCCACAGAGACGGCTTGCGCACACGGTTGTTGCACTGGAGGGGCGCAGAGCTGCATGTGCGTTTGGGGCAGGAGGCCTCACATCCGAGCACGTCCTGAGCAGTGGTTGTCTTCCTCCATGAGCGAAGGACCTGGATATGCACTGTGCATTGGTACAACGAGAGTTACTCAGCTTTGCACTTTGGCCGCTGTAGTAGGGCGGGAGTAGGAGATGAGAGGAGATCGTGTGACTTACTGTTTACGTTTTTTTTAAATACCAGTTTACATATATTAAGAGGACATCAGGTAAAACACTGCCACAGGTAAAATAGAGGAGTTACATCTTCTTATGACCTTGTATGTCTTCTAATTATCATTAATTGTTGCTGATAAAGTGAATGAATCATTCCAGTGTAAAACATACTGCAGTTTTCTCATCATCCCGTTCTGACGATCATTTGCCATCACAGTGCCAGCTTCCTGGAATACACTGATTCAAGGGAGGCCACAGTTGAACTCTGACTCCCAGACGGGTCTTGGTTGCTGAGGACAGAAACAGGAAGTTCTTTCATGTTTTTAACAGAGAGAGATAAGACTTGTGACTACAATGTCAAACTGAATAATCATTTACCTCCGGAAACTACTGTTCTACAGTAGCTTTATTCATGTTTTCTGATTCACTGTTGTAATTGCTGCTGATGATTAACCTTATTTTAGTTAGAACATTGAAATACGTTGTTATTATATATATATATGCTTTTTCTTTGTCATATATCAAAAATAAAATTATTATCTTTGTTTTTGAGCTGTAGATTGGATAAAAACAAGAAATATAAGCGGCGTTAAAGGGGGGTGTTTATCTATTTTCTGACATTTTGTATAAATTATATATTACATTTTTATTTTTATTTACAAAACAGGATCACAGTCATAGGTCCTCAGTGATATGATAACATACCACAGGGGTTTGAGCAGTTCATCAGATCCGTACGCCACGGTGGTGGATTCATCACAAGATCACCTGCGGGTGATACACACTCCGCCACACTTAAACTGGTGGAGCTACATGTGAATACTGCGTCTCTTCTTCTGAATTTATGTCTCTGCCTGTGAGCACCTTGTGTGAGCTTGTGTCAACACACACACACACAAAAAACAAAACAAAAACAAATATCTTATGGGGTTAATATTTCTAAAAAAAAAATCAGGCCATGAAATTCAAGATAAGTGACAGTGTGAAAACCACCGTTTACTCTTTGCTTAACTCAGAGGTACCAAATGAAGATAACAACACCGTGTGGTTCCTTACTCGTGTTGGAACAAGATGTAAATACTGAGACATTAATGTAAGTATTTGGACAGAGGGTACTCTCCCTTTTGCGGGAACAAGAAAGTGTGTCCTGAATTTCTTCCCAGTGACACACATACCCCACAACCACAAATCAACAAAACTTAATTCATTCACATTACTTTCAGACAGCTAAGTCCATATTTTGAAAAGTAAGATATATTAAGATATAAAATAAAGAGAGATTGAAAATAAAATGTACTTGTAATAACAAGAATATGAAGTTTTTAAAAAACATATTAGATATATAAAAATATATTTCATCCTAATGATGCAGCTTCAGAAAACTCAACTTGTCAGCCAAGGTTCACTAAATGTTTATTTTGTTTATTATCTCTTTATCACGTTTTATTGTGTGAGTTCAATGTTTATCTTACCTGCTATGTACACACTCAGGGTTGGCAACTATTAATGATACTGGAATGAAAAGCAAGTTGGCAAACCACACACCTCATTGCTGCTGGTGTGACACATTTCAGTTATGGAACAGGACTGGCACACCTCTTTTTGTCTGTGCAGGTGTTAACAACTTCACTACTCAGTCTGAGTTTGAGGTGATAGACCTTAGAATTGACCTTTGGTTTATTTTGGGCTCTAAGGTCTTGCCCCAAGACGATCACACTTCAACGAACCTTACCGCTCAAGGCGAGGGCAGCCCGACATCAAGGGCGGTGACACTAACACAGCAACACCAACCACACTCCTGAGTGTGTCAGTAATGTGTGTCATCCTATGATCACCTGTCAGTCCTCCTGTGACCTGGAGGCCAAGGACATGTCAGACTATCCTTTTAAGACAATAGCATGGGAGGAGTTGAACAATCACACCACCAGTTACTGATTGGTCCGCAGGTAGCATTCCTCATAACAGCATCACCATAGTAGTAGCTTTACAGAGGCGGAGACTCTAAACACAAGGAGATCTGTCAGCTCCAGGGTGTCAATAGCTATGACAGTCAAAAAGGGAACAGTGCAGGTCTGATACAACAAGAAATGATGATGTATCGGGAGAGATTGTACAATAAGGAGAGGATGCTTTTCTCAATACTGGGCTTGCTTCTATGAGTTACCTCCCTCTCACTTTGAAAATGTGAAAGCAAAAGAGTGAAAATTTCTCATCTTTTATGTGTTTTCAAAGAGCTAGTCAACGCTGGGTTTCACTGTTTAGGGTGTGTGTAAAACCTTTGCTGATCTTGAAAAAGCTCTTCCTGCGTAAAACCCTACACCCATGCTTTCAGGGAAAACCACGAACACACATGGCGGGGAGGACAGGCGTACCAGCAGGGTTTCAGGAATAGAGTTTCAACACAGTCATCTGTTCTGAAAATATGCTATACGAGTTAACAATGAAATTTAGGGCTTACATAAACTCACTACTCATTCTACCTTCTTACAAGATCATCTGTCCATTTATTACACTCGACGGAGGAGGATCCAATGGAGTAAATGGCACTTCCTGACCCTCAACTCCCGACCCCGTCTCTGGTGGAAACTATAAACTATACTGAGCCAATGTTTCATTTCCTGCTAATCTTCCTGCTGCTTCCACATATGGGTCACAAAGGCTCCCAGAATACAGTTCCTATGAATTCTTTACAGTCTTTTCTGTGAAAGAAAAGTGTAGTTTAGGTTGGCTGTTGAGGAGATATAAGTTATTGCTGTTTGCTCTAGTTATCTTTTGTCCAAGTGTTGTAAAAGTCCCAAATATCTAGATCTACTTATTTTCATTGAAACAAGCATAAATAAACAAGTTACTTAGTAATCCCATTTAGCAAATTTAATGTGTAATTGAACACATTTTTGGTTTGTACTAGCTACTTTGGAAGTTGAAGATGCGGTCACCCACGGTCACAATCATATGTCCTCAATTAGAAAAATCCTATTTGAAACTGATATTTACATCTACCCAGATGGACACAAACTGCAGGTAATCGAACCTTTTGAACACTGTCTCTTTGCATCTGTTGTTTCTGCAGAAAACCTGCATCTTTCAAATGCTATTTATGCCCACAGCTGACAGTCAAGGAAACTGCAAAGCCATATCGACCATGTAAGGCCATTCGAACTCTACCACAACCACACATCACTCTGAATTCAGTTCAAAATGTATGAAGGTAAAACCTGTTTGACTGAAAATATTACAAATGAATGGCGAATATTCACAAGAAGTTAGACAAGTCGTCATCCTGACATCGCATGACAACAATCGTCCTTTGTGGCCAGCGTGACGTTCACTGCTAATGCGTTACCCTGTCTTTTTATGGCACATACACGCACATACGCACACCCACTTCACACTTCGAGAGGTGTTCATTGACTCAAACATAAACCCAGCAGTTAATAAATAACTAGGATGCATGTGCATCTGCAAGGACCAACACCAACACTGACTTCTTTTGGATCTGGGTTTGTTCTAGCTTCCGGTAATCACCATAAGAAATTAATACTGCAGTAGTAATGTTGCCAAATTAAGTTTGATTCCACATGCCAAGAGCCTATCTAACAATCTTAGTAAAGTCTTTGAGCTGACAGTTAATTTAGTTCAAATATTAGACCTGATAATGAAGTCACCATCTGCAGACGAATCAAACTGCACATTTCCTGTGTGGCTTTCAGTTGATGCCATTATCTTACCCCCCGCAGGTCTATTTGACTACCGACAGTAGGGACTATGATAAGATTCAGTGATGAATGCAAGCGTGTGATGCTGCAGGGTGTTCTAATAAAGCTGACAGGTGAAACTCCACAGTGTTTGTCTTGTGGGGTCATCACAGTCTAAAAAGTTCAGTTTCCCATGCTGGAAAAAAAGTTCTGTTTTTTTTTTTTTTTTACTCTTCTTTGCGACAGTGCATGGCTATGCCTCATTTCAGGAGTATGCTAAGCCTAAAGTGAATACATTAAACAAACCAGAGCCAGACCTTCAAACAAAGAGAAAGCACATGTAAATATTTTCTCTCTAGCACATACACACACACACACACACACACACACACACACACACACACACACACACACACAAAGTAGGCCTGATGACTGGAGTGAGCGCCATGAACTGGGAAGAAAAAACTCAAGTTTTAATCGACTCTTGAGAGTTGAGATTACAGGGATTACTGGGGTGATTGGCGAAATGGGGCTGCAACTGGGTTAATTCTCAACACATTGTTGTATAGGGGTGGGTTCACTCCTTCCCCAGTTGTGTTTTTGTCACAATGAATGGCTAATTTTGTGGGCGCAGCACTTTGCCTTTAGCTCTTGAAGCCGAATACCAGAGGAAAACATAAAAAAGGTTTAGACTAATTTATTCTTAATTTTCATACAATATGATGTGTTTCCTGCAGTAGTAAGTGCCCTGGTTTATGGGTGGTACACTTAATTCTGCCTGTTTCGTATGGTTTTTCTGTCTCTTTATCTCTCTCCCCACCCTTTCATCTTCCTTTCTTCTTGTGTATTATATCAGATGTGTGGGACCTTTGAATGTGCAATAACACCTAATGTGTTCAGAATTCATCTCTTGTCCATATAAAGTAAAAATCCTTGAGCTATTTGCTCTTGCATGACGTGATGAGCTACTGCATTTGTGGTATTAGGGCTACTGTCCAGTGGATAAGTTGACAAGGGGAGGGTAACACACACACACACACACACACACACACACACACAAACATGCGCGTTTTAGATGTGGATAAACGTGCGACTACATGAGAAATGCTAGAGGATTTCCTGCATCTCGCAATCGGCAGCATGCTGCAGGAGGGATACTTAAACGCTGGTGTTGTAGCCGCACCTTTCCGTTGACAACCGCCCGGTTTCAGCAGTATTTCTCCGTCTGGCTTGAAACCCGCCGGCGACACGGCGGACGTGATATGAAGCTGTTCGGCTGCGCACAGAACGAAACGAACCAATCAAAGCGCGGTGCGTGAATTCATTCATATACCAGGGGCGAAATTGTGAACCACACAGCGCTTTGTAATCTGAATGTGTTGATTATCAATTATATCAGCTGAGTTGTAGTTACCACAGGTCTTGAACTTAGAGGAGAGTTTAAGTAAAGTTCGGCGTGAACCAATTCTCAAAAGCAACTCTCCAGGATCACACATCATACTCACTGCGCAGCAACCTCAGCTGGAAACATTTAAATTCGTAACATGCAACAAAACAAATGAATGCAAAACACAAACTCTGAATTTTCATGACACACAGAAAAAGCTTGATGTGCAGCTTCATCCTCGCAGCCTTCGAAATACTAGAGCATCTCTGTATGTGTGCGTGCTACGAAAGGAACTTGCCAGGAAATCATATTTCTTACCTGCTTGAGGCGAACAATGAATCAGCATCAGCAAACAGCAACATGCGGACAGCCCGGCTCCGAGTCTCCTCCACATCCCAAACATGTCCCGTTCCTCCTTATTTGTCAGCTAAAATAAAAGCCGGTCAGGTATGAGCGCAGGTGTGGGAGGAGAGGGCGAGGGTCTGCGCCTGAAGAAAAAAGGTCGGATCTGGTTCAGACGGACAGGGCAGGCAGCAGAGTCACGCCGCGGCTGTGCGTAAAAGGCGAGTCACCGGCCAAATATTACGGGGCCCGAGTCGCATCTGACCATTTTCTACAAGAGGCTGACAGGAGGGCGGTGCTACAGCAGTGGTGTGATGTTCGAAATTGGACGTGAGCACCGCCGTGGGAGGAGCCACAATGTTGCTGTATCACAGAGGATCGTGTGTGTGTGTGTGTGTGTGCGTGCGTGTATGCGCGCGCGCGTCGTCCTTCCTTCACCCCTCATCATCCATCCCCCCCACCAAAACCGGTCTGTTTTCCTGTGCGTGGGTGTATATGAGTGTGTGTGTGTGTGTGTGTGTGTGTGTGTGTGTGTGTGTGTTAAAGAGAGAGAATGAATGAAAGGAAGAGGGAAAACGGACGGACAAATTAACAAAGGCAGTCCACATCCAACAAGACATTTACAGATGATATGGCGGTCTCTGTGAAAAGAGGCAGTTTCACAGAGGAAAACAAAATGTCATAAATGCAGTCACCATCATTACTGTGATGATTTTACTCTTAGAAAAGGCAGAGGAAAAGAAGCCGTGTGTGAGCATGTGAGACCACATGCTCAGGGTTTTGTATATTAAAGTAAAGTGCAAAACAAACTGTGGCTTTGTTTCCCTGAGATGAGCTGGAGACAGATCTGAACCCCAACCGCTGTGAACTCACACACACACACAAAAACTCTTCTCATATCCTTCTCATTTCTCTTTTTTTTTTTTTTTACCTCTGGGGGTGGAGTGGTGGGTCACTTGTGTTTGGTTTCTTGAAACCATGTGCTCACATTACTGGGAACTGTGCTGCGCACAACATGGAAGTTCTAGATGGTGGTACGACTTTACTTTCAGTCCCGCGTTTGGCATTCAATTTCATTCTTAAGTGATATTAATGTGGGGTCACTCTTTCATTGTAAATAAAATGCAGTTAGAAAGGCAGGTAACTCCTTTGGCTGAATTGCCTTTAAGAGGTCTAGATAGTGAAAAGTCAGACACACTGTATGTTGCTGAAAAGCAGTATATAGTGTTAGAATAGACCTGCACAAATGTAAAACAGAAAGGTTTATCTGTATCAATCTCTGCATTCAGTTCCTATTCTGTTCCAACAAATGAACATAAAAACAAATTATTGCCATTATTAGTAATGTGAAATGAAGTTCTGGGAAATGTGATAAGCTGTAATTTTAGTAGACACCATGGTTTGGGAACTACTTGGAGGCAGATGCTTTTTAAGTCCAATATTGTTCATATTTTCCTCAAGTGATGTTCTGGGGGAATTCCCTCTACGACTGTCTTCTTATCCCACTCCTTATGTATTTGCCTTTCCAAGGTAAATGAATCCAATTTTCCTGCAGTGAGTGAGTTTTCGGACTCCCTCACGTCTTTGGTGCATCATCATAGAAATAAGCACAACAAACTCCAGCACCAGGAGAATCAATTTGTATCATGATAAAAATACTGAGATGTTATGGCGTGCACTTTCATGGTTTTAGTATAGAACATGGCCGTGGTAAGATTACTGTATGTTTCCATGGTGATCCTGTGTTTGTGTGTGTGTGTGTGTGTGTGCACACAGAGAGAGGACCTTAGCCAACTCCTGGTGGGAGGCAGGGATTGAGCTGGCGGAGTATTCTGGAATGTTGAAATAGCAGCTGGTTACATGTTCCCGCATGCACCATCACACACACTGTTAACACACACCCACAGTGAGGTGCTGTGCCACGCGTGTCTTCATTTCTATCTATGCCTATCATACGACTTAGTAAAACATCATTTTTCTGTGACTTCTGAAAAGGCGACAGTAACAGTCCCCCACTCCCTTTGTTACAGGCATTCTAGATCAAATACACAAGACCTGTTTACCTAATTTTACATTTGAAATTATTCAGACTTCTGAAGGACTACTATGAAAAATCCTCAAACTGAGACTCTAAGGGACAATATAGTTTTGGCAGAAGCCATTGACGTGTCAGAATAAGAAAAAGCCACAGGTGTGTCAATAATAACATTAAAAGCTCTGCTCTATTCAAGTACAGTCAGGTAAGTTATGATGGTGGAGGCAGTAAGCCAACACCTACAACACAGAGCCTAGGCAGAAGCAGCAAAAAATGGAATTCCAGCCATCATTAATTTTATTATTTACCTGTGCACTTTTCCTGCAATTTATTTTGACAGTCTGTGAAGTACATGAACTCACCTGACATTGGCAGTATCTTTCTCCACATTGGAGATGAGTTTCAATTTTTTGATTGTGATTTGGAAAATCAGCATAATCACGAAACATGCCCAACGGATGCAAATAAGCAATATCTGTTTGCTTGTTTGCCAAACATATTATTCTTTGACATGTGCGGCACTACAGCATGTTTGTACGCCTTATCATTTGTCACTACTGACAAGTAACCTCTGAATTCCAGTTAACATATTTCCAACATACCTGATGGCTCCTATCTACACAATCACTATGTATTGCACACTGTTCACTGTCCCTCTTACTGATTGGTAGCCCGATAATTAGACTGAATTTCCATTTTGTCATCAATCATAATTACTTTTTATTTGAATTATTGAAAATAAAATCAGATATGGGTGGAATTCAGAGGACTAGCATTAGCTTATTCCATTAGTTCCTCTAGTTTAGATTTTGTCAATCTCCTCCAAGAGCATTAACAGTCAATAGTGCACAAAACATGAAACAAAGGAAAATGTGAGACTCAGTCTCACACAAACGTGCCTCTTATCTCTAATCTCTGCCAAACAAAAGAACAAGACCCGAGTGAGACCTACTGATACTGTGGTGTATCTAGCCACAGCTGTATGTTCTGATGGGGTGTGTGCATATTTTCTGGCCTACTATATGTGTGCTAAGCCATGTGAAGCGCCATTCATCTCAGGGCCCTTAGATTTGATAATATGCATACACACACACACACACACACACACACACACACACACACACACGCGCTCATGTCTAGAAGTTTCACAGCTCAGATTACACACTCATTAGGGCCTTTTGAAACTTTAAACTAGTTGTTTTCAAACTCTGGGCTGCAACATAACATTACAGGAGATTCTGGATTACAGAAATATCAAGGTTGTTGTCTGATGAACACTATATATTTCAGTAAAATGTTTCCTGCAGTTGGCTCTTCTGCCTACAGACACAGAATAAAATGTAACCGGAAGAAAAGATCCTCTCTTAATTTTAAAACCCCACTCTATGTAGATTTGTTGCTAAATGCAGAAGTACCAAGAGTCGCTATGAACTTAGTAAAGACTCTGTTCAGGACTTGTTGAAGAACAACAGAAATTTACATTCAGTTTAGGTTAAAAGCGAGAAAAATCAGGGCCCAAAGAAGCTTGAAAGATCACAAGCCACTGACAAATGCCCAAAGGAACGGTCATTCATCTTATCAGCAAGTAAGGTCTTATGTGTGCATATGTGACATGTTTATGCTGTGGTGGATGTGGTTTGCTATGAGCCTGCTGCCATTGAAGTGTGCTGTTTTGGGGAGTTGGAAACTGCAGCCAGCCCTCCCACACCCCCAGCAGATGTTAACAGCTGGTTTTGATTTGCTGAAGCAGTCTTGGGGGTTCTAGAAATCAGGAAACCAAGTCCATCCCCTCCCCTCTTACTCTATAGAACAACACTTCCAACCCCTCAAACCTGACCTCACTGTCGAGGTTCTGTTAAAAAACCACACACTCACACATCTCAGCTTGTCCCCCAAGTTTCCTCAAACGGACACTGTACATTCAACATATATCTCTCTGTGCCCTGTACCTGGGATAAACATGAATATGTGGGATATACCAGGATTGTTTACATCATCTTGGATAAAAAGAACCTGCTTGTAGTCATATATTTACATGACCTTACCAAAGAAGTGAGTCAGGGGATTATAATCCTGATTTATGTTGATGTTGTTCATATTTTATGTTGTGTTGGAGGGATTGACCAAGAAGGAGAAATAAGGTCAAGTTGGGCTAAAGTGCAAGCAACTTTCGACACTCAGGCAGATGTATGATTTTTCATTGTTGAGATGTAACTTTCTGTTTCTAAAAGCTTTTGAAGAAAAATTTAAACAGTCAAAAACAGTTTATTACTGAATATTTTGAAGTTTGAAGTTTAAAAAAGATGTCAATACCGGTGTTTTGCCTGAAAACTGTATGTTTTTGTATTTGTATGAGACCTCCTCCTGAGTGGTCAGATAGAAGTCTGCATCTGCCAGCATTAGTGACTTCAGTTTGAACTATTGTCGAGTTTATTTGGAGGCTCAATATTCCAAAAACAGATGGATTTAAACTGTGTTTGTGTCCCAAGAGATTAAAATCAGATCTGTTGAGAGTAAAGTGCCGTCCTGCATTACAGTAGTGCTTTTTAGTAGAAAGAGGATTTTGTTGTTGTTGCTAATACCTTCAAATGCGCACCACATGGTGGCTTGAAAATCATTGCATTTGAAAGCTGTGCAACTGTGTCTTTCCTGCTTGAATGACTGCTTGAGTGACTCAAACTATTTATCAAAATTGTTGCCAATTCAATTTTCTTTACTTATTGATTAATCGCTATTTTATTTCAACACTACATCACACAATGGGCAACATTCACTTTTACTGT
Source organism: Lates japonicus (assembly GCA_033238685.1). Lineage (NCBI taxonomy): Eukaryota > Metazoa > Chordata > Actinopteri > Centropomidae > Lates > Lates japonicus. The sequence goes on from BRZM01000091.1 coordinate 855,192, forward strand.
GTGGTTTGTTGTTACGTTTCAAAGTTCCAGCGATAATGATACAACACAACACAGACAGATCTTAATAATTTAGTGGTGAAAACGTTGATGCTTTTGGTTGTATGTTCTTCACTCTGGTAACCTAACATAATGAGAAAATGCAGCACTAAGCTTGCGAGGCTTTATTACACCGTGCACGGACATTATATTCTAACAATCTAAAGTATATCAGCACCATGACCATCGGGCATTCTGAAAGCAGAGAAGAGCCACTGTCCCTCTGGTCCTTTGTCTTGAAATCAAAAAAACTTAAAAAGAGTGCTTAAAGTACATCAAATAGTTCCTGAAATCCTAAATCACCACACAACAACTGAGGAGAAGCAATTAAAGTTGGTACTCATCAATGAAATACAACCTCATGATTCTTTAAAGTCTACAATCAACAGTTATAGTGCTTATACTGGAAGTGAAACAGGTGAAAAGCAGCAGTAAGGTAGAGGAGTTTGTCTTTATACTTACCATATACACAATATTGGAGAAGCGAACTGGACTCAACTCATTAAACCTCAGTCAAATAACTGTGGTGAGTTGCTCAAAACTTCTGAAGTCTGAAACACCCTGCACCCTTGGCAGGCTCATTCCAACTCAAACAGTGAGCCCGGTCTGAAGTATGTGATGTTACACCTCAGTAATCACAGTGTCCAAAGCGGCTGACTGTTGTTACAACACATTGCTACAGTGTTGGAGGTGAAACATCCAGGTTTTGTTGTAATCAGAAGTGAGTAAGGTAAGGTGGGTGAGGTAAGGTGAGGTGGTAGTTTCTGCTGGGCTAAAAAAAAACAACAAAAAAACAAACAAACAAACAAAAAAACCTGACTCTGTCTGAAAACATTTTCTGTTTACATTCATTAGGTGTTTACTTCACTTTACTGGCTTCCAACCAGTTCTAACTCTTCAAGGTTAGCTAAGGAAAAGTTTAATACAGTTTGATCAAGAAAATGAAAATCCAAATAATTCTTGTGGGGAACTTAAAGTAAAGTTCTTAATATATTTACATAGTTCAGGGCAGTTGCAGTATATTTTCTTAGCTGAAGAACATTCCCAGTAGTAAGAATGAATTTATTAACACAATAAATTTGGTTGAAATTCTTTCAGTACATTATATTATTTAAATAATTATTAAAAATAAGTTAAAATATCTTCAAATGGCATTAAACATACCAAAATGACAAAAGGAAACCCAAATTACTGAATGCTTATTTCTAAGACATGTCTGTGGTTTGTTGTGATCCTCCCTTTGGGTGCAACTGTTTTAACATGTTTTACCAGATGTCGTGCTGTTTTTATGAGGATGTGGGAGAAATTCTGCTGCCTGCTTTCTGGCAACATAGTTATTCTGGGTTATTACGTTGTATTGATTATTGTCACTCATCTGTCTGTTGTATTTTTAAGCCACTGTCTATACACATGTAGTTAGACATTAGGTTCATTCAAGTACCCGTAATTTCCGGGACTATTGGCACCTGAATATAAGCCGCGCCCACTAAATTTAAAAAGAAAAAAAAAAAAGTACATATACAGGCGCGCACTTGTCTATAAGCCGCGGGTGTCTGATATTTTGCGGCATGACTCGTTGGCCGTAAAAATCTATAAATTAGCGCATCATTGTTTAAGCGCGGGTTTAAAGTGTGTGAAAATAGTAGCGGCTGTAGTCGAGTACGGTAGTTCTTTAACAACTACACCAGACAACATTCTCCAGTAAAGCGACTACAAAACTCACAAGATTAAAAGCTCATCCTGATCCCATGGTGTTTAGACTTTCTTCAATATGCAACAGCAAGAAGAGGTAAAAAATTAATTGGTGAATTTTTATAATATATAGCGATGATACTGTTCTGTTTCCATGTGATACTGTAGTATTGCAAACCTCCACTGTTTAGTCGCTGACATTTGACTGAGGATGGATGGGTTGACAGAGGTGTGTTTTATTTACTGTATATGTGGTGCTTGGTGAGTTGGTGGAATATCGCTTTATACCACCTTTCTTCCATGTCACAGTACAGCTCAGGACTCTTCATCAGTAGCACTGGGGCGCTCTCCTGGAATAAGAGCACCAAACAGATAAATGGCTAGTCATTGAGAAAAATCCTAATTCCAAATCAACAATGAATCGGTTGCTCCTTGTGCCTTAAATTTTCACCAAGCTTACCTGAAATCTGTTCACTGATTTTCTGCTAACTGAAACAGTCAAACAGAGAAGCTCTACCGTAGTACGCCGTGGATGTGCCAACACCACACAGGTAGAAACATTTGACTAAGCTACAGGAATGAAAAGAAGTAACTTCATCCTCATGTTGCCAAGGTCACTGAACATCATTTCCTTATTTTCGTCCTAATTTTAACTGCAATCAGTCTAATCACAAACTATTCTAGTGAGGACTTACAGCACAAAAACTCCCTTAAAAACACAACAACAGCAGCAACAACAACAAAAACTATGTGTTTAGCTTCACTGACAACATGACTTCCCATTTGTTTGAACTGTCAGTTGTGCTTCGGATCAGTTTTTCACTGTAATTGCAAATGATTTTCATAAGTTTAGTCTGCATCACACACACATTAAGACATTAAACACAGACACGGCATGAGCTACCTCTTCCTGCTCATCCTCCAAGAATCGTCATAAGCTGGCGACAGGTTTGGCTCTGGTGCGTGCATTAGGTCTGCTGCGTCCCCTTCCCAGTCTCCACCTTTATCCTTCGGCCCAGACAGTCTTCACTTTCACAGAGCGAGCTGGAGATAAAGTATAAATTAAAAGCAGGCACAGGCCTGTAACAGGATAACTTTATAATAACAAGCAAAAACTCAAAAAACAATTTAAAACAGACTAAGATTGCTTAAATAAATGCTTACATTCAGACTCTGATCCTTCTCCTGCTCCTCCTCCTCTTCCTCGCTCTCCTCTCCTAAACTTTCCTCCCTCCTTCTCAATCTTCTGCCTCAAACTGGTGAAAACTGACTGCAGCACGATGGGTCTTCATATATCTGCTCACAATAAGAGCGAGCATGCTCTAACAAGTATACAACAGAGAAGTGGACAGCAGGTTTTTTCTGTGTTTATGAATGAACAGTGTTCACAGCAAGCCTGTCTTACCAGTGATCCTCAGGTTGAGTCGGCGTTCTGGAAAGAGCAACATGACGTCTCAGGTCACCAGACTACTGTTGATGCCGATGACTTCTAATTCTCTCCTAGTGTTGGACAGGAGTGACAGCTTGTCGTCAGGTGGTACATAATAATAACTACTTTGCTGCACCATTGACCAGTTATCCCACCTGGAACGATCTTCTCTGGTCTTACCTTGGTCTTCCTGAAGTCCACCGACGCGGATCGGTTAAATGATACTCTGGCAGCTCTTTTACCGAGATGGCGGCTGGATGTTTACCTCGCTCAGCTGGCGCCCACTGGCGCTGCAGGAGGCGATATCATCGGAATGAGCAAAAACCGGCATCTATCGGCGTCTGAATGGCGCTCAATTGGATCCATCTGCTCAAATTCATCGTGCTAATGTACTCTTTATTTTACCAGTGTATGAGTTTATGGTTGTGTTAACGGCAGTAATGAAAATGTTTATTCGCACTACTAAGATAATATGGTTTTGAAACCAACCAAACTGTGGTTTTAGGCGAGAGCAGATTAGGTGTTTAGTTTTGGGGAAAATGACATATTACTACATGAAATAATTGTGTAAACACTTGTGAAAACTGTGTGATACATTGGGTAATCTGTGACTTTCAAGTTTCTTTCACTTACATCACTTCTTCTCACCATATGCTGGCCTGGCAAACTATCCAAGTCACATTTTCACAACATTTAGTGAGGAAGTATCACACTAATGCAGAATACTGCAATAATTATGCAATACACAATTTGCCTGGCACTCGGTACAGTCCTCATGTGTTCAACAGTTGCTAATTTTTCTCCAGTGAGCTGTGAAATCTTCTCACACAACTGAAGTACATGTACATTCTACTAGATGGATAGATAGAGGGGAAGTGCTCTGCATACATTATGTGTATTATTGAATGAGCACTTCATATTTATCACAGACTACAGCCAAATCTCATTTCTGCTACCTGTCTTTGTATTTGATGACAGCGTCCACGATCTTCTTCATCTTCTTTGTGAGGGCGGGAGGATTTGGGGAGAGTTTCTCAGCTGGCGGTCGTCCCCTCTTCCTCTGCCTCTTCCCGTCGTCGTCTTTGTCCCCTCGTCCTCGTCCCCCAGAGGAAGAGGAGGGACCGGGGAGATCCAGGTCGCGGTCCCTCTTCCTCTTGCGGGTTGTCTTTTTGTGACGCACCTCTTCCTCCATCTCCTCCAGTGTCCCCTCCTCTATCGCCTGCTCGGGGGATGAAATGGGAGAATAAATGTTTTACTACAAAAAGCAGGGAAGATTTTGCTTGTATTTTAACTTCAGTTTAAATTCTAGCTTCTGATTCTCCCATGAGGCTAACAACCTTGAGCCACTGCTTCTCGGTCAGCAGTCACTGTAGTCCACCTCCTTTCACTGCCGAGAACCTCGTCCGAACATTTTCTCCTCCTCCTCCTCGCAGGTCAGCCGTTCGACCTCACGGCATCATCCTTCATGATCCAAGTGGGCAGCTCGTCCTCCTCCATCAGACGAGGCTTTCGCCGCGGGTTACGGGCCTCCTCCCGCCGCCGATCCAGGTCCATACGCTGGGTGGGAGAAGAAAAAAGAGAAAAGAAACAAAGATACGGACGGAAGATTTTGGTTGAGTTAGGGCTGGAAGAGAGGGCTGTAATTCATCTTCAAAACACAGAAATTCACCATGAACTGGTCGAACTCCTCCTCGCTCCTGGCGATCATCTGGTTGACCGTCTCATCATCCGGCACCTCATCCTCCTCCTGAATACAGCAGACACACATTGGCAAGCAGAGCATAAGAAAGCACACTCTTTAAAATTGTGTGTTGCTGGTGCACGCACACACATTCATGCGTAGACACATGTCTTGACCCCAGACCTCGTCTTGCTCTTCGTGCTCCAGGATAGCCTGCAGGAAGGCCCTGCGCTCGTGGCTGGAAGACTTCTGATCAAACATGCCGGCCTGGATGACCTTTTGGTCCACATTTAATTTGTACTTGGCTGCGGCCAGTATTTTCTCCTCTACGCTGTTGACCGTGCAGAGACGCAGCACACGCACCTCGTTCTGTTGACCAATACGGTGGGCTCTGTCCTGAGCCTGCAGGTCCTGGAGACGCGATCAGGAGGGAAGAAGAGAATTAGTATAGGTTCAAATGTTACTCTGAGGACGGGTTGTTACTGCAGTGGCACCTAACTTGTAAACCCACAAGACAACGCTTGTGTAAGGTATGTAAAGGACTAAAAAACAGAAAGCAAAAGCCACAAGTGTCTGCTACATGAATTCACTTTTACTGTTAGAAGTCTCAAATAAATTCTGATGTTTAAATTCTGACTGACCTGCAGGGTACGCTCTTACACGCCATTCCACATTTATAGAATTGTGTATTTCAGAATTTTAGCAAAATGAGGCATTTCCGTTCAATGTAATGCAAGAAATCATGAAGTTTGGTGATTTAAATCCTGCTGGGTTTAATTAGCTGTTCTACACAACACTTTCACATCCACACTGTGGAGGTTAGAGAGATGCGGTACATTAATGATATTTCTGTGCAATAATTAATGTCAGAGCAGTGCTTTGACACAGAATAACTTTCACAGTCACGCAGACTACCTTCATCTGTCGTAGGGCTTGGCTGCTTACCGTGAACAACCCCAACATCTCTGCTTTTACTGTCAGAGTAAATACGTTCAGTTCAACTCTGCCACTGCAATGAAGATGGTAGCATTTGAGAGTGTTTGTTAGATGACCACGGTGTCGGCAGACTGCAGGAAGAAGCTTCCCGCTATTCTCTTGCTGAGCTCAAACAAACTGACTGCTGAATGTACTGCATCGTTCTTAACTCTGGTGTCTGAATGTGAGGCCTGTGGGTGTGTCCCCCCCAAATTTTGTACTCACGTCTATTGTTATTTGTATGGCAAATGCCCAGCAGAAACTCAGCCTCCTCGTCAGCTGCTAAATTTTACAGCAATTTCAAGATGGTATCATGTTGGTTTTCTTAGATGGAGCCTTTTGTAAACTAAAAATACATGTCCATCAGACCTGATGAGGGTTCCAGTCAGAGTCAAAGATGACCACGGTGTCGGCAGACTGCAGGTTGAGGCCGAGACCTCCAGCTCTTGTGCTCAGGAGGAAGATAAAGTACTCTGACTCTGGATCATTGAACGTCTTTAGTAACATTCCTCTGTCTTCAGCCTTTGTGGTGCCTGAGATGTCAGGGGAAAAGAGAAGAAAAACAGCTTACAGAAATGGAGGAAGAAACCAAGCAAAATGGTATGACCGCAGCAGGATTACAGGGAAATTAATGAAGCACAGTGACTGTACAAACACTTATAGACACTGTCTCACCATCCAGACGCAGATACTTGAAGTTGCGGTAGGCGAAGTAGTCCTCCATGATGGTCATAAGCGAGGTCATCTGACAGAAGAGCAGCACTTTGTGGTTTGTAGCTCTCAGTTTGGGCAGGATACGATCTAACACCTCAAACTTTCCTGATGCACGATACAGGTCAGGTCTGATGGAAATGAGGACAGATAGATTTACAAGTTGTGTGTGTTTGTGTGTGTGTGTTTGAGATCTTGCCCTAAAGAAGAATTAGCACTCACCCCTGGACTATCCCACCAGAGAATCCTAAATGCTCAGAGAAGGATTCCTGCAAAAACAGTCAAAATTGTATTCATACACACAATCAAACACTTCAGTTTAATTGTGGCTTTATTCTGAAGCTCATATTGTCCAGTCTTCTACAGAATTGCCAAGTCTGTCTATGAAACCGTATCTGTCAGATGTGGTGAAAAAATGTTGGGGACAACATTTTTGTGGGGACAAAATGTTTGTTTGCATAACACTCCTCAGTGGTACCTCTATCTGCTGGAACATGTAAGGGTGGTTGCAGATCTTCCTCAGCTGCATGATGGTGTTCATCAGTGTCTTTGTGCCTCCTTTACCCTGGTGAGCACAGCGAAACAAAACATGCAGCATGTTATC